>JAUMJL010000042.1:2400000-3097960 GCA_033558185.1 Dromococcyx pavoninus | reverse complement strand
CCCGGGCGAGCGTGCGCGTGCGCAGTGACTGGCGGGCCCGCGCAGGGGCGGGGCTGAGGCGGCCGGGGGTGGCCGTGGCTTCTCCGCTTCGCTGCCGGCCCGCCCGGCCTTGGGGAGGAGAGCGGGAAGGGGCGGGCTCGCCGCTCCTGGAATGTCGCAGGCTGCCATGTCCGAGACCTACGGTAGGAGCTGGGGGCGGGACGGGGTGACCCTCCTTATCGCCTCCCTCCCCTCCGTATCGCCCCTCTCCTCACCCAGAGGGTGGTGGAGCACTGGGGCGCTCCCCAGGGAAGCAGTCACGGCACCAAGCCTGGCGATATTCCCGAAGCACTTGGCCAGTGCCCTCAGACACATAGTGTGAGTGTTGGGATTGTCCTGTCCAGGGACAGGAGCTGGACTCGGTGGTCCCGGTGGGCCCCTTCCAGCTCGGGTCACTCTGTGTCTCTCTCCGCCGGGCGGCTTTCTGTACCCGGGGCGGTGTCCGGGGCGCTGTGGGCACCGCAGGGCCCTGTCCCGCCCTGCTCCGCCCGGGCTGAGGCGCTCAGAGCCGCCTTTCGGTCGCGGAGGTGTTGGCACAGCGAGGTCTGGTCGAGGGAACTTGGGCTCTGCTTGTTATGGTGAAGTGGCTTCGGAAGGAAACTGGCAGTGCTGATCCCGTGGGAGAAGCTATGCGTTTGTATGGTTTGGTAATGGACAGGTACAGTTGGACTCGATGATCTCAAAGACCTTTTCCAACCAAGCAATTCTATGATTCTTTAATCGGAGATTCTGTTCTCCTGAGGGAGGGGTTAGGATTTGGGCCGGTTGCCTTAGGCAAGAGTCAAATAGAACTGATGGTGGGAGTGAGTTAGAGGGAAAAGGTCAGTATGGCTATATATCGCTGTGGATGTTATGGTTAGAAGTGGAATTCTAACTGCTAACAGCAGAAAAACATCCAAAGGAGGAGGTCAAAGTGCAGGGAAGCATCATAAAGAAGTGAGGAGTCAGAAAGGTAAGCAGACCTAGTATTGCTGGCTGTGTGGAGGAGATGGGAAGTGACTCAATGGTGCTACTTTCTCTTCTTTATAACTTTTCTTGAAACAACTCTGTTTGCTTGAATCAATTTGCTTTTCCTCCCCTTTCCATAACATGTAGTTCTGTAATGCATTGCAGTATGAAAGTACTGTCATAGATGCAGACAGGTTCAAAGTCCATGTAATAGGTTTGTTAGAGAAGATCAGAACTGAATACCACCATAAACCCTTCTGCTTGCAATTTTCCAGCAATTTTCCAGCATTGTCTGTTGCAACATCTTAATCTTCACTAGCTGTTCGAACTTTAGAGCTGGACTTGCTTGCTCTTCCTTTCAGAGCAGGCTTGAAAATAAGGAATAGTTTGAATTACAGAAAATTCAGACACAATAACTCGGCTAGCTGTGCTGGCCATCAGGAGTTCTTGTTAGTAGGCTGACTTGATTGTTTCTACTATGTAAGTCAGTTTATTTCCCAATGCCCTGGTCATCAGTGCTTAAGATGTTTTGTCCAGCAGGTCAGTGCTTCAGTGTACAGCAAATGCATGGAACTAAGGGGCAAAATGAGGCAAGAATGTGGGGCAGACCTTGAAGTGCAAACATTAGCTATCAAGACCCTGCTTGTTTTTTTCTGTACTTTCTTGAAACCTGTATAATTTGCATGTAGAAACCAGAGAGGTGTGTTCTGTTGATTTAGATCAAAATTTGAGTTAATTCTTCATGCTCTGAATGCTTGTGATAAGAACTGGTATCACTTTGCCTGTGCTTATAGTGGGGTTGATAGTTTCTAAGCAAATGAGTGGATAGACAACCTGAAATGACAGAGAGAACTTCAGCAGTGCTCCTCTTTTGATGCTGTAATAGTAGCAAGCTAAGTACATGATTATATCTTAAACAAATACACTTAAACATTTTTTGCATTGTTCTGGTGATGCAAAATCACAATTGTAAGCCCACTGTAGCTGTTGATACTTCCTGAAGGTTTGCAGTTGTCCTGGGTTGTTTCTTTTGTTCATTTAATTCTTGTTTGATATATTTCTCTTGTAAGTTTCAATGTGTGTTCAACTCACACAAGCTACAAAAATTCTGACCTTGAGTACTTGACATTCTCAAGGTTTAGAGTAGATAGAAGAACAAAAGCTAAGTTATAACATAAAATTTAACAATCCGTGTACCATCTCTGACCACAACAGTACCCACTATCTAATGTTGCAGTGTTCTGTCCACATATGTAGCAGCCAAATTCACAGTTCAGAATAAACAGTATGAAGTGATAAAATATGTATCTTCGATGCTTAACAGACTCCTTGGGATTCAGTGTCCTAACAAAGAGTGGTATGGTTTTGGCCAGCTGTTACAGGATGACAGAAGTATTAGGGTGATTTCCCCCTGGTGACTGAGGTCAGTGGTGCTGGAATTCCTGTAACCTCAAGCTTTTCATCCTATATGGACAGGTTCAGGAAAGTGATTGAAGGTCTGGGGTTTTTTTTCAATGTCATCTTGCTGTCTGACTTTTGTAAGACTTAAATTTTGCTGCAATCTTTCATCTTCTCTTCCCTTTGAAATTGAGGTGCTTTTTCAATATTTTTATCAATCTGTGAGAAATAAAAGAGCCTTCACTCTGGTCTGTCCTTTCTACCTATCGTACTTCATTATTCATCTCCAATGATGAGACAATTTACATGTCTCTTCCTAGTTGCTTTTTTTTCTCTTCCAGTTCTTTTCTCTTTGTCAGATTCTGTCTGCTTTGAACCTTTTCTGTTTACCCAGTCCTCCCAAGCATTTCTGTCCCTTACTGTGGTTCTTGTGTCTTCCTTCTTTTCAAACCAAGGTCTGTAGTCTCTCACAGTCATGGCACTAAATTCTCTGTTCGCAATCCATATTTTCTCTCCTGTAGATCGATTTCATCAATTGTGTATCTTCTATTCTTAGCTTTCTAATCTGTTTGTTCCTTTCCTGTGAGATCAGTTTATTTCCCAACCAAAACAATCACAAATAGAAGAAAACTGTGAATTTTGAGACTAAGTTTAGAAAGAACATTTTACTGCTGCTTTTGGGAGAGGAGGGTTGTCCTTTTAAAAGTTTATCTTGTAACATTGGAAACAAATCTCTTATTCATAGAAAAATTATTCTAACTCGAGTTTTCTGACATGCAATGGCCTTTCTGTAGATAGTTACCATGTAATAACATGTATGCGTTCTCCTGCTTCCTAGTGCAAAATGTACACAGTTTTGTGTCATAGGAAATATAGACTGACATGAAAATAGTATACGCTTAATGGATAAATGCAAAGCAACCTTTGGATTTTAACTGGTAGAAGGATAGAAGATAGATTGTACTGCCTTTGAGTAAATGTAATATTTAAGACTCCAGTCTATTCAGTTCCTCCTTCCCTGTGTTTTTCTCACCAGTATCTGCTACTCCCAGTCTGGTCACATAAGATTATCAATCTCTGTCATCATCACAAAATGTGTAGTCTTTCTGTCCTTTAAAAAATACTCCTTTTTGGTCTGGACAATGTGACTCATCCTTTTCTCCCCATTCCATCCCTTCCTCCCCCCTCCCTCACCCTACCCCTTGTCTGATAATCTCTGCATTTATCACCCTGCCTTTCAGTTTATTTCAATCTTCAAATCTATTTCATTGCTGTTTTGCTGGTAGGGAAGCATATCTTCCCTCCTTCAAGCATTCATTATGCAGATTGTAATAGACCCAGGTTTATCTGTTCTACCTGTTTATCTTGTTAACTTATTGCTAGAGAAAGGAGAAAGCAGGGAGAATGGCTCCTCTTTTCTCTCATTTACAGGTGGCATATGCCAGTAGGAATGCTTCAAAGGACTCTTTCCTTATGCAGACTTCTGCAAATAGAAGGTGTCTAACTGCTAGAAGACTCTTTTTTTCAGGGCATGAATGAGAGAGGTTTGAAAGGGTTAGCATTAGTGAATATAAGTTTTACTCTTTATCAAGGAGTTGGAAGGAGACCAAACTGAGATTGAGTATACAATTTGGTATTTTTTCTCCCTTTCCAAATTAATAAGCATATAAGAAGCAATTTAGTTCTCACTACATTTTAAAAACTAAGCTTCAGTACCTTAGAAGCTGTTCAGTTATTCCTTCTGCTAGAGTAAACTTCAGTCAGAGGAGGAGGTTGGATGTCTGGGGGTGTTTTCCACTTGAACCATCTGTTTTTGCTAGTGCTTGAGTCGAAGTCCACAATTGTCTCTCTTCTCCTTTCCCCTCAGCTCCTCCTCCTTCCCCACACAAACATGTAGTTTAGTTGCTGCTGTGTCTTTGGAGTGGAGCCACAGTTCTACTTCTTTTCACTTGTGCTAGAAAATAAGTTTTGTTCCCTGTTCAGTTTGGGTTCAGGTGATGCGTGTAGCTCACAGAGGCAAGCAGGCTGATTCTTTATATTGCTTTATTTCCTTAAATAGATGTGCTGTCCTTTCTTTCATCTCTTTATGCTTTTCTAGAGCATATCTTAAACCTTTTTCCTTTTGGCACAGAGTTCAGTTTTCTTCCTAAATCCTTTCAGTATAGTGATGTATTTACAGGCAAAGTACTTTAACTTTTATAGACCTTTTCAGTAGCCAGCATGATAGCAAGCATTTGTAACGTTTAAATGATGTAACTTTTCAGCATTTCCATGAAGAAGGAACAACAGAATTCAAAAGAAAACTTCTCTAGGGTGACAGCCTTGGCAGCTAACTGTAATGTTGGAGCTCAGAGCTGCTTTGTCAAGAAAAAAAAAAGGCGGCTATGAAATGAAGTGACTTAGCTCCTCTGGGAAAAGGAGACCAAGAAGAAAAACTAGAGTAATTAAGCAGTAGTGCAAATACTAGAATATGAGTTGCATTTGGTGAAATTGCAGAGAATGAATATAAACAATTTTTTTCCCAAGTGTGAGTACATAGTACTGTTACGGTTGGGTCCAATTTCATTCTGTTCCCGTGTTTCTGAACTGTGCTAAATTCTTAGATACATCTATACAATTCCAAGAGAAGGTATTTCATGTCCTAAATCAAGCCATAAAAAAGGTTATAAAAATGTAATGGATGTAGTTCCTGTTATCATACAGAATGATATTACAAAAAATGTTCCAGAGTAACCTGGTATTACCCTAGTCATTAATACACGAGGCCGTGAACTTAAAAACTTGTTAAATATGGATATTTGTGCCTTTCAGTATTGTCAAATCGCTTTTCTTGTCCTTCCTTGCAGTTGAGAAAATGGACAAAGTATTCAATATTTCCTGAAACATGTTATCTAGGGCTTGCAGAAAGACTCTTAATATAAGTCTAAAAGCCTTTTGCTGTTTTGAATAATTTACATAAAATTGGAGTTTAAACTGATAGAAGCGCAGTTAGACTTGTGAATGTTACTTCGGAGTGTCATTTACTCTGAGTCTACATGTGTTTGGAAACATTGCTGCCATCTTTGGTGCAGAAAGATTTTGGGTTTTTTTTATTGTAAGATTTTGATATTTCCATTCTGTGGTAGAATAAAACACATTTCTGAGACTTCCATGCTGTGAACAAGTGATTTGTAACTGCAGTTTCAAGTTTCACCTTAGAAAACCTGTTTGCTGTTTTGCCATAGAGAAATACAAAACAAGGTATTGAATTGGCATGTGATTTATTTGTAGGAAAGATTCCCTTTTATAGTTGTCTGGTACAACAGAATCTTGGTAGGAATTTGGAGTCCATTATAAAGTGGTGCTAGAATATGTTATAAATACATGAATATGAAAACCCCAAATGTCACTCTTGCTTTCAGAGCAAAATATAAAGCATCTCAGCTTAAAACACCTCAGGAAAAATGCACTGCTATTCTGAAGCTATTCCAGATCAGTTCCTGACAGTGACAGTGTAGTTTCAGTTTCTCACTGGCCTACAGCCTGTCTGCACAGAACAGAGCAGCATGTTAAATTTGCAGTTCAACATGATTTTGTGGGTTGCACAAGTACGGCTTTGTGAACCAGGTTTAACAACCAGTGCTTGCAATCACAGAGCAGATCAGTGTGGGAACCGAGTTTTGGTTTTATTCTTTTCCTGATTTAGTTTGACATTATTTGTTATGCTGCTGTCAGTAATGTGAGTCTTCTATGGAAAAAGGAAAGGTAGGCTTGAATTTTGTAGCTATTCTTAACAAGAGAATCTGACAAACAGCATTCATCAGATACATAGGAGGGCCAGTTTTAACTGGATTTCAGGTTTATTTTTGGAAAAACTGCAGAGACCAGAAACAGATTATTTTAGTTGTGACTGTCTCAGAGCATCTCACATTTTGAGCAACTCTCTGGAAGTGGGAAAACCAGTGAGATTACACACACCCACAGTAGTTTAGATATACAAAAAAGTATACAAGGCTAACTTGTGATATTTGGTCCATAAAAAAGGAATTTGGTTTTCTTTCAAAGATGATTTTTTTTCTTAACCTAACACTTTTGGGCTATTTATGATATCTACATTTCATCCTAACAGTGAAAATTTAATAGAACAAAGCATTCTCAGCTTCAGCATGTTTTGCAGTTGAGATGACATGAAGGCCCCTTCCTTACAGGAGATAATAAACAGATTTTCACAAACTGAAGCAAAATCCTTTTTGTAACTATTTTTTTCTCATCCAGAAAGCATGAACAGCTGGGTGGGGGCGTGAAGAATGAGAGGAGTTTGGAACAGATTGTCTTGAGCGTGTGAATGGTCATATTTGTGAGCAAGAAATGGCAGTCTCTTTCTGAGAATGGTAGAATGCAGATTCTATCCCAAGCCTGTTACAATATTTGAAACAAGAAAAAATATGCAGAGGTGGAAATGTAAGAAAGCAAAAATTCTTAGTAAAACACTGTCTCATTTTAAGTATGAATAAAATTTGGACGACAGGTGAAGGCAAAGGACAGTAGACATTCCCAGAATTCATAGCCCTCTGTTTTGCTATTGACTTTTCAACAGTGGGAATTTTCTTACCATATGAGAGATTTCCTTGTTGCTCTTACCATTGCTAGGAGGTATTTATGATGTACCATAACAAATAACAATTCCTGTATGAAATGAAATGAGCACTTAGATTCGCGTGCATGTTAAATTCAATTTGTAGAAGTAAATACTCAAATGAGGTTCTGTTATAGTAAGATATCAGTATTTTAACTTGCTTAGCATAGTCTAATTTATTTTGATTCTGCTGTTCCCTGGGGCAATATCTGTGTAACCCTTTTGACAGCCCTGAACAGTGTTAATGACATTGATGTTAAGTTTTCATATTTGTTGATATCGCAAACTTAAATCTTTTTCATCGTGTGCTTACCTGATGTCTTCTGGAGACCCGCTATGTTTATAAGAGAAACTGTGGAATAAAGTTGTAAAGATGACTGTAAAAAAAATCTGCTGCTCATGGAAAAATGAACACTGAATCTTGCATGAACAATAGAGGTTGCCTGGATGAGTGTATATTAGGAGAAGGAATTGTAGACTTGCTAATCACAGTTTATCATTGTCTATAGTTGAGAGTGGTAAGACAAGGAAACTTTCTTCAGTCTTTAGCCAAAAAACAAAAGCAGATCTGGGGAGGCAGTATTATAGCATTGGATGTAACTGTTAAAACAATACAAATGGACCATAAATCTTTAATGTATTGCTAGTGAGCACTGATGTAAATGGCTCATAAATAGGTAAAGGGCCAGAAGTACCTGGCTAATAGCTTACATGCCCTTAGAAGAGGCTGCTGAAATACAAGGCAGCTGTTTACCAGTAACTCAGCCTATTTTAGCTGAATTCAAATTTAGCCATTTCTGTCTCTTCTTTTCATTCTTGAGTCTTCATGAACAAATAGCATTCTTAGCTCTTACTTTGTAACATCACTATTGAATACGCCGAGTTATTCTTCAGATTTATTGTTACTTTGCTAATTTTGTCATCCGTTCTCTTCTCTTTGAAGTAACAGCTACTAGAGAATAGCTGGCTTGTGTACTTAGTCCTGTGACAGAAATGTGTGCGCATACTAAAATTTAGCATTTTTTTGTTGTTGTTCAATCTTCAGATTTCCTGTTTAAGTTCTTGGTCATAGGAAATGCTGGCACTGGAAAATCCTGTTTGCTACACCAGTTTATTGAAAAGAAATGTAAGTATATGTGAGCACAGTAAAAGTTAGCCATTGCTTTGTACCACAGAGGAAGAATCTGCCTACATGAGTATCTATTCTTTGTATGGAAGTTCCCATAGTTCTCTTATTTGTATAAATGAGGATTTTGACTGAGAATAAGTTCAGAACTATACTGTAAATCTGATATCGAGCAGTATTCTCTTATTCTCAAATAAGTATAATAGAATGCTGATGAAAATACAGATTGACTTTTTGTGAGAATTATACATCTTGAAGCTACAAGCTTTCCTAGATAAATAGTAGAGACTTGGATCTTTTAGAAAAAGTACTTAGCAGATGAAAGAGAAGTTGAGTTGTTTGAGTTGATTTAGAAAGCCTGTTGTATAGAACTCAAATCTTTCCAACATCTAGTCTCTTTCTAAATGAACAGATGCTTCATATTCTTTTTTAAGGACTGTGTTCCATGATGAATACTGGTAGAGACTCCATTGTAAATGTTATTTAGAGAAGAATGGATGATAGAAAATTTCATGTTGGGTAGTGCATTTAACATTGTGCCTAAAAAAAAATAATATGCATTTATAAATGTTTGTAAATCTAGGTTGACTGTTACCTTTCCCAACCAAATGGTAATTCACCTCCTCTCTTAAGGAATAGCTCTAGGATGATAATGTGTAGTAACTAAGAAACATGGCTTTATTCACAGTTGAATTTAAACTATGACTTTGCTTCTAGTAATGGCAACTCTACGTTGCTGAGAATCTGTGACAGCAACAGTGTACATAGAGCAAGTATCTCAACTTCATACTTTAGAGAAATATCTCTTGCTTATTCATGTGCAAGACTGCATCTTTGTGTTCTTTTTCCCATGAATTTTAATTTTAAATTGCTTCAAAGTATTAGAAAACACAGTTGGGAAAAAAGCGTATGAAAGTTATCTTGCTATTTACTGATGTGAACTGGGAGTGATTTAAGGTAGGCCTTTCTAGTAGTAATTTTGAATTGAATAAGCTGTTAAAAAATATTAAGAATGTTTATTTCTGCATGGTGGCAGTAGACTTATGAGTGACACTGAATTTGATGGTTCAGAAGGTAGATTGTAATTTGAACAGTGAGGAGTTTTTATTATACCTAAGTTGGATTACGTGAAAACTAATTATTAACTGTAAATATTCTCCAAGTAAGTCTGGTTTTATTTCTTTTTTTGTAGTCAAAGATGACTCAAATCACACTATAGGAGTGGAATTTGGTTCAAAGATCATAAATGTTGGTGGTAAATATGTAAAATTGCAGATATGGGATACAGCAGGACAAGAAAGATTCAGGTACCTTTTTAAATTGTTTTAATAAGTGTTTGTTACTAAATTGTTGTTGTGGGTATTGGGTATTATTTATCCCTGCTAATAACTAGGCATAGTTTCTTGGTCAGTGGAATTGTCTGCTTTGATGTTATGAGCTAGGCCAGATCTTCCAACTTGGACACAACAACATACACTCATTGATTTCAGTAAAGCAGTGTGCCTTGCAGAATCTGAGGTTCTGCCCTTTCTTTCATTGGGTGTTTTCTGTGAGAGTTAAGGTATATGAGTACAATATGTGGCTAAAAGTATGTTCATCAGCCAAACTCAGAGTATTTTTTTAACTAAGTATATGTTCTTAACTCTGTGTTTGGAAGACCTTCTATCAGTTGGAATAAATAAATGCCAGGAAGTTGTAAGCTGTTCAAAATCTATGTAAGAACATTTTCATAGTACAGTATTTCATTAGAGGGAAAAAGATCAGTTGTCAAGTTCACTTGGGTGACTACACTTTTAGAAAGAATGAGATCTCTTAAGTTTCTTGAAGAAAAAAATGTATTTGTCAGCTTAGAAACACCAGTGTGCTTTCAATGCTGTATTGTAACTGTGTCATGCATCTCAGGCATAGATCAAATTCAGTAACGATCTAAAGTAATCCCGAGTATATTCATCATCAAATAGGATGTCAGTTTTTCATCTTTTTGGGAGGTAGGGTATGTGTAGGAGTTTCTTGGGCAGAGAGTGTGTGTGTGTGTGTCTGTGGTTAACAAAAGTGAGTATGGTGGTAGAAGTGTGAATAACGGACAGCAATTCAGGCAAGTATCCTCTGTTAGGCAAGTTCTTTGGATATACTCATGACTAGGTAAAGGTGGGCAGTGCTATGTAGATTCCGTTCTTCAGCATGTTGGTCAGATATCCTGGGATTCTGAGGAGCTTGGAGGCTCTGTACTTTCAGAGGCTTTCTTCTTCCTCTACCTTTTGAAGGTTTTCTTGCCTCCTTGTCTTCAACTTCAGCAGTCTTAAATTGTTCAATTACAACTACTTCTCTCATTCTCTCCCCACTGCTTAGAGATCAAACATAAGTTAATTATGCTGTTTTCGTGCCACAGGTGCCACTATCTGCTCCCAGTTCTGTATCAGACCATATAGTATGATGATATGTGTAGCTTCAGCAGCACACAGATCATAATGGGCTTTAAGAATTCCTGTACAGCTTTTCTAAGTGAAAGTTCTTCGTCAAAAGACTAATAAATATGCTGCTGCACAGCTGATAAAGTCTAAAAAACACATCCTATTTTAAATAACTGAATGACAGTTCAGTTTCGTGTATAGATTGTATTATATTAGCCCAGATTTGAAACCATGAAGATATTAGAGAAATGTACATCTCTATTTCAGGTCTGTAACAAGGAGTTACTATAGAGGAGCTGCAGGTGCTTTGCTTGTCTATGATATAACCAGGTAAGAAAGCTAGCGACTCTTTTTTCTTATCGACTACCAGATCAAACTAATGCATCATTTCCTGCTCCCCCCTCCCAAAGTACCTAGTCCCCTAATTGAGAATAGAAAAGAAAATAAGTATGAAAAGTACTTATGTTCTAGTATGTATTTTGAATGTCGTAAATGCAAACAGTCCCAAAGGGTTAGACAAACAGATGGGAATTGGCCCACGAGTAGCTGTTCTGACCGTGGTGGACTACTGGCAGCCACTGGCTCAGGAAGCCTTGCATCAGGAAGAAAGAGCAGACTTTAGCCACTTTAACCAAAGTAGTACACACCTATTTGTGAAACTGCTTGTTAATATGCCAGGTTATCCTCTGGAGAAGCTAGCTCTGCCTACACATTCCTTAACTGTAGCCCAAAACCCTGTTCATCTTTGAGTCTTTTAATATTACAGGCAGCCAGCAGAGCTACAAACATCGAAGTTCAGGCACACAATTCTTCACAATTTTAGTAAATTCTGACAATCCTACCTGAAACTTAAGTATCAGTTGAATTGAATGTTTAACACTAACTCATTTTATTATCCCAAAATTTCACACACAAAAAGCTGAAAGTAGATCAGTGCTTAAAGTTTCAGCTTTTCACGTTAACAGAGTATTTTATAATTAGAATCATAGAATGATTTGTGTTGGAAGAGACCTTAAGATCATCCAGTTCCAACCCCCCTGCCACAGACAGGGACACCTACCACCAGATCAGGCTGCTCAACACCCCATCCAGCTTGGCCTTGAACACTTCCCAGAGGGGGCATCAACAACTTCCCTTGGCAACATGTCCCAGTACCTCACCGCACTCATCATGGATTGTGTATATATATTTCCATATTGTGGTAGATTTAGTTTTGCTTTTTAAAAAACTTTTAAGATTTTAAGTAGTTTCATGAAGGAGCTTGATACTCTTTCAAGTTCATAACTAGCCTATTGAGAGGTGTAGGTGACTTGCCTGACTAGCAGCAATCTATGGTTTGCCACAAATACAGATTTGCCTTCTGATTTGAGTTCAGTGGTCTGTTCACTAGAAATGAGTGTGTTCTAATTAAAAGGATGTCATTTTCCACATAGCCGGGAAACCTACAATGCGCTTACTAATTGGTTGACGGATGCAAGAATGTTAGCAAGTCAAAATATTGTGATAATACTATGTGGAAACAAAAAGGATCTTGATGCAGATCGTGAAGTTACTTTTTTAGAAGCATCCCGGTTTGCACAAGAAAATGGTAAGTAGTGCAAAATCTTCATGTAGCATTCAGAAATGCTCAATACTTATTTTTGTGCAGTTAGGGGGAGTATTTTACCCACTGTACCTTGTTGGATATCTACAGAAGAGAGTTCTGTCAGTACAGGAGGCATAAAGAGAGGTCCCTGCCTGCAGCAAGAACTACATGTACTGTTTAAGTCTCATTACCAGTGATTCTGCCAGTTGCAGCTGCTACTTAAATACCTTCAATGTAGAGATATATTCCCTGGGGAGTGTAATACAACTTCATGTATTGCCTTGCCTCCAGAGGGCTGAGGAGAGAATGAAGAGCACGACTTCCTAGTTTTTGACATCTTACAGATTCTGTAGATTATAGTCAAGGTTGGATGGGGTGTGCTGCAGTTCGAAGCAATGAGTTTTGATCATGGGAAACTGAGTTCAGTGCATGTCATGGATCCAGAGAACTATTACCTAGTCTGTAGTATTCAGAATTTCCAGTCTGAGGAGAAATTTCTGTGACAGCTAAAGCCAGTCTCAGTCTGAGCTTCTGTGCTGCAGTCCTGCCATCAGTAAAATCTAGTTTTGCTTTTATAAATGTGTTATAGTCTTTCCTACCAGCTGTGGCTGATGGCTGTCCTTTTGCATGTAACTTCCTATTAATGGAAGTTAATGAAGTTCTTTGGTTTCGTACACTATTTCGGGTGCACAGCCCAGGTTATTATCTGTGGATTCCAGCTTTCCAGGGTTAATGTATAAATTTCAGAGGAAGTTTTGTGCTCTGGCCATCAAAAGCAATTTTTTCCAGTCCTTACTATTTGACAGTAGTCCTCCTTAAGAAACTTTTTATTATTCCTAGCTTTCTTGCTTTGAATTACTGTATCAGATATTCCAGACTTGTTTTGAGATTGTTTCTCAAATACAGAGCTGATGTTCTTGGAAACAAGTGCACTAACAGGAGAAAATGTTGAAGAGGCCTTTGTACAGTGTGCAAGGAAAATACTCAATAAAATTGAATCAGGTAAATTGAGATTTATATTCTTTTAATATTTGGGGGGGGTCCTCAAATCTAAAAGTATACGTGGAAATATCTTCTTTCAGAGTTCTCTAATAGAATTAGCTCAAAGAACAAAAATTTCATTGTGGTAAAATAAGCCATTTGGCTTATAGCTTCCTGTGTGTTTTAATGGGAATCGACATCTAAGTCAGATCTGTATATCTAAAAGAGAAATGGTGTGAATTATGGATGGGTTTTATGCAGTGTTTGCCTTAACAGTCAGCTCTGAGTGTAGGCTGTGCATTCTGTGCATTGCTGTGTCCTTACAAACATCAAGCCTGACATTAGACAGTTTCAACAATGCAGAATAAAAACCTAGTATCAGAGCTGAGTTCACTTTTAATTCTGCTTTTCATATGTAGCAGGAAATACAGCGAAGAGAATTTGAACAGTAATACTGGAAATTTCAGGCATGTTTCCTAGCAACTGTGTCTCTCTGAAGTAACATTCCTGTCTCTCTGTTGAAACCATTTTTACTTTTGCAGATCTAGAAATGTACCAGAAGCTTCTCAGCACGAGTGGGCAGGTTTCTATTGGAGACAGGCTCCTAAGTGTTAGCTTTTGTTGCAGCTGATTTGCATTCCAGTTTTCCTCTCTTATTTTCTGGTTGTTTGGTATCTTCAAAGTTTTAAATATTGGCCATATTGAAAAGTCTGTCTCAGACTCTTCAAATTTTGAATGCCAAACACAATTTTTAGATGGAAAGAATATGGCATTTTCATAAGAATTTCCTGATTACTGCATCAAAGCAATGCCAAACAGCAGTTTTAATTCTTAAACAAACCAAAATACAAAGTATACCTATTTTTTCCTAATACTGTAGTTCCATGACTGATTTAAAGAGGCATTACCACAATGGAAGTAAATGCTGTTTTCTGTGAGCAGCTCCTGTTTCCTTTGTGCCAGCACACATGCATTGAATCATGGAAAAATTGAAACTGTAAAGAACCTATGGAGGTCTCTAGTCCAGCTGCCTGTTTAAAGCACTTTCAGGTTCAAAGTGAGAGCAAGTTGTCCAGCGCTTGTAAAGGCACATTTTGAGATGCTCCGGAAGTGGAGCAACAGCACCTCTGACCAGTGTGCCCCAGTGCTAATCAATTGCTGCTGTCTGCCTGGTCGGTCCCAACTGGTACCAGTGCTTGGGGTTTTTCCATCACAGGTGCAAAACTCTGCATGTGTAGTTGTTGAATTTCATAAGATTCCTGCTGGTCTGTTCCCCTAACTTGGCCAAGATCTTTTCTGAATGGCAGCCCTATCCTTGGGCTAAGAACTGGTTCCCTCAATGTGGTGTTGTCTGCAAAGTTAACAGACAGTGCACGTGTGCAATGAACCTGAATAAGCAACCTGAATTGTTCAGAGGGTTTTTTCTTTTAAACCAAGTGTGTCTAATCTTGGCCAATCCACTGTACAGCCATAAGAACATTTCTGAAGGCGTAGGGCATGGCATAGGCAGAAATGGATACCAAATGTAAAGAAACTCAAGATAATTTCCTCTGGGGACAATGCTTTATAGAATCCTACTGTCAGATTGATCCATTTTTGTTTGGCTTGGTATCTACAGTACTTCTTTCTTTACATATTAGTCTCTGATAGCAGGTATTTTTAAAGAGCATTCATAGAAAATATTTTGTTCATTTCCTTTGTTAGAAGTAGGTAGTGCAAATAGTTTCTTGTTGCAGCCTAACTCAGAGACAAACCACTTTGTCTTTATGAATTATGGCACATGGTTGAAATTAGAGGAAAAAATGGTGTATGTTTGGAATTGCCCAGAAGCAAACAGAATTACAATAGATCTCTCCATAACTACAGTAGAATATCGTTACGCATTATTTATCTAATATTGTCAGTTAAATTGGAATGTATTATTTGCAAGTGATCCATCTTCTTGTGACCGTTTTATTTCTCATCAGGAGAACTGGATCCAGAAAGAATGGGCTCAGGTATTCAGTATGGAGATGCTGCCTTGAGACAGCTGAGATCGCCACGCAGAGCACAAGCACAAAGTGCTCAAGAATGTGGGTGTTAAATAAAGAAAACACAAATTCCAGAATACTCACTTTAGATACAGAAGGTAAGGTTGCAGACATCTCGGGGAGTTAAGTAACTTGCCATGTTCTGTAAATGTGCTTTATTGAGTGCTTGGCTTCTCACACTTAGCCTGTAAAGTAATGTAGAATCTAGTGAAATAATGCACAGTAGAATGGATTATTTTTTTATATTTTTTTTTGCTTTTGGTTTTTCTTCTCCCATCTGCCCACTAAAGCAAGACTAGTGCTCTTAATGAAGTATTGATAGATCTTTGCTTATTCTGAGTAATGCTGTAGAAAACATTTAAAAATTCCATATTTCTGAAATGCATTATAGCCCTAATAGATATCTAATGCCCTGTAGAACAAGTGAATAATTTCTGTTGTATTATAGACAAATATTACTAGAAATTAGTAGTCACAAAATGTGTGGTGCAGTATCTTGTCCAAAGCTATAATATAGTCTTTTCTGAAAACATGAAGTTTAAAGACTGAGGCTTGAAAATTAAAGATAATACTGGATTTCAAACTTCCACTGACAGCTTTTTCCCTAACTAAAACCAGCCTGAAGTGGTTGTGATTCCTGTCAGCTATAAGCAGAAATGTAAACAAGAGAATAGTAGTATTTGCTGCTTAAGCATTGTCATCATCGAAAGCAGCTCCGTGATGGCTATTGCAGCCTATGGAATGGGTGTGGAATCTTAATCTTCCAAAGACATTCTTTAGAGGAAGCAAGGAACAGGTATTTCCCTTTAGCAGTGGTAGAGGAAGAGATCTAAAAATCACTTCGTACTCCTAAGAAGAGCTTGCTGGTTGGTCTTTCTTAAAAACAGTTGTCCTTAAGACACCTCTCAGTATTCATGGATTTAACTTAACTCCTTGCAGTATGTAAGTGGCTGTTAAGATAGTCCTTTCTCCCTCACTAAATCAGGGTAATTAAGGAATAGCTGTGCAGTTAATTATTCTGATATAATTAACCCTTATTTCTCTAATATGAGGACAACGATGTCAAATTAAGCAAGTACTGCAGGCATAGTTACTGCATAATTTTTACTGAATTCATTTTTTATCAGTTTGAGCAGTGCACACCAGCAGAAGCTTTACAGAAAATTAAATAAGGCAGTGTACAATTCTACATTCTCATAGTTTCTGTGTTCTGGGAGCCTAGCTCCCAATTAAAGCTCAGAATATTAAATAATGAATAGGAATCCTTGAACTACTTTCCTTCCTGATTTTGCTGCTATGAAATATCATCCTTCAACTAAGAGACTGTTAGAAAAGGGCATTAATTTAGTCCAGCCTTGGTATGGCTCTACAGGAGCGAATATTCCCTTTATTTCTGAGCTGAGTTTTCAGATTGTTCAGATGTAGGTAATTAATGGAGCTCTTATGTATTTTACAGCTATCCTTGCAAATGGTGTTTGAAGAAGGAGGCAAAGCTTGAAGGCTATGCAGTTTTTTACAAACGCCTTTCCACTATCTACAAATGGGGCAGATCACTGCTGACAGAAAGGTGTACCGTGTGGTGTGGGGCAGGCATGTTCATGTGACACAGAAGTCTGCAAGGTGAACTTGGTAATTTGGTGGACTATATTAAAACTCATGCCTGTATGTAAACATTCTCCATTACCTATTTTTGTTCTTTCACCTCTAGTTTAAAACATTGCTATATACTGTAAATAATGTAACAGTAAATTTACAAAGCATGGTATACTTCTGTATGCTGATAGAATGTTGCACTACAAGCAGTTTAATATTTTATTTTTTTATCATATAAAGAAATCTAACTGAGGTAGGCTTTGTCATGTTTGTTTGTTTGCACAATAGTTTGTATTTATGACCGGAACTATAAAACCACTGGCACTGTCGGGGAAGGGTTGTTGTTTTATTTTTTCCTACTTTGTTTGCCACATTCTAGCAAGCTGTTGGCATAACTGATTCTCAGCATATGTTTAGGACCCATACTTATGTTTATTAATATGTTGAGTTGGAAAAGTAATTTTCATTGATGTTCACATATCCTATTTTGTCACAGTTCTTAAATAACTTCTGAAGCTCTTTTATCAAACTTCAAAAGTTTAGAAAAAATACTTTTAAGTCTCTCAGATGGTGGTTGACTGACTTGGATTTGGGAATTTTCTGTTTTCTTGGTCCTGATGTTTTGTATATCACTGGCATCTTGAAGATGGAATATATATGTGAACAGAACTGCGTATCTTCTGTGTGTTGTAATTCTAGGGCAAGAGCATGGGCTTGTGGAGAATTGTCACAGTAGTTCTTCTACCCTCTTATCACAAACAGAGCAATCAATCAGCTATGGAAATAGGACTTCTGTGAAAGCATTCCTGATGGGGTACAAACTGAACCCAAATGGGTTCTTCTGAATTATCCTGAATGTATGAAATCTAAAATACAATTTTTTTCTTAAATGTTAATGAAGTGGTATTAAGAACTTGAATTTTGAAATTAGGAACATACATCCTGTCTTGTTGGAGCTCTACCTTTGAAATTCAGAGTGCACTGTATGTTATGCTGTCCAAATTGCCCCCAGGAGACCTGTGTGATGGAAGGTAAAAACCAAGCATACTACTTTGTTGTTTTTCCCTCTGAAACTCATCAAGGGGAATTTCAGCCTTGGTACTGATCTTTTTTATTAATATATTAAGACACGTAATTCCAACTTTCTTTCCTGCTCTCTTTTTATTGTGGGGAAGAGGCATGGGGTGAGATATTAGGCTTCCTGTCCTCATTCCTTAACTAGAGACAGAAGAGACTTGCAGAGGGTCCAAGAGGGAGGACCAAACCCAGGATTATTGTATATCACTTTTACAGTGCCATGACAACTGATCAGGTAAGAGCCTGTGGCTTTCCTTCTGCCAGATAAGGAGCTGCAGAATTAACCCGAGGTAGCTGAATTCAGCCAGTAGAGGGGGGTCAGTTTCACTGAGGGAAATCACTAGTGACATTTCTAGTTATTACTTGTGTAACTAGAAATGGGATGTCTCCTTGGAAGTGCAAATTAATACAAAATGATTAATTTGAGCAGAACCCAGTGTTGAAAGTGTCAAGGTCAAACATGCTTTATTATTTTCTGTATCTGAATCTTTTCTATTTGAGTCAGTTGTCAAATGCACATTTAGAAACTAAACCAGAAAACTGAACTGATGCTGTAATTTAGAGGGCAGTTGAAGCACAAGAACAAAGCAATGCAGAGGTATACCAGCTTTTGTGGAATTAGAATGGTGTTCCCTTTGTCGTGATATTATTGATTGAAATGGATGCTTATCTGAAAATTATGCACCTTGGCTTATCTCTGAATTAAAACAACTTAAGTTTGGTTTGCACTTGAAAAGCCTAGGTTTAGTTTTAAAAAGGCTGTTGCATCCAAAGACTTTCATGTTATAGCTCTTGTTGCATTACTGATAACAATTATTCCTAAGGGTTATTCTCTTCCTGGTGAAGTGTATTTTGAAGCAGTTTAATTGTGCATTTACCAGAACATCAATGAACTCCAAAGAAATTTACCTGTCTTAATCCCTGCTCAAATTATTTTGGCTTCCACTACCTTCCAACTGGAAGTAATTACCAAAAGCAGGTCCTGAAAGGTAGATGTTGGATGTAGTTGTCTCTTCTGCCAGTCTAAAAGGCATATTATGAACCAAGCTGTGTTGTGTTTCTGATGGTATTGGGGAGGGTGTTGGTTCTGAAACCCCAAATTTGTTATGGAATGCTGGGAAAAATTAGGTTTTGGGGAGTCTGTTTCCTCCACCTTACCCCATCCAATCCAGTGTCTTGGTACACAGACAAAAAGTGAAAGCAGAAGTAAAGCTAAAGGTCCTGTCATTGTTACAACGGTTGAAGTGATGTTTGTTTGCTGTTGATCAAAACTTCTTTCCCTTATTATAGTAGCAACTGAAAGGAGTGGGAGACTTTTATTTAATTCTATTGGTTTTAAATAGAAATTTTAGAGGTTTGGCAGGGACTTTCTTGTACTTCTTCCTGTCCTTTTCCATACAAGTCTGGCCTCTTTTGTATACTTGGCTCTTATGCTCACTTTGGTCAAATGTCTGTGGTTAAAAGCGGTAAGCACAGTTTTATTCTTTCTGTAACCAGCTGTCTTAAACTGTCCCTTTCCTAGGTGGAAGGAAAGAATAGTATCATTATAATGAGTTTCAATATATTTTTACCTTTTTTTTAATGTATGCTCTTACTGTATACACATTAACCAGGTTACGGTGCATGTTTTGTAGTATTGCAGTCTTTTATGCTGCATCTCTCTCTGACATTTTAAAAATAAACTTTCTAAAATGGCAACTCCTGAGGGAAGGACTGTTGGAAGCAACAACTCTCACCAGTGTAAGCTATATTAATATTTCTCCTCTTAGGTTTTTTTTTCAAAAAAAAAATCAAACATCATGCCAATAATAGCCCTGGAGTAGATTAGAGTTTAAGCTTTAGCATTATAGTTCACACAGCAAACTATCCTAGCTCAACTAAACAGAAAGTGATAAATAGTTTAAATTATGTATGTATTTAGTGTAAAATTCTTACTTTACCAAAGCAAGGTGGCTTGGAGTTGCACATGAAGTAAATAATACCGAGTAGCTATATCCTAGGATTTATTGGATGTGGAGCTTTAGCTGTTCAGAATTCTAAAAGATTTAAATGTCTTAAAGCCTATGTCTTGCCTTTTAATGAGTCTGTTGGCCTACACTATTTCATTTCATGCTTGTATCTAGCGCCAAATAAAGAATCTTTCTTGATTTTCTAGGTGTCTTACAGCAAAATTATACTTTCTTGTACAAGTTTTGCCTGCTACATGAAGTTCATAACATGAAAAAACATGATCTTGAAAAAACACTTCTAAATTCATTTCATAGTCACTGTTGGGCTAGGAGAGCAGCAGCAGCTGCTAATGGAGCTGGAGTGCTCCATTACCGGGGCCTGTCTTGCACTCTTCAGTGGCAGCTTTCCCCATAGTATGGGAGGGCCCCAACCCTGCAAGCTGTTGCTGCCCCACCTGTTAAATAAACAATTCATGGTGTTCCTTCCAGATGTCCTGAGCTGTGAAGATGCTCTTGCTTCCTTGTGTCTTTCTGCACTGATGGCTAAGGATGAGATTGGGGGATGGGTCCATTTAAGTCTCTTAGAGAATGCAGCCTCAACTCAAAAAAGCTAAAGAAAGGGGAAGATGGTTTCTCCAGACTATTACAACTCAGATTGAATTCACAGTTGACTCATCTCATCCACTCTTTGTATTCAACTGGGCAGCTTATGGATTGAAAATACACAGTCCTTAGAAAATGAATGCTATAAAGAAACCAAATTACTCTGTGCAACTCACTCATTTGCATTATATTCTATACGCTGAAAGAATTAACACTATAAAACTCTCAAGAAATATACATTTTAAGTTCACAGTAAAACACCATCTCTTTTTCATTTACTGTAGAACCAGCAACATACAGAACTACACTGCAGCCATCCTTTAATAGATTAACTTTTCTTATTTGGAAGATTATACTTGTTCTTACTGATGCAGCTTCCTGTTTTTCCCCCACATTACTTTTTCCAGTGTTCTAAATTAAGATTTCCAAAGGCTTCAGCATGCATAAGCACTTCAGACAGCTATTATATTTCAGGCTCTACTTTTTCCTTGTTAGTAGTAATAAAAAAAACAGTTTGGGAAAGGGAGAGTTATGGGCAGGACATAACTCTCAGCTGGACTTGTAACTATGCTCTAACCCTTTAGCCAGCAGCAGTCACTACAGAAGCTTGTCACTTCCTTTACAGGAAAGAGTATGTGGGATAAGCAGAAGGCACAGTTTGCATGCAGAGATTCAAGAACACCAAGTAAATGGAAAACATGAGACCCCAAAAAAACACAGTGCAAGCAGTCAAGGCACTTTTTGTCACTCATTTTATTCACATATACAAGTTGACTCTACACTGTTAGAGACAATACGGAAGCATTAAAAACAAACAATGTTTAAAAACTTTAAAAACCACATATTTCACATATTGCTTCAAGCTTAGATGGTATTTCCCTATAGTTTTTAAAGTGAATTCAGTGCTAACAATAGCTGAGGCAGCTTCCCATTCACTTGTACCCCTAATTTTACAGGGGCTACTGTCAAGGTGATGAGTCAGGCTCTATATATGGCTTTGCTGCTGAATGCACCAACTGAGCTGCAAAAATCAACTGGACCATCCAGGTTACCACACACAAAGCCCTCAGATTGCTAGCTTTTGGTCCCTATCACAGTAAAAAAAAAAGTCAGAGAGGCCTTTATAGTTTAGTGGCACTGTATTATACCATTAAAAACAATAGATACACTTCCCTACATGTTAAAAATTTTATTAAAATGTGCATTTTCTACCTGGATAAAATTCTTACCAAAAGTTCAGGTCTGTCCCTCAGTTTCATTAAGTCTGGCTCTAAGTTTTAGCTATCACCTTGACTGTCTCAGCTTCCAGAGAAAAAGCCTGTAATTCATAGTTGTGAAGATGTGAGAGCAGTGACTGGACAGGCATGCTACTGTATTTTACAGAGACAGTCTTAGGCAGTTTTCATTGTGACATTTTACATTGTACATTTCACATTGTAAATACTAGTCTTCACAACACTATAGTTAAATTGCAGCATTACACATTGTAGAAGTCTTGTTTCACTTAGCTAAGTACTTTCAGAAGTAAAAAGGAATAGTTATTTTAATGAAGACTTTGACAACTGAGTATTTGCTGTGTTCTTACAAACAGTTTTACCTCTAAAACAGGAGTGAGAAGCGTTCATCACTTGGCTGAATTCTAGAGTCCATGCAAGACAAAGTTCAGAACTTCCTTAAATCAATAAGGTGATGTTCACTAGCTTTTCCATTTTTTAGTAAGTCCAATTTGAATCCAATGAGCCTCCTCCTGTAAAAGTCTATGGAATACAGTTAAAGCATTTACATTTGACAAGTTCTCCTTGCCAAATCAATTGGCTTTTAATTTGTTAATGTCAAATCATTAAAATAACAGTTTCCCAGACTTCAGCCTGACACATGCCAAACAGTTGCATATACAGCTTGCAGTGATCAGAACTATGCTATTTCACATCATGTAAGCAAACTCACTAGCCATTTTTTTAGTCAAATAAATGCAGAAAGGCTACCCAATTTGTAGAATAATTTACCCCTCACTTCAGGCATTATATTACTTAAACTGAGACAGTATCAACATAGCACCCAGGATTACTTTTAGCTACAGACCATTTGAAAAAGCACGACAGTGACTCACACGACCTACTTAGCATCACTACTGTCTCCTAGCAAACTGCTTTGGTAGGGAACAGCTCTTGACCAGACAAGGATAAGAACTAGAACATTTCCTCAGTACACAGCTGCCTTGATGCTTTTGGAGATTCTCATGCTCTGGTAGAACACCTGAACAAGCCTGTTTGAGATGTTTTAAATGGGGTACCCCATATCCAAACCAGGAGACATTTAAGCCTCCTATAGTTACTGGAAAGATCAACATCTGATGGGATATCTGTCTTATCCAAAAATGGGTACTTAAGGCAGTCACACGGTCATCTTGGCTCCTCTATTCTCAGTAGACAGAGAATTGTAGAAGCTGTCTGAAAGCATGGCAAGATGAGCCTACACAATCAAGGAAGCTGTTTAATGTGACAAAACACACAGAGGGCACAGTCCATCTGCTGTAGCTACATAAAGCTATGTTCAGGCTTTATGACAGGAACAGGCAGATTTTTTTATTGAATAAGGCTGTTAAACACTACTGAGTTGGTGCTTTGATACCAGTGTTAAAAGCTTAGGGTGGAATTCTGAATAGAAACAGTATCAGAAGCAACGCGAGCATATTCACAGCAGCTATTTAAGGAAAACACAGCATAAAGGGAAATTTAAAAAAATCTCATATGGAATAAAGGCGTTCTCTGGACTCGCTTGCCTCAAGTTTTGGGTGCTGTTCTGAAGTTTTAGGATGTGGTTTACTTAAAAGTTGTAATGCAGTAATAGTGCTACATATAAAACATACTTAGCATACTTTGCATTCCCAGAATTAAAAGCTGTAAGGTCTCTAATAGGTAGCCTGAACAAGAATTGTCTGCATTTTTATAGCTTGATGCTTAAAAGGCAGGTAAAAATCAGATTACAGCTTTGTGGATCCTAGGATATTTTAGTAAGATTAAAACTGAGAGTAACGAAACCTTTACTGATGCAGTGTAATTAACACTAGGAGGCAGCAGTGCTCGGTCCCTTTGCATGATTACTTTCAATAACATTTACAATCAAAATTTTCACTAGGCATGTAGCTCTGTTGCAGTAGTAATTCTGGAGTCCTGCATACTCACTGAGATTGTGGAATGAAGCTAAGACCAGTGCAGGTTTCTGCTACAGAAGTGCAAGTGTGCTTCTTGTGAGAAGGTGTCCGGTCTGTAAAACACGAGCTTCACAACAATTAAACTGAGAAAACCAAAGTACATGACTAACAGATAGCACACCTGAACAAAATTTGGAAACTCACAACTACAGCAATAATCTGCCTAAAGCTTAGTTATCAAACTGAACAAAATATAATTTACAACAGCTTGAAGGGAAAAAAAACACTGAGGATCTCACAAACAGTGCCTTGTCTTGCTATGTAGATGTAGGACCTGCAAAGTGAGTGTTCAAACTCCATTATCTGTTCATGTTTACTGAAGAGTATTCCACTCTTTCTTCCCCAAGCCCTCACCCCCCTATAGGGAGGAGTTCTGCACCAGTTCTGAGAATCAGAAAGCTTCTCATGACTCAATCTACCAGTTTTATCAACATGATTTTTAAGCTTAAAATCTTTAAGTGTACACTTGAACAATACCACTAAATGGAATGCATATTGCACTCTGATCCCCAACTGGGCATATTCTTAAGTGCTAAAAATAGACTCCACTAGACAGGAGCCAGCCCTCTCCTTCAAAAAACACATTTACATGATTAAGCATAGAGTAAGTGTGACCATAAGCTTAATACAGTGGTACAACTTGATACTGGTAGAACAAGCAACTGCTTATAGGCAGCAGCTATGAGACAATGATTGTCTACATCAGTTATTTGGTACAACAGGCACAACAACAGTGAAAAGATCCTGTAGCTGTTTCTTGCCCTGCAGATTAGTAGTTTATCCTAATGACCTTAGAAACAGCAATAAAAGCATCAGAAGATTCACTCATCAAACAAGGTTTTTGAGAATTTCTATATACAGACAATACTGCCTATAGCATCTACATTTATAAGTGCTGTTTACCAGACCCACTGGTTTTCCTGTTGCCTATCTTAATATACTTAGTTTGGTAGAAGTATTAAATCAACTAGTACCATAAATTCAAAGGCACCTCCATCACACCTTTAAAGTCTTTCCCCAACACCACCTCCCCATGACTTGGAACTTTTAAAATAAGGGACAACAGATTATTTGTAACCAAGATCAAAGAACTGTTTGCGTTGACTTCCTGTACGCTAAGGTTCCCCCTCCCACCCTCAAAACATGTCAACTGAAGCATTAGAAAGACTCCCAAAAAAGGGAAATTGTTCAAAAGTTTGGGTAGCTATATCTAAAAGCTTTTTCAAATGTTATGGCTGCAAGGATACACCCCACTGTGAGGTAGGTGGCCAAGATAAAAACATTGTAACAAATATTTCAACAGCTGGAAACTCCCTATAAAAACCTTGCATAAGTAGTTTGGTTCCTTGCACCAGTGCCCTGATATGTGTAACTTCTTTTGAAGACGCCCAAGGGAATCCAAATTCACCGAGCTCTTGCTGAGTAGCATCTCATATACTCTGTCATCCAAGGGTTATCTGGTGGCGCAGGCTTTATTCGCCAAGCTTTCTCCACTTCTGCTGACCGCACTCGCCTCTGAGAAAGCTTCCTTTTCTCCACTTGTCTCCTGTTCTTTGCTCTTAGAGCAGACTCATGAATCTGAAAGACCAGAGTTAACATTAGAGCGGGAAAACAGCCTAGGAACCTTCCTAGAAGAGCTGAGGCTCGCTTGGTAACTGTGCCATTCCCCATCCTGAAGAAAGAGGGTTTGATAACAAGTTTTCTTCTGTAATTTGTACCAACAGCAGAGAAGCATTTTTATGTTTTTTTATATATGCCTCATTCTGGTGTCTATTACCTTTCCCACTTCACAGTATTAAACAATTTCAACAATTGCAAATGTTTCTTAATCTTACTTTGACATGTTTTCAAAGCCTTGATTCTCCTAGTTCTACTATTTTAAATTCTTAAAACATCCCTCAATATGCCCAAGCATCCCTTAAAACTTAAACCATAGTAGTAAGACCAATCCCTGGAGACTCTTGACTAGAGGCTGAAGAACTTAGTTTTGACAACATGCTGCAAGCACACATACACGCTTTTCTGTATTAATAAGTTATATTTTCCAAATTTAATCTTAAGAGCCAGCTTCCACGTTTGCTTGCTTCTATCTCCACATTTAAAACCCTCTCATCTCAATTGGGGGAAGTAACACCTTTCAAGTATTCCAGAAAACTGATCTAGCCAGGCAGTAAGCAGTTAGTGCTCTCTTAAACACCTTTGTCACCTTAGTGACAAAGAGCTACATTATTAAAGTGCTTCAGAAGTATCCAGCCCCTTCACTCCAAACTCAAAACTTAAGGGTTCTGTAGCCATTTCGAGCATAAGAAATGTTGTCTTAGAAAGTATAAATATCTCTGCTGAAGTCAGACATCAGACTCTGTCAGGCTTTGACATAAAGCTCTAGTCAACTATTTCCACCACTGACCAAAGCTTATCAATCCAGTAACAGGGGCTGTTACCAGGAAGGGCAGCTTCTTTCAAGAGCTGCAAGGCTCAAGTTCCTCCTTTCCCTCAAAGATTTGAGCTGTCCAGGAAGGAAAAGTCTACACTTCAAACCCCTTCCAAAGCAGCCCATCAGAAGTCACTTCTATATTCTACATCAAGAGCACCGCCCACCTTAATCCTCAGATATCTTAGGTCACTGATTCAGACTCTACATTAATACAATAAAGACAAGACATTGGCAGGGATACATTAATGATGATGTTTTACCAGCCTAGGAGAGTTACAGAAAAGAAACAGATCAGTTGTAACAAGAAACACTGAGGCTGGAGTGTTAAGTCAGGAAACAGATGCCACTACAGCAGAATCCTGGTGCTGTCCATGACCATATTAATTTGTGCTATTTCGCTAACATTTACATCAGCCCTGCAATCCATCAGCCATGCAATAGGCCATTTTGCTGTCAGCAAAAAGTTCCCTGGTAGCCACCCACTGAAACAGACTGCTAGACAGACACCAGCAGCAATGCATTCGGACCTTCTCAGAGAGGATCTTATTCCTAGGAAGCACCCCAGGAAAAGTCATTCCCTCACAGCACAGGCGCTATCCCAGTGTTCATATACCTGCCTGCTGTGAGATGCCTGGTGCTAACTGCCTGCTGCTTTTCTCTTGTTGTCATGAAGTTCAGAATGCAGAAATACATTTATAACAGCGAGTTTTGCTCATAGTGCTGTAACAGCCAGAAACAAGACAAGGCAAGTTTTAATCAGAACTTGCAAGTATTAGTCAAATATGGCAAGTTTCCAAACCAATTAACAATTAAGAGCCATTTGATTTGGACACAAACCTTTTCAGGTTTACTGCTAGAATTTTTTTTCTTGGAATTTATTGCTAGAATCTCCATGCACTTAAATAAAGACATCCCTGAGAAGTTTTACCTAGATATTAGATGTCTCTCTTATCCAGGCACTGTGCAGTCACTGCCCTTTAATGAAAGGGAAGCTTTTACTTACTTCATTCGCTGAAGCAGAAGCACAGACATTGTGAGTTTTTTGGCTTCCAGTATCCGTCTGTCTTTCTCCCCACCCATACAGAGCAAATGGATGTTTATTCTCCTTTGGTGCATCTGTCTTTTGAGGACTTTTGGCTGATCTCCGATCATTCCGACTAGACAAGGCACTTCGACTCGGACGTCGTCCTGTACGGCTGGTTTTGTCTGCTTCCTTTTCAGAAGAGTGTTCTACAGTTTTTTCTTGCTCTTCCCTCTGCTGATTTTCTTGATCTTTTTCTTTCTCTAAAGAAAACAAAAACCAAATTATGCTTTAAGCTCCCAATGACAACATATTAATGCCTGATTTGCACAGCCTCTCAATACATCATTGCAACTGTGCTTTTTTTTTTTCAAGAAGTGGAAAAAGTCCCTACTTCCTTAGCAACAGATGCACACCTTGCTTAAATGGCTTCATTCTTTCTTTAGTGACTACAGTATTTCCAAACCTATCACTCTCTACATCAGTTTTCACATAGTTAAACATGCCTTTCCGTGGCGATGCTATGGATAACCAATAGCTCCAGGCAGCCTTTTAAGTGTAGTAAGACTGTTTCCAGTGATCTTCCATCTTCACTGTTTCATCCTTCCATCTTTCAGACAGCAAACAGATGGGCTGCTGAACGTCATGTAGATGCTGCCAGCCAGTGATCAAGTCTGATAAGACTGTGTGCCATATTGAATCCCTCATATTATAAACTTACACTGAAAGAAAAAAAGTGATTCATTTTCAAGTCCCTGATTACACATACATCATGATTATGGTTTCCTGTTTATGGAGGAGAGGGGACTATGAAGCAAAGACTTACAAAGTGATAGGTCACCCTTGCTATCTGTTCTGTGAAGTATGTTTTACACTTCAAGTATCACACTCTTCAAACTCACCGAGGCTCATCTCCCACACACATGGTTTTTAAACCTTCCATAACAAAGGTCCTCCTGGCATCGGGTGTGTAGAGTAGGGCTTCTGAGACAGAATTTAAAGTCTGTATCATTGTTAATTTGCAGATATAGACCAACACTGAAGGCTGAATCAGCATTATATAAGGCATAAAATAATAAAAACAGGGAACTGTTCCATAATATCCAGTCTTTTTGACTTATAGAGCTATGGAGGAGCTACTTTTCCTTTGTGGTGCCTCATAGCTAACAGTTCTTGAAGTTTCCTAAACACTACTTCTTATATACAAAAATTTGGGTTCTAGACTTCAAATGAAGGAAGCCAGAATCTGGTATAGGACTGCGCAAATCTAAAAGAAAGGTTGGTAAGAAAGTCATGAAGTCATGCCTTGCAATAAGGTTGTAAGTGGTTTTGAACAAAGTCTATTTTATAACATCATTAAATATAAGTCAACTGAATGTACATGAAAACAATTACTAACTGGAAAAGAATGGCCAAAGATTTTTCCCAGGCTGGAATGATGGGCTGAGGCCAACTGTATGGGGTTCAACAAAGCCAAGTGCCAGGCCCTGCACTTGTGTCACAACAACCCCATGTAATGCTACAGGCTTGGGGACAAATGTCTGGAAAGCTTCCCAGCAGAAAAGGGTCTGGAGGTGTTTGTAGACAGCCGGCTGCACAAGAGGCAGCAGTGTGTCCAGGTGGCCAAGAAGGCCAACAACATCTTAGCCTCTGTCGGAAATAGTGTGGCCAGCAGGACCAGGGAAGTGATTGCACCCCTGTACTCAATGCCAGCAAGGCCACACCTTGAATTCTGTGTTCAGTTTTGGGCCCCCCACTACAAGAAGGACATTGAGTTGCTGGAATGTGTCCAGAGGAGGGCAATGAAGCTGATGAAGGGTCTGGAGAACAAGTCTTATGAGAAGCAGCTGAGGGAACTGGGGCTGTTTAGCCTGGAGAAGAGGAGGCTGAGAGAAGACCTTATCACTGTCTTCAACTGCCTGAAAGGAGATTGTAGTGAGGCAGGTGTTGGTCTCTTCTCTCAAGTAAGAAAGCAATATGATGAGAAATGGCCTCAAGTTGCACCAGCAGAGGTTTAGACTGGATATTAGGAAAAATTTCTTCAATGAAAGGGTCATCAAGTATTGGCAGAGGCTGCCCAGGGAGGTGGTTGAGTCACCATCCCTGGAGGTGTTTAAGAGAAGTGTAGATGCGGTGCTTGGGGACAAGGTTTAGTAGTGGTTTGGCAGTATTAGGTTTATGGCTGACTCAATCTTAAAGGTCTATTCCAACCTAAATGGTTCTATGATTCTAATCAAATATACTACTTAAAGTACATTAGTGAAATATGACTTTTGAGAAAAATAAATACACAAAACCCTATTCTCCATCCTGCAAATCTTCAACAGTAGTGTAGGCACATTGGAAGTGTATGCTAGACACTAAGCAGGACCCCCTAAGCATTGTGGGCTCAAGCAGACACTGTGATCTGAAGTCTAACTTTTAGGCCAACCATTCATTTTACATAAAAGGTACCTTAAGCCTTTTACTAACCTAACAGTGCAGTATTCCACTAGTAAGTGATTCTCTTTACGTGTCTACCTTTGAGCATTAGATGCTGCCTTCTGCTAGATACACAGCAATACAGACATTCAAACTCAACAGAAACATGCTGGACTTGCAAGCTTTCTACCACATCACCTGTCTCTGGTTGTGGTAGGGATCAGATGCAAGTTAACCCTGTTGCAGCCACCACCAGCACACACTGCTATGCAGAAGTAATTCTTCCACTGGCATAGGAGCTCATCTAGTTTAAGGCTTGCCTACATTTTGAGAGGTTGACCATAAACAACTAGAACAAATTTTACCTAAGAGTCTTCATTAAAATCAGAAGGGTTTGCCAATCCTGTGACACAATGGCAATTATTCTTACTAATTACTATGATTTAACTAGTCAAACAAATACATGCCACATCCAACACTGCTTTAATTTTGCTTCTGCATCCATCCAGCTCTGATGAAATAGAAGTTACCTGCCTGGCACAATGGTTAAACATCCAGTTCAGCATCCATTTACTCCTGCACTCACTTTGGCCTTGTAAGGTAAAGACATGAAGATTTGCCACATGCCCCAGCATTCCCACAAGGAATGCTCTCTGTAGCCAGCAGTTGGTCTTGCCAGCAAGTTTTCTATTTGCTACCACCCAGCACAGAGGCCCTGATGCTGGGCTCTGTTCCAGCTAACCTATATACACGTCTTCCAAGCTGTACAGATGCAGCGCTCAGCTATAGGTGATGCTACAGTACAGCTGACTTTGGTTAAAAGTAGCCAGCAATGTTTAAGTATTTGGAGCTGTATTTGTTAAGAATTCGGTTGAGTATCCCCACAAAACAGCAAAGAAGAATAGTCAAGGCCAAAAGGAGTGAAAAAGAACAAAAAATGGCCACATGTAATTCACACATCTAAATACTGAGTGCACAAAGTCTTTATAGCCAAGTCTGGATAAAAAGCAAGCAGCATGAACCTCAGTGTGGTAAAAGGCCTGCTTTGCATAATGTCCTTGGGACACAGAAATTCACCTCTAACAAAGCAGCTCATTCATCACAGCTGCAATAGACAGCACTCAGCTATCCCCTTACAGAATACTATCCACACACCTCTCTACACAGCCCACTCCCAAGAAGGGCCTTGCTAGGTCCAGTGTCAGAAGGAATCACAGTTTAGAGAAAATAAAACACTGAAGTGGGACATTGCTGTAAATTCTGAAAGAGGAGTGCTTTTATTTTGGGAAGCTGTTCTATCCTCTGTTCAAGGGAAAACAGCATCTTCCTTCCCTACAAAGGGGAATGGAGCAACCTGGAGCCCATGATCAGCACAGATGGCATTTAGAGACTTAAAAATCCAGGAAAGGGAGGACTCTGCAATTGCATGGATACTCCAGCTTTAAGATACAAGGCAACAGCCAAGCCTGGGATGCTGCTCACTAGGATATAGTCCCAGCTGGTGCAGAAATGATTGAGCCAGCTTGTCCCAAAATAGCAATAAAAGCATATGGGTAAATGGCACACAGAGTCCCTGCACAGTCTTACAGTAAATGCTGTGTGCCAGGGCACACTATAGCACCTGCTATTAGAGCAGACATTTCCACAAATTCTCTTCTACATTTATACAGAACTCATTTGGTGAGTACACAAGGCAGATATCTTTACAGCCATTTTGTTAGGCATCGCCTTTCACAGAGAGGTAGAAAAGCAGCAGTTGATAGCAGGGAAGCAGTTAGACCCAGCTACTCAGCAAGCACAACTACCAGCAACACTTACCCATCTCCTTCCCATGCAGCACACCAGCTTCAGCAAACACAGGGAACTCAGAACTGACTGGCTGCAGCATTACAGGGATTAGGCAGGAGAAGGGGGGGAAAAAAAAGCCAGGAACATTTAAAACTGCATCACGGATGCTAAGCAAAGCACACTAGACAGGAGGGGATTAAGTGCTTAGCAGGCAGAACCAAGCTGCCAGGCCCAGCAGTATGGTTGTTGAAAGCTCCTGCCCAGAGGAAATCACTTGACCCTGCTGCTTTGCCCAGCTTCCCTCCAGGACTCAAGCTCACCTTGGAGCTTGTCTCCCTCCCACAGAACTGCATGCTCTACAGGGCAGACCACAATCCCATTTCAAAGGCTCTGCTGACTTAGTAGGAAGGCCAACAACCTTCTGACCAGACCCATAGGTCCTAGAGGTCAACAGTATTATCTCTATATAGTGGTGTTTGCTCCTTACAGCAGTACCTCAGGTTCAGCACTTTGTGCTTAAAACTGCCATGGGCAGAAGCGAGTTCCCTGCTTCAGTACAAACATCTCTCCAAACAGGGCAGGTTTCCAAGGCCTCTTGAGGAGGACAAATCCTCAGTTGTGGGTATGAACTGACTACAACTGGGTAGAAAGTAGTTACTACAGCTTTAAACAGATTACAATATCATTGTCTTCAGACAGATCTTTTACCAAGTGGTATTTGAGCTATCAACCACACAGCAGTCAAAGCTTGTGTGAATATAAATTTGTAGAGTTCGGAAAGCAATGACCAGCTTGGCAGAAAAGCTTGTTTCCAACCAAAAAAAAAAATGGAGCACCTTTGAATCACAGTACTATAAACTCCTAAACTGACAGTGTTGCTTTCTCTTCCCCCACCACAAACTACTCCTTCTCATGTTTCTGGGGCCAACAAGCATCTGCAACATCACAACAGACAAGATCAGAGAACAAGTTTGAAACTGGATCTTCTGCAGAATTGCATTAATCCAAATCAGTCACTTTCCAACTATTGTGTGGCAACTGCTTTGATACCAGCTCGTCACCACTGCCATTAAGACCTCTGCACAAAAATGCTGAAGGCAAAATGGCAATAAGGATTGAAAGACGTATTCATCCTGCAAGTGTGTGTATCATTTCACAAGCAACAGGTCTGACAGCTGTGCTGCTGCCAGGAGCTCCGATCTTTCACTTACCAGCCTACTAGGTTGTGTTGACAGTTTTGAGGATGTGTCAACTAGACCGGTTGATTTAGGTCAAGATTGTTGGATTGCGTTTAAAGTACATCTGTGCCTGGGCATGTTCTACAGAACAGTCCCACAAACAGTTGCTGAAAGTGAAGGGCCAGAAGGCATTAACCCTAAGATGCCACCAAGCACACCTTAGTATGGCTCAGCTATAGCTTAAGTGTGAGATACAGCATGTAGGACAAATGTAATTTGTCACTATGTCAGGTGTTCATGTTGGTCATAATTTATTATACCAACACCACTAAACCTTAAAGTCAAGCTACTTTTCTCTACACACCAGATGCATTTACAAACTGCTTTACAAATACACAAAAGGTTGTTTTAATGTGGGAAAGAAGAAACAGTGGCCACAAACACCATTACAAATTGGCTTTACTTCTGGGCAATATTAGTGCTGGCCAAACATACCTGCCCACAAGCACTGTCAATACCACTCAGCCAGAAATCAGGTTCCCCACAGAACAGAGGGAAGCAGCAGTGGCCAGGTTAACAGCCAGGATCCTGCAGCATGTGAGTGAATGTCAGATTCAGAAGACAAAAGATGTCATCAACACCAGCACACTCAGCTACCCCCACAGCACTTCAGTGTAATTACATTCTTCCAGAAAAAAAGTTGAATAATGGAAGATTCACTGAGTGGAGTTTCTATGTTACCTCCTCTGCGTATTTTAATTAGTCACACACTAAGCAAAAGAAAAACACATCCTTATAATTGTCCAATACTGAATGAGTTGCTTGCTTACATATTAATGTACAAGTTAATATACAATAAGTTTCCACTTAATCCAGCTGCCTAAGTAGAGTTTTCAGTCCTTTTGCTAAGGACTTGCAAAGTTCCTAAATACTGGCAAAACTGTGAAAAACATTTACCTAAACCACTTGGCAAAGAAATGCATGTTAGGTACAGATTTTTTTTCTCCCATTGTAAGTGTAAAATAGTAAGGACATAATAGAACATTAGGTATTCCCTTGAAGCAACCACAGCAAAGTTGCATCAGCTATAGAGACATGACTGTCCAAACCCCCATCAATTGATAGGCCACTATTGCACGACAGTCCCTTCGCCACTGGGATAAAGTAAGTGAGGACACAGCTATGCATGCACTGGAGAGACACACACACTGTCACTGACTGCATGAGCAGCATAACACAACTATCAAGTTTTTATCCACTGCCAAAACTGACCCTAGCAGAATCAGGCTACCAAGTAACTCCAGTCAGATCACATCCCAGAGAGAAGTTGAGAAGAGCAGCAGGGAGCAGGCCAAGGACTGAGGAGAGTGCCCTGACCAGCAACCTCTAGCCTCAACAATTGCCAGTCCCATCTAGATGGTAACAGGCTACCTGCTCCAGCCTGCTGGCTCAATGAGCAGAAGAATGACAATCTGGTCTCTACCACAACTATTCAAGATTGGCACATGTTCAAGCTGCATAAGAACAGGTGAGTTCTGAATGCAGCTTGAAGAGCTTCCACCCTCCTCTTGCTAGAAGCCTCGCCTCAAGACTGACCATCATTACACATCCCCTTTTTCCACTGACCATTCCCTGTTCTTTTGCAATTCCTTCCTACTTCTTCTCACGGAGATGCTACATACTTATTTCTTCCACCTTCCCCAATCTAACTTCCTCAAGGCCTACTTGAGGAAATCAAGATTAGACACACTAATACTCTGTCACGTACTCATTAATTGGGGTGCTTCCATCACTCCACAGCTTTAGGGAGGTAAAATACCTTACTCCAGCAGCCAGGAGCTGTGTGTCACACACACACACCCCCCCATAAAGCCCACCCAGCCACAAAGACTACTGCTCACTGCAAAACCCCACATCACTAGCGTGCTCTGAAACACCAAGCCTCTTGAACAGATGACAGCATAGCTAAAGCTTTTGTATAACACCATATAGTTAATGAAAATGGATACAATTTAGTCTTGAATATCAGAGTGGAGACCATTTGGATAAGCTCAGGCCCCAAGGGACATGGAAACAGATTAGTCTCCCCTCTCCAAAAAAGCACACCTAACCCCAGAAACTCCCAGGCAGCATGAGGCTTAATTGGACAACGCTCAAGGATTTTCCCTGCTGCTGTGCAATAGCTACACAGCTGATTCAAAATACATTGCGAAACACCAATCCATAGCTGCCAGATAGTTTTCTTTCTTTATAGGTAAAAGACAATATCCCATGGGATAAAAAAATACCAACTCTCTAAGCTTGAGAGTGTTATTATCTGCCTGCCCACTCTGTACAATTAATTCTTGAGGCATCAAAAGGCAAAATACTATTAGCTCTGCACCTGCAGGGTTGCCTGCACTCAGCTGCAAGATCCAATACCAAACCTCAGGTGGCATTAAGAACCAAGCATTCAGCTGAGAGAGAGATGACATGTGCAGACCAAGGAAAGCAATCACATTAAGTGCCAGTCACTGCACACAGCCCAGCTTGCCACTGCTTTTGCCAGAGAACCTGCTTATATAACACAGAGATGCTCCACTCCCATGGCAACAGTTTACATAAGAGGCTGTGACTCAGGATGAGAGTTGCCATCACTCGGCTCTTTAAAGAGACGCCTCCAACATCGCAGCTACTGCTTCTCCACAGGCCCAGCAAAGATGCAGCTAACAGATTTGCTGTCCTCAGTCACAGAATGACCTAAGTTGGAAGGGACCCACAAGGACCATCGAGTGCAATTCCTGTCCCCATATAGGACAACTCCACACTCACACTGTGTGTCTGAGAGCATTGTTCAAATACTTCTTGAATATTGTCAGTCTTGGCACTGTGACTGGAAACCCTTCAGGAAACAGTGTGAAGGGCAGCCCCAGTGTCATCATGGCTCCAGAGCCACAGCTGATGAGAAACTTCACCCCCAAGCCCTTGCTGCCCTGGTTTTCCCATACTCCTCATTTGGCAGGCAACAAGGGGGATGCCCTGCACATCACCCCACCAGTCTGACACCAAACGAGGCACCTGTTTCCCTTAGCACCATCCCTGCAACACCCATTATTGGCTACCACCTGACCCCAGTGGCCACCCCTGCACAGAGGGCCTTCCAAATGGTAACCCTTTATGGTTACTCCACAAGGACCAGGCACAGTGCCCCATGCTGCAGCAGGGCCACCAGGATGGAGCCACCTTCACCACTCCTTGCAGAAGAAGGATCACATTGCAAACAGCCTCTGCTGGGGTTGTTCAGCCTGGAGAACAGAAGGCTCTGGGGAGACTTTGCTGCAGCCTTCCAGTATGCGAAAGGGCTACAGGAAAGCTGGAGAGGAACTTTTTACAAGGGCAAATAGTGACAGGATGAGGGGAAACAGCTTTAAATTGGAAGGGGGAAAATGTAGCTTAGACATTAGGAAGAAATTCTTCATGATGAGGGTGGTGAGGCACTAGCACAGGTTGCCCAGGGAAGCTGTGGATTCTTCCTCCCTGGAAAAATTCAGGGCAAGGTTGGATGGGGCCTTGAGCAGCCTGGTCTGATAGGAGGTGTCTCTGCCCACAGCAGGGGATAGTCTTTAAGGTTCCTCCAAAACCAAATCATTCCATGATTCCACGACCAATTCCAACTCCCCTGCCATGGGCAGGGACACCTTCCACTGGATCAGGTTGCTCATAGCCTCATCCAACCTGGTCTTGAACATCTCCTCCAGAGATAGGGCATCCATGAATTCCCTGGGCAACCTGTGCCAGTACCTCAACACTCATCTTCCTGATAAGACGACAAACACTGATCACTTGGCTATTTCTTTTAATTATGATACTTTTCGGGGGGGGGGGGGGGCGGGTGGAGGAAACAAAGAACACCCCATCTAATGAGCTTAAAGGTCCCTTTCAACCCAAACTACGTTCTACGAATCTACAACCCGTTCTACGAATCTCTGAATTTGCGGTATCACAACGGAGCACACCCCTCCGCATCCCCCAGCCCCCCGCTCCCTACCGGGGCTCTCCCGTCCCGCCTCGCTCGGCGCCGGTGCCGCTGCCGTCTCGTCCTCCTGCGGGGCCGGGGGGCTGCGAGCTCCCGGCGGTGAGGGCGTCCCGGCGGTGCCGCCGCTGCCGCTGTCGTCCTCCTCCCATCCGTCCCAGAGCCAGGGCCGGTGCGCCTGCTCCAGGAGGCGGCGGCTGAGCCGGTAGCGCAGCAGCTCCAGGTAGCAGGCGCCGCACGACTCCCACTTGGGCTCCTGGAACCGCTTCATGTACTCCGTCTTCACGCGCCGCGCCGGCACCACCATAGCTGTAGCTGCTGCGGCGCCAGGAACCGGGAGGAGCATCCGACACCACCGCGGGTGGCCGTGCCCGCCCCCTCCCGCTGCCACGTTTAAATCCAAACAGCGGCGCTGGCCCCGCCCCCTGCTCCCGCCCGCACCGCTCCCATCGCACCGCCCCCCCGGCTCCGCCCCTTCCCGCACCGCGCCCATCGCACCGCCCCGATGACGTCACGAGGGATGCCGCAAGGGCCAGGGCACACGTGTGACGGAGGGGTTGTCCCAGCCCCACAGCGCTGCCCAGCGGAGGGGGAGGGGTGTGTGCGTGTAGTGACGTGAAATGGACGTGGGGTCATCATAGAATCGCTTGGTTGGAAAAGACCTTTGAGATCATCAGGTCCAACCGTAGCTGTCCAGTACTAAACCACATCCCAGAGTACCTCATCTACCTGTCTTTTAAACACCTCAGGGATGGTGACTCAACCACCTCCCTGGGCAGCTGTGCCAGTGCTTGACAGCCCTTTCGGTGAAGAGTTTTTCCTGATGTCTAGCCTGAACACACACCCCCACCCCCGCCGGTGCAACTTGAAGCCATTTCCTCGTGTCCTATCACCTGTCACTTGGAAGAAGAGACCAACACTCACCTTGCTACAACCCCCTTTCAGGCAGTTGTAGACAGTGGTAAAGTCTCCTCTCAGCCTCTTTTTCTCCACACAAATCAACCCCAGTTCCTCCAGCCACTCCTCATAAGACTTCTGCTCCAGCTCCTTCACCAGCTCCACTGCCCTTCTCTGGATGCGCTTCAGCACCTCAATGTCCTTCTTGAAATAGGAGGGGCCCAAAACAGAGCACAATATTAGAGGTGTGGCCTCACCAATGCTGAGTATAGGGGAAGGATGACACACTCCCCCCCGGTCCTGCTGGCCACCCTGTATGAGATGAGATAGCATAAAATGAAAATAAATTAAATTAAAATAAACCAGAATAGAATAGAATAGAATAGAATAGAATAGAATAGAATAGAATAGAATAGAATAGAATAGAATAGAATAGAATAGAATAGAATAGAGCACTGCAGCACTGTCAAGATTCCCCTCCCGGTATCCTAGGAGCAGCGCTCAGCACCAGGCACAGGTCTCATCCACAGCAGGGCCATGCACACTGCCCAGCACCCTTTGGGCAGCAGCCCTCCTCCACCTGCGTTGCTGTCCCACCACACCAGGGCACGCCCTGACCAGACCAGAATGGGGTGAGGGCACCTGCAAAACTGGGTACCTTATAGCAGCCGCCTGCTCCAGTGGTCCTGGGCCTGGCAGCTGGGGTGTTGAAGCAGGGAACCAGGGATGCTGGAGCAGGGAAGCAGAGTTGCTGGAACCCAGTTTCTTCTCTGGCACTGGCTGAAGTGGGAAACCCTGTCTCCTGCAGAGGACGGAGGCAGCGTGGCACAGCCCTGCTCCTGCCAGGGGATATTTGAAACCACAGCATACAATGTGTCAAAATCCATGCATTCGCAACAACAATTCCTTCTTTTGTGCAACACCACAGCAGGGTAATTGCTGATTGAAGCTCTATTTCGGCAATGAAAAAAGGATGGGTAGCAGCAGGGGGGCTGCCGAGGGGAGGCAAAGAACAACAAGGACCTCTCTCCATTTTTTAATCTGCTTTAAAAATCCATCTCCAGTGAACACGGGAATAGGATTTGCCTAATCCAGCTCTGTATTAGGCAGCCATGGTCGCTTGGAAGATGAGTCCTTCGAAGCTAAATACAGAAAAACAAATGCTCTCCTGCATGCCTGCACCGAGATGTGGCTGCTTCACCAAACCCCTGTGTCCCTCGACCCCTCAGCCACTTCTGGGTGTTTCCTTCTCACTCTCACACTCCATAGTTAAGGTATCGCAGCTGAATCCTGCCACTGTTATTCTCCTGGGGAGGGTTACTGGGGTGCCGTTACCACTGCACCCTCCACACTTCACAGCACCCCTCTGAGAGGAGGCAGCATGAGCCCCTCGTACAGCCCTGACCCTCTGGCCAACAGGTTGCTATCGCCCCATTTGGGGTGGCTGCAAACCTGATTTCCCCCTTGCCAACGTGCAGGTCTCTCCACTGCCTCTCCAGCCCTGCTCTGACACACGGGGGCACTGATGGATTTTCAGAAACAGCTGATAAGGATACCCAGGGTGGAAAACGCTGGTCCAGACTGTGCAGTGTAAGAAAAGTGCTGGTGGCTTTAATGTGAGGGATGATGGCTACACACAGCGCCTCTGCCTGATGCAATCCCTGGTACAGCTCATATCACCAAACTGGTTTAGTTTAATCGATGCTTAGACCATGGATTGGTTGAGGCTTTGGAAGCTGCTGGCGCGCTGGGGTGAGGAAGAGGCATACAGATGTTGCCTGACTTTTGCAGAGGTACTGGGATATTTCCCTCCAGCCCTCACAGCTCCCTAGCCCTTGCAATTATGGCAACATCCGAATGACAGCAGGATGTTGATTAAATCCAGAGTGCTCCCTTTCAAGTCAGGAGAATGCCATCAGGAGAGACCAATTGCACTGCTGTCCAGGGCCTGCTGCTGCAAGAAGGTACGTTCTACAGCTGTATCCCTAAACCTATTAAGCTCCATTTTAAAATGAGTTAGACTTCCTCCAGCTCCCTACAGCTCTGCCAGCCTCTCTCGGGAGCAGGCAGCAATGGAGCTGCAAGGGAGCAGAGCCTGAGCAGTGTACCTACCAGGAAGAGTGCCACATAAATAGCACCCCGACATGCCAGCCATTACACAATGGCTTCAAAAACAAGTGAGGAACTCCTTCCAAAAGCACCTTTTGTTGTGCAGTGTTGTTCATGGTGCTCTGTCTGAAGCAGACACGTTCAGGAGCCTTGCCGACGTGCTTCACTGAAAGAAAACCAGGCAGATACAGCAGTTTTCACCCTCTCAGTCCTCCCCTGGGGATTACATTTGGGAGCTGCCTCACTCAGACATTATTCCCACAGTGGCAACTGGGTTGTCCCTGTTGCCTTCTCCCATTGCCCTTAGTGGTACCTCTGCGGTCCCACTGCGCTCCAGCCATGCCTTCAGTACCACCTGCTGTGACAGAGGGTGTTTGTTGGACAATAACAAGGGACAATTGTTACGAAAATACCTGTAACTGAAGAAGACATTAGTGAAGGCTGTGGTAGCAGTGCTGGTTAAAGAGGAGAGCAGATTACTCCCCAGTTAATTTGGACTCTGTTTTTTTACTCTGATATTCTGCTCAGTCTATATTCATACAAATGGGCAAGGTTGGGGGTCTGCAGCATTTGCTTTCCATCTAGAAAATGTTATTTTGTACAAAATGTCATTTTGAGCCAACCTGGAAAGTATTAGCTTGGCAGTTCTGGTTATGAAGAGGCTGCTGTTGTTCCCAGGTGTCATTTTGGAGCAACAATTATTTATGACTTTTCCTTCATAAAGAACTTCTGTCTCCAGTTTCAGAAGGCACAGCTGTTGCCTGACTTTTGCAGAGGTACTGGGATATTTCCCTCCAGCCCTCTCCACTGTACTATACAGGTTTTAGGGTCTCTATCCCTTACTGGCAGGAAAATAAGTGCCCAGCTGCCCATGTGCTATGAGGTAAGCCACACCTTCACCCTCCCACTTCAATTTCTTTGCAGTGCAGCCCTCCCACCCAACGATTTTCACGTGCATCCCACAGCATCTGGCGGGTTGGCAGCAGCCAGGCTTGGAAAGTAATGGGGGCTGTTTGTATAAAAAGACCTGTAACAGAACCATGCAGAGACACCCAGCAATGCTGATGTTAAGAATCTTATGTTATCTAAGGCTGATGCAATCAGCAGCAGTGGGTGTCAGGCACATTCCCCACAATCATTATTCAGGTTTACAGTGCAGCAGCTGCCAGGCAGCACGACCCACTGTCCCTCCAGGCCAGCCACCATCCCCAACCAGCTCTGGAGTACATTCAGCAGCTCTTGGGGAGGATGCTGAGATTCTCCTGAGCGAAAGACAGCTCTTCCCTCACCCCTCCAGCTGGAGCCAAGCAGCTCTATATGTGCCAGACAAGAATCATTCCCTGTCCTCAATGCAGCAGCTCTGGATGTTCTCAGTGTAGCTGTATAAACATCATTATTTCTTTAATCGTAATGAGTTTTGGCTTTGATACCTCATGGCAGAGACTTTCATAGGCTGAGAGTAGCCAGTTATTAAATGATTTCTGAATGAACTACAATATTTATGAGACTGACACTAACACTAGAATTTCCTCCCTTGCATGTATCCCTGCATTTTTCCTGCATTAGAGAACAAAATAAAGACACCATTTGAAACATAACACTGAAATTCTAAACATACATTTTCATTTTAAAGCACTTTTCCCCTGAGGATCTTGTTTATGCCTCTTAATACTTATTATTGCTCTCCTACAAGTGGAAAACCAGGTGGCCAGGAGACCAATGGCAGATGACTGATCAATGCCAAACCCCAGGAGTCCTGATTTCCTCCACTACCTCCATTCAAATGGGAGCATCAGAGTTTCTCACTAGGGAGGAGAGCAGCCTGGCTTGGGAAACAGTCTTATTTCCATCTGAAATAACCACAGCAAAGTCAGCAGTGGAGAGATAGCCTGATTTTTATGCAAAAAGTCATAGATAATGAAAAACAAGCATAGATGTTATTATTTTGCAGAGTGTGGTCACAGGAAGACACAAGGTAGCTGTATGGGTAGTTTACACTTTGTTTTGACTTGCAGTCTTTTGCAGTTGCACCCCATTGTGGCTCTAGTTAATAAAGGGGGACAGGTTAGCAGACGGCTAACAGGAGTGGAAAATTACATGTCAACACATCTTTCAGATCAGCAGACTGACTCTCAGCTGAAGCAGGGACTGTCATGATCTGTAGCTGGGCTGCTGAGCTATTTCTTGGGTAAAGTCTGGAGGAGAGAGAAAACAAAGAAAAGAAATAATGTTTCTCATAGAGAACCATATTTTTAAAGTATTTAACAGTGTAAAATTTAAACCAGTGAGACTATTCTGCCAGGCAAGGAAAAAATACAGGCTTCCTGGACCTGTGAAATTTTGCTTTCACCAAGATCAGGGAAACTCTGCCAAATATGAGGGGTAGCTCTCCCAATCACTTCAAAAACAAACCATCATGCTCTTAATAGAAGCCTGGTTAATCCCACAGATGCAGGTTCTTTGGTTTCATGGGCTATTATCCCTTTTAGGTTTGCACCAGCTGCCCACAGAGTAACACTGTCATGAGAGAAGGATCAGAAGAGCTGGTTCAAATGCTCTGCAGGGCAGGTTAGCCAGTGTAGGGCGCTTGGCTACAAAAATCTTCCAGAATTGCCTGATGCTGCTATCCAAAGATCTGAGCAATTTGGCCACAGTCAACATGGGCTACAATCTGCTAGGGAAGCCTTGCTACCCTTCCTCTAGCAGCTCTACCCCTCTTCCAGAAGCTCTGAGTACAAATCCTGTTACTTGTGCAAATTTCATGTTTTTCTTGGAGGAGCTTGAAGTTTTTACCTTCACAGCTCTGAGTTGCTGTGCCTCCAAGCATTCATGGTGGCACAATTTACTGCAACCTCAGGAGCACCTCTGAGCCTTTCTTCTAACCTTATCTCAAACTCATAATGCTGCACAAAGCTGTTCCCTTCTCATGCTCCCTTTTCTCTAGAGGTCTGGGACAACAATCCACTCACTGGCTGGGATTACTTTTACTGTTGTTCCTGTTTGTGTTCCTTTTTCAATCCCAGGCATATCTTCCTCTCCTCCTTTCACCCCTTGTCCACACTATGGCACTCAAGAGGCTGCTACAGCATTTGCCACAAACAAGGGATTGTAAATCTCCAGCAGAAGCGGGGAGGCCTGTGCTCTAACCCGCTCCCCATCTCATAGCTGTAAGGGAGGGATGCTGAAATGATCACCTCTGAAAGATCATTGCTTCAGACTTTCACCACTGTGCTAGCATAACCTCTAGGTGATGGGAACAAAAGCCATTCCTATGGTTTCAGGCTGGTTTTTACAGGCTGGTTTTTCCAACATTGGATCTTGCGTGCTTCACCATTCCCCATGTGCATACCTTGTATCTGTTTGTCATGGGGCGCAGTGAATCTAACACCAGCCTGTACAACCATGGGCCTCAGTTTTCCAAGCAGTAAAATGATAGGTAATAATAAACGTGTTCTAGAAAACAATTTAATAATTGAAAAAACATCATGGAATTTGCAATGAGAGGAATAAGGGATAGGTCCTGCTCAAGTGCATTTTCCTGAGTCTGATTTTAAACACCAGAAATCAGTGGCAGCTCAGCATTGACTCTTGGCTCATTTCACTGTCAGTTGGTGAAATCTGTGTAACCTGATCTCATTGTTCCTCCCCCTGGAAGCTGTTTGTCACAGAATAAACCTCATCCCGACGTAAATTCCATTTATGGACCTCAGCGGCAGCACTGTGTGCTTTGAGATTGTCCACTGAAGATTGCCGCAGCTCTCTACCTTTTTTTCCAAAGCACCTCCAGCACCAGTTCACAAAAGCCTTTATATTAAAAACTCTTTCCCAGCCCACCTAGAGAAGTAGCCCCAAAGGACCTGCTGGCTCCAGCTGAAGGCAAGGGTTGGAAGAGGATGCCATGATGGGGCAGGGGGAAAGCTGTGCAGAGAGGTCCCTGACAGGGAGTTTCTCTGCCCTCAGCAGTAGCCAGCAGTGTTCAGGAGTCCCAGTCTCTTGATGGAGCAGTTCTGTGCTGCGCCCTGCCAAGCACCAGTCCCAAATAAAGCCAGTTGCATTGAGGGCTCAGCTCTGAAGAGGGACAGGGCTCAGCTTCCAAAATTGCTTCCAAAATTGCACAGGAGCAGCAGAAATAAGCCCGGAAATGATGGCCAGGAAGGCAAAGGCAGTCTTGGGTAGGCTGGGGGCAGGTTGACAGCTCCCCTTCCCTCCCCACCAGCGCCTTTGCTTGTCCTCACTTCTACCCATTTGGGAAGAGTGTTGGCTTGGCAGATGAGCAGTCAGGCCCCATCCTTCCTGCCTGTCACCCGTAACTCACTGCCTTCTCTGCCTCTTTAAGTCAGGGTAGGGCTTACCTCACAGGGAGCCTTCCTATGGGCAACATGATGGGAACATGCAGTCTGTATTCAGGGAATGGTATCCCTAATATGGTCTCAGCCACTCTGACTGGCTGGGGGCTTCAAGGGGAGGAATAGAGCCCCTTATAAAAGCATCCAGGTCCTCCCACGAAGGCAAACCTCCCTGGGCTTTAGCAGAGCAAAGAATGAGACCTGCTTGATACGGGAATTTCATCTGCCCTCTGGAGCTTGTCCAGGATTTCTTGGGTTTCACATGGTGTGAGGCAGTGACCTGGGCTGTGCGTGACCTGGTGGATGCCAGCGGAGAAAGCCCCTTTTCAAGCAGCATGCAGCTCCTGCCAGAATTGCTCTGCGGAAGAAACCTGCTGGCACCTCCCTGCCCCAGACACCCTGCCTTGCTCCCTGCTCCCAGCCAACACAGCAGCAGCACATGCCTCAAAGAGTGCCGACCAGTGCCACCACCACACCAGCCCCAGTTCATTGCTCCCCTCCATATCAGGGCCTGAAGCAGCTCTGCTTTGTTTTTATTTCTTCTAAATGTGCCCAAGTGCATGTTCATGTGTTACACCAATCACTTCATCCCATCTGCATACTAAGTAGCACCTTTGGCCCTAGGAGCTGTGCACGGGAAGCCACCTGCCCTGCAGCACCAGCTGGGGCTGGACCCTGCCTGTATCAGGGCCACCACATGCACTGTATCCACCTTGCCTTACTGGTGGTGGGGAGCCAACTCGGGTAGCCCAGATGGCACTGGAGAGGCCAAGGATGGGTCAAATGTGAGCTGGGATAACTCATACACACAGGTCCAGCTCCAGCTGCTTCCTAGGGCATGCACACGGTAGGAACTTGGAGGAACATGTGTGTCAGGTACCTGCTGGGATGTCCACCCCAAACGCAGCACCACCATTCATGGTCAGCACAAATAAGTAGCACAAAGGGCAACATTCTTCTAACAAGTCTTCCCTGCATTGAGGGAAGGAAGGAAGGAAGGAAGGAAGGAAGGAAGGAAGGAAGGAAGGAAGGAAGGAAGGAAGGAAGGAAGGAAGGAAGGAAGGAAGGAAGGAAGGAAGGAAGGAAGGAAGGAAGGAAGGAAGGAAGGAAGGAAGGAAGGAAGGAAGGAAGGAAGGAAGGAAGGAAGGAAGGAAGGAAGGAAGGAAGGAAGGAAGGGAGGGAGGGAGGGAGGGAGGGAGGGAGGGAGGGAGGAAGGAAGGAAGGAAGGAAGGAAGGAAGGAAGGAAGGAAGGAAGGAAGGAAGGAAGGAAGGAAGGAAGGAAGGAAGGAAGGAAGGAAGGAAGGAAGGGAGGGAGGGAGGGAGGGAGGGAGGGAGGAAGGAAGGAAGGAAGGAAGGAAGGAAGGAAGGAAGGAAGGAAGGAAGGAAGGAAGGAAGGAAGGAAGGAAGGAAGGAAGGAAGGAAGGAAGGAAGGAAGGAAGGAAGGAAGGAAGGAAGGAAGGAAGGAAGGAAGGAAGGAAGGAAGGAAGGAAGGAAGGAAGGAAGGAAGGAAGGAAGGAAGGAAGGAAGGAAGGAAGGAAGGAAGGAAGGAAGGAAGGAAGGAAGGAAGGAAGGAAAGAGAGAGAGAGAGAGAGAGAGAAAGAAAGAGAGAGAGAGAGAAAGAGAGAGAGAGAAAGAGAGAAAGAGAGAGAGAAAGAAAGAGAGAAAGAGAAAGAGAGAAAGAGAGAAAGAGAGAAGAGAGAAAGAGAGAAAGAGAGAAAGAAAGAAAGAAAGAAAGAAAGAGAGAAAGAGAGAAAGAGAGAAAGAAGAAGAAAGAAAGAAAGAAAGAAAGAAAGAAAGAAAGAAAGAAAGAAAGAAAGAAAGAAAGAAAGAAAGAAAGAAAGAAAGAAAGAAAGAAAGAAAGAAAGAAAGAAAGAAAGAAAGAAAGAAAGAAAGAAAGAAAGAAAGAAAGAAAGAAAGAAAGAAAGAAAGAAAGAAAGAAAGAAAGAAAGAAAGAAAGAAAGAAAGAAAGAAAGAAAGAAAGAAAGAAAGATGGATGATGGAAATCTTTTTACTCATTCTAGAGAGTGAGTCTCTGCCTTGCTCAGAAATACAAACTCTTTAGCTGCTGGTGAAATGTCGGGGCAGCCACCACCTTGGCAGCAGCAGAAAACATCACGAACATGCTGGAAAACATGTTGCAGTTCCCTATTGCCCTATTTAGATGAAGGCAGTTGGGGGCAAAAGTAGCCCCGCTGAAACAGCGCTTCGAAGGGGACCTTGCCCGGGCAACCACAGTCTGAAAAATAAAAAAGGGCCTGGAACAGAATGTCACCACCATGAAGGCATTTTCTCCAGTCTCACATGAAAAGCATGGCACACCTTTAAATGGACATAAAATGTGCCATTGGCGGGGTGGGATTTATTTTTAACCCTTTAGAGTCTGCAGATGTGCAAGCCCCTTGTGTGTGGGTCTCTGCAGCTAGGGAGAGGCGCGCAATCAGCCATTCGCCTAGCAGACTGGGAAATGTCTTTGCAGTCTGATGACCCATTGGTAGCTGCTGGTGGCAAGACAGTGTTGCCACAGAGGCTCAGCCCATCTGTCAGCATTGCTGTGCAGCTGGCAGGGCTGGACGGCAGCCGTTCTGGCCTGTGGTCTGACTCGGTCCTGCATCTCACTGCGCCTTCAGTGCAGTCAGCAAGTGGCACGCACCTGCCAACCCAGGCCTCCTCTCTTTCTGTAATGAAATTCCTCGTCTGTGGGGTGTGTTTTCTGCAGCTCTTCATGCAGTCCAGCATTTTGCTGAAGATTTCCCATCTTGTTTTAAGGGCTTCCTCATCGCTTCCACAGATGCAAAACACCATACCAATTTAAAATACAGAAAAAACCAAATGCTACATATATTTCCCCATGTCTCTGCAGATTAAAATTCTAATACATTTGTCTCTGGACACTTGTTTAACCCCTCTGGTTCTCTCCATCCTAAAATACTCCATCAAAGCAGCCTCCCCACAAGGACACTCACTGAACAGGCCAACACCTCTCCAATGGCAGCTATGGACCATGCAGTGTCCTTACAAAAAAGATACCTCAAGTCTGCTGTCAAGTGGCGTGGCACCTTGATTTCAGTTCTTGGGGCAAGGGGAGCAAGTGCAACTTGTGCCCAGCAGGAATAGCCCCAGCATGAAATGTTGCATTCCCCCTGGGCACCAAAAACTATCTAGAGAATGGTTTTGACAAATTGATGCCCTTGAAAAGAACCTGTGTGCCACTTGCGAGTGGCTCCCCTAGAGAGTGCTGAGATCTGTGTGTATTGTTTTCAATGAGTTATCTACTCGGCACAGGAAACCTGCTGGCTCTGGAGAGTGGTGTTAGGTTGACTTTCATCAATCCAGTCTGAGCCACCCGTAACCGAGACCTCTCCTTGCATGACCCATCATGCTGCCCTGAGCCCACAGCCGAACAAGGGAGGGAAGACAGCTGAAGCTGTTGTTGTACACTCCATGTACAACAAAACATCAATATCCAGAAACTGCTGGTCTGCACGTGGGGAGTTTCATGCTGGTTTCCCCTCGAAGTGGCCAAGGATGCTGCAGGGGGCTGGTTTTGGAGCAGTGGAGCAGCTGGCTGCACAGCTAGCTGGCTTCTGCCCTAGCACTGATACTCACCTGCCAACCCGTCAAGAAAGAAATGTCTTCCACTGCACCTACTGCTCAGGGGTGATGGACAACACCAAGGAAATTCAGAGGAGACAGAGCTAAACACGCTATGCCGAGCTGATGTTTCTATAGAAGCTCAGTCCCAGCTACGTACTCACTGGGTGTAAATGCGAGCATCATCCACAAGCAAACTTGAGCTGTGCATTTTGCTAGCAATGGCTGATGGCTGATGGATGGCTTTACTCCCAAGAGAGGAGACTGGGAGTTTGGGACTCTGGGTTGTGCTGCTGTCACTGCCACAGCTGTGTGGGCAGCCCTGCTGTCCCCATGCTCCCATTTCCCTACCTGTGCAAGTGCAGAACAACATCTTCCTTAGGATGTGAAATATTAATTCACTTGTAGTTGTACTGTTGTCTGTGGCACAGCAGTGTGTGATCGCTTCCTTTTACTGTCCCCGTGGTGCTCAGACCAACCACCTCCCCCGAGACCTCGGTGGAGAAAGGTGCTCAGCAAAGCTGAATGAATGTTGCAGTAGCCCATCCTCACTAGGCTGGGCAGGAAAGAAATTGCCTTCCTGTGAAGTGCTTCGGAGTCAAATAATGTCCACCAGAAAGCAGTTGGCCCCAGGAGGCACACAGAAAGAGGCAAACAGGAGTAAACAAAGTACCTTCCATCACTAAAGTCTCAGAAAAAACAAGTCTGCAACATCACCAATTTACTTTCCAAGGAAGACTGCAGACATACTGGACTTGCCTACATCAATATCCTTAATCTTACATCTACCTCCTAAGGCTCTAAGGAAGACAGAGAAGTAGATCTCCTGTAGAAACCATCCTCCATCCCTCCACTCTCAAATGCCTCCATGGAGATGTATCTTGGGGGACCAGTTGTCAAGGATACAAGTAGAAAGATCTCTCATTACATGTAGTAAAAAAATAAGCAATTTTATTTCCCAAGATATGGCAGCTGTACTAACACAAGGCTCCAGAGTCAGCTGAGGCAGACAGGCATCATGCCTGGTTACTTCAGCATCACCAAAGAGTGAAATAGAAATGCCTCATCTAATCTGGTTTCTTGAAGAAGACATGCGATTACTTGGGGGGTTTTGTACAGTCATTCCAGAGCTTTTGACTGTCCCATGGAATCTAAATACCCTTTTATGTGTAGACAACTTCGCGTATGTCCATGTATTGTTACCAAGCACACTGACTGCCTCACCCTTCCTTCTGCCCCAAAGTGGCCCCAAAGATGAGGAATTGCATGTGCCACACATTCAGACCTGCTCTCTCCTTTGCCTGGTCATTTGCAGATGACCATTGTGTAGAAATGACATACAGGGAAAAAGGTGATCATGCATTCATGCAAACCACCCTTTAAAAACTCACTGCACATCCTTGTTGTCTGTAGAGAGAGGACAGGACTCTTCCTTCTGCATTTAGTGGCACCACTGTTGTGTTCCCCAGTACAATTTCCACCGTGCACTTCTTGTACCCTTTCCTCATCTCCCCTGCACTCTGCCTGCTCGATGGGGAGGTGTGCACCACTCTGCGTGAGCCACTGACTTGGGCAATTGAAGAAAACACAGAATAGGACTCTCTGCGCAACTCAGCGGTTGTTAGGGACCCAGAGCCCATCTCTGCCCCACAGGAGGCAGCGACAGGCAGGGCACAGGGAGCTTTTCCTCCCCATTGCAGGGAGCAGCACCATCGGTTTACACTGACACCATGTCTGAGAGGGCTTCTGCAACCTGGCATTTGGTAACACTCTCTTTTTTACAGCTGGAGCCCTAGAGAGGAGGGTGCAGCTTTAGGAACTCGTCCACTCACCCTCCTGTGTGTTTAGGCCCTGTCAACACCGAGGCACCCCAGGGCCGGCAGGCGGCTGGTGAACGGTGAGCTGGAAACCACACTGGTGTGCAGCAGGGTCCTGGGCAAATGCCAGAGCGGGCCCTCACTGAGACTCCAGTTCCTTCCACTCACAGGGGCAGGGATGAGCACCAGCAGCTCCAAGCCTTCCCTCTAGGCACCATACACAGTGAGCAAATCACCATGTTTGATTGCAGTCGGGTTTGTGGGTTTCCCTGGGACAACTTTGCCCCAGTATTCCACACACCCTAGAACTCAGCCAGGGGCTTGGCCTAGATCAGAGGTGTCAAACTCACGGCTCCCACCATGTTCCTGCAGCGTAACGCGCATCACTTGCTGCATTCGTTACCAGCGCTGGCAGGAGTGTAGGGACAAGGAGCTCGGCGCTGCCACCAGGGAAAAACAAGGTGTCAGGCTGGATAAAACAAGGTGGGGGCTGGATTCTGCCTGCAGACCATGAGTTTGACAGCCCTGGTCTAGACGAATCCTTGCTCTACACTTCCTTCCTTCCCAGTAAATTGAAGTCCATGGCCTGCTCCTCCCAGACTTTTTGTGGTGAAAAAGCAAAATGGCACATAAGTTCTGCTTTTCATAAGGCAGTGGCCATATGGAGATTTCCATGCCCTTTCTAACTTCCCTTACTCTTCTAAATTATTCCCTGTGTCCCATAATATGCCACCAGAATCCCTTCCGCAATTTGGAAGGCTTATTTAGCAAGTCAGATATAGCAAGGTATGAATTTATAAATAGAGAGGGGCATGGTTGGGGGACTATGCAACGTGACTCACAAGTCAAACTGCCAGTGAAGAACTTATCAGACATTTGCTTTAAATATTCATTTAGCAATACTAAACCCTGCTCAGTTACACTTACCATATAAAAACACCATTCCCATAGATGGTCGGTATATTTATGGTCATTTCTTCAAAACTACTCAGAAGCCACTTACTGTCTTGCTGGTCAGAGATAAACCAGGGCTGGAAAGTAAAATAGTTCCTCAGAGCTTGAGCCGGCCCTTGCTTTCAGCTCTGCAACTCAGTGCTCTTTCTGAGCACAAAGTTGATGGGACAACAGTTGTGTCATAAAAAATTCTCTCCTTAAATGCTTTTTTCTACCCATGAATCTTATTTATTAAAGCTACTACTCCTACAGAATACTTACCTTCTAGACTTGCATCTTACTGCTTTTTAGTTTTCTTCTGTACCTTCACTTGCTCAACAGATCCTTATTTCAGACTGGCTCTTCTACAGAAAATGGAGAAAAATAAAAGTGAATTATGAAATCAGTAATAAAATCTCTACAGAACAGGAGATTGACTAAATGTACACATCTTACACATTTCATGAAAAGAATATTTTTTGAATATTTGTCTTCCAGCTGATTGTTTCATGGCCTCAAGCCATGCCAGATTCTAGACTTACAGCAATAAAATTAATTATTCCCTCTTCTTTCCTTTTGCTTCCTCAAGTGATTTCTTTTATTGCTATGGTTTGTTTCTTAATCTGATCCTGCAAGCACTTAAACATTAACCAAATCCGTTGTCCTCTCAGAGGCTTCAGTGAGGGTTATTTGCATGAATCAACTCCAGCACACTTGCAAATCATTAAATCGAGGATTTGTCTAACCCAGCAGAGGGTATCTGAGACTGGATAAATGGGCTGAAATGCTGAAACAGGCCCAAATAGTAAAAATTACTACTGAGGGCAATGTCAATACAGGACCTCTGGGAGCCTTCTCCATCATTTCTGTGCTGCACGTCATCCCACATGTCTTCTCCTTATGTATCCTCTTTGTCCAAAAATCCCAGTGTCTGTTCTGTCATTGCCCAGACCCCCTTGCCCAGGCATGAGCCCTCCCCATGCTGCCTGCTGACCTTGCAATATTTTCCATGTTATTCTTTGCTCTCCCCTTTTTATTTTTAAACAATGATGCACATTCAGCAGGTGTAGTCCCTGGGCTGCCCACAGTCCTGCTTCAGTCTTTGCCTGGGGAATCTGCAGTTGATGAAGAAAACAAGCACCTCCAGTCTGGGCAGAGCTACAGCTGGTTTCTGGATCCCAATCCAGATGTGACAGGAGTTATGTGAAGTTGCTTCTCCACACAGAAACTTGTGCAACAGGGACTGACAAAAAAAAAGCAAGATGTCAGCAGATGTTAAGCACCTCAAGGATTATATTACACCCTTTTTAACTTGGACTTTGGGTTTTAGCATCAAGTTCCACTTAATGCCATATTTTACTGTCTAAACAAATCAATCTTCTTTACTAACCCATCTGACATTTAACCCTTCACATGTGAACACGAGGATCATAACCCTTTGGCTGTGTAGTCTCAGTCAGAATGGGCTGGATTCAGTGAGCTAACAAAAATAAAGGAAAGAGACAATAAATCTTGGAATAGTAGGTCTCAAATCAATTGCCACGTTTTTCCTAAAATATTTATCCCAAGAGATATTTCTCATATTCTACCTGAGTTAACTGGATTGAATACTGTAATCTTCCTAAATTTGCCACTTTTATTAGTTCTGAAAAACAATCTCATCCCACAGGGCTCTTGCAGGTCAAGTACAGACAGAATGCACCCAGAGCAAGGACAGAAACTGCTGGTATTTGGGGTTGCTGGTATCAACCACTCAGCAGGAAGAGGGCAGGCTGGGCTCTCAGCAAGTTGACAGACTCTCCAGAGGCACAGCCGGAGATCCCCAGCACCACCGGCAGCTCCTGTAGCCTCTGGCTTGTGGCTGCACTTGGAAAACATTCAGATTTCAAGACTTTCTCTGCTATTTGTGCCAGGAAAATGGACTGCATGACTTTCAGAGCTAAATTTAGGATTGCAAGTATTTCACATTCCCCAGGCACCTTCTACGATGACGTCTCAAAACCCTTCATGAACATTAGATATTCCTCATTTACTTCTTTGAGACGGAAAATAGAAAAGCCATTTTGCTGGCAATAAATGGAGTTGTGAGTGTTGACTTTCTCATGGTCACAGAGGAAAACTGTGATGGGCTTGGGACGAGAAGGAAAAAAAGGGAAAGACAACCAACTTCTTAACGTAAACTGCTCAGTTTTTGCAGTCACAGAAACATGGCTTGTGACCTGCAGCAGTGCTGGTGGGATTAGGTAGGAACAACACCATCTCTGCTTCAAAAATGTTTTGGGTTAGGAAGCTCTGGTAGGTCTCTGTTGGGTTTTTGAGAGTGTAGGGTTTTCCAGGACATAAAATCCTTATGGGGGGATTGTCCTGTTCTACAGCCATTTGAAAAGTGCCTCAATCCCTCTACAGCCGTTCTGAATAACTCGTAGCGAGAAAGTGGACAGCCTCAGCACATAGACCATGCTTCATTTCCAGCATGGGACACAGAGCAGAGTGCACAGAGCTCCCTGCTGCACCCTTTGGCTACACTCCACAGGCGGATAGACCAGTGCCAGCATTGTTCATCGCCAGCAAACTCAAAACAGTTTAGATCCTCATGCCCCTGTTATTTTAACCATTCTTTGTGAATATGACTGCTAAAGGGAATTAACAGATCTTACAGAAGCAGATACAGTTGTCCTGGGAAACCTTGTTGGCTTCTTTTGGGTTGACCTGCTTCAGACCTTCTCAAATGTACGTGGTCCCACGTTCCTCCCTCTGCAGACGAATATTTCCCTGAAGCCGCAGGGAGGTTTGGGAAGGGCAGGACTATCCTGTCATCATTTGCTTCCCCAGCACAGCTGGCAGTGCTGTGGGTCTTGCACCACTCCAGTGACCAGCCCCTCCTTTCTTGTCTGGGTGTCCCCTTCCCAGCGCCGTTCTAGTGAACACACCACCAGCCACCCAAGCTCAGTAGCGGCCCCTGTGAACGGCCACGTAAATTAGTTTTATTCTGTACTCAAGTAGATTAGGTAATGTCTGTGTCTGAGAGACCAATAGGTGTGCGATGAAGGGTCACTATCTCCTGTCACCACCCCAGTGCTGCTGGTGGGAGCACACTTGTCGCTGACTTCGTGCACCATGCACCAGGCACCAGGGCAGCTCTTCCCCTGGGAAAAGGAGAAAGCTGCAGCCATACAGAAGTCCTTGTACCCTCATGTACCTGACCCCCCTCTCAGAGTGTTCCTACTTTGGTGAAAGAGGGCAGCCTAAACAGAAGAGCTACATGGAACCATCTCCCCTGCAAATACAACTCAGGTCCTCCTGGAAGAGGAGAAGCTTCCTGGAGAAGCTGTGTTGCAATGAAATAGATGTGCCTCCATGAGCCATGGCCAGGTACTTATGCCTGTTGCCGTTTGGTTTATGCTGCTCATCTCTGAGCAAGTGCAAGAGCCCTTTCATAAGGCAATCCTCCCCCTTTTGCCTCCAGCAGTGATATTTCTCAGCTTTAAAGCCTTGTTTTCCCTAGAGGGGAGAGAAGCTGCTGGAAGCCAAGCAGCGAGGGCAGAGGAGGGCAGGGAGAGCATGTTTGGAGATTATTGTGGGTAGGAGGGAAGTACCAAGGAAGAAAGCTTCTTCCAGGGATCTATATATATGCAGGTCCCCAAGGTGGGGTTATGGAAAGGCTCATTCCGGGGCTGCCTGTGGCACTCCCTGAACAACCGCAGCCAGAGCTGCCTCCGAGCTGCACGCTTTAGTTTCAGACGCGGCCTTGAGCAGTCAAGCCAAGACAGGGTTTGGCTGTGGTCCCTGTAGGCACAAGAGGATAAGTTGCCCAGGGTCACTGCAGTACTGGAGGTTTGCGTGTTGCTGGCCCCAGTTCTGCACTGGGCAGTGTAGTTACAAGGCTGACAGGAGGCCCTTGGAGTGAAGTGGAAGAAGGAGATCCCCTGGGCAATAAAAACTTTATCATCTGCTCATCCCCAGTGGGAGCCAGCAATGTTTCTTTATTTTTCCGGTCCTGAACAAAGGAAAACCAGATCCTTTGCCAGCTGCAGTTACAACTAATTCCCCAGACTTCAAACTGGAACCTTTTGGTCACCTCAAAGGCTGTTCTGCCCCTGAGGGATTGAAGAGAGTCCCCAAAGCTGGCAGCAATTCCTGAGAGTGTGAGGCCAGGAGATGCTCAGAATGGCTCTGTTGCTAAATCTGCCGACCCTGACTGGCATTTATCCCACGTGGGAGCCCTTCACATGAGCACTGCCTGCAGTTATCCATCAATTGATCAATAGGTTACAGTCACCCTTATGTACTCCTTTTTCCAGCCCCAGGAAATGCATGGTGGAAATCTATGTCTGAATAACTCTTTTAATTATTTTTTTAAAGAATAATTCAGTTCAAAAAGAAATAAATCCTAATTGGCAATGTTGCATTTGATTAAATCTTTCTGTGGATTCATCAGATAGAAACAGTAAAAATTTGCCTTATAAAATTAAAGTGTTTGAAGTTTTGAACAACTTTGCTTTGAAGGGCTTTGTTTTAATGCTTCATTTTCAAAACTAAAGAATTCTACAGAATTTGTTGCTTAGGAGTTTCTTGTGAAAAATGATAGCAGTTTTCAAGTAGCTTCTATTTTGTCCTTTTACTGAATCCTATAGAATAAATATTATTGGCCAAATTCCCATGAGAAGTTTACAGTCAACTGAATATGCTGTGGAGCTGTACTGGTGTTGGCGCTGAGAGAGTGTTTAAGTCCTCTCAGCTCAGCCAAACCCAGAAAATACTCTAGGTCAGAGAATTTTTTTTTCTGCAGTTTTGGAGTCCCAGGGAAGAAGCGCGTTGAGGTGACAGCTTCATTCCTAAAAGGGGGACAGAGCTGTGACATCCTGGGCCATATTCTGCGCTCTGCGCAATGCAGATTGTCACATTAGCAAAATCTCTATTGATATGAAATTAGGAAGCACCTTCAGAGCTCTCATTTATTCCAGGATTCGCTTTGTTCTTTTGCTCAGAGGCTCTCTTGGAGCCTTTCCCTCAGAATCCAAGTTTTCCCTGTGACGTAGCTTCTTAAATAATTTTGCTAATGGCCCAGGCATCTGCAGACCCTGGGGAAGGTTACATCAAAGCCCAGGCACCACTGTGCCTCATGAGCTCATTTAAAACCCCACATAAATTTTGTCCCTTCAAGGACTCTTCCTTTCTCCACGTTTTCAATTCCTTGGTGATATTTGTATCCAGGACAGCTTCTTGTGTTGCCCACTGGGTGCAACTGTGGAACCATGCTACACAGGGTTGTCCTGCAGTGGTCCAGCCCCTGATGTAGCAGGATGCATAGCAAGTAGTGAACTACAGCCCCAGAGGATGCCACTGCCACAAGCAAAAGCCATTCTGCACATTGATGTCCTGCGTCCTTCTGTTCTCTTTTGCTCCTCTCTTTTACTCCTTTGCCTCTCTCAAAGCAGAGGATGCCATCCTTTGCCTGCTGTCAAAGGCACTGTTACAGGTGCAGGGAGGGAAAAGAAACTCTTGAGAGATGCACGATGAAGACAAAACTTGCTGTGCACAAGCAAAATTTCCCCAAACACCTTCACAACACTGGAGCTTGTGAGCCATGTGAAAATTCAACTCACCTGTTTTCAAACAATGTGTGTCTTCAATTGCTGAAAATCTCAAGCCCAAATAAACATCTGGTTTCAGAGTAGAGAATGTGGTTTTGTTTGACATTAAAACTTGAACAGGTTTGGTTTGGTAGATTTCAAAATGTGTTGCATCTCAATTTGTTGAGTAACAAAAACAACCAACCAGTCATTTTTTTCAGATGTAAAAATGCAATTCTTTACACTTAAGTTCAACGGGTTGAAATTGACACTAAGAACATTGAGAATACCTGATGTGGTGTGTTAATACGAGACAAAATGCTGCTGCTACAAAAAGCACAACACAATCTCAGCAGTAGCATCAGTCATCCTGTGCAAGGTAGTGCCCACACAATGCCCTGACTGCTGGAGGATTGCTCTCTGCCTACAGCTGTGCTCACGTAAGTTGTCCTAAATTCAAGTCTGACACTGCAAATTCTAGGTCCTCATTCAGAGGGAGCATCCCCTGCTCCCGCTGAGTTTACTCAGGCTGAAGGGAGGCTGGCTGGCTCAGCATCACCCTTCCCCTGCAAAATCAGCCCCTTCTGTTATGGTTTTAGGACCCCAACTTTAATCATGCAGGTGGAAAACTGGTCAGTGCTGGTATCCCACAGCAAGCACTGCCTGATTCACGAGGCTGCTTTTTTAACTTAATTTTTACCTATGCTTCTAAAACAGCCTTTTTAATCAAACAGCAGAAGCAGGTCCTAAAATCCATGTCATAACACCACTTAAGCCATGACTGAACCTGAGATCAGGGATCAGGTACTGAGGACTTGATATTAGTTAAGTATCTCTCCAAATCCCAGCACAGGGCTGTCAGATGAAGTATGTGCCACTACACAACCACTTGCACACACAGCAAGTAAACCCTCATGTCTGCTTTTTAAGAAGCAACCATGTTCCTGCTTTCCGGTCCAATCCAGGCCCAGGAGTTCCTAGGACCGCCCACGGACCTCTCTGCCCCCCAATACCAGGGAAGGCTCAGGCCAGCTCCTCCTGCAGGCTTTCACTTTGGAATAGGGCTACAAAAAAACTGTGTACTCACATACGGGTCTCACTTTACCACAGGTAAAACCAGCCAAAATGCAAACCAAGGGCTCCCTTAGCATAATCACAGCAGAGAAAAAACCTTCCTGGGGTGGAAGTTTAGCTGAAAATCATCTTTTTTTTTTTGTCAGCACTGTTGTATCCCACAGCAAAAGGACACCCCAAAACTCAAGCACTACTTTCCTGCCAGAACACTGTGCTCCAGGAGCAGTGTTCCTTCAAAGGCTGCCTGCTCCAGCACATGTGCCTTGACCCAGGGAGCTGTGCCAAGCCTGGCAGGGCTTTAAGGTGGCTTCCCAAGGGACATGAGCACCCAGTGGGGCAGATAGTGGAAGTAAAGGGGGGCCCCAGGGCCCTCTGCCCCTGTAAGAGAGAAGTGAGACAGGCAGAGGCAGCTTCCCCACCTTCCACACTGCTCTGCTCCCTCAGAGGCGAAAAGGGCAGGCATTTGCCTGCAGCAGGGGTAGCCCCTGGAATCTTCCTTCGGGGTCCCAGGGAGTCCCTGCGTGAAGGATCTTGCCGTGGGATTGGCTGGTCCGGGAGGGCAGAGGAGGGGTGGTCCCTTTGCAGGCAGTACCTCATGTGTGATGACTGGCACGGGCAAGAGAGTCAGGGCAGGTGAGGAAGTGGCCCTGGCTGCCCTCAGCTCCCCCCGGGGCTCCCCAGGGACAGCAGGCAGGCTTCCCATAAGTGGAATGGAAAGCTCTTTATTTAACCTGCACCCGTCACCTGCCCTCAGCCCCAGCCTTGCCTTCATCCATCATGCCTTGGAGCACCACGAGCATGCCAGGGCTACTTTTTAGGCAGGCTGAGCCAAATAAAATCCTTTTCAAGCCAAGGCTCTAGGTAACCCTTTCCCCCCAGGCCTTGCAGAGTGGTGGGCACCCACCTTGTAGCAGCATGATGCAACACACAACCCCCCCGTGTCTTGCTCAGCACGATCAAGCTCTCTGCAACCCAAGCAAGTCACACAGAGCTGGATCCTCTGGCTGTTGTCCTGTTCCCTCCCTGATCCTTCCCTTGTCTGGGGGGCTCCGGCCCCACCAGCCACCACCCTCACTGTTAGACCACGTGCTATGTCAGCGAGTAATAGAAGAACCCAAGCAAATGACGACAGAAACAACCATGTTAGGGGCGTGACAGAATGACTGATGATTTAATGCTTCTTGAAGTTTTTTGTTTCCTTCCACAGGGCATTGGTTTTAAAAACAAACAAAACGAGGTAAAATAAATTAATTTATGTACACTTTACATACAGTGTGTCACGTGGAGCTTTGCAGCAACAGTAACCAGAAATTGTTACAAAATAGAAAGTTACATGGCTGTTGCAGGTCCTCGGCAGCCTGCAACCCTAGAAGGTTGTCATCCTGAGCGCAGCTGGCAAAGTGATTATGTAAACATGTTTAGAAGCATTTGCGGTGGACAATGGATGGGCCAGCTTCATCGTATTCCTGCTTTGTGATCCACATCTGCTGGAAGGTGGACAGGGAGGCCAGGATAGAGCCACCGATCCAGACAGAGTACTTACGCTCAGGTGGAGCAATGATCTAGAAAAAAACAAGAAAGCCGAGATGAGTGAACAAGCAACCTCTGCGGAGGGCAGACACAGGGGTGTGCACTGCCCCACGCACTGTTTGCAGGAGGGCTAACGAAGGCTGATCCTCCAGCGAGGTCCTTCTTGCTCCAGCCTTACCTTGATCTTCATTGTGCTGGGGGCCAGGGCTGTGATCTCCTTTTGCATGCGGTCAGCAATACCTGGGTACATGGTTGTACCTCCAGACATGACATTGTTGGCATACAGGTCCTTCCTGATGTCAATGTCGCACTTCATGATGCTGTTGTAGGTGGTCTCATGGATCCCTGCGGACTCCATACCTGGGGGCAGGGAAGGAGAGAAAAGCAGGCACAAGTTTAAGTGCAAAGTGAGAGTAATATGGGAGGACTCAGGCAAGAGGGAAGATCCAGTGGGAGAGAAGAGAGGGAAGGGGGCTCACATACCAATGAAGGAAGGCTGGAAGAGGGTTTCTGGGCAGCGGAAACGTTCATTGCCGATGGTGATGACCTGCCCATCAGGCAGCTCGTAGCTCTTTTCAAGGGAGGAGGAAGAGGCAGCAGTGGCCATCTCGTTCTCAAAGTCCAGTGCCACATAGCACAGCTTCTCCTTGATGTCACGGACGATCTCACGTTCAGCTGTGAGGAGGGAGAAAAGGCATAAGTGTTTGCAAAGGAGGAACAGGGAATGCTTGCATCTCCTCCATAGATCTGCTGGGACTCCAGACCCCCAACCACACCAAATTCCCAACAGGGAACGCTCATGGGACTTGCAATGGGGCAAGAGACTGCTGCATCCCTGGAGGTACAGGGATTGGAAGCAGAGCGGGATTTATTGAAGGAGGGAATAGTGTTTACCTGTGGTGACAAAGGAATAGCCACGCTCAGTCAGGATCTTCATCAGGTAGTCAGTGAGGTCCCGGCCAGCCAGATCCAAGCGCATGATGGCATGGGGCAGGGCATACCCTTCATAGATGGGGACATTGTGTGTCACACCATCGCCGGAGTCCAGCACAATACCTGAGGAGAGAGAAAGCATCTACCTGAGATGCAGCCCAAAAAGAGCCCTGCCCTGGGGGTCAGAGCACTTGTCAGCTGTAGGGGACCTGTCCTGCTCATCCTTGCTTGGGGAAGAGGGCTGGCAGGACACTTGCACTCACCAGTGGTACGGCCAGAGGCATACAGGGACAGCACAGCCTGGATGGCCACGTACATGGCAGGGACGTTGAAGGTCTCAAACATGATCTGGGTCATCTTTTCACGGTTGGCTTTGGGGTTAAGGGGGGCCTCGGTGAGCAGGGTGGGGTGCTCCTCAGGGGCCACACGCAGCTCATTGTAGAAGGTGTGATGCCAGATCTTCTCCATGTCATCCCAGTTTGTGATGATGCCATGTTCAATGGGGTACTTTAGGGTCAGGATACCTCTCTTGCTCTGGGCTTCGTCTCCTACATAGGAGTCCTTCTGACCCATACCCACCATGACGCCCTGCAGGGGAAGAAATGGGAGTGCTCAGCGACCTCTCCATGGGTGGGTGGCAGCACAGGATTCCTGGTGGGATAGGCATCCCTGCTCCACACAGAGGGCTGGGAGGCAGCAGGGACCATTGCTGTGCTTGTGGGATGGCTTGGAGCAAGAGGGACCATTGCTGTGCCAGGTCTTGGGGGCTGAGAGGCAGCAGGGAGCATCGCTGCACCAAGGCTTGGAGGATACTTGGAGAAAGAAGGAACCGTACCTGGTGTCGGGGACGTCCCACGATGGAGGGGAACACGGCCCTGGGGGCATCATCTCCGGCAAAGCCGGCCTTGACCAGCCCGGAGCCGTTGTCGCACACGAGTGCTGTGGTCTCGTCCTCGTCACACATGATGGTAGCTGCGCCTGAAGGGGCACAAGGGACACAAGGGGCTGAGCGTCATGGAGGTGGCAGCTGCACCTCACGGAGGGGGTGGCAGCACGGGGGGGTGGCTGTAGGAGGTGGCAGCATGGAGAGGGTGGCTGCAGGGAGGAGGTAGCTGCACGGAGGTGGCTGCAGGTGGTGGCAGCACGGAGGGAGGCTGCAGGAGGTGGCTGCAGGGGCTGGCAGCACGGAGGAGTGGCAGAGTGGTGGCTGCAGCGAGGTGGCTGAAGGGGGTGGTTGCACGGAAAGGGTGGCTGCACGGTGGCAGCTGCAGGGTGGTGGCTGCACGGAGGTGTCAGAGGCTGCAGGAGAAGGTGGCTGAGCCTCACGGAGGTGTCAGAGGCTGCAGGGGATGGCTGCAGCAGGTGGCAGCTGAGCCTCACGGGCGGTGGCTGCACGGAGGTGGCTGCAGGGGGTGGCAGCAGGCAGGTGCCAGAGGCTGCAGGCGGTGGTTGCACGGGGGAGGCAGTGGCAGCGCTTACCTGTGTCGGTGGCTGAGGTGGCTGCGCGCTCCTGGTGCCGCTCCCCGCCGGGCGGATCGGGGCGGCCGCCGCCCGCAGAGCCTTTTATCGCGGCCGGAGCCTGGGAATGCGGCCCCGGCTGAGGCCATATTTGGGCTTCGGGGCCCGGCGCGGCCCCGGCCCGCGCTGCCCAAACAAGGCGCGCCTGGACCCGGCCCAGGTGAGTCCCGCGCGGCCGTAAAAGGAGCGCTGCAGGGCCCCCCCGCCCGGGCCGAAATAACCCCGGGGCAAAGCGCGGGGGGGAAACCCGCCCGGGGAGCCGAGGCTTGAGAGAAGGAGAAGTGACAGGGGAGATCCCTTGTCTGAGAGAAAGCGAAGTGTCAGGGGAGATCCCTGGTTTGAGAGTAGGAGAAGTAAAACGGCAGATCCCTGGTTTGAGAGAGGGTGAAGTGTCGGGGCAGATCCATGGTCTGATTGAAGGCAAAGAGACAGAGCAGATCCCTCTTCGAGAGAAGAAGTGTCAAGGCAGGTCCATGATTTGAGAGAAGGCAAACTGGCAGAGCAGATCTGTGGTTTGAGAGAAGGCGAAGTGTCAGGGTAGATCCCCGTTTTGAAAGAGTCAAAAAGACAAGGCAGATCAATGGTTTGAGAGAAGAAACGTCAGGGCAGACCCCTGGTTTGAGAGAAGGGAAAGTGTCAGAGCAGATCCGGGTTTTGAGTGAGGATGAAATGCCAGAGCAGGTCCATGGTTTGAGAAAGGGCAGAGACAGGACAGATTCGGGAGTTTGGGGAGAAGGAGCAGTGTCAGGGCAGATCCACAGTTTGAGGGAAAGCAAAGTGACAGGGAAGACCAATGGTTTGAGAGGAAAAGTGCCAAGGCAGATCCATGGTTTGAGAGAGGGTGAAGCATCAGGGGCAGGTCCCTGGTCTGAGAGAAGGCAACATGCCAAGGCAGATCCGTGGTTTGAGAAAAGGTGAAGTAACAAGGCAATACATGGTTTGAAAGGAGGCAAAGAGACAGGACAGACCCATGATTTAAGATAGGGCAAAGTGTCAGGGCAGATCCCTGGTTTGAGAGAAGGCAAAATACAAGGGCAGATCCATAGTCTGAGAGAGGGCAAAGTGTCAGTGAAGATCTGTGGTTTGCATGTAAAACCTTTGCATGTGGCAGCAGCTCCAGTAAAAGTCACAGCATTACACCACCTAAGTTAAGCTGTGCAGTTTTTTCTTTGCAGTAGTTTAAAAATGGAAAATAAATGCTCGGGATAACATCTGTCAGACAAATGCCCCAAGAGAAAGGTGGTGAAGCATTAATCCCGGTGACTGCTTGATCCCAGAAGCCTGACGCAGCGGTGAACGCTGGTGCCATTACCGAGTACTCATTGCTGGCTGCTGAGCTCGGCTGGGCAACACGGTGTCCTCCGGCTATGGCTGGGGCTCACCCTCTCCAAAAGGAGTACAGTCTCACAGATAAGTCATCTCTGATGGTTCTGTGCAAGTGGAGAGGAACAGTTCATCTCCTTCAGCTATGGGTATTTAAGTAGAGATTCCATTGGGACACTTGGAAGATTTTATATAGACATTCCCATTACCGGTGGAAAGAGGAGGCGGTGATGCAAGCAGATTTGCAGCCCTGCCAATGTGTCGATGCAAATCAACCTTCAAGACCTTTTCTGATTGCACAACTGGCCAAAGGATAAAGCCTTTTAAAATTTAGGGAGTCAGGAGAAGAGGAAGCCAGAAGCACCCGTGCTGTGAGGAGTCTCCTGCAACTGAAGGCATTTCTGCAGCTCATTTTCTCTAGTGCAAGGGAGAGCAGACGGGTCAACAGAGAAGCTGACAGTTTTTCTTCTCTATTTACTTTCTGCATCCTTCAGTTTGGCAGCACTCCACCTCTGGCAGCTCTCTGTTTCATTCTGCTATAGATTTTCTTTCCCTGTCATGTTACTGTATTAAAGTTTGCTGGGGATAAAACATGTTATTGTCTCTTACTGTTCTTCAGCTTCTCCTATTATTCTTCAGTTCTGTCATCGACAACTAGCAGTACAAAAATCAGAAGCCTGAAACCACTTAAAGGCATCACAACCATGAAATCTGTTCACAGAACTGTAACACTCTGTTGTGGTTTCCGAAATACAGTCAGTTGTGTTGAATGAGAAATCAAGCAACAGTAAGCCTAAGATAAACATTCTTAATCCTTCAATGAAACCCAACACAAGGATAAACTTCCTCTATCCCTTGTTTCTTTTATTTTTTCTCTCTACAAAAATGAAGTTTATAGAAAATGCCCGATGGCAATGTTAAATTCTTACAGTTCTGCATAAAAGAACACTTTCTGTAGGTAGATCTGATATTTAACTGGACTTAGAAAATTAATCTGGGTTTTGTTCCAAGTCAGAAAACATTTGAAGTTAGTTTTCAGAACAGAGCAGGGCACAAAGAATATCCCTATTCACAACACAGTAGCTTTTGAATTTGATCATAAATGACAACAGATAAGCCTTCCTGCTACTTTGGTGACAACAGAGGGTAGATATGTGGACATCCTGTACCTTATGTATTTGCCATTACTGAGAAAACAACTATTTAAAAAACAATGCATATCTCCTTATTCAAACAGAGCCATCCATTCTCCTTGATCTGTTTTAACCAGAACTTGAATCTTTGGCCCAAGTTTTTCTTGGTTTTGTTAGACTTGGATACAACTTGGAGCTCTGGCATGACCTTCACTATGCGGTGGTAAATGAAGGCATCCTCCCTGTACAGTAATCTGAGACAGGAGCTCTGCACCAGAACAGCTTATTACATAATGAGACGGAGAGGAGGAACAGCCCCAAATCCCAGCCTCTTCAAGCTTCCCTACTGAACAGTGATCCAGCTCAACATTCCTAGTGCAAGAACATTAAACTTCAGTTTAGACAGGGAAGTTATTTTAATGAGGTTTTATTTAAGTAAACTCATTGCCTGTAGCCTTCTGTTTTGGCAATGGTCAGATGGAAAGCCGCTGTACAAATGCCAAATGCCTCCCAGCCCAGCAGTAGAATAAAACATTAGTTGTGAAGCCTACACAGCTGATTGTTTCCCAAGAACCTGGAGAATGCTTTTACACCAACCGGAATAAACCCATCCCAGCAGAGAAGCCAGGCACTTTGAAACAGAGGGATAGTAAATGATGAACAGAAATGCCTGCTGCTGGAGCAAGCTTTCTTGGGCTGACCTTGATGCTCCTGGCAGAACTCAGGTGGTCGACAGTCCAGAAAGGGATGAGATATCCCTGAAATGTTTTACTGTGGACAGTCAACTAAGAGATTCTGTTCAAGCAAAACTTAGGAGTCTGGTAAAAAGTCAGGTAGAACATATTTCAGCAGTGAGTGGCAATCATTTATTGGATTATTCTCTTTCTCCTAAAGCTTTAAGTTTGTCAATAATGTGAAACCATGTTTGAAATGACATTTAAGCAAGCACGTGGGTTTCTTTTAAGACTCTCTCCTTTGAAGTGGGAGTTGTACCCGCCCTTCTTTCTCTCAGCCACACAAGGCTACAGAAGAGTGAAGTTTGCTTCCTAGAACAATCTCAGAAGATGATGACTGCTTGTGCATTTCTTTCCCATATTAGTTAGAACCTCTCTAGATAAATCTATTCTTCCAAACATGTTCAGACTCCCAGCCCAGCTTACTGTATTAGTACAGGGTAGCAGGGAAGCCACAGAAGGGGAGCTGTGCTTTTAAAACTCGAAACTGGATTCTCTTCAACCAATTTAACTTCTGACCTTCTCAGCTGTTGGATCAAGTTGTTGCAGCAGGCATCGAGCCAGGCAAGCAAAACATAAGGGCATGCAAGTTGCTCTGCACTCACTCTCTGGCTGTTGAGCCACTTACAAAAGAAAGATGCACCATGTCAGATTGAAGTAATTTTTATTTAAAGATTAAGATCTGCTGCTAATAATTAAAAGTGAAAAGTTAAACTGATTTTTTTTATTCCCATGTCAGGAAACCAGCAGCATCAACCAACAGAATAAGTCACCAAGGAAGGAAGATCATGCTGGGCTCCCACACTTTCATAACTGCTTTCTAGGTTCAAGCAGTTGCTGTGAATAACTGCACGACAAGCTGTTAATCTCATTGTTACACGTGTTCTAGAAATCTGGATAGAACTTAAGTAAAAGTTAAACAGATAAAAATATTAATATGTTTTGGAAAAGTTTAACGTGAGATTTATAAACTGGAAGAAGGGTATGTTTACCGGACAAGAGGATTTTAAAGGAGAACAGTGCTTTATCCCTTTCTGTCACAGACAAGCTGAAAGGCCAGTGACAAGGCAGTTACCCTTTTTGTGCCAGTAATCCCTAATACTAAATTGAAATTACCTAGTTTCTACAGTAAAAAGTGTTGTGCAAAGAGAGCAGAGTTATCTTATAGAATGATAATTCGTTTCTTATGTAAGCTACCCAGTCACCCAGCATTCATGTTTTCAGTACATTCTCTGAATTTACAGCCCCAGTGAAGTGAGAGCAAAAGTTTCCACCCTCTGCAGTGGGTCTCACATTTTTCCCTGAGTATCTTTCGGCCTCAGGCAAGACTCACACTAATGAAGACACAAAACAGAACAGCAAGTTTACAAAAGGCACAGAAAATGAAAACTTTATTTTTTTCTGTTGCCTGAACACACAACTCTGCTTCCCCTGACTAAAGTCTCAATGTCCATGAATTCAAGACCAAGTATATGACTCATACAGATTTTATTACAAAGTTTCAGCAAAATCACAAACAGAAAGTAAAAAAGAACACATGAATTTAACAGTTCTTTAGAAAAAAATATTTAAAAAATTGGTGAGAATTATGTTTGTCCCTGAACGTAGAATTCGTAGATTGCCTTTAACACAAATTCAAAGTAAGCATTGTATTTCAAGTTGCCAAGTTCATTCGCTTGCAGCAAGTCCTTCACCTCCGGTAAGTATTCACTTAACTGAACCCCTACAATAGAAAAAGCTTTTATTACAGCACTGGTAAAAGCATTTTGCATTAGCAGTTAAGACAATTTGAAAGAAAACACTCATGCTTGCCTCACAGTTAAATAATTCTTTTGGAATTGAGAAGATCTAATTCTATTATACATGTCAAGAAATACAATGAAGCCTAGGCAACCTGTAAAACCAAAGGCGGAAGGGGAAGAAAGATATTTCCTGCCCAAACAAAGCTTCTCAGTGAATTTATGATTAAACCTAACATCTTTAAGCCTAAAATCCAAGCCTTCACATAACACATCACCAAAATAAAAATAACTCAAAAAAAGGAAATGGAAAAAGAAAGATCAGTCATATAATAAATACTTCCATCATCAGTTGCAACCTTCCAGTTGGGGATGCAAGAATCTTACTAAAGCAAAGAAACTGACAGGAGCAAACTCACAAAACTGGAACTGCTCTGAAGAACTTAATTTTTGTATTGCTGACATGGAGCCTTTTCTATTCTGGAAAAAGTTCATATGCAGTAATATTCAAAATGGACTTTGACTTTAAATTGCTTCCCTCCCCTCAAGCTGTACTTTCCATGGCCATAACTTCCCATGGTCAGCTTTACTTGAGGTGAGGGCATTACTTTTTCTGCTTTTGGGGTGGAAAACAAAAAAACAATTAATCTAAAATGGATTAATATCTTCTGAATGAAAAATTGTTATTAATCCCTTATTTTACAGAAGATACACATTTAACTCCAGAAGACAATACAATTTGACCGTACAGTAAAGTAAAAATCTGATGCCTGCCCTACCAAGAAAATAATTGGAGAGTACAAGGATTGCAGATTACAAGAAATCTACTCAGCTCTTGTCCTTTCAACATTTTACAGGGGCAGAATTAGCTCCATACAATCGTAATTATCTAGTGTAATGCATATGGAAGTTTTTATTACCCTGAGACTTTTCACATATTAGTGTTCATCTTGAGCAGCTTTTGAAACAACTAAACAATTCCAAGAAGTTCAATCATATGTAAACATGCTTTACCTTCTTTCAACAGTTTTTGTATTATTTTCACAAATATACTGTCTTTAGATGCTTCAATTGGATCATCTTTACCATCTGAACTGGACCACCTGCAAGTCAAAGAATAATTTGTGGAAAGAATTGCACAGATGAAATCAAACTAAAATCAACAATGAAAAATATGCAGGAAATTTGATAAATTATCAAAGGTGACTAATACAAGTTCACATGTAAGTGTTATGTGCTTGGCTACAGCTCAAAGCAAGAGATCTTTTCTACCTTGTGTTAATTATTCTTGATTCCAAGAATAAAGCTGCAATAAAATTGCACTACTGTAGTCTAGGTAAGACAACAGAAATGCTTCATGCCTTCTAAGCAGTAAAACATTATTTCTTTGATAAAATAAAAAAATATTATGCAGAGGAGGATAGTGAGGACCCTACCAGAATGCCAGCAGCAGGCTCAGCAGGGCTCTCCATTCTACCCAAGAACCTCACCACTGTTTGTAGCTGTTACGCTAGAAAACGGATGGCACCCGTAAAAAGCAGATACTGCAACACGTCAAACGCTTAATTCTGCACACAGGTGAATGTGAACAGTGCCTCTTTTCAAATAGAGACCAACCTCTTTGTAAGCCTTTGTGAGCCTTGCTGGACTGGAAACTCAACTGGGACAGCAAGTTTTCTAAACATTGTTCAGTGCAAAGCGATCTCAAATTGCATCTGGTTAGCTAGCAGAGTGGGCAATCTTGTCAGCATTCTATAGGATTTGAACAGTTGAAATATTATGCCCCAAACTCTGTTCTCAGCCTAGGGTAGACCGGACTTAAACCAATTATTGGACCGGTGCCACGCAGGAATTCTGGATTCTTCTATTTTGAAAATAACAGGAAGGGAAGAAAACACTTGGAATAGTGTGAACCTGTCTCTGCATATTAGTTGTGTCATATGTGACAATAGCTTAGTCATGCAACCTGGAATTTATTTCCTACAGGTCACTGTCCTTTGGAATCTATCTTATGCATAAGCGTGAATCCAAATGCTGCGTATTTTCACTTTAATCACAAACGGCGCAGCACATTTGAAGTGCATTCTCTCCTCATCTTTCCTTCCTTAAGTCCTCTTGGAACACGGACGTGAGTTATAAAAGCTGGATAACTTCTGAAAATTGGAATGGAAAGGGAAGACATGCCATTTGCTTTATTTAACCTGGGAGAGAACAACACCACTCCTTGATGAGAAGATCCTTCTGACCAATTGGATTCAGCCTGTACTGGTGTTGAACGTCCAGAAGAGAGATGCTTTTCTAAGCAGTATTTAAGGCTTCAATCTCTTACAGTCAAGAATGCAGCTTTAACTCAAAAAGGTCATGAGCTTGTCAGTGTGGGTCAATGGCCAAAAATAAGAGAAATAAAAGTTTGCAAGAGCAACTTCTGCACATGCTGCTCTTAAGAAGTTTTTATTTGAGACGCTTCAGAAGAAAGGCAAGTTTCAGCATCGGTCATTTGTTTTACTCTAGCAAAGAGTTCAAGGATGAAAGCTGCCCGGGTACATTTCTGTCTCAGGTGCTGAGAACACACAGTAGGTTGCCAGTGAGCTAGGAGAACAAAGTATTACAGATATTTTTTTCCTGAGGTTTCACTTTACAAATAAAAGACACATTCTGATTGGATACTTCACTAACCTTGTACTATGAAATTCAATCTTTTTAGTGAGCTAGACAAGAGCATACTAAAATGTAATTCTAGAAAAGCCATGTCACAAATACTCCCAGTAATTTATATACATATTGGACTTACCCATCTCTTTGGAGAGCCTTACAGAGAATTTTAAGTTTAAGATCATTTACATCTACTTCCTCTTCCTTCAATTCATATAAGGAGAAAAGACAGCAAAGTTAAAATTATTTTTAAGAAATACTGTCACACAGATTATGCCAATGAATTAGATTTTCAATTACCAAACACTGTTTTTTAAACACATGCTATTTGAATAGATGACCTTCCGAAACTGTTGTAACACCACTGTTCATTTCCATTTGAAAACGTGGCTCAAACTTTACATCACCACATGACTGCTAAAGACTGACTGCCTCAATCTGACAAAGCACATATTTTAAAGTACAGAAATAAATGCCCATTTGAAAAGCAGTGTATTCTAGGCAAGTTTTATTTTAAAATGTGCTAAATGGTGTCTGAAGTCAAGGCTCTCTTTTCAGCAGGGCCAAGTTAACTAGGAAGCATTAGCGTCCACATTAGGATGTACATTTTATGAATAGTAAATGTCTTCAAAGACATACACTTGCCTTGGAAAGGGCAGTCCCTTCATTGCACAGAGGCTTTGAGATAATTGGAGACAGAGGCCCTTTTAATCTATAATATCAAAAAAGACCATATACATTTTTCCGCCTCTCAACAGTGGAAAAGTATTGCATCTACTTTAAATTTCCCTCGTAAGAGAGAAAAGAAACCACAAACACTTGAATTTAGAAGCCTGGAAGGAAGAGGATGGGTCTCAACTTTACACTATGTTTTTGCAAAGTAAAAGCAGGGAAAACTAGGGAACAGCTCATTTTTAGACTCTTATCTAAACCACCATCTCAAATTTGTGCCAAATGGTTCTGCTCAAGTTGTTATAGACTCAAATAGCTAAGCAAAACATTATTTTGAAATCTTATGTTTTCAGTGGGAGATTTATTTTATTTAGATGTAAAAAAACAAGACAGTGGTCTCAGTGTTCGTGAATTGCACTGACAAAATTTAAGAGGAAAACTAATTTAAAAGAGTTAACCAAAAGAGTTCACTCAAGCTAATTTTACTGCAAAATATTATTAATTTGTGTAGTAAAAATGAAGAAGGAAGTCAGGAAAAACACCACTGAATTCTCTTTTTAAACTAAAGTGAACTAGCTCAGAGTAACATGCTACTTCTTATGTAGTAATATTCTTCCCTCAGTACAGAAAACATAATATAGTACTGAACACAGGACAAGTAAACGTATTTATACATAAAGCAAAAAAAGCCTAGTTAATAACAGTAATGTGCAAAAGAATCTGATAAAAGAAATTCAATTAAAACCAACTTAAAATAAATCTAAATTTTAATACAAATTTAAAGACATTTGTAATTATCAAACCAAAATTACTTAAGACAAACAAAATAGGACAAAGGTGTTTCTGCTACAGAAAAGATCCTTTCTGCTACAGAAAGGATTTTAACTTGGAGCTCTACCCTAGTAGCAGGAATTGAGATAATCAGAAAAGAGCTCCCATTTTCAATTAGTAAGGAATACCTCTGCTAAAATAATACAACTTCTGCTTTTTAGCAAGGGCCATTGTTAATTCAGGTTGCTCCTGCTCAGTGGAAAATTACTCCTGACAAGATACTAGATCATAACATGAGAGACAGCGAGAAAGCAGATACCAAATCTGTGGTGCAATGCTATTTTCATGTTAAAAAGCTAATTATTCTGCCATGTTATCTTATGACAATCAGAGAAACTGCCAATAGGGAAGAGGCAAGAATTAAACTACTGAAAACAGATGATGTTTCTTCTGTTTGGAGAAAGCCCATAGGGAAGCGGGGCTTGAAAAAATAAACTATAGACTGTAAATGGGAGGTGAAGATGAGGAGTGTCATTTTTCTTCAATGATCTAAACCACATTTGGCATTAAGTCTCCAGCAACTTAAAAACAATCTGAAAAACACATCAGGGGCTATTTTTAATTATCAGACACTAAGCTAATATGTTAACTAACTACAGATGCACAATCCTAGCTTAAAAAATAAGTAGCAAATTGAGTCTCTGGATTAGAAACCCTTCAAAAAAACCCTTTTCTTACCTCATCAATATACTCCAGCAGATCAAGTGCCTTCTTGAAGTCATACTCATTGGCCCTTCTGTTCTCGTCACATATGTACATCTATGATACGAGAGATTAACGTAGAGAACTATTTTTAACCTACAAACTAATGTAACTGATATCATGGACAGCTCATTGTGGGAAGACCACCATGCATTTTCCGTTTACATGACGTTCCCATGAAAACATGTCTTGATTCAACTGCAAGTATTTCTATAGTAAGGAATATACTTAAGGTTTTGGAGCAGCATTCCACCTACATGACAATGGTCTATGGACAAATGATACTGGATATAAGGCTTGGTAGGTTTCAAATTTAAATGCCATTTAAGGCTGTAACATTCCTGGACTATTGTAGCTGGAGCTCAGCTCCACAAATAAGCTCTCAGGATTATTTCAGTAATTAAGCTCAAAGCAGTACTTAAGCACATCTACTGCCTTTCACCTTTTAAAAACAACCACGTTTGCTATCAAAATTTCATATATCCTTCCCCCCAACGCTAAATTAGTACCTCAAGGAAAATTAATATTAACACTTTTTATTTACACTTTCCAATTTTCATTCTTGCATTGCAAGTAATAATCATGAACATTGGTTTCACAACAGGGAAAATTCAAGAGAAAAAATGGTATGGTGCCGGGGCTTGTCAAGTCACAAGTGACACTTCCTACTCTGCCCTAATCCCACAGAAATCCTCACTTAAAGATACAGGTGATGACTTCAGAAACTGCTATTAGCATTGTTTTAAGAAAATGAGGAGAATGTAAACAAGCCCATGCTCAGCTTTTGATTTGCAACAGAATTACAAAAAAAGGAGTTGCAAAACTGACACACAGACAGGACCTGATTTGTTGTTACTCATTGAATATGTCTTGTGTGCATCACTGGATTGTCAAACAATGCTGCCAACAAGGCCAAAACAATTATGGTTGGACTCAATGATCTCAAAGGTCTTTTCTAACCAGATCATTCTATGATTCCAATAAGATTTCTGGTTGGTGGCTCCCTCCAGAAAGGGGTGTGGGAAAGGCAGTCAGTGCTATTAGTGATCCCACTACTGCATCAGTTTGTGTTTTTGTTTTGGTATGGGTTGGAGTTTTTATATTTGTTTTTGAAAAAGAACAAAAAAAAAGAACCAGAAAGGCTTTGGGTGCCTCTTTGCAACAGGTGATCAAAAGCCTCTTTGTTCTTCTAGCCCTTACTTTTTCAACATTGCAGCACCCTTCACCGTTAAGGTGGAACTCTTTGTTCCATTTGCGGTCCAAGTTACGCCCTACTGAGAACGTGACAAAGTAAAAATTGCCTCATATCCAAAAATTGGCTTAGATGAGTAGATCAGATTCTGGCACTGATTTGATTTGCTTTTTCTCCTTGTAGCACCCTAAAGCACGTGTTCAACAAAACGAAATTTGAACTAAAACCAGCATTCTGAAGTTTGGTGCTAGTAGAAACTATGTAAAGATAAACAAATCCATATATCAGATCTTTAGGTGCTTAGCAAGTCAGGTAAAGGATAAAGATAGCTTTGATATTCTCATTTATTTTGTCACACAGAGGCAGAAAACACGTTTAATAAGTCCAAATGTCGGGTACTTCACTTTGGACACTACAATCCCATGCATAGCCATAGACTGGGGACAGAGTGGCTGGAGAGTAGTCAGGCAGAAAGGGATCTGGGAGTGCTTGTTGACAGGAAGCTCAACATGAGCCAGCAATGTGCCCAGGTGGCCAAGAAGGCCAATGGCATTCTGGCCTGCATCAGGAATAGTGTGGCGAGCAGGACCAGAGAAGTTATCATCCCCCTGTACACGGCACTGGTCAGGCCTCATCTTGAATACTGTGTGCAGTTCTGGGCCCCCCAGTTTGAGAAAGATGTCAGGATGCTGGAGTGTGTCCAGAGGAGGACAACGAAGATGGTGAAGGGGCTGGAGCACAAGCCCTACGAGGAGCGACTGAGGGAGCTGGGGCTGTTTAGTCTGAAGAAGAGGAGGCTCAGGGTAGACCTCATGGCTCTCTACAACTACCTAAAAGGAGGTTTTAAGCAGGCAGGGGTTGGTCTCTTCTCTCAGGTGACCAGTGACAGAACTAGAGGGCATGGTCTCAAGCTTCGTCAGGGGAGGTTTAGGCTTGATGTTAGGAAAAAGTTCTTCACTGAAAGGGTGATTGGCCATTGGAATGCGCTGCCCAGGGAGGTGGTGGAGTCGCCGACCCTGGAGGTGTATAAGGGGAGACTGGATGAGGCACTGAGTGCCATGGTTTAGATGATGGATTGGTGTTAGTGTTGGGTTATAGGTTGGACTTGATGACCTCAGAGGTCCTTTACAACCTTGTGATACTGGAACTTTACTTGAGCAATGAAGAAAACACGAGATACTTACACCAATGAGCTGAGATGCAGACAACACTGGCATATCATTGAGGTTCAACTGTTTCTCTGCCAGTAACTGTTCAGGAAGTGTCTCCTGATGTAAGAGAAAGCGTTCCTGTTCCGATATTTCTTGTAGTCATTTAAGGAAATGAATGTTTCATGTTATTAAAATGAAGTAATAAATTCTATGGAATAGCAGTAACTGTCAAGTCACAATATTATCCAAGCCTACAAGTGTTTGTTATGAAGCATTCTATTTGGACACTTATTCCTGCTGAACTAGTTCCTACTTTCCACTCAGGCTCCCATTGTAATGCAAACTGCTAACTCTTCTTTTTTTCTCAAAACCACAAAACGAATACATAGGATTGGAGAGAAGTTGTTGCACTATGCCTGACAGTAAATCAGTTGCAATTTTTAGGAGCTACCTTTTGCCTGAAGACCTGTCCCATGGACTTCCCATCTCATGAGTTATTGCATTTTCTATTGTTTTATTTTCCAGTATAGTCTGCTTCAGGGTTATACACTCATTAGGCAGAAACAACCAAAACGAAATAAAAATTTCAATCACAGTATGTGAATCTCGCCCTTCCTCCCCCCCTCCACTGCATGGTAGAAAGCAGCATTTTACACGTTTAAGAGGATTAGCAGAATGCAGTAGAAAGAACTGTTCTTTATCAATAGGAAATAGATACATAAAGAACAGAAGTTTTAAAAGCTGTGTCACATGTCATACAGAAACATGTAGCAGAGAAAAAGTCTAGATCAGATTTTGAAAGTCCATTACCCTACTGAAATAAAGCTTTGGTTTCCTCATTCTCCTATTTAAAGATAAGATTCTTCACATCAGCATAGGTTTTTCTCACAGTGGTGAGAAAAATTTCACCTTCAAGGCTTCAAGCAATGCTTTCTAATTAAAAGGACAGACGATACGTTATTATTACAAGATAAAAATAATTTCTGGAGTCTACTTAATTATCATAATTATCCCCTGCCTTTTTCAACAGGATTTCTTTTCAAGAGCTGTACAAAACATACATGGACAAATATGCAGACAAACAGAAGTAAGCTTGAGCAGTAACCTCGAGTAATATTGCAAAGCTTCCCCCTGGTGGCCAGTACCAGCTCAACTATTACTGTAGAATTTACTTTTTCAAGAACTCACAGCACAAACAGTATGAGGAAAAGGGCATTTTGCAAAGTGACAGGAATGGCAGAGCAGTAGAACCACTGCATTTGGCAATGGAGTAGGGATTGCTAAGCTTCCCTTTAACATCCTTTCAGTTAGAGCGTAATGAAACACTGCCACTCTAACCTTTCTAGATACAAAAAGTGAGAAAGCACTTCTGGATCACCAATACATATATTTGCAGGTATATTATTACAATGCAACACAATTACATGATTTCCTCTACAGCCTAAGAGTCTCTGGACTTAAGAATTCAGAAATGGGAGCCATTCAATAACCAGGCTTTAAGAAATTAAATAATTCTTACTTTACATCTGAAATATAAAACGTAGCATCATCTACTTCAGGGCTGTCTAATGACTTCTCAAAAAGACTGCTCAACTTGTTACTTATGTCAATATTTTGTGTGTTACATTAAGAAGTGAAAAGGTACAAACCTCCCTTGCTCACAACCCTAACTCAGAGGTGAAAGTGAACAATAAACTAACCACTTATACTGTTTTCCTTATCCTTCCTGCAATGAGCAAAACCATCAGCCTGTTTATCCTTACCACATCAAGTCAGAGTCCTCAATCTAACAAATTAACTATCTGTAAAATCAACAAGATTCTAATTTAACAACTTCATTAGTCTGTTCTTCACTTTGTTCTTTTTATTTCTTACCTTCTATTTTCTCTTGCAGAATGTCTTCTGAAAAGTCAGATGCCAGTGCCGCTAACTTGCTCAAGCCAAGAAGCGTTTTCTTCTTTGCAAAATATCGGGTCTCCATATTTGCTAAATTCTGTAATGTTCTGTGAGCCTAAAATTGATAAAGACATCAGAGAGATCAGTTTTGAAAGTTAACATCAGAAGGTTAGCAGATAAGGATTTCAACTGAACTGCAGTCTCACAGCTATTTATCGTTGTAATTCTATAACTCTTAATTTTTAAAAGCTGTACAACTTGCACATTAAAACTCTTCATTACACTCTTCAGGAAGAGATACAGACCTCTAATTATATCTAATATATATCTAATTATATCCAAAAAACATTTTAACTACGAATCAAAAAGAACTATCTTATGACCAGAGGATAAATTGCAGCTTAACACCTTATACCTCTGCGATCTTAGGCAAGGTTTAAAAAAACACATAAAGCCAAGCAAAAATGTTTTGACAGGACAACTTTGCATGCGGATTGATTCACTTGTTAATTCAGAAATTTGAAAAACGTAATTATACATACAACCGTTGCAGTAACCAAACATTTTGGCAAAAACTTATATGTCTGTCAGACAAAGAAAGAGAAAAATTCTGAGCCCCTACTCAGAAACAAACTCTCCAGACTGAATTAACTGAATCTTTTAGAATCCTTGTCCCCTCTTCATAATGCTTTGCTATAGAAGACAGAACCTCAGCTGACACAAATGGAATATTACAAGATTCTCAGCATAGGTCTGGGAGGTTTTTTGTTTGTGATTGGAGTTTTTTTGTTGGTTTTGGATTTTGTGTGGATTTTTTTAAGGGGTATAAAGTATTATCTACCTATAAATTGCGGTAGGAGAAACATTTCCACACTCTGTGTGCTTAATAAACGTGCACATGGATTGAAAGAAACCAGTTTTCTTTAGTATTAGTTAACTTGAAGTGAAATACATTCGCAAATCTAGCAGAAAGAAGGAAGCAGGGAAAGAACAACGGGGCAGCCTACAAGGCAACAAAGAATCAAGTTTAAAGACAATTTCATATTAACCTATCTACATGCACATTAGCTATTTAAAAAAATATTGCTTTTACACTATGAATAGAAGTGATTAAAGTAAAAAATACCTTTTTTACTTTTGTGATATCTCCAAATTCCTTTGTTTTAAATAATTTTAAAATACAGATTTCAGTTTTTCCCTTGATGGATAATCTGATAATGCCATTAACATTCACCATAAACTCCCAATTCCACCAAAATGATGGAAACATAACCATGTAAAACTTCCTTGATACAAAATATTTGTCACCATTAATGGATAAAAAGCAGCCCTAATTTCCATTACACGGTGCAGTGTCTTGTACTCTATGCCAGATGGTGCCTGGAGGGAGGCTTTTGGTACTCCGTTAAGAATCCATGTCTCTATAATAAGGTCATCTCTCCCCTAAATCATCTAGATAAGCTCTTCTTTTGATGATGAAGAGTCATAACTAGGTAATTTGCCTACTTGAAAATATATTTGATCCATTTAACATACGATGCTTCAGTTTGGTTGTATTAAGAAACCCTACCTTCTGCAAATCCTGACTATTGATTTCATGTAACCAGCTCAGATGCTCATGAGCTTGCAAGAAACGGGCCAGCTGTCCGTGTTGAGCAACAGGTTGAGACAACAGCTTCCCCCGCTTTCCTTTTTCTAAATACCAGCGGAACAGGAAATCTGAAAAATTCTGAAGACAGTAAGAATATGAGTAGATTTTTAAAAGTTATATTTAAAAATCTTGTTCATCACCTAAGGCAAAATGTTTCATAAAATATAACTGGTAAGTAAACGATAAGAAACTTCTTAACAAAACAAGACACACACACACAAAACCCCATACTGTTGATGAAAAAAAGTTGAGTCCTGACAGAAATGGTGGTTAAAGAATTCATCAGCTACAGTGCAAGAGATGCTGATACACACAGCAGGGTTTTATCCTTCAACGGAAGTGAAGGAAATGCCAAAAGCATATTCTTCATGTTAACTTGCAAGAAAGGAAATGGGTATCACCCACAATTTGAATCTTACTTTTTCACCTGCTCCTCCTCAGAACTCTGTGTTTACTAATTCCTTTCATATATGCTTGCTTCTGCTGTCACTGTTTCTGAACTATTCCCTCCTGTCTCCAACTGAACCTACAACCTTATTTCTCTAAGGCATTGTTAAAAACTAATGTCTTTTTTAAAATAAAACACCTATTTTATCCTTGTCCTTAAGCCTTCCAATTATTTGCAGACTTAGAGGTTTTTACACTGGATTAATCGACATTGGAATTGTCCAACAAGTACCTGGCAGGACATTTAAAAAGGAAGACCACAGCAACATCCCTACATTCCTGCGCTTAACTACTTTTCTATTATATTTATACATTTAACAATCTCATCTTCTCTTTTGGAAACTATCCTTATACTACATGAGCTTATTAAAACAACAGCACAGAGACTACAGCCCCTCAGTGAATAAAATCACAAAATGCAGAAAGTTGATAAGAGTGAGACAGTGTGTCTGAGGCACAAAGTCCAAAGAAAAGTCACTGCCCATAGAGATAGCATCTGTATTTATGCTGACTTGCTTTGCAGTCTCAAGGTAAAATACTCCACTGAGGTCTTCACAGCAAATATGAACTTAAATTTTCCACATCACCCCCCCAATACATACCTCTAAATACATATGCATTAAACAAAGACAACAAAATGAAATCATAGCTTTTGCAACATCCCAGGTTAAAACTTCTTATAAAACACTACCTAAAGGAAATAGAAGATGACTTACCTGATCTGCAAACTGATTCATGTAACGCTGTAATCTGGCCTGGTTGTCTGTCTGCTCACACATCTGCACCAGGATATCAAAGTCACAGTACTTCTCTGCTAAAGCTGCTGCCATCTGATACTGCCCCAGGGAAACTAATTAAACAAGAAAAAGAAGTTACACCAAACAAGCTCATCTTTGACTGTGAGAGGATGACCAAGGGCGAAGACCAGAAAAATGAAAGCAAGTTTCAAGTGTTCACATCAAGAAAACACTGGTACTTTCCCTAGAAACATTCATCTAGTCCTTGCATATCTTGAAAACATGCAAGTTTACACCTCTGTTCCCCTATATGAGGGTAGAAGAAAAATACTCAATGGCCAGAATACATCCTGTTTTCTCTGAAAGTTAGCATCATCTGCCATTTGCGCTGAAGGGGACAGTTCAATCCATGAATTTACATCTGTAATAATAGCCACTTAAAAAAAGTGAAACTTAAAAACAAAGTGTAAAAGCAGGAAGCAAAGGCTTTTGACAAAAAACAGAAGATGTAAAGACAAAAGGGTTTGTATTAAAAATATATTATTTAAACTCTTTTTGGTTCAGTTAAATGCATAAGAGCTAGCAGAATACTCAGCTTTGTTTGTAAGGAAATACTAACTTTAGACTGAACATAATGGTATAAAATGTATTTACAACCTAACAGAGCTCATACATGTCAGTAAAACTGAGAATGACAGTTTAAGAGACTTTTCTTGGGAATGCTTAAGAATGTCAGGAAGCAGTAATTATCAAATTGTTCTATTTATACCATTCATTTTTAGTCTAAAAAAATTAAACTTCATAAAGTTATTAAAATGTATTAACTCCAAGTTATTTCCACTTAAATAGAAGGTTTTACTGTCTATTACTCACTAAAGACTTGATCACATCAGACATCTTAAACAACAGGTTTGATTATTAAAAAAAAAAATCAACATTCAAAAAGTAACTTTTTCCTGATAAAACTCTAAACAAGCTTCCAGGCACATAAGTCTATGTCAACTTGCAACAATACATTTAGAAATTCATTTATAAGCTTTTTTCAGCCAAGCAACACAATGTAAGTTCCTGTCAGAAAAATATAACAAGTTAGAAAAAGAAAAGGTACGGGCACGGATGCAGTCCCAGATGGGATTCTGTAATCTGTTTTTGTTTTGTAAATATCTCATTAAATCATAAAAACAGTCACTGATGCTCTGAAGGCAAACATGTAGAACAAACACAACTCTCACACAGATGCCATTTACTCTGTCAGATTTGCATATTTTCCTCACCAAATGAACATTTAGTTCTTGTGTTAGGGAACACTGACAGCACTTACGCAGAGGAGACAAGAGTTCTGATCTTTTCTGCACATATTCCATTTCCAGGTTGCTGTACCGCTCTTGATCAGCAGGGCGGTCCACAGATTTCAGCTGAGCAACATAGCCATCCAGAAAACAATCCAGCAGTGCCACCAACTGTTCAGCCAAGACGCTGCGGAGGTTACTGTCCACCTGGGGATACACCCTCTTCAGAATGATTCCATGCTGACGTATTATTGCTGCACGAAGGCCACTGGATGCTTGGGAAAACAACACAGTGAACATTAAAATAATAATAATCCTACCACCACAGGAATCTATGCTGAAGTGTAACAAAAAATATCACTATGTAAAAAGGAAAAAAAAAAGTAAAAAGCTAATAAAACATTTTAATTTAAAAAAAATCAAACCACTACTATTACAATATATCCAAAACCACACCCATACTCCCATCTCCCTTTATATATTAAATTTGCCCAAGAATAGTAAACAAAACCCAAAAGAAACAAAACCACCCCCTGAACTACACAGACCTATACTGCCAACTACCAGTACCAGCTATTTTTCAGACTGAATCACTTGCACAATCTGTAAGCAAAGTAGAAAACACACAACAAGGAAAAAGTAACTTCTGTTAACCTGATTTAAATACTAGGATGGAGTCATCAAGACATAACACATCCTGCTTTTGAAAGGTTTTTATCTTGGGAGCACTAGCTAAGTGTGTTTTATATGCACAAGGGCCACAAGAAAGCTTAAGCACCAACTGGAAAATCCTTGCTTCTGCAAATACTTGTTCTGCTACTTTTTCATTTTATTAAACCACCAAAACAAAACACTTAAGTGGAGAATCATCAGTCCTTTTAAAACAGTTACAGATTACATTTTGTGATTCATTTTAAGGTTATGTATCCCACAGGTCCCCCAACCAGTATCAGTGCATACTCTAAAAATAATAAAAAATTTACCCTTGTCTCCAAAACTTTGGTTTTGTAGTCAAATTTGCAATGCGAGTTTTAAAGAACTATCATCAATATCGGACAAAACAACTGTTCATTGATTCATTCCATTTCATCAACCAAATTAAACCTTTAGCTTCTTCTGTTCTTACTGACTTGTAGCAGTTTTAACAGTAAGTTCAATATTCAGAAATTCCTGTGTTCTGGAACTCATGAAACATTGCTTTTGTTTAGTACAGATCATTAACAAACTAGTAATAATAATTTCTCACCAGTCCATGGAATATATTCAGGTTCTCCTTCCGAAAACTCTTCTGGCTTGTATAAGGAGGCTCTTGACTGACGATACTGACAGGCAGCTTGTAGCATGTCCTATTTAAAGGTAAGGACAGAAGTACTTTAAGGTTTACCTGCATATACACACACAGTAAAAGATGTTGTTTTTTATAATTCCAAAATATTCTTTTAACATTTTCCTTTTGTCTACATCACTTTCTCAGTTACATAGAACTGCATGTACTGAACTGAGCAAGAAACCTCAGTGCTCAAGCACAAGCTTTTCCCTCTTTGTTCCATACTCACGCTCTTACAACTTCCAAAAAATTCTCTTTAGAAGTGACTCCAGAGGAAAAGGAACGCCCCTAATTCTCCATGAGGCCCTCATTTCCATCCCTTCAGGACATGTGAAAAGTGCATTCACATTTGTTCTCATGTCAATAAGTCAGATGTATCATTCATGTATAAGGTGAGTGCTCTTCATTATTCACCTTCCCCTCCTGCAAACACTTAATACATTTCTCTACCTTAATTATGTTGTTCACGTGGACAACTATCTGTGCCCACTCAATGGATTCAATAGGCATATCTTTCAGGATTTGTTCCTCCTCTTCCAGTAAGCATTCAAATATGGAATCTATCTGGGACACCTTAAAGATAGAAAGAAAAATTCCACTGAGCACAAACATAACTTTCAGGTATCAGCTGGTAAGGGATAAGTTATGAGCTGCACTTAAAAAAAAACCAAAAAAAAATCAACAAATGTTTGTAGAAACCACATCAATAGCTAAAAATATTTAAAAGTATCAAGTACTCAAATGGATAGCGAAATCACCAACTTATATTTCATAAAATGCTTACAATACAAGAACTGACTTATTTCTGGACTTAAATCTGAAAGACAAAACACATCATCTTTTTTGAAGGCAATTCCATAAATTTTCGTTAAGCGTATTCTAAAACATCTGGCAGTAAAGTCTTTGTTACATAAAGGATACTGGGTAATATACCTGCTTTAAAATGGCAGACTTACTTTGATTCTCTATTTTTCTCCATTAGCAACTACTGTCCTCTACAGGAGAGAGCTTCCTAAGAACAAATGTTTTGTGTAGAGTTCTTCTTAAGAAGGAATAAAGAAATAAAGACTGGGCACTTGACTGGAATGCAGCACAAACAGAGAACTAGCTTAGATTCACTAATGTTAGAGAAGACAAAAAAAATTGTGACAGACGAACTGATGCAATTCCATCCAGGACAGTTAATCAAAGTAGCTCTCCTATCTGGAAAGCTTCATACTCTTCAGTTCACCCCTTAAAAATGGTAATTTAGCATATATTTTCTGTTGTGTCAGGGAATGTCAATGGTGTTTTCCATTGCTCACCCACATAGGTTAGTCAGAAACCGTAACAACTTCACTTCTGCTACATGAAATTTATCTTCATGTTTCAGCTGCATAAACAGTACGTAAACTACAGTGGGGAAAATACCACCCCTATTTAAAGGGGAATTGTGTAAAGTTAAATTGTTTTTTAAAAGGAAAAGTTTCAAAGTATACATTAAAACATTGCAACTTTTACTATATATAATACTAGAGAATAATTCAGAAATGACAGGTTTCTTACCTCTCGAAAGAACACATCTGCAGGGGTAAGACTTGGTGGAATGTCACACTCCCTTTTGTTTAATGCAATCAGTATAGCACCGTTCACTAGATCAGGCAGCCTGCAGTGATGATTCTTGAGAACAATCGCTGCTGCTAGTTTCTCCGCGTGCTCACAGAGCAACAATCGAGTTGCCATTGGCATCCCTCGTACTGGAAAAATGCCCAGACGTTCAAACACACCAACCTTTTATTAAAAAAATAAAACATGACAAGTACTTTTACAGCATTATAGAAGAATTATTTTAAGACAAAATAATACCCTACTGTGCGTGCTGAAACCAAAAGTATTATAGAATTTTACCTGATGAAGAAACTCAATGAAGAAGAAATGTGCTTTGGTCTTGTCCTCTAACTGATGAAGAAGAATGAGAGACGTGTGGCTGAAACCAGCTGCTTCTAAAAAGAGGAAAATCACTTAAGATATCAGATATCAGAATCACTTGATATCTTAATTTCTTGCATAACTTTTTTTTTGGCCTTTGATGTAAACATATTTCTATAAATTTCCATAGTGTTACCGCACTGGTCCTTAAGATGTAGGCACACATATTTATATATTGCTTACCATGCTATTTTTAATGTGGTTTTGAATTCTATAGCTGAAGTAAAGCTTTTAGAGGAAATCAAATACCTTTAGATTAGTACAATGATTCTGAAGCACTCAATTCATTATGCTGCTAAAATAGCAGCTCATCAACTTATTCAAGTTTTACTAAGACTTGCATTCAAATTTTTATCTTCACTGTGGGCTACCTACTGCAATGTTAGTTATGTCCTAGACCACAGCTACCATAAAATAAAGTGTTAAAGGCATTCAGACATAATTGACTCTGCACTGCCTGCAGAATTCCACTGCACAACATAATTGGTTGCCCAGCACTGCTCTACTTTTCTTCACCAAATAAGTTTGCATGTGAAAAGCCAGCTAACATTTTTGTCCAATCAGGCCTTTAAAGGAGTCAGTAAGGACAATGGAAGCTTCCTCATCAGTATCCTCACAAGTATCTCACCTCAGCAGAGATCTCTAAAGCCCAAGGCACTTTCCTATTTCCAGATTTATGTATACTGTAAGTGTGCTTTAAAACAAAAGACTACCAAGACACCTCAGAAGAACTATTACTATAAGCGTAATTAACAACACTACTTCCAAGAAGCTACCAATTTTCACTCCTTGCTTTAGCCAGGAATAAGTGCAGATGAGCTAGAAAACTAAAAATAAAGTTGATTCAGGAAATACTAAGGATGTGGTGCCTGACAATTTCTGACTGTCATGCAGAAACAACAGCAGGAGACATCATCCATCTGTAATTATTTATTACATGAACTTTCAAATTAAGTCTCTACTCAGTAACTGGCAACTGCTACTGAGAAGACAGTGCACTAAGAACAAAGAAGCTTCTTGCTGAAAATGTGTCTGTTTTAATCCTTTACATACAACAAATACTCCAAAATAAATTTCTCTAGTCCTCTTTCAGGCAGACAAATACCATTGCCCCACAGGGATTTGAGCTCACTCTGCCCAGGATCCAAGCCTAAGAGAAGCTGTTCAGCCATGATGGCAAGGGGCTACGTAGGAGCAAATAAACTCTTCCTCTTAATGTATCTATTTGTAGAAAATAATTTACATCTATTCAAGGAATCCTGGAAACACTCATGTGAGCCCAACTGTTCCTTGCTGTACCCTTCTCAGAAATGTTTTCTTTGCTGTTTGTGTTTACTATCGGAAGCCAAGAACCAATCACACTGCAAGTTTATCTGGCAGTTTCATAAGATGCATCTTTCTGCCCATCTGGAAATACACCTTGTGGCAGAAGAGGGCAAAGGACACCTATGTCTTTTTTGAAAAGCTTAAATTATAATTTTATCTGTAGTACTAAGCAGTTTTTCACCAAAAAAGACCCACAACCAACAAAATCCCTCAAACTCCCACATCACTGTGTTTACCTTCAGGTACAGATTCAGCCCATCTTGGATCAGAGGCAGGGTAATCATCTATTAAGTCCACACTGATCTGAGTTACTGCTCTATCCAGTTCATCATCAGAATCCAGACCTGCATTACTTGGGAAGAGCTCTACTACCATGCTTTGTGCACTGATTATATCTTTCCTGAAATCAAATAAACACAAAGTTCATGAAATAAAAACAATAGATAGGATTACAGGTACAAGAACCACTCAATTAGAAGGATTTTCTGATAAGCTTTTTGAAAAGCATTTTCGACTATAAATATCAAGCATTGTTTGGGCTATCTTCAAATTGATTACGGTTAAAAGGTGTTCTGATTCTACAGATAAAAGGTATTCCAATTCTTTTAAAGCAAGCAGACAGCATAATATATAAAAGAAAATAGCACAAGGCTCAAAGTGTTGTAAGTCACTTTTTATTTTACTACCTCTGCTATTATAATTATTTAAGAAAAAAGATTCCTTATACAGACCTAAATCTTAATGTCTCTGATAGCCAAGTCACTAAATTTCTATTGCTTGCTTTAAAATCTTCTCAAGAGTACAGGCATTCACTCCCACAAACGGCAACAGCAGCAAAAACTCTCAGAAAAATGCATCAGCAAATATAATGCATTATTCTTATTTCCTCTGATTTCAAAGAATCCTGTCCTATTCAGGTGAATAACTAAAACAGCAAGAAGCATCCAAATGATTAAATATCCAAGTATGAAGTTGTACTGAATAACTCTATGTAAGAAATGTGCAAAGTCACAAAAAGCACAAATTTGATTTTGTGACTAAAAATTATAGTATTAGAACTGAGAGAGGATACTGTGATTGTAATATATTATCTGATTTTGGAAATATTTTTATTTTTCATGAGACTTTCAGTTTGAATGTTCTTGTGACCAAGATATCTTGAAATAAAACACAGCAAAGGATCCAGATATGGCACAAAGGTTTACTAAAGCAAACTATATACTTTTACTAAATAAGAAAGTCCCATCTTTACTTTTCCACAAGACAGGCATTTTTAAGGATTTTATATGCTATTTTATCATCTCCTTCAAACCATAAACTGCCATCAGCCAGTACATCACAAAGGGTCAACACAATCTTTCCATAGAACATCCCTTCTCCTATAATGGTCATCAAGTCTGTAAAGCTGACCGTGCTCACTGCACAGCCAGTGGACTCTACATTTCTGCTGGCTAATTTCTGCTGGTTGCACAGCTTTCCATCATTTGCTTGACATCAACTGCTTGGTCATTTGGACAGGCCATTGCTACATCTATTCTGTGACATTTTACCATACTATTTTTCTGGAAAAAAATCTGAATCAACACTATACAAATCAAATAATTAATTTCTTCTAGTTTCATAAACAGAACCCAAATTTTAATCAAAATAACATTTAACTTTTACAGTATCTCACATTGTTTTCATTACTGCCTCCTACTTTCTTCTGACCCAGTTTCCAAACCCCTGGTTCACATCCTCAGTGATTCCAACTTTCATATTTGTTAACTGTGCTCTCAGACCTTAGCTATTCCAGCCACCTCAGGATTACATCCATCTTCAGCAGCAGTTCTGTTCACTGACATCTCCACTCAAGAATGCATGTAGATTTTCTTTCTAGATTCTGTGCATGTTTACATATCTTGTCTTGACATCCTTTATTCTATGTGTCTAATCCCCTTCAAAATCTTTTAACTCACATGCAACACTATGACAAAAGCACTCCTACTCCCAGTTATGTTAAATCTGTTCTTTCCAAGTGTTAAGACTGTTTAAGGTGATCAGTCCTAAGAGGATTTGTGGGCTGGTTTGTTGTTCAGTTTTTTTTGTAATAAATATATACAGAAAACAATGTCCTCTAAATATAATTAATCTAAGCCTACTGCTCTGTTCATCTTGTCTCTCCTCTTCCTCCTCTGTTAACATCTCTCACAATATCAAATCTTTCAGAGGCATTGCATGCCTCCCAACAGTCAAGTTGCTTTAATCAGGATAGTTTGATGAACAGTGTATTTCCTTCTAATCCCACAGCCCCATATCAGTCAATCTGAAAAAGGTTATCATCTTGCCACAAAATCTGCCATGCTAGTTATCTTCATGGTGACAGAAATAGTTATTTAACATATATTAAATTAATTAAATATTAAACACATTCAAAAGTGTTACTGAAAACAGCTATGGAAATAAAAACTAGGAAGAAAAGGAAAGAATGTTTTAACAACATCACTTACTAAAAGAATAAAGAAGGCCAAATACCAAAGTTTAAAGCTGTTTCACTGGCACTAATGTAACCACAGGATTTACATTCAGTAAGTAAAACGTCATTGAGATTATAGAAGTCTGCTCCTTTCTAGCAGGTATCACTTCTTCAGTAGCCCAAAATGTATCCAACACTTTCCTAATAAAGACGTGCTTGTGTCATTAAAATAGCTTTAATTAAAACAGCACAGGATTACATTTACCAAGACAGTCTCTTACTCAAAATATCAAGAGTGTCTTCAAGAATAACAAAGAAATAAAGTCCCAAAAACCAAGAGAAATTTCTACCTGCAGAACTGTAGAAAAGCAGCTTTCAGTAATTTAGTCTTATCTTCTTGAGTCACAACTTCTAGCCTACCAGTTGTGTCAAAAGCAGGGCTCTGAAAATGCAAAGTAAAAAATTCAGCTGAAAGACAAATAACAATCTTCATTATGAAATGAAAACAATTTTTCTAAGTATCAACAACATAGATTTAAAATAAAAACAAAATGCCTGGAAGCAGTCATGTTTATTAAGGCAAATATAAACCCATATAACACACTACAATGACAGTCACACGGTGGTTTGACCTCAAGCATATTAATAAAATCCCCATACTCTGCAAAGAAACTTACACCAATTTACTTCATTGATCAATTTTTTAATGATAATTTAACATTCAAACCCAACATTTCTGGTAGAATTTAAAAGGTATTTGTATATACTATGACCCACAAAAACAATCCAAGCACAGACAAATCTAACCTACGTATTAGTACAAGAAGAAAAATATAGTTCCATGAGCGCCAATTACCACAAAAGCCTTCGACTGAAATACTAGTTAATAATTGATTTAAAAGGGGATTTAATTGGAATAAGGATTGAAACTCACTACTAACCCATAGAAATGTTTTCTGATTTATATTGTAACAACTTTTCTATTCTCCTCTCCCACTCCAGGGAGATCTTGGCAACAAATTCCATATACATTTTAAACATAACATGTTTGATGGAAGTAGGAGCTTAATAAATGCACATTTCATAAAGTACCAGTAAAAACACCTCCATATTTTTTTTATATATGGATAGAAATAATATTCAGCCTCTATATAGCCCTTCACAGCTTAGCCCCCCAGCTTTTCACAGTGTGGTAAGAAAAAAGTGTCTCATACACAGAGGAACAGACACAGAAGATTGAAGAAACCATCCTGATCTAAAAGTGAGAACAAAGTCTGAGCCTCAACAGTAGTGTTATATCAGGCCTAGTGACATACAGTAATACACCTACATGAAAAAAATACATAAACGTTGTAGAAATCTTGATTTCAAAACAAAGGAAAACAAAAAAGTTACCCAAACTGGCAGATATTACAAAATTTCTTACATTTTGAAAACTGCCTTCATTACAAGTGTCTGAGTTCGTATTTAAAAAGAAAAAAAACCCACACCTTTAAAAGCTCAAATAAGCCAGAGCTTCTACCGGGAAAAATCAAAACTGCCAGTAAAACATTTTATTCCTACTCTCAGTTTTCAACCAGTCAACCAAACAACCATTACCTCACTTCTAGGTGCGGCAACAGAAGCAGACAGAGAATCTTCAACGTCTTCAGGAAGCAGAGAAATGTTTTCCCTGGACAGGATGGTGATAAGTCCGCTTTTTTTAGCAAAGAAGATTGGGAGGCTAGTACAGGACCCTGCTCCCAAAATACTATCTCCTAAGATGACAGAGGACAGGGGGAAAAAAAAAGAACAATACATACATGCCACTTCAAGAACAAAATGTGACGGTTTCATAGACAATTATTGAATTTTGTTACAAACCAACCACCAGTAATTGACAACCACACCTGGCTCAAATAAATTGTCGATACTATTTGCTACTCAAGATGCAGATTTCCAACTACTACAAGTTTTAAAAAACGGAGGGAGAAAGAAAAAAAAAAATCAAGATTCAGGTGGTTCAAATTCTACCTAAGGACTGATGTGTGCATCCTACTTGAAAACACCTCTGAAGATCAAGGATGATACACGCAGGGATTCCTGACACACGCAGGGATTCCTGACACACGCACCCCTAGTATGAATTAGTCTCAACCTCAACACAAAAGTTAAAAAAAAACAAAACAAAACAAAAACAACCTCCCACCCTTTCACACAGCAAAAGTGGGGATCTACTTAATTTTCATCTGAACCACTGTAGAGTAAGCAATAACAACCCCAGATGTCACATCACACCTTTCTCCATACATCTATGAGAAACTCACAACTTCAAAGATTCAATAAAGAGAAAAAGGAGCATAAACATGATCCTGATCTCTGAGAAATCTAAATAATGTAAAAACATTCAATTAGAAAGTATCAATGAAATGTAGGTTTTCCTCCTGCATGTTACCTTGTATGCCAAATACAATTTTCTCCTGTGGTAAAGAAACTCTTCCAGTTCCAGTGGAACAAGCAAACACTTTATCTTCCTTATAAAGGTAAGCAGCATGGCTAAAGTAATCTGGGACCAGCAGACAGCATAACACGTCCTCTTCTGACTGAAAGTGTTACAATATGAACAATATCACAAATATAATCAAAACCTTCAAGAAACATCTAACATTTTCAAGACTGATCTGAGTTGTTTGAACTTGTTTTAATTTTTAACAAGAAGATACAGACGTAACTTGTAACATTAGAAGTGGTTTTGTTGGGTTTTTTTTGGTCCTCAAACTTCATAACCTGCTTTCTCCTTGCATATATATTAAAATCTTTATAATTTCACAGGGAGAGATAAGTAAACAGATCAATTATTCTTCAGTTTTTACACTCTGCTTCCATCTTAAGATTCAATTTTAAGATTCCATTAGAGGCAGAAGGGAAGAAAATGAAGAGTAGAAGAAAGTTCATGCCAAAATTTATGCTTTCAGAAGCGATAGCACAAATGAGGTACTCTAAGGACAACCAGCAAATCAGCTGCCTATGAAGGACCAAAATACAGGTCTTTTAATTTTGTGTCCTGCTACGCGAGTCTCAAGAGTCCGAGACCTCTTCAAAATGGATTGCATGAGTATACTATAAAATTACTCTGTAGAAACTTTCACAGACAGCACAAATATTAAAATAAATCAGTAATGATCATATGTTTAGAATTCTATTATTGAGACCTCTTTATTTTCTACTTTAAAATGTAAAGCATAAACTTTACATACAGTTACTATTAAACAATAAAAATGCCAATACACATTTTCCTCAGAATATTAAGAATAATTAATAATTAATAAGACTTCCAAGAATAACCTTAAGGTAGAGAATTTGATTTTCCTTTAGACAAAAACCTGATAGGTGATTTACATACAGGAATATTCTGAAACACTGTGCTTTCTTAACTCAGTTTCAGACCCTCCATACCTGAAAAGATGGATTATACTGCGTGACCTCCACAACAACATCATCAGACATCTGATAGCCCTCATCTTCTACTGTTATCAGAGTGTAGTAGACAAGACATGGACGATCTCCAGGATGCCACGCTGCAGCAAGTATCACCAGCCCATCACTATTCAACAAGAGATTTTGCACCGTTGAGAGATGATTATTACATATCTAACTTCTCAAACTCTACCAATAACAGAATAAAGAAATATTTCCCAATACTGTATAGTACTCTTTTTTTAAGAAAGAATGACTATACCATTTGGTTTATCAAGCTGTTTTATTAACAGTATTCACACTGTAGTACAAAACTGAACCAAGGCAGCTGTGATTTTATATAATTAAATTAAATACAAGAGGCACAGAATTCTTTGTATTAGTTGGAACAAGTTACAATTGCTTACTTGGTCTCTCTAATATCAAGATAACCAAACCTGATAAAATGGGACTAAAAAGAGTGAAACAAATTATTCTTAGGTACAGAATCTGTAATTCTAAAGAAATAATGTCAGAATGAAGTGTAGGATAACCTATCCTAAATAGGACAGCTATTTAATATGATGTGCTTATTTTATCAACAGTGGCACTCAAGTAAAATTAAATTGCAATTCTTTACATAAGGTTTTTGCAAGAAAACAGTACACTCAGAACAGTTCTCTATTAATATAAGTCCTTCTAGATGCAACTGTACTTCCTTACCGGTTCTGTTGCAGGTCCATGTATTGTATATTTACTCCTCCTTTAATATCTTCATAGTTACTTTCAGAACCCTAAAAAACAATACACGTGACTTATAACCATATATAAATAGGCTATTAATTAAACAAACAAACCAGCTCTTTCCAGATGAGCTAGTTCTTACCCAAATTGCATCTGTAATATGTTCTTTTAGGATCCTGTTGATATCCCAGCTGAGAACATAACGTTCTGATGAATCATCAATCTCCCACTTGTTTAGATTTGAACTTGTTAGCATATAAAAGCTTGACATCTCTTTATCCCAAAGAACACTAGAAATCTGCATTTAAAAAAAGAAAAAGCTAAAAAGGTTAAATTACAGCCTTATTATTTGGATACAACCCACACCACTCTCACACCCAGTTATACTACACACACCAGTTATATTACAAGATGACAGTCTTATTTTATAGATATGAGAATATCTACATATGTCTTTCTTTCAAATTTCAAAGAAACATAAGTAACAAATGAGTAGATCCTCCTCTTTTTTTTGTCATTATACATCCTTACACAGTCTTTTCATTTTCCTTTATTGAACACTAAGGCAGAAGTGTCACGTCCCATGGGCCAATTCCAGCTCCCCACCTTGTTTTATCTGGACTGGCACACTGTTTCTACCCGGCAGCAGCGCAGAGCTCCTTGTCCCTGTTCTCCTGCCAGCACTGGTCACGCGTGCAGCATGTGACGCGCATTACGCTGCGGGAGGACGGTGGGAGGTGTGAGTCTGACACCCTTGTAATATGGCTAAAGATTACAGAGAGAAATTACTATATGAATATTTTTGAACCTTACCACAGCATCATTTCCAGGCGACAATATACCCAGAAGAGAAGAAACCTTTCTACCAATTCCAGAAAACATGCCCTGGCCCTGTGGCAGGGCATGCTGATGAATCTTGCCAGAACTGTCCGGTATCAGTCGAACCATCTGGCCTCTGGAAGATGATAAAATAAAGCTTCCTCCCTAACAAAAAGAAAAGCAACTCTATTAAAAAAAAATCACATTCCTGAAACAATTCTATTTTCAGATAAAATTATTCATGTCAGATCATAACGGCAAACACAAAACAAGACACAAGGCATACAAAGTACTTGAGAGCTAACAAAGAAAATTACAAAACCAAAAAGAATTTATCACACAAAAAGACTATTTAAACAATCTTCCACTTCGTTCTCTATGCTCAAATCAGTGCAGCGTATAGATCATAGAATACTTTTTAAAATTTTAAGACATATCTGGAAAAACAAAAATATTTAACTACATGTAACGTTCATATGTTGAACTGAATTTTTAATTAAATGACATTCAAATTCCATATGTACATTTAGAACTTGAAGTGCTATTAAATACACTACAACTATTTTTTAAATACTATCCTGTCCTACAGGACACCAACCTAAGTGAACGGCAAAGCAAATCTTCAAATCTTCCATTGGTTTATGTTAAAAAGCCAGTCAAACACCTGACTGGTACCCAGCTTAGCGTTGTATGACATTTTTAAACTGAAATGGAGTTTCAGGAATAACAACAGAACTAAATTCTCACGTAATCCTTGGAATCAAATGATGAAAAAGAATGTTGTCTTTGTACTAAGAAAATGCAAAAAGTCTTGTGTGTTATGCAAAATATGCACTCCACTGCAGGTGCTTTATAAGCATTTATGCTCGTTTCTGAGGCAGAGACATTTGGAAGCGTATCTCTTGCCTGTCCCAATGGTTGCATCCACATTAGCACTTTAATTAGCATCAAGAATGTATCTGATGTGACCTTTTGCAAGTCTCCATATCCTACTTCCTGGATCATATCACCTCAACGAGCAGTCTGAGTGTACCAGCTGCACACCCTTTGAATTAAAATAAACTGAAAGAAGATGGTCTCTGACCGCTAACAGACATTCATTTCATGCAGCTATGCTAGAATTAATCTAAAATAACCTCCCCTCCAAAATGACCTGTGTAGATAAGTGGCACTGCCTGAGCACCAACTTTTTTAATTTATACATTTGCAACTACTGCCTTTCACTACTTGCTAACCTACACATAACCTTCATTCCCCCAACCACCAAGGCATTAAAAAAGGTGTCTTCAAATAAAAAACGATCAAAGTTTGTACGTACAGGGAGTGAACAAAGCCTGTTACATATACAGCAATTTTCAAAAAAATGTTAAGGGCCTGCAGGTTGCTGAAAGAATGAATTGTTTACCTGTACAGGCACTGTTCACAGAATAAAATTAAAAAGAAATTTTTAAAAAATCAGCATAATTTCCACCATCATATCATATCATATAAAATTATGTTAAAGGTTATATAAAATCACTCTACTGTACCTTTACTGCTGTTAGGAAACTGCACAGAGAGCCTCCGAAGTCTGCAAAAGTCTCTGTATAGGATCCTTCATGTACAATATTGGGCCAGTAGCGCACAGAACCTTCGCTGGTAGCAACCATCATCGCCAGAGACTGAAAGTGAGGAAATAATTAACAGAACATGCAAGATAATAATAATTAAAACTGAATAGCAGCAAAATGATTCTGTAGCATAACTTCGTATGTACAGGGAGTATTATACTCACTTATTTTTGCTAACAATAATATTTTCTACTGGTTATTGTTTCTCATAATTCACAATCTGCTACTGAAATGCAAACAAACTTAGAGCTAAAAGACAGAAAAGACCCTGTGGAGAGTTCCAGATGCCAAGAGTTGTAAACTATTATGGAACACTTAAAATGCAGACTGTAATTCAACAAAGAAACTGGTCTAGTGTTATCAAAAGAAATATTAAAGCACACAGTGGTTATGTTCTTCATAAAAACATACGCTCAAAGAGTGCCTATATCTGGCCTTCTGGCTACTAGGAAATCACCTAGAGACCAAATTCAAAGCATGAACCAAGAGACTGTGTTCAAGCAGAGACTTAAACAGAAAGCGCTGTACCTAAACTACTGGTTGTTGTAAAATCACAGAAACATAGAACTGTAGGCTGAGAGCTGTTATTGACCTCTTTGGAGATTTCTGACTGATTTTTGACGAAACACATAGTTTCACAGAGGAAAGCAGTTGCCTAATGAACACCGTAACAATTAAAAAACCACCACAGAACATATTTAGTGCAAAATTCCCGCCCATTGTTTAATATTTTTAATTTGTAGTGAAATGTTTTCTATCATTAATATTTCTACTTCACTACATAAAAATCAGTGTCCATGCACAGCCCACATGCTAAAGAAAGATAAAATTTAGGTTTAGGTGTATGACTTCTTTGGGTGCAATTAAGTCGTAGAGCATTTAGAGTTTTACAAGCTAATCACAAGGTATTAAGATTGCTTTTCATCATCTGGAAGTGTAACACAATAAGAAGTCAAAGGAAAAGATCCTATCACATACTCTGTGCTTCTTCCTTCTTCCAAAAATAACTTCCTATCTACTTTTATTAGAGCACTGCACATATTAACTGAAAACTATACCCAAGTTGAAAACGAGAGCTTTCTCTCTTCTTGAACGACAGTAACAGACACATTAACACACAAAACTTAACTAATCTTCAAACCTCATCCTGTAGCACAGTGTGTTAAGAAAAGGCATTTAGGAAAGTAATCAGCCAAAACAGACAAATCACCTCTCCTCCCAGTTCCAGCTTCCTTACAAAGTCCAGCCAAGGGAGGATGCTGGTGTTTGCTTCCCATCCATGTGTACTCAGAATTAAAACACTGATGAATAACTTTTTCAGCCAGCATGCATTTACACTGCACTTGCCAAGACTGAATATTTGATTGCCCTGATGTTTGTTAACATGATACTTCTTAATTTACTGTGGGTTTTTTTGTGATGAAAGCAAGCCAAGCAATCCTTAGAAAAACTATTACTTCATCTGATCCTGTAACATGTAAATGGTGTAATTTGAAGACTAGCAGAAAGTATTTTTCAACAGTAAATTTTCCAAGCTGATCACCTGTAGAGAAGGCGCATCACCTGTGGAACCAGGACACGATATAGCTGCTAAACTAGAACTCCCCTGGAAGTCACTGGGTGGCAGCTGCAGTTCCTTGCAGAGAGATAACTGTAAGAAAGAAAGAGATGCCATTATAAATAACAGACTGGAAGAACTTATTCCTCCACCACGAAATCACCAGATTTAGATGCTGCTAAAAACTAATTTTAAACTAGCCCAGACACTGTGTAAGAGAACCAAAATAAAGCCACAAGACATTTTCAGCAAAATTGTCACAAACAGCTAAAAATCACTTAATCGTACATTTGCAACATCAGTTTATTTTTTTTTATTTCTGAGTGTTTCTCACAACACTACAATATTACATTTGCTTTCATAGGTGCAATTACTTGCCTGTTCCTTAATACAATATGCTAACAAGGCAACAAAATAAAATTAAAGTAGAAGTGCTTGACAAAGTTCACTATGTATTAATAGAGCAGAGAGGGGAAACACTCCGCCAGTCACCCCGGAAGCTGAACAATCTAAAAAAATTTTAATCCCTTGAAAAATCTCTACAAGTACCAGAATGTGCATATCTCACACTCAACTCTAAGTGCAGAATCTGTATAATTAACGTATGCTGCATTAATTGAAAGATACTGATTTTGTAACTACAGGGCAGTAAGTGGTTAACTACAGGGTTCTTCCTCTGACCATACTGGCTTTTTATTGAAATGATGCTGAGAGAAACACTGCCCAGTGGGAATTACAGAAATTCTTGACACAAGAATCCTTGATGAAACATATGTTCAGCACAGCTGAAACTAACTTTTTTTGATTTGACAAACTGAAAATCAATCCCAGAACAATCTAAATCAATCTGTAATACATCAACTAGTTTTTTTTAACTACTGAAAATCTTTATCAAGACAATCTAACATGAGATACACTATTAAAATGCAAAGAATTAATCTTAGCATTAAGGTGAAGAAAATGAAGAGAGGAATATAAAAAAAGTTAGGCTCCCTCAAAAGCTTGAGTGCCATTTACTGTTGTTAGTGTGACTTCATATCAACCTCATGGGTTTTGGGGGAATCCAGACTAACTCCAATTTATAAAGAAACTCTTGCTTTAAAAACCACAACTGAATAACTTTTTCAACCTGCATAAAATATACAAGTTCTTCCACCTGGATCTTTCAGTTACCTTAGCTACTGGAGACTGACCAATCTTCCAAATAATCAGCCTCTCTTTATGGACAAGCCAGGCCCATCCACTTTCATCCACTTGAACACTCAGGTGGTCATCAGCTACATAAAAAATAATTTTTTAAAAGCATTAAATTCTTAAAACACTGCAGAGTAACCTTAAAACCAATCAGCTTTCATTCATTCTCATATGAAAATAACAAATATATGTTCTATTCAACTGAATTCCATGTTAGAACTTACATGTATTTGGTTAAGATACCAGATTACTACATACAGTTTAAAAATCCATTTGACAAACACTCAACTTTTGATAGTGAAAAACAAGACCGTAATAGGAGCCATTTTCATCAATTCACAGCATTTCATAATAACTTGGTAAACTGATAAGTAATTTTAAAGATTATTTTTATGATATGCATTTTTAGCTCCTCTTAAAACTACTATAAACCCAAAACTTAACCACAGGGAAAAAACTTCTAGTTTCCTGAACTCCAGGAAAGTTTTGTATCACTGGGGCTTTTAAAAGTGCTAACAAATGTGTACTAAAAATAAATTTAAAAAAAATAGAGCACCCGCTCTAGGACTCAACAGAAGTGAAATAAGACTCAAATTCAACAGACTCAAACAAGTGAAGAAGAAGCAATAATCAAAAGTTACTAAAAAATATTATTGGGATTTACATTATATTAGTTAAGACAGCACCTGAAGGATATTTGCATGCATTCATACCCACGGGGGTTTATTAAAATTATAGTTACATAGTTCACCAAGCTGTATTCAAACCACTGAATAAACATTTTAGTTTCTACAGTAAAGTCAACATTTAAATGGCATCAGCAACATGCAGCACTTCTCCGACTTGTCAATTTTCATGAGAAAAGGAACAGATAAAATCAGTTCTTACCATCAGCCTTTTTCAGGGCTTCCATAACTTTAACCGGCAGAGAGGATCCAAAAGCCTTAACATCATAGTTAATAGTCTCACTTGCTGAAGGATGCTGGATAACTCTGGTAGGTGTTCCTCTTAAAGAAAACAAAGTTATAGTCAGTTTTTCACTGTTTCTCCATCAGTTTCAGCAGACATTTACTTCATTAGTGCCTGTTTAGAAATTAATGTGATGAATGAGTTTATGTAAAATCAACTCCATCTGGGAGCACCATCTAAAGGAATAGTTAAGTAGCCTCCTTACAAGTCATTAGCTGTCATCAAATACCTCACATTCTTAAGGAATTCACTTTGAATATAAATTTCTCCCCCAGACTCTTCTCCAGTAGCAAAATCACAGTTCAACTTCCTTGTGTTCTGGTTATCTATGGCATAGAGCTATTCATAACACCAGGCAAAGCTTCACAGAGGTTCTCCCCCAGCTGCAGGGAGATCCCTTATCAAAGATTTCTAAATAAACCAATCTGTATGGAGAAAAGTCTTATTGTAGACTAAACCCTGTAAAACAGTAAAAATAATAGAGAGGAAAGAAAGGCCAATTCATACACCACAGTAAAGTTTCCAGCAGGAGAAGGGAAGGGCCTATTCTATAAATCTGTACTGGTATTGAGGCCCTTCAGCACAGTCACATAATAAACCACCTGTCAGAGTGACAGTGTCTTGACGGCACAATATTATTACGGATAGTTAAACTGCAATAAGAACATATGAGTTATTAAATACAGAATAAAAGGCAAAACAGAAGATGCACAGCACTTCAGCTTCTGGGGATCAGGACTACCGAGCACCCACATATCTCAAAAGAATATTGAATGAAAAACTACAGAAAAGAGATTTAAAGATGATAAGAGACACAGAATATCTTATAATACATGCCAACAGAAAAACAAACAGTGAAACCGCATTCATAAAACAGCAGTGTTGTAACCTATGATGGCTTCAGCACACAAAACCAAGGCAGAGCTTGGAAGCAGAGACAAAGTCTTGTTAGAATTTCTTGTGCAAATAGTTAAAAGCAGGAGGTTTCAGGCACAGCCCTCTCACCAGGCTCACTTAAAGGTATGTCTTAATATACGTACTGAACCAGTGGACCACTGGACGAGATTTAGATCATAGAATGCTTTAGGTTGGAAGGAACCTTAAAGACCATCCAGTTCCAACCCCCCTGACATCAGCAGGGACAGCTCCCACTGGATCATGTTACTGAAAGCCTCATCCAATCCGGCCTTGGGCACCTCCAAGGATGGGGCAGCCATGACTTCTCTGGGCAACCCGTTCCACTGCCTCACCACCCCTGTAATAAAAAATTTCTTCCTAATAAGATAACAAACACTTGATTGCTTAGCTTTTTCTTCTAATTATGCCACTTTTGATACTTTATCACTAGCCCATCAGTTCTCCCAAGGAGTGCTGCCGTCTCAATGAAGAGTAGGTCAGCCAGACCTTCTGTAACAGCAACCCAGCTATATGTGATGGGCTCCCTTTCACACAGAATAACAGAGCCGGCCTTCCCAGGACAGCGATGTAGGTGATGGGAGCAAATCGCAGTCCCCTTCCCCTGCGCTCCTGCAAGCCATGGGGATGCCAGAGTGGATGCTGGGGAAGGGGCGGCTGGAGCAGGCCCGCTGGAAGGCACTGGGAAGAGGCCACTGCCATGGCAGGGCTGCTGTTCACTCCCCTCAGCTGTGCCCACAAGCCCCAGCTGCAGTGTCTGCCAGGGAAGGCTTGCGGTTAATCATAGAATCATTAAGGTTGGAAAAGACTTCTGAGATCCTGCAGCCCAATTGTCAGCCCAACACCAACTTGCCTACTAAAGCATATCCTGAACCGTCACATTTACACATTTTTTGAACACGTTCAGGTAAGGAGGCTCCACCACCTCCTTGGGCAGCCTTTGCCAATGCTTGACAACCCTTTCAGTGAAGAAATTTTTCCAAATATCCAATCTAAACCTCCTCTGGCAGAACTCGAGGCCATTTCCTCTGAACATAGCACTTTGCTACTTGTGAGAAGAGACCAACATGCACCTTGCTACAACCTCCTTTCAGGCAGTTCTAGAGAGCAAAACGGTCTCCCCTCAGCCTTCACTCTAGGCTGAACAACGCCAGTTTCCTCAGCCACCTCTCGACCTGTACTCCAGACACTTCACCAGCTTCATTACCCTTCTCTGCTCCAGCAACTTAATGTCCTTCTTGTAATGAGGGGCCCAAAACTGAACCTAGCATTCGAGATGCGGCCAAATAGAAGGGACAATGCCTTCCCTGCTCCTGCTGGCCACACCATTTCTGACACAAGCCAGGATGCTGCTGGCCCTCTGGGCCACCTTGGCCACTGCTGGACCCTCATAGACAGCTGCAGGACGTTCTGTGCTCACAGCCCACCACAGCCTCCCAGCGGAGCCCGGGAGCCCCGGCTGGGAGCGAAGGCCCCGGCGGGAACGGGCGGCACTCACCGTGCGGACAGGGAGCCGCTGCGCCGCGCCGCCGGCGAGAACAGCACCGGGGAGCCGGCGGCCGCCGCCGCGGCCGGGTTCCTCCTGCCGCCCGCGCGGGACAGCGGGCTGGGGACGGCGCTGCCCAGCGCCCTGCGCGCCGGCCCGCTCGGGGTGCGCGGGGACGAGGGCGCCGAGGGGAACATGGCTCGGCAGAGAAGGAGCAGCACCGCCCGCACTCCCGCCCGGCGCCCGCTGATTGCGTGTCGGCGGCTGCGGCGCTGCGTGATGCGTCACGTGGGGCGCGGTCCCTGCCCGGGAGCGGGGGACACCCCGCGCCGGCTGAGGCTGTTACTCCGCCCCGCTGGGCAGGGCGCCCGCATTCCCGCCCGTCCCGAGAGCAGCCCGTCCGCGGGGCGCCGCCCGAGTAAACGCATCGTAGTTGGTGCAATCGTTACGGTCGGGAAAGAGCTCTAAGAGCATCCAGTCGGACCGTCAGCCCTGAACCGCCATGGCCACTAAAACATGTCCCCGGGAGCCACCTCTACACGGGTTTTTATAACACCTCCGGGGGTGGTGATTCCACCACCTTTCTGGGCAGCCTGTGCCAATGCTTCACCACTCTTTCAACAGAGAAATTCTTCCTAATTGCCAATCTGAACCTCCCCTGGTGTAACTTGAGGCTATTTCCTCCTGTCACTTGCGAGAAGAGACCAAAACCCATCTTGATACCACCTCCTTTCAGGCAGTTGTAGGCAGTTGCAAAGGTCTCTCCTCAGCCTCCTTTTCTCCAGGCTAAATAAGCCCAGTTCCCTCAGCTGCTCCCGCTAAGGCTTGTTCTCCAGCTCCTTCACCAGCTTCCTGAATTAAGGAATAGCGAGTCTTAACTAATGTCCTACTAGGCCACTCTTAGTATAACTTGGCAGAAGCAGGGATTTGTAACATCATATTCCAACGTGGCTAATCCAAGTAGGGGCCTCCCTTGTTTGCAAGGGCAAAAGGGCAACTTTGAACATATAGGCAGCATTATCTGGAAAACCATACAATTCACTGCAGCGGGCAATATAGGACCCTGCAAGTTTTGTAACCTAAGCGCTTGCTTCTTGGGTACTAACCACAGAATATATGTTGTGTTTGATAAAATACACTATATAAGCTGACCGAAACTATACTACATTGGAGCTGCATCTTGCGGGAAGCTGAGCCCTGCACTCCCCACCACTGAATAAAGGTACTTTGGCTTACAGTCCATCTGTGGGTCGATTCCTTTGAACCATTCCTTGCCCTCCTCTGGACATGCTCCAGCAGCTCAACGTCTTTCCTGGACTGAGGAGCTGCTACAGACTCAAGCATTAAGTGTCCAATTTCTACCTTAGCTGCACCAGTGCTCCTGCCGTGTCTCAGAAGAGGGTTTTTCCTCTCCAAAGGAGAGCAGAAGAAGATGCTATAGGCCCTCTGGCACATTGTGACCTTCAGAGGCTGGCTGTTGCTGTGCCCTCTTCGGCTTAGGCAGCCAGCTGTGTCAGGCAGTGCAAAAAAGCACAGGTTCCCTTGCTCAGATGTGTGTGCTCCTTCAGGATGGTCCCAGTGGGATTCATAAGGCTGGCTTTGGGAATCATTATTCACTGACTTCATACAGTTCTGGTGCTCACCAATGTGAGAAGAGAAAGGCAACTGCATATACTCAAAAAACATAAGGACCATCTTCATAAGAGACTGCTTAGCACAGTGACCTCTAAATTTAGTGTTTTCACTAAGTTCCGCAAAGTGCCATTAATGGCACATTAGATAAATATTTTAAGCTTACCCAGCGCTAGGTATCTCACCTATTGCCAATAAAGTTTTCCAGCAACAAGTTTTCTAGCATAGATGAGTTTTAATGTGACCTAGAAAGCTCCTAGCTTTTAAAATTATCTTGTTTTGCATCTTCAGAAAGTCTAGGTTCTATTGGATGAGATCCTTCAGTTAAAAACTTGAAGCGTACTCTTTCTGCCAAATGTACCCTCCGTAAGATATCAGAATTAACGTAATGCTATTATTTTACTAGTTGTTCTTGAGAAGGTGGTTTACTACATGTCCCTAAAAAGGGACATATTTGGCAAAATCTGAGATTTCTATGAATGAAATTTTAAGTAACAATAAATAACCTACATATGCCTTAAAAAAAGGACAAAAACGTATATAAGAGGGTATTCTTCTGGATATCATCTTAAAAGGGAAGTGAAACTAAAGAACTGGGAAAATAGAGTAGGGAAGAAAATGCATGCAAATTTTAGATTTTCCTATGCTGACTTAATGTTCTAACATACAAATACACTTCGTCTTTATGCAAAGTCAGTTTTTTTGTTTCATTGTGGGATTTTTTGTTCGTTTTGTTTTTTTGTTTGTTAAAAGACCTTTCCTCCAACTCATGCTTCCACACTCTCTAAAATGTGTTCTCATATGCAATTCTCTACAGTAACTATAGATGGTGATCATAATCAACTTCCACATTTCAGAACAAATGCTAACTGAAAGGACAGTGCAGTGGAAGTCAGACACAACTTTTTGAGTATGTTAGCGTCATGCATTTTTGAATTCACAGAATCGTAGAATCACCCAAGCTGGAAGGGACCCAAAAGGATCATCAAGTCCAACTCTTATCCCTAAATAGGACACTCCCAACACTCATACCATGTGACTGAGGGCATTGTTCAAATGCTTCTTGAGTGCTGGCAGACTCAGTGCCATGACTACTTCCCTGGATAGCTGTTCCAGTGCTCCACCACCCACTGGGTGAAGAACATCTCCCTAATATCCAATCTAAACCCCCTCAGCACATCTTCCTGCTATTACGACGAGTCCTATCATAGGTTGCAAGAGAGATCAGCACCTGTTTCACCTCCCTCCCTTGTGAGAAGGCAGTAAACAGCTCTGAGATCTCCTCTCAGTCTCCTCCAGGCTGAACAGACCAAGTGACTTCAGCCGTTTCTCATACGACATCCCCTCTAGACTTTTCACCAGCTTTGTGGCCTCCCCTGGACACTCTCCAGTAGTTTTATGTCCTTTTTATACTGTGGTGCCCAAAACTGCACACAGTACTGAAGGTGGGGCCGCACCAGTGCAGAGCAGAGCAGGACAACCACCTCCCTGGACTGACTGGCAATGCTCTGCTTGGTGCACCCCAGGACACCATTGACCTTTTTGGCTGCCAGGGCACGCTGTTGGCTCACGTTCAATTTGCTGTTGACCAGAACTCCCAGGTCCCTCTCTGCAGGGCTGCTCTCCAGCCTCTCAGACCCCAGTCTGTACGTGTATCCAGGGTTGCCATGTCCCAGGTGCAGAACCCGGCACTTGCCCTTGTTAAATTTCATGCAGTTGGTGATTGTCCAGGTCTCCAATCTGTCAAGATCCCCCTGCAGGGCCTCTTTGCCCCCAAGACTGTCGACGGCTTCCCTCAGTTTTGTGTCATTCTAGCATTTTAAGAATACTGACAAATAAAGCAAAAGTTCCTTAAAGAGACAATGATATGAAACAATAAGATGGTAATTTAATTACCCTTAAAATACTGAATTTACTTGAGAGTACAGCACATCATTGAATCAGTGCATTACAGCAAACAAAATTCTAAATGATCTCTATTAAAGTAACACGAAGCAGAAAAATCTATACACTGAAATAATCTCAATTGGATAGACATTTTAAAAAGTTACAATAATTATTAAAAAGCTTTCAATAAAAAGTTTAAACACATTTAAGTTTCAAAAGAATATTTTGTACATTTTGGAAAAATAGAACATTTACTTTACATAACTGAAACATAAGTTATATTCTTTGTAATTTTGTAAGCTTCCATTATCCACACATTCTCTCATACATTTTCTTTTAATGCCTCCTTTTCTCTGGGTTGTAAATCTAATGCAAAAGCATCACTATTCTGAAGAAAAGCTTGTTTCTGCATTAGTTTCCTGAACAGTCCATTTGGATTTGCAAGTAGCTCCTCGTGTTTTCCACATTCAAGAATTTTACCCTGGCCAAGGACTGCAACAAAATCAGCATTCTGAATAGTAGACAGGCGATGAGCAATAATTAGGACTGTCCTCCCTTCCATCAGCCGGTCCAGAGCTTCTTGCACTAGATATTCATTTTCAGCATCCAAAGCACTAGGCAAGAAACGGGAAGCAAGGAGGGGGAGAGAGGAAGATATTTCTTACTTTAAGACAGTTAATCTTGTATGCATTAGGCTTATTTTACTAAAACTGCAAACCCTTGCTGCTGTTGGTGAAGATGATACAATGGAATTGCAGGAAAGTTTCGCAAATACGCTCAGTGCACACATCTAAGCTACAGGCATTATATACTCTCACATGCAAAAAACAGGCATGGAGAAGTAATTTTTTTCATTTAACTAATTTAGTGTTAACTTAATATTGCAGTAGAATAATCTCTTTTGTACTAAGCTCTACATTTAAACTAAAGATACAAAAAAGGTTTAAGTAAGTGTTTCAAAGGTTATATGTTACAAATTCAGCCCCATGAAAAATGACACCACAGGGTACCAGTTATTCTTTCCACTTCGCATGAGCAGCTTTTATCCGAAGTCTCCTAACCAACTCACACATTCAAGAAAGCACATTCTTTTTGTGTGCAGAGAAAAATATGGGGATAAATAATTTGTGCAAGGGCATGCAGAGAAAGAAAGAAGAGAGGACACTTCCCAGATAGGATTTTTACGAATAGATCATTTCTAAGATTCTATTTATTTTCTTTCTTACCTTGTTGCTTCATCTAACAAAAGAATTTTAGGATCCTGAAGAAGAAAGTAAAATTGGTTATAATAACAATTAGACAAGATCTGAATATTTGTAACAACATAAACCAGGATTTGTACAGCTTAAAACTCCAATTAATGTACATACTTCATCAAAAGCACTGAGTGTTGTTCAAAGCATTGCTTTTAAGAAGTCTAAATGGACAAAACAGAAACAACACTCTTCCATCTTCAAATTTCACAAACTAAAGTAACAGAACACTACTACCTGATACCTGTTTGAAAGATACATACTAAGGGTGGGAGATGATTTTTAATGCATACTTGGTAGCATTGTCGACAAAAGTTCAATTTCCTATTTGCTGCTTTAATGTGGATCTTTCACAGTTCCTACAGGGCTCCTGCAGTGTAACGCACGTCACTTGCTGCACACGTGACCAGTGCTGGCAGGAGCACAGGGACAAGAAGCTCGGTGCTGCCACCAGGGAGAAACAAGGTGCTGGGCTGGATAAAAAGAGGTGGAGGGCTGGGTTTGGCCTGCGGGCTGTGAGTTTGACACCCCTGCATATTACAATGATCTACCATGTGTCTTAGCAAGAACTATCAAATAAGATGACTGAAAGATAGGAAGAAGCACTTAGATAAGTAAATTGTATTTAGTCAAACCACTCAGCCCTCTCCGATTTCCTCACTAATGTAGAGGATATAATTTTATTTTTAAAATATTTTTCCACCTCTCCCATAGAAAGACCTCCTCCTTTGTAACCTTTCCTGCCTGCCCACAAAGTAATAGCTATCTGGCGGCTGGCTTACCTTGAGAAGGGCTCGAGCAATTGCAATCCGTTGCTTCTGTCCACCTAGGGGAAAAAGCTCAGTAAATTGAAATGGGAAAACAGATGTGAAGTAATTTTAATGGAATGCCTGGGCTGAGCAGAATTAGGCACATGTACTTCAGGTGGGTAATGGAGACAAAGGAGGAATTTTTTCAATACTTATGACAGGCTAGGACTTGGAGAAAAAACTGGTAATAAAAATAATAGAATTTTACTTAATCTATAACATCAAGATTTTTAAAATAAGCAATATAAAGATGTACCTGAAAGCAAGATGCCTTTTTCTCCAACTACAGTGTCAAACCCTTTTGGAAAATCTCTGATAAAACTAGCAGCATTAGCTATTTCAGCAACTTTCTCAATCTCCTCTGCAGTCACAGTAGAAGGATCCTCTGCACCGTAGGCAATATTCTCAGCAATAGAACAGGAGAACAGAATGGGTTCCTGATAAATTCAAAAACATAACAAACATGGTAGATCTGTAATTACATCCAGGTATTGTCTATAACTCAAATAACATAAATCCCACTTGTAAGACTCAGCATTAATTTCTTTTATATCCATACAAAAGAATATATAAGCTAAGGTTAATTGAATTAAACAAATAAAACCCCCTCTCCTAACACCAAAATGGGCAGTGAAAAACAATTTAAAAAAATAAGTTACTTTTTTATCTGACAAAGATAACATAACCCTCAAATCATAATATTTGAGGAAGAGTTGAGGAAGGGCTATTCATTTGAACATCAGAAAACCTCTCTTTGTACTTTACTACATATCAGCATTTGCAACAACAATGATTCTTGTCTTAATCTCCAGATATCATAGCATTTTGTGCATTTAATTTATATAAAGCTTAGAGAAGACAGCTGGCAGGTAAGACAAGTGATGTACAATGGGAAAATTAAGCAAGGCAATTCTTCTCTGTTTATAAAATAGAGACATACTGTAGTATAAATACCAGTATGAATGTTCTACTGGTAGCTCAAGTGGAATAAATATATGCAAAAAAATGCTAATGTGCCCACAGGAAAATAACTTTTGCACAGAAGCTTTTGGTGGCATTATTGCATGAAGTAGATGTTTTGAAATGCAACATATACCCAGTAATCCTTATGCTGTAAACAGAACGTCAACCTAACAGTTAACTGCACTGTGAAGCATCTGGGGAAAGGAGGGAAGGAACACACACGTTTTAGCTGGTCAAATAGTTTATTTTTAAGAGACCATTGAATATTTCTCTGTACTTCCAGAATTTTGGGGTTGCTGGGTAGGGGGCACTACAAGAGTAAGAGCCAACAGTATTTTCATGCTTTCCTAATGGAATAGTGTGTGCCTGGAAACAAGACAGCATAGAAAATCAGTTTTCAAATGGCTGTGTAAGATATGATTGTGTAACTTCCTTTAATACAAAGTGTGATTAAATATTAAACTTCGTGTTACTTTCATCAACAAATCGTAGCAACCATCAAGATGGTCTTACCTATACAATTTGCAACAATGTACTTTCCAGTCTCCACATGCATATTTTTCTTCCAAACTTACACTTTGAATCTCTATGATTATGTAAAAAAAGACTACAGAATAATAGGACTAGCTCTGAATACTTTTAGAACAAAGCATGCACAACGGCAGTTATGGTGAGATGGGGGGAAGTTACTAAGAAACAAGGTTATATAGTTTTAAGAAGGAAAGTGAGGCACAGCTAGTTGATCACACTAAATTATTTCATTCACTTTGATTTTTTTTTTCTTCCTTACCTGACTCACTGTTCCAATCTTTGTCCTGAACCACAGCGGATTTAACTGGCGGATATCAAAGCCATCAACGGTGATAGTACCTTAAATTAAGAAACAGTAAAGTCAAGCTTGCTTGGCAAGTACTGAAAAAGAGCCAGAAAGAACAACTGAGGACAACAGCCCTTGGGGATTCACACACTGGCGGATCAGAAATGCAAATCTGTGCAGGCACCATCACAAGGCAACCATAGACACCAGACAAAAGCATGGTGCATCAGTGGAATAATCACATCAGGACCTCAAGCACAGAAACCCAAACTGTTTATAAGGTGCATCTGAGATGCAAAACACCAATTGTCAAGAATAACAGGAACATACAGAAGATACCTGAGCTAGGATCGTACAGTCTCAGCAGAAGGGATACAATAGTTGATTTCCCTGTACCACTTGAACCAACCAGTGCCATAACGGAGCCAGCTGGAATGCAAAGGCTAAAATCTTTGAAAATGGATGTTTCTGGACGTGTTGGATACGCAAACTCAACGTTCTTGAATTCCAAAGCGCCTCTGAATGTGTCTTTGCCTAATGTGATTCCCTCTGTATGACAAAGAATAAAACACAGAAACATGAACAGAAACAAAAAATAAGCTCATCCCTCCTACAATTTGATTTACAGACACCCAACAGAAATATCTATTTCCACATTAAATCTAGGGATAGCTGCAAGCCACAAAATTTGGGACCACAGGGATTATATTTCAGCTATGACTGAATCAATGTGGCACACCACTCATTCCTGAATGCAATTCCAGGTTGTTCACCAGCAGTGAACCTGGAGGCTACCTACAGCAAGAGGGATAATTTGCATTTTGCTAACACCTAAAAACTAACAATGCTCACTTCTAGTACAATAATGTGAATTTTTAAACACATTATAAACAATTTAAGTTTTGTCAATTAGGAGCAATGAAATAAAATGGCGTTATTGAAGGCCAAAGTCCTGTTGCCATAGAACAGATGCAAAAAGATAAACATTGCAAATCACTTACTGCCCTTTCACCAAGCCACAAAAGTCACCTGAAACACCCTCCCTTTTGGACAAGAGCAGTTTCCTCTCCTCTTCCTGTTAACTGCGTAGCTTTTAAGCAAAGGCTGTCACTGGAATAAATCTGCTCCTAGGTTTGTTGCAATAATGGACATTTTTTTAGATTTTTTTTTTTTAAGTGGAAAATATATTTACTAAACTCAGGACAACAGTGTATTCAAAGACCAGTTAGAGGCACAACTTTTAGACAACAGTTCACTGAAAGTAACATTTCAATTTGTGAAATACCATAACAAACCATCATGAATGAACAACTGCTGACGTTAAATAAAATCAGCTCCTTTCTGGAGCATAGCATTTGATTTAAACAACTATCTTAAAAAACTACAAGTACTAGAAAAAGCTTATAAATAGGTAAATAAAACCCCACAATTTCTTTAAGCCCTGTTAAATCCCGGCAGCACATATCCACACAAACCAAAAATAATTGGACAATGGTGCTGCAGTCCCAAAGGACAGAGTCTCACTGATGCAGTTCCTACCAGTTTTGCAAAAACTGGCAGCACCAAAGCAACACCCGAGTAGTGTTTGTTCACGCTAAAGACATGTAACTCAAAACCCTTAATTCTTTTCAGACGCAGCACACAAGTAACCCCCAAATAGCAACACCACATGGAAGCACATGCCTGCGTTTGGTTAAACAGTAACTGTGGATAGGAAACAGACACCAAACACCCATCAGTAGCAATAAAGTCCTGCTGTTCCTAGGGCAAATAACTGATTTTCCTTTTCTTTTTCCCAGATCCTCTCCTCCAGGCTTTCAGTTTAATAGTAGTAGCATAGAAATGTCAAAGGCAAAAGCATACAGTTTTAGACTTCTTAACTTGAATCCATGGGCATACAAGTTGTAACTTGTTTGTCAGGTAAAAGCACAATGGCCTGTAAATCTCCCTTCAGGAAAAGAAATACATTTGCTAAATCCTGTGCTTGCAGCATAATCCTTACTATTACCAAAGTAACAAGTAATCGCTTATCTCTGTGCTGAGTTCCAGTTATTGCACAGTCTATTCCATGGCCTGAAACACTGCAAACTACTGCAATACAGGAAGTCTGGTACCACAGGCCCTTCCTCTCTATATTACTGTAAAAATGTCTAAAAGCTATACACAGCATTGTGCTTGTTTCTTCTTTGGATTCTAGATACAGGAAAAAAAGACATTATACTTTGTTCCTGATGTATTTGTTGTCACCACGACCACGAACTGAACTTCCATGAAAATAAAACCTAAGTAGCCAAAAGAGTATATGTTTCAGGTTGGTTTGGACAGTAGAGAAATGGTCACTTGGCTTTATTGTCTAATGAGCCAGAAATTAACTATAATTGGGTTTCAAGACAAAGGTTTATAATTTTTCCTACGTATTTAGTTTATACTGAAAAGAAACTTAAAAGAAGCTTTCTGTAAGCCTATGGTATATGGTCGGTTGACACTTTGTTCGATTTATGTTCCATCTATAAAATTAAGATTGTTTTCTGTATGTCACTATTGGTGTCATTAAACAATTCGATATCTACAGTGTGAAAGACAACTTCTGCTGCAATACTTCTGCTTACTCTGCACTCGTATCACTCTGAAGATGAAGACCACTGAAATAATCCAGATTCGAAAAAAAAATCCCATCCAAATGACAATGAAACCAACAGTTGCACTAGGTCTACGAAAGCCATGGCAACCTGCAGTGTGGTACTGGATATCAAGGCAGGATGTTTAAGTCAGCTTCATTGCTAAAGATAAGAGTATGTAGCTACCCCTTCATGACCCAGTGGTGGTTACGCTTTGGACAAACGGCTGCTATTCTGAGTCTGCCTCCATCCACTAGAGACAACATTGCTCTTCACTGCCTAAGTAAAGCCTATGCACATTGAAAAGCATCCTACAGTCCATCAGATTAAGAACTTGAGGATTCCAGCACAGGGAAATAAAAGCAGAACAGAAATTTGAAGGGTAGCATTTCAAAACAACCCCTCTGCAGTAATCAAAAGATAAAACTCCTTTCTGTGGTGCTGCGGCAAAGAAAGCCAACAGGGTGCTGGATTGCATCAAAAAGGGCATCACCAGCAGAAATAAAGAAGTCATTATCCCACTCTACTCAGCACTTGTCAATCCACACCTGGAATACTCTATTCAGTTTTGATCTCTGCTATGCAAAGAAAGATGTGGGCAGGCTGAAGAGGGCTCAGGGAAGGACCACGAAGATCAAAGGGCTGGGAGGCCTGCGATATGACAAAAGGCTGAGTGAACAGGGTTTGAAGATGGAAACTTCCTTATTACACAGAGCCACATGGAAAAGTGAAAAAATTCTCCCAGGGAAGTGGCAGATTCCCCAATACTGGACATTTTGAAGATTCAGTTGGACAGGGTGCTGCATAGTCTTGTCTAGATGGTGTTTTTGCCAAGAAAGGTTGGACCAGATGAGCCTCAAGGACCCTTCCAACCCAATGTTCTATGACTCTTTAAAGCCAGATCCCACTCAAAAAATCTGCTAGGTCTATTAAGATGTTCTTTTCTGTTTTTAAGATGTTCTTTTCAGCCCTTAGAAAGTTTCCAGAGTAGAGGACCATATAAACCTTAGAAAGAAACTAGTGTTGATAACTCACCTGGATTCTGCTATATTACATTTCTTAACTATATACAGAGCTGGTGAACACTCACGTGTGAGTTTTGCTTACTGAGATGCAGCTGATAAAGTATAACAGTATCTTTTACAAGCAAATCATTGAACTACTTTGATGGATAGAGGTGAATGCTGTTTATATAGAATATACTCAGTAAAGGAGGGTGTTGTCTAGCTTATGAACGATAAAGATGTAAATAAGGTGTTGCTACCAATATATGTTTATTTACTACATTTAAATATTATTAAATGTTCTAAATATATTTAATTATACTATTTAAATAATTAAATAGTGTTATTTTAATGACTATTAGTATCTATTTTTATAGTTGTTTAAATGTTACTATATTTAAATACTTAATTAAAAGGCAGATTTATAGATGAAGCTTGCCTATCTTCTTTTTGGGATTTGACTACTACAACAACAAGTTTCCATAAAAATCTAACGCCTCTCAAAGGTGACATTATTCTGTAAACATGCCTCAGACCCCCAATCTTATGGCAGAGGAACTCAAAAATTGTTTGGCATGTGCTGCTGAAAGGCCTCAAATTGCCTGTGCTTGCAGGTGAGGTTTCGAATCAACTTGTCTTATGAAGGAACTGTTTTCACTGGATCGGTTTGAACCATTTACACTTGAGACATCCTTAACAAAAAACACCTGGCTTCAAAAGCATCTGCTTTCAGGCTGCTAATTTCCTAGCGTGGTAAACTTTTTAGTGGAAATGTGAGATACAGCTATCTGAGAGCTACTCCCTCCATTTTTTTTCTTTCACTCTAAGGATGATCCAAGAGAAAGTGGTGATGACATCAAAGAAATACTCTGGTAAGCTAGAAATGAGCATGCCCTCAGTCATCTAACTTTCAAAGTAACATATTTAAAAGCATATTCTGAATTAAAGAAAAAACCACCAAATTTTCAGCTTCTAAAATTATGATTAAAGGAAATTTTTATCATCTGTTTCAAGTCAGAAAAATTATCACAGTATCTCGTTTCTTTCAAAAGAATGTCATCGCTACCGTTAAGTATTACATATACCTTTCTGAAGTACTGGTGACCAAAAGGAGAAAAATCAACCTAGGAATAGTAACAAACCAAGGACCCACCATTAAATGGAAGTTGGGGCTTCCTTTCAATAAGTTCCCATAGACGTCCACCGGCACCCAGTCCTTTCATTAGCTCAGAATAAAAGGAACTTAGCCCTAAACAAAAAGCAGAACAGAATTATGCATTCGTATAGAATGGAAGACAGGGGAGACATAGAATTTGCATTATACTTTCCATCACCAGCATTGGAGCATCAGATATGTAGGGGATCTTTTACTCTAACACACTATTAAACATGTTGATTTAAATCCTATCTAGTCTCACTTGAGAGCTACCAACAGCGCTTATTCACCATTCTCATTTATATCTCTAAAACAAATCATTCTGAAGTAAAAAGAAGAAAATGTTAACACACTTAAGCTTGCGTATACTCAAAAGCAAAGAAACTCATTCATCTGTCAGAGCAGCATCCAACCAACTTTAGAGAAATATTCTTGCATAACACTGGCTATATTTTCAAAATCATTCGGTAGAAGGGAGCACTCTGAATGCCCTTCTTTGTCAGAGAGTGTTATACCTCTACATGGGAACCTGAGTCAGCCACAGCGGAGGGAGGACACAAAACCTAAGGCTGAACTGACCCTTCAGAAGCTATGTAGAGAATGGATGATGTAAAGAAATAGGTCTCCCAAGTCAGCATGCTTCAAACCTTACTGGAGAAAGCAAAAGCTAAGGACAAGGCCTGCATAGAGTACTGGGTCCCAGCTCTTAGCAGCTGTGTGAACCATCTTGGATCTGGCCTGGCTGAAAGGCTTTTCAGCTGAAATAAATACAGAAACCAACCTATAACAAAAAAGGGAGTAAGACCTAGGGACAGAATGCCTTATTTCTTTATTTTGTGTGTCTTTCAAAATAAGAGTAACCAATTTCAAATGAAATATCTGATTTCCAACAGAATAAACACGCAGAATAAAGCACTTGCACTTTAAAATGTGTATAGAGTTAAGAGTGATTTCAGGAGAACAGAAAACCCAAGGTATTTTAAAATAGATTTACTGGTTTATTCTTGCAGAGCAACAAGCCCAGTACAAGGTCATGAGTCTGTAAGTGTACACAGGGCATTTCTTCATGCTGCTGCTGAAGACTATCCGAAACCTTGCAGCACAAGGCATTACTGATGGTGAGAAGCTGTCTGCTTGGAAATAAAGAGCCAAAGAACCTACATCCTAGAGCAGGGCACAGGGGAGAAAGCATGAGCATCTCAGAGCATCTTGAAACTGAGATGCTGAGGTCTGCAATTTCACAACCACTCATAAAAAAGCCATTACATAATATGGACAGCAAATACTAATCAGAAAATGTTTTTTAGTTTCACCTGCTGTGTTCAGTGTTTGGTAGAAAACACAGCGAACTGTTATAACAAGAAGGGGAAAGGAACTTTACAGCTAACTGCTATATGTACTGCTGATGACATACGTATACTAACCAGACTTAGCTCTTGGCAGATTTATGTGCCTTGTAGGCATCAAGGAACACAGGCCTCTTGTGGCAAGACAAGACTACTACCCTTACTTCAGAATGCCCAGGAGAATGACCTCCATGTAGAACTATATTCGTCAATAATGTCAAGCAGAATTTAAATGTTTTTATAGCAAATAAAAAGTTAGTTCAATGACTCTTTATTAAAGCTTCTAACCTTATTTTTCATTTAACATTAATTTGTCCCATGTTTTCAAACTGCCAGGCATGTGTCTGCTGACCAAATTGTGATGATTTAAGCACAGAAGAAAAGGTTTTGGTAGCTGGAATGGGTGCCACTGGAATTTTGATATTCAAGGCAGCAGATTTTGTGAAATTTGCCCTCAGGTGCATCTTTATGCTTCCCATGGTATCAAGCTTAGTCTTAGAAGTGTACAGAAGTGCTCTGCTGGTTTATCAGAAGTAACAGACTCATTTTAAAGAACAACCCTTCGAATCAGCTGTCCAACCTCAAAGTACCTTATCTTCATTTTTTGCCTGCAGGCAGTAGTGAAGACTGCTCAGTCAAAAAAAGATGAACATTTTGTTCCTGGACCCACAGATTACAGAGGCTGAGCTTCAAGGCGGAGTCAGTCAGTAAGGTAAAACAAAAGGTTAGTACCAGAGCGTGGTGCTATGGTGGCACTTCGTTTACTCTTCCAGCTCAAGAAACTCTATACTGAATAACAGATAAATCTACATGTCTTTCTAAATAGACTATGTTTAACACAGACCCACATATTGTGAAAAGATATAATACCAGTATTGTTTCTTTACACAATACACCAAGCTTCTTAATTTAGACCCAAACAAAACTAAAATAATATCTATCTGTCATTTACACACATTGAAAAAAAAACCCAACCCTCTTTGTTTCTTTGGGAAAATGGAAGTCTTCTATTAAGATTAAATTATAATTTTCATTACTTCTTCAGAAAAAAGTTGTGTATGATTCTTGGGAAGATCATTTGGAAGAGACTTTTTGATAAAGCCAGATCTTTTAAAAGTTTCTTCCCTCCTACCCCCATAGTGACTGTAATGCTTTGAAGTGAAGAAAGTCTAATTTCTCATTCCATACCTCCAATGCTTATTCCAACCCAGAAAGCATACATTAGGAAAGATGAGAGTTCACCAACTGTCATGTAGGCACTGCCCATCAGTAATCCTCCTTTGTATAAGACTGAGAGGACAATTAAGTTTCCAGAAAGGCCAGTCTAAGGAAAAAGACAAAAAGGTAGATTTTGTCACGTACTTCTTAAATTTCATCCTCTAAAATGTTGTTTCAGAATTTTCTTTCTAACAAAAGAATTCCCATATGATGGGTTTCTAGATTTTGAGGCGACTTGAGTTAAACTTGAACAAAACCAATTCTAAAGCAAACCAAGCCAACGGCCAGCCAGACATCCAGTGGCACTACACTGTGCTATCCAACAAGTGTTGTTTTTTATTTCCCCAAGATGGAAAAGAATACCAAACACTATTCGCAACCATCATTAAAGGAGAAGTGTGGATAGTATTCTAAAACTGTAACATAACTGCAGATTATTAAGCAAACTCACTGCAACCTGTTAATGGAGAAATGCAATCCCACCCTCCCTCCTGCAACTGTGCACTCCCAGCTTCCTTTGCATTAATGCTCATCGTATCAGGAAACCAAACCTGTAAAATGCTAAATGGTGGGGGACGGTTTCCACTGGTTTAGTTCCCCGAATAGGAGGTATGGGCTAAGATAAACAGTACCAAGCTACGGGGTGTGGTGCAGAACAGAGGCTTAAACTGGCTTTATCATACCACTGTATCTTCAGGTGCAGTTTCACAGCAATTTAGACTGATTTAAGTCCGGTCCTTCCATAGTTCTATGGAGGTTAAATTAAATCTCAATTCATTTATTTGCAGATTTTTAAGTATCCTCATGAATTTTTAAATAATTGATATTTGGCGTAACATGTTTGGTTTACTTTCATCAAAATATACTTACTGCGCCAAAGAAGCCTGCCCGAGCCAGTGCCTCTTTTCTAGCCAGCTGTAGCACGTAATCAACTTTATTTGTATACTTCTCCATTTCAGCCACTTCTTGCCCAAAAGCTCGCACTGTTCTTATGTTTCCAATACGCTCTTCAGCTAACTACGTTAAAGCAAAGAACAAAACAAATACACGCAGACAAACAATTTGGAATGTTCATATTACAGAACATTTGAAAGTGAAACCCATAGCACTACACTAATCTCCAAATACATTCCCGTGGATAACAGTGGAAATTTTTTTATGTCCTCCTCCTCCCCCTGCCTTTTGTTTTTAATTCTATTAAGTTAAAAGTAAGCTGCATCACCAGGCAGCTTAAGAACTGCAAGACTGCCTTAAGTGCTAGCAAAGAAATAAAAATATAGAAGGTTGAAAAAAACCCCTTAATTTGATGTGAACAATATACATAAGAAAATTACTAATCACAATAACTTGTAATAACAACATTGGCAGGGAAAACCAAATAATATTCTTTTCTACTCCAAATCACACAAGAAAGTCTACAGCTATTTCTCAAAACAATTCCACTCATTGGATGAAAGGAACCTGGGAATTAATTTAGCTCAACTGCTAATGTCCTATTTCAACTCAGTATTTTATTTTAACTTCTAAACAGCAAATCTAAAATTACCAATTTGGACTAAATTGTTAACAGACACTGTGACAGTTTTTCAAAAAACAAGACCCGCTTTTGTGAGTAAAAATATCATGTAAAAATATAACTCTCCTTTCTCCATCCCCTATTCAACTAGAAAATTTGACTGGAAATTAGAATTGCTTGTTCATGAGAAGTCCCACACCTAGTTTAGAAAGCCATGAGCTTCCCTTCAACACAGGACTTGGAAGATAACCAGAAAAAGGGCTAATCTTCCTTCTGCACCGTCAATTTGCACAAGTCCTACAAAGGACATCACAAGTTTAAAACAGCTGACAACTGTGGCTATCTCACCTAGGTCTTTCCTAGTTATATTTCTATGCATTTTAATGATGTTTCCCCACCCTCAGCCTCTGAGAAGGTCACTACCACTACCACGTCTCTATGGTGCTTTGCAATATTGCACTGAAGTCTCCAAACACAACAAAGGCCCTGCTACAACAGCTGCTTTAGAAATAACAGCTTCCTCTGCTTTCCTCCCAAATATCTGGGTATGTGTTGAGATGCCCAGAAAAGTTTAAAAAATGTCAAGCCTCATAAACATTGAAGAGCTGACAACAAGGTCAAATGTCAAGGTTTCATTCCAGAGAAGAATCTGTTGGCAAAGTTTTCTGAAAATACAGATTGACCTAGGATGTTTCTGATGGCTTCAAACTCACAACGAATAGTCCAAGAAAAGTGTTTCTCAAACTGGGGTACCAAATTACACGGAACTTCATTGGTTGATTTTTTTTTTTTATGCTCTCACACAGCTAAAGCCTCATGTTCTTATCCTTTCCTACATTTCCAAATTCTCAAGGCCTGGTACCTCTGCATTATATTGTTATGGACAGCTCTTTACAAAGCATGGTTGGTTTTGAGATCTATGAGTAAGTGTTCCTGAATTTTACCTTCCATACAGTTCAGGTGTTAAACTACAGGCTTGGCATTGCTCAGGGCAAGGAACAGCATCATTACCTTCAGAAGATCTGTAACTTCAAAGATATTAAACTAAATACACTAAAGCAACTTTGAAGTTAACTAGAAAGTGTTAGTTAAAAGATTACCTGTGTTGCTTCTGCAAGAGTATCTTGGGTCATTCTGGTAAGTTTTCGCAAGTATCTTCCATAAATTACAGCCACGATGGCCAAGGGTGGCACAACACTCAGAACAAACGCAGCAAGGCTAGGAGACACAAAAAACTAGAAGAAAAAGGTATGTGTCAGGGGTCAGCATTCAGATTAAAAATAACCCACTGCAGTACTGAATTGCAATTTCCCTCACTAGAGTTTTCTAAAACTAGCAGGATTGTAATTTAGTCCTGTTGTGCTTTCAACTTATGATGGTTTATTTATTCCAGGCAAAATATCCATTCCTCAACAGCATTTGGGGAATGTAACTCATAATTATAACAAAGAATTATAAGCAAAGTGGGCTGGATTTAATTTCTAGCTTTCTCACAGTTCTGCTGTGTGGTCTTAACCAAGTATCTTAACCCACCAGTAAAAAGGCCTATCAGGAAATTTCTTGGGGGTGCTGAAAGACATTAGCTATTATATAGCTTCTAAAGTGCTTTCACAACTTTTAAATAAATGGTGTAATACAGGAATCTTAACTACAGATATATCATACAGTACTTCCGGGTACCTGAGGAACAGATGAAGTTACCAGTGCTCCCTAACATCCACAAATGCTCACAACCTGGAATAATGGATTTAATTCACCGTTGCAAAAACTTATCACTCGTAACAACAATCATCATCAAAACTCCTAAACAGACTCTTTGCATAAGATTTCCTGAAATTAGATCTAATGTATTTTCACTTCATCTTGCTTTCTGTATTCAAAACAGAAAAAACTACAGAAAAAGTGAAAATTTACTTAATTGGTACACTTCATAATTATTTCATAGAAATCTCTTCTTTCTGGGCAAAATTTTATGGTCCACCTTTTAACACTGCATCATGGCAGCATTTTTGAGCAGAATGTCTTACATAAAGCTATTCAAGTTAATCTACAGAAAGATAAAACCTTAGACTTATTTGCTTAGACAAATACAGTAATTCTTATCAGTAACAAAGTATTGAAGCTTTCTTTAAAGCTTCATAGTGGAAACTCTTAGTTTCTAGTAATATCAAACTCTGAAGCTTATTTTTATAAGGAGACTTTTTGCTATTTGTTTTTAACTCAAAGTAGACAGCAGAAATTACCACACTTTCATTTAAGATAATTGCCACCAACATATTTTTTTCTCAGATAAAAGTAACAAAAATAATGCATAAAACATCAAGGGAAGTTATATTTTTATGTAAACCAACTGATAAGCAATGATTAGATGCACTGCACTGAAGCCTTCAATAAAATGTTTCCTATCTAAACAGATTCTTTACTGACAGACAAAAGCAGAAAGACTAACATTTGCAGAAATCCTCAGCTGTAATTTGATATTTGGTGCTGCCTTCGCTCACCTAGGCTTTAGCTAGAATCAACCCACTGCAATGACTTTTATATCAGGCTCTTAACATCCTATTTTACCTACAACCATGGGAAAGTTATGAGTGATTTTAGTATCTTCAGTAAGAGTACAGTTAAGCTATCTGCCTCCTAAACTTTGCTTGATAAATTTGGGCAGCAACAGTAGTTCATTTCAAACCCTCATTCTCCATATTTTAGCTATAGACATATCATCTATTGCAAGACAGTACATAAAGTTATCATAGATAACCAGTGAAATACACTTCTATCCAAGAACATGCAACATCACCCAAGAGAAATGAAACAAACTTGGAACTACAAGAAGTGACAAGCAGGGAAGAACCACCATACCATCATCCCAACCCCAACAGATGCTTGTGCTCCTGCCCTGAGCCCATCTGAAAGGTTTTCAGTCACTGAACGGCCTAAGAGGGCTGTATCTGAAGATAAGCGGTTTATCAGCTCTCCTGTTCTGGTCTTGTCAAAGAAAGCGGTTTCTTGTTTCAGAATAGAGGAGAACATGGTTGTCCTCAAACGTTTCACAATTCTTTGTCCTGTCAGAAACAGAAGTCAGTCAAGTATGGCACACAAGACTTCACACAGACACGAACAAAATAACTAAGAGGGATTACGCGGCACTGAACAAGTCACATTACAGCGTTTTAACAGACCAGAGGAGAGAGAGCTTTAAGGTGTCACATAACAGTAAACAGAAATGAACAATTATTCCAGCATACTTGACTTTGCACTATTAGTTTCACCTCTGATCTTGTAAAAAAGCTACTGATTCTCAGAGGTCAGTGACAACAATATATTTCAGATCGTTAGAAATCCTGACTCTGTGAAAAAAAGGTGACTCGGTACAACTTCTTGCTTCTGTTTTTACCTGCAGTCTGCATGAGGTAGACACGAGTAGCATTAGCAGCAGCACCACATAAAAAGATTCCACTCAGCAAGGCACACAGGCTGGTCAGATTGTCAGTGAAGTCTTCGCTGGGATTTGTGTAAATAACGTCAATAACTTTCCCCAGAAAGAAAGGAGCTGACATTGTAATGACACTGGAAACTGTCAGAAAGCCAACAGCAGCTGCAAGTCAACAAGGAAAAGGAAAGGAAAATTATTCTGAATTTGCAAGATCATTAATAGTACATATGAAAAAATTTTTCGCTTGAAATTTCTATTAAGCCTCTGATTGCCAGTATTAAATAGTCAGTGTTCTTTTAGGCCCAGATCTGAATGGGATGTTCTAAGTCACTGTATAAATTAACTTAGACAAGGCACAATTTAAGATCCTGGAAGCTTCTGTTTACAATCACAGTCCTGGAATTGCTTTTCTTGTCTAACCTTCCACACCCCCATCCAATCAGGTTAACTTCTCACAGATGTCATCCTTAGGGAGCATAAATAGTTACCAAAACTTCCACATCTCTCACACAATCCTTCAGCTCCTGTTTGGTTTGGGGCTTATTATTCGTGCTTGTTATTGTATTAAAGCTTCCAATTGTCTATTTCTGAGATAGCAATGGGCAATTTTATTGGGGGAAAAAACCCCAAAAAAGGCATTTTATTTACTCTTGACTAGAAAAATTTATACACATTTGTTTTTGACTTACTCCTCACTATTATTGCTCTAGAAAAAATAGCATAAGTTTGAATTAGAAGTAGATTTGCTGATGAGTAGAGCTGTTGAATTCCAGTTGCAAGATCACACATAGAACAAGCTATGTAACTTGGTTTATCTTTTTATCACAGAGAGTATGAAAATCGCAGTGGACCAAGACTTAGGCTATTGAACTTTAATCTGCAGAGAAATTTCTTGAGCCAAGAACACAGCTTGATTCTGAAAAGGCAAGCCAAGTGTGGAAGGCTGAGAGCTAGAAAAAAAACCCATTTAATTGAAAACTGAACAAACCTGATATGAAAACCACTGAACCACAACAAACACCATTTATACAGCATAATTTCCAACAGCCAACCCCACACTTAAAGCAATAATTCACAGAATTGCTACAAAACTACTGGCAGTTAACACCTTTAAAGACAAGGCATTGCACTGAAAATCCTGAGGTTGCTCAAGTTCTAGTTTCATTTTACTTGAGCTTTTTGTAAAACTTCTATGATGAAGACAGCAGAGAGCCTCCCAGCTGCACAACATTTGTAACATCTGTTACAGAAGGTTTGATGCCTCTTACCACTTCCACACATATGTGGAAAGCTTTGTTTCAGTTTTTACTTGAAACGTAAATACAGCTGTTCATTTATGAAGAAGAATTCAGGGTACAGAAAATGCACACCTGCCACCACCTGAAGCAAACCCTTCTCTGCACCATCACAGCAGTGCCCCAGAACAGTCCTGGGAGAGCTCCACACGCTGCCCAAACAAGCTTTATCTTTGCTGTTGTGTCCAATCTGCAGGTTTTTGTTCAAGATTTGTTTGCAATCTTTCTGCTGTGTTATACTCTGGACAGTAAGCATGTGAAAGGTAGAGGACTCGGATCTTTAACTTGAAGCTATAGAAATTACAAGAAGCCAGAGTAGAAAGGGAAAGACTTCCTGCTGCAAACCTATGCAATCCATGCCATAGACACACCTTGAAAGCATATTATTTACCAGCTAAAACTTCGTAAGAATGAGTGACTTTATTAACAGGCTGACTGTATTGGTGTATCCGAGCTGTGAAGCAGCAGGGGAAAACCCAACAAAAGCCAGGTCATCTCCTGTCAGGAAAAGCTAGTCTATAAGGCAACTGGAGAAGGTCAAAAGCCTTGCTTACAAGCACAGCGCTGCTTGGCAGCTCAGTCTCCACTAGTCCAGGCAATTTGGAACCGGAATGGAAATGAACATATTAACTCCATATATAAATATTCACTGAAGGAAAAGGACTGTAAGGCTAAGAATCCCACATGTGTCTGTCTAGTGGTACAGCCCTCCTGGCTTGAATTTACCTCCAGCTCTTCTTCATCCAAACTAGCAAAGATTTCACTGTATTTACTTCCCACAGCCTTTACTTAACTACGAGCAAATACACCAGACATAGAACAAACTGAAGACTACTAGTAAAGTACTTAAATATTAGACAAACTGTCAATAATATATGGGAACGATGCAGTCCCGATGATGAGTTTATATAATCCAGCTGGTTTTTAATTTTATCCTTAAGCAATATACCTCTCTTTATTAATTTAATCACAAATCACATGCAGAATAATTGAAATTCTCACTTTGATTATACCAGCAGAATAACTAGAAAACAGAACAGATACCAAGCTGTTGCCTTTTTTTTGTTTGTTGACTAATTGAAGAAATAGGAATCAGCAAACACTCATTCTATCTCCTCATTCAAAGAACAGCTGTCATTGTGATAACTGGCTAAAGGGAGGAGTTATGATGACGCTGCAGTGACACTGAATGTTGTTATTGACAGAAAAAAGGTCAGAGTAAACTTTATGGTATCAGTTTCACATAGCTTACTCTGTTACCCAGAAAATTATGTCATACAAAAGAGTGTGTTTTGGAAACTTTATTTTTAGAGTAAATCTGTTTTGTAGGCTACGAGATTAAAATAATGCAAGGCAAATCAGTGAAACTTATAAAACCAGGGCTACGTCAAAGTGGCAACAGTAGGAAAGACAAGGCAGGCTGGCTCCAGAAGCAGCTGAGCAGTCCTCTTGGAAAGGTTAGACAGGCATTTTTTTTGTCTACTTGAACATAAATCCAGATTGCTGCACAGATAATGTGATGCCTTTATCACTAAGATTAATGTGCTCTCTGTTAAGGCTAATGTGAGCTTGCTTCTTTACAGTGGATCTGCAACTACATTTCATAGCAGAGGTATTCAGGGGCAAGGAATTGGTCACCAACTGAGAAACCAGGATGTTTACAAGCAGTAACTACGCAGAACTATCAGAAGCCTCTCTTCAGAACTAAGTGACTCCAAAGAGTCATAATCCTCTTTTTCACATGCAAGAATACTGCTGAGAGACTAAAAGTTTCTAATTTTGCTATTTCTTACCAGATCACACTTCTCACCCAGTATAGTAGTACATGGAAGCGTACAAAGCCAAAAAAACTGCTTGCAAGCCTGTTGGAGGAAGGACTATTTTAAAAACAAATACATGAAGATTTGACCTCAGATGAATTAAGATCACTCAGGCCAATTAGGGATGAAGGACAGAAACACGAGGTAATGATGAGGTTTGGCAGTGCACAATAATACAGCAACAGAATGCTATCTAGTAACTATTCAGTAAGGTTATGAATGTTATCTCCCAGAATCTTTTAGTTATTTTACTGGCTTCATTTCTAGATCAGGGCTGACAGGTCAGAAAGCAAGCTTTGCATTTGTGAGAAGTACCCTTCTATCAGTAAACGAGAATTACTGTCCTTTACTAGTTATCCATGCTTTTTTATTCTAATACACAGTGACTTTAGCTTAACACATAATTTTCACAAGGGCATTTGGAGTGACAAATAAAGACTACTGCATTCTATCATGTGCACACACAGGAACTGGGCTCTTCAGTTGTTCTTTCATGGGAGAAAGATGCACTGATAAATTTTATATTTATTGGTTAGGTAAAGTCCATTTCCGTTTGGTAAACCTTGGCCCACAAGGAATTTGGTTTGGACTAATACGGGCAGGTTGAAGGACTGGTATCAACCCTACGAAGAGTCAGTTCTGCAAATTTTTACTTCAAATTTGAATGTTCCTCCGGAGTATGCTGTAAGCACTTAACAATGTTCTGTATAGTTCTAGGTTAGGTATGACTGTTGTGGTATTCTTTCTGTGTTAAATTCTTACATGACATCTGGACTGCACCTGCTATAATGCAAGACGAACCCTTTAGAATCATACTTCTTCCATTATTAAGAACAGCTGCAATACCGCGCTCAGAAATAAATACAGTTAATATCTGACAGCACAGACGTATTCTGCATTCCTGGTGCATTTTGGAAAGCTTTTTGCGTGTATTGTCTTAATATGCAGATATTGTCAATATACTGAATCTTGCAAGTTAGCAGTGATGACCAGTTTTTAGAAAACATTTCTAAGAGTGTTCTATTCAGTTTGATGTGATTATTAAATCTGCGGTGGTTTTTCTTTTCTTTTGTTATTTTTTAAGCACAAAAGAGCAGGTCAGGTTTTAAAATGGCAAAGACTGTTTTCTTTGGTACAGTAACAGTACAGTTGCACAACTTACTGAAAATATCTTAAAGACAGCTTAGGGAAAGGCTGGCACACTGTGGGTTACCTGACTGACCAGGATAATACAACAGTTTGGAAAAATTAGAAGTTGCAGAGAATTGTGGTGGGACAGAATTAAAAAAGGGGCAAACAACACCTTTGAGATAATATCTCAAGAAAAAGATAGTGTCTAGAATTAGGAGGGCACAGCAAGAGACCAGTACAGCAGAGAGCCCCAGAGTATCAGCCTGGTGGCATCCCTCACGCTCAGAATATTTACACGCAGAAGAAATCTATCACCTTGAAGAAAGCCTACTCTGAGTCATGAAGTGTTCAGGATTGACAGACATCACCCTCAGTAGCTCCTCAGTGAGGCTCCTATGATCAAACAGGACAGATTTGCCAGGAGTCCATTGCTAAGGAGCAAACAAAATATCAAGAAGCCTTTGAAGAGTAGGCAATAGAGGGTTTGCCAGAAGAGCTTTCAGAGAAGATATCTAACAACAGAAGTGTCCTTCCAGACAGAGCAGAACACAGTGATTTAAGGAAGCCCGAGAAAGGGAAGAACAAATAAGACTGCCACTTCCTACAGGAGAGAAGGCGGAAGAGGTACCAAGGCACACAGCCTGGCAGGAGGCCTATGCAGAGCCGTGTAAAACCCCTGCTTGAAAGAAAAGTTGGAGTGACCAGTACTTATCATTTTCCCTTAAGAAACATGGTATCTCTATTTTACAATGTGTTGTTATCAATAAAAACAGTACCACAGGCCAGTCTTTTTAAGGCATCCAAAAACAACTTGTCACAAACAGGCCTGTTTAAGAACCCATTGAAAATTTTATTTTCCATATTTTTTTTTTTGCCATTGTGGGAATATTTGGAGAGCCCATCACCTATACACAAAATGGAAAAGCATTTCAGAGTGGGAGGAAGACGAATGCTATAATTTTCATTTCTAAAGCTTACTACTCTATCAAAGCCCACAATAAAAGGATGGCTCATATAGCAAGGACAGAACCCTCTGAATACTTTCAACAGCTTCCCTGGACTACTACTGCAGGACAAGGCACCAGTGTGTAGTTCGGATATAGCAGAAGTATAGAGCTCACTCAGAAAACAGAAAAGCACTAGTAATTTCTGTATTTTATCACATGTTAAAACAGCATAAACCATTAACTATACACTTATAGAGTTCAGCTAGAGATACTTAGAAAACAGAATTCCTTTCAAAGACAAAGTAATTTAAAATTCCTATTGTATTTTCTCACAATATTGATTTTCCTCAGCCATAAAAATCAGCCAAGCTTCTTATCACCAAATGTTGGAAAGTAATAAAATAATTCTAGGTTTGCAGGAGAAAGTACAGCTTCTTTTTTTACCATGGATTTAAAATTGAAAATGTAATTGTTCATATTTATTTTGCGTAGATAGCTTTGAAGCCAAACCAATTTAGCTGTTATTTCTTCTATCTTCACAATTTACACAGCACAGCAAAATCATTCTGCAGAGAAATTAAGCTGTAATTACCTAAGTGATCATAGTGGTCAACAGCTGCCCTTTCTGCGATGTCTTACCTAAGTAGCTTCATTAACGGTTCACCAGCAATTTAAAATAAGGGACTGTCACCAACTGGCCACAGAAAGCAAACTTCTTGTGATAAAGCTACAAGGCTGCTTGGACCTTTTCTAAGTTTCACAGTGACAAAACCAGAAGAAAAATCAGGGAGGAGAGGAAAACAAAAAAAAGAGAAAACATTTAGTAAGTTACCCCTGTATATACCATATATACCACACATACAGGGTTTTTGCTTTTAAACCCACAATAATTGCTTTCAGAAAGTTCTAGTTAACTGTGGTTGTTGAGCTGCTTTCAGATGAGCAGAACCACGTTATGGTAACTAAACACAGTAACAAAAAACAGTGGTCACAAGTGGACTTGAGAGGTGAACCCAGATTTGGGCCAGGAATATCACAGCTACTGGGAGACAGCACAGAAGCAGCAACAGAAGAAGCACAAGACTGGGGTTCAACCTAGGTTCCAAAGAGAAGGGCATTCTAGTGCCTGCAGGCCCCTTCTCAGTTCCCACTGACCTCCTTTCCATTATGCACACTACAGAAATAATTTGACTCACTGTCAAGGTTGAAATGGGTGCATAGAACCTGATTTTTCAGGAAGATGCCTCTTGTCTGATTTCTAGTTAATTTTAAGTAAAAGAGGGAAAAAGCATATCCTTAATAGTGTGTGGATCGCCTGCTGATGTTCAAAGTCTTGCTACAAAGCTTGGGACAGCAAAGTTCCAAAATTAAATCATTTAGATGTTACTACAAACTAAATACATATTATCTGCCCAATTTAACTTCCTAAAATAACTGAAGATTTCAAAGAAACTCCTACTCAAGCGCTTCACATGAGAACTGTCAGCTTGTTCAAGTATAAATAACTGCAAGCATGACTTTCTAGTAGCAACACTTACAGCCAACATGTTCTAAATTTCTATCTGCATCTTGTACAAAACATTCAAGTTGCTCACTACTATTATCATCCCAAATCAAATTAATTATTAAAATAGTTTCTGAACTATATTACAAAGAATATACCTAAAAATTCAGGTAGTCTTAGATACAACATTGGGGTTTTTTTCAATTGTCTTTAAGAATTGTTTTTATAGGCATTTATTCCTTATGAGAAACTATAAAAGATAAATCTACAGCAATACTTCTTCAAGGATGAGAAAATGCATTACCTGGTGTAACTTTAAAGTACAGAAAAAAAATCACATTATGAATAACACAGTGCTCTCCTGATTTCATGGCAAATTTTAATCTATATGAAAACTGCTATTACAAAAATATACCCAAAATTCTAAAATAAAGCTTAGGAAATAACATTTCTTCCACATCTCTGAGGAAGACCTGTGTACAAAACAAGCCCTCTTACTTTGACTTAGTGTGCAGGAAGTGTTATACAGGGAAAGGGTACACTTTGCTATTGGATTAAAAATTTCAGAGTTCCCTGAGCTTACTTTCCAATTCAAAAGAACTATTGTTTTCTTCCAATATGGTCTGGATAAAGTACAACAAACAGATTCTCACAGGGGGGAATAAGGAGGCAGGAGGAAATAAAGGGGACCATTTTAAAAAGGCATTTTTGTGGCCTTGCATACACAGCAGGATTTAATAAATTAAACAATGGCCCTGTCCTTTTCCCTGGGAACTGAATTTAACTGAAGATGCAAGTTTACCTGATCCAACTGTATAGAAACAGCCAAAAAAATCCTAAAATTACTTCCCTCCTTTGTTAAACATAGGAGGTACTACAGAATTTACAAACTCCTAATTTCAGTGCACAAAACTGTGGTCACTCACAGAGTGAATTCCCATCCATAGTATTAAGCCATCTTTTTACCACTGTTACTAAAACCAGCCAAACTGAACACACATGTCCTGTTTGAAAGGTATTTGGCAGCTTTACCCAAATCCAAAAGTATCTGAAGATGAAACATGGAATATATTACACTGATCAGGGTGGTTTTGGCACATTTATCTTCATGCCTAACAGCCTCTGGAAGGCCAGAACCTCCTTCTGTGAGAAGAGTATTGTAGGGGGTGCTGCATACCAGCACATTGCAACTCCTGGCCAGAGCACATCGCTTCTTCGTGAGGCAGCAGATAGTGAAGAGACCTGGCATAAAACAAGACACAAGAATCCATTTTGATGCCACACAACCAGAGAAGGCCACCTTCTTTTTTTGTACCTGCACCTCCTTGGCTGGCACCAATTCACCGCACCAACATTGGTGACTGGAGTGTTGCTCAAGTTCCTCACAGATCATCCTCTGCTCCCCAGGCCTCCCACTGTCATCACTGCAACTACTTCATCTTCTGTGAAAGCACAAGCAAGCGCAGTATCATGACCCGTGCCACAGGGAATCACAGAAGAGGTATCTATCACTTCACTCCATAGTGGTAATGCCATACACCTACGCTACCAACCAGCGGTTATATAAAAATGGAAATGATCTAGAGGAGCCCAATCTTCTCACAAACAAAACAGCACGAGTAAAGCCTCTGTAGAGATCCCACAGCATTTGTCTGCCGTTTATATGGACTTGAAGAGGAATTTAAATGTTTTACCCTAGGTTCATTGTTTCATACAGTGAAACCATTGACCTTCCTCTTTCTTTGAAAGCACGAAAAAGAGAGCTACTGAGTTTTCAAGGACCACGTTCTCAATACAAAGATGCAACAGGAACAAAATACAACATAATTTAACATATGTTAGATACAGTGGGCAGATGATGTTTTCCCTACAACCACCTACAAGGCACTTCACTTATATTTCTTATTCCTGAACCCTCTAATAATCCTAAAGTATTTTTCTTGTTAGCTTTCCCATCCTCCCAATTAATTACAACTTAACAAGTTTTTTTTTAAGTAGGGTGCCCATAAATAAGAAAAATTTTACATTATTTCACTCCTCTCCCAGAGCCAAAACCAACAGAATGCTGAAAAGCAGTTATTACAGTTGCATTCTTCTTCCATCCACATGATATCATCAAATTTTTGTATTGTTATTGGGGTTTTTAAACTTTAATTTTATTATCTCAAAATACAAAACTGCATGTAGCTGATTTTCAGTAACTGTGACAGTACATTTAGTTAGATAAATCCATTAGCAGACTGCACAGAAGTCCCACCACTACACTTAGCCCTAATTTAAAACATAATTACAAACAAGTATACCCATACCCTGCCTGTGATAACGAAGTTGACAGCAAAATCCCAGTGAAGGGAACTAAAAGAAGTTCTCAGTTAGTTAGGAGACTCTGGCTCCTAAAAGCCATCCTTAAAATAATGGATTTATTTATTTGTTTCAATTTTGCCAAAAACCCCAAGAATTTCATTGTAAAATCAGCCGGTAATCTATGTGATCTGATCCAAAATCTGAACAGACTGAACAGTAGTTACTGGCAAAGGGCTTTTCACTTTTTAGTCCATAAACCCATGAAGAAAAATAATCCCGAGCAAGATTCAAGCCTTACTGAACATTACACTTTTCCCCCTCTCCATCCAGCCCTGTCTCATGAATATTTCCTGCCTTCACTTCACACACATAAGACAGTGGTATGAGCTGTGTAATGCAAGCGTTCACAGCATAGAAATAATTCCAATTTCTTATAAAAATTCATTTGGATCCAAATTATTCTGGCTATGTAATGCCAATGTGCAATGAAGCCCTGTAACAATCCACTGTCAGCAAATACTTGTACAAACTATTTCGTATTTCTCAAAACCACCTCTTCGTGTAAGTTCACCTATACCTCACTTCTTTTATTTTGAACACCACTTACCCAGGCCATGGGAGCTCCCCAAGGTTTTGCAAAGACTTCACACACTGCCATGAGAGCACATATGCTGCCTGCCAGTAAAAGTAGGTTTAAAATAACCAAACCACATCATAATTTTGCATTGTTTTCTCACTAGCAGCTATTATCCCATTATCGCTGTGAGGGGCAATGTCAAGAAAAGCTTGATTCTATTCTTCGTAGATAGCATTGCTGTTAAGGTCACAATTAATACAATGGTATTTGACTTCACCATATACCCTATAAATAAACAGTTTTCATCGCTGTTGAGGGAGCAATTTATAGAACAACGGTGTTTGACTTAACCATATACACTACAAATAAACAAATAGTTAATTTCAAAACATCCTGGAGCCTTGAGCCACCTGGTCTGGCAAGAGGTGTCCCTGCCCACTGAAAGGGGGTTGGAACTGGGAGAGCTTTGGGGTCCCCTCCAGCCATTCTATGAGTCTATAATTGTATTATTCTGTGATCTTACAGACGCTGGAGGCAAGAAATTCTTGGGAGTCAGAACTCCAACTTATTTATTACAAGATTCCCACTTTTGCTTCATTTCATGGAGTCTCGGGCCCGAGTTTATCACAGGCTGATCACGAAGCCGGCACAGATCCTGCACGGAGGCATTAACCAACTCCACTGGCAAAATACAAAATCATAGAATATACAATCACAGAATTATAGAATGGTTTGGGTTGGAAGGGACCTTATATATCATCCAGTTCCAACCCCCCTGCCATGGGGGGAGTCCTGTAACATCCCAAACTTTTGCCTTCTCTCCAAAACAACAAACAAGACATGGAAAAAGGAAAGAGGGGGAAATGTATGTTTTTTAGCTTTTTACACTGATGTTCGCTTAAACATTTCACGCTGAGCCGGATGCGTCGGCTCGGGAGGGAAACACGACCTCTTCTTCCTTGGGGAAGGGGAGGGGCAGAACCCCCACCTCGGGAGCCCCGGCCGTAGCGGGGTGCGCCCAGCCGCCCCCTCCCCGCTCGGACCGTGCCCCGGGGCGGGCGGTACCTGTGAGTCTCCAGCGCTCGTGGTGCGCCAGGGCCAGCAGCCTGCGAGCCTCGAAGCGCGGCGGGGCGGGCGCAGCCCCCCGCGGCGGGGCCGGCGTCTCGGCGCCCGCAGTCGCGCTCAGGGCACGCGGGGCGCTGCCAGCGGGCGGGAGGAGGAGACGGCGGGGCGGCAGCGCCGGGGCTGCCCCGCAGCTGCTGGGCGGTCGCGGCGGGGCGCGCAGCCCCGCGGCCGCGGGCCGAGCCCAGGGGGGCGGTGCCGCACGGCGCAGCAGCGGCAGCAGCCAGGGCAGGCGCGGAGCGTAGCCCGCCATGCGGCCGGCGCGCCGCGGCCGGGGCCGCGCTGCTGCCTCTGCTGGTGGAGCTGCTGGTGGAGCTGCTGGAGCTGGAGCTGCTGCTGGTGCAGCTGCTGCTGGAGCTGCTGTGGTGCTGGTGCAGCCCGTGATCCTGCTGCTGTTATTGCTGGAGCTGCTGGTGGGGCAGCCGGAGCTGCTGCTGGTGCAGCCGCTGGCCGCCGCGCGGGGCTGCAGCAGCAGCGGCAGCGGCGGCAGGAGGAGGAGCCGCCTCCGAGCCGCCACCGCCCATGGGGCGCAGCCGAGGACGCGCGGCGGCCCCGGGTCGGGATGCGCCGTGCTGATAACGTCGCGGTGCCAGCTCCTCCCTGGCGCAGCCCGCGCTCGCTGCGCTGCCCGGCCTTGCCCGGTGGCGGCGGGGTCCCACCTGGGAAGGCACCCGGCCCCAGGGCATTGAGGGTGCAGTTACCTGTGTCATAGGATGACTTGGTTGGAAAAGACCTTTGAGATCATCGAGTCCAACCGTACCTGTGCACTACTAAACCACTTCCCTAAGGGAAGAATCGCACGCAGGTAGCTTTCAGAAAATGAAGTTACTCAGATGAGACTGAGTTAGTCAGGAACCTTTCTAATTTAACTCAAACCACAACAAGGAAGGGTTCTGCCCCTAACTCCGATTTAAGAAAAGGGAGCTGAGTCACTAGGGATGCAGCTTTCCTGAGGCAATGCTGGAAGCCAGGGTAAGGAAGTGATCTAGGTGTCCTGTTTTCCCCGCTGGGGAGCCTTATGTAGGGATACCTACTCCTTATGCTTTACTTCTAAAATTTTGAGTCAAGCTCCTTTGTCAATTATTTAACATCAGCTCATGAAATTTGGCTTGCAAGAGCACTGTTTAAACAACCACACTTTAAAGCCTGCCAATGAGTAAAATTGTGCAAAAGGGTCAGGAGAATACATGAATACAGTCTTTTGTTACCACAAATGCTACAGTCAAATCCCCAGTACTTAGGGAAATTGAGGGGTTTGCACACACAGAGAGTGTGCTGAGGGATGGAGCCTTATCCTGGGAAAATCACCACCTTGCTGGAGCTGTTTCCCTTGATATTTGAGTAAATTAGCATAAAATTTCCTCGCAGCCCTCAAGCTGAAACATTTTGAGACCCATCCTGGGAAGGCAGCGGCAGATACCTCACCTGAGATGTTTAGATTTCCTCCTTTTTCATACCTGACCTCCCTGCCTTTTTCAGTGCTGTTCTTTGAGGCTGTGAGGAGCAACTGTATTTAAGTGAAATTCCATGATTGCTTTCCAGTGCTCAAGGCGCCTCACAGAACCAAAGAAATCAAAGCCACCGGACAGGGGGCTTGCTTTATTTTCTCTGCCTTAACATTAAAGCAGCATTTCTTGACCTGTCAGAAAGGCAAAGGAAATAAAAATATCACATTCTCCCCCACTTTCTTGCATCAAATCAGCAAACTGATTAGGTGGGCTGTTCTCTCTCTTTTTTAATTTTTATTTTCCCAGGAAAGTTGTGGATGCAACATCCCTGGAGGTGGTCAAGGCCAGGTTGGACAAGGCTTTGAGGAACCTGATCCAGTGGAAGTGTCCCTGCCCATGGCAGGGGCAGGGTGGAACTGGATGATTATAGAATCGTAGAATTGCTTGGCTGGAAAAGACCTTTGAGATCATTTGAGTCCAACCGTACCTGTCCACTGCTAAAGCACATCCCTGAACATCTCATCTGCCCGTCTTTTAAACACCTCCAGGGATGGTGACTCCACCACCTTCCTGGGCAGCTGTTCCAGTGCCTGACCACCCTTTCGGTGAAGAAATTTTTCCTGATGTCTAATCTGAAGCTCCTCTGGAGAAAGTGGAGGCCATTTCCTCTCATCCCATCACTTGTCACTTGGGAGAAGAGCCCAACACCCACCTTACTACAGTCTCATTTCAGGCAGTTGTAGACAGTATTAAGGTCTCCCCTCAGCCTCCTTTTCTTCAGGCTAAACAACCCCAGTTCCTTCAGCTGCTCCAGCTGTGCTCCAGACCTTTCACCAGCTTTGTTGTGCTTCTCTGGATGTCCTCCAGCACCTCAATATCTTTCTTGTAGTGATGATCTTTAAGATCCCTTCCAACCAAACCCATTCTGTGATTGTATGACTCTATGATTCTATGACAGCAGTGCATGTGTGCCTTGGCAGCCAAAAGGCCAACAGTGCCCTGGGATGCATCAAGTACAGCACTGTCAGCCATTTGAGGGAGGTGATTGTCCCATTCCGCTCTGCACTGGTGAAGCCCCATCTCGAATATTGTGTTGTTTGGGCATCACAGTAGAAAACGAACATCAAACTACTTTAGAGTGTCCAGAGGAGGCCACAAAGCTGGTGAAGGGCCTAGAGGAGAAATCATATGAGGAGTGGCTGAAGTCACTTGGTCTGTTCAGCCTGGAGGAGACTAAGGGGGCATGTCATAGCAGTTTACTGCTTCCTCACAAGGGAAGGAGGAGCAGGCACTGGTCTCTTCTCTCCAACTATCCAAGGGAATGACAGGATGACACATCAGAGGATGTTTTGGTTGTGTATTAGGAAAAGGTTCTTCACCCAGAGTGCGGTGGCGCACTGGAGCAGCTCCCCAGGGAAGAAGTCACAGCGCCAAAGCAGACGATATTCAAGAAGCATTTGGACAATGCGCTCAGACACACGGTGTGAATGTTGGGGTGTCCTGTGCAGGGACAGGAATTGGATCAATGGTCCTTGTGGGTCCCTTCCAACTCCGTTCACTCCGTGGCTGCGGGGCGCGGTGCCGCAGCTCGGGGTGAGACGCCGTGACCGCTGCCAGCCCCACCCATGCCAGCGGGTGTCTGGGCTGTTGCTGACCCCGCTTCACGCCAGGCCTCTGGGAGCGGTGTCCGTGTGGGAGCGTATCCCTACTCGCTCCAGGGGCACCAGGCGAGAGGCTTCCCTGGCTCCCGGCGACCAAGGCCTCGCCCTTCCTTAGCGGAGGGGCCACCGTGCTTCCCCCCCGCAGCGCCCCGCGCCGCCAGGGCGCCGGGCGCCGCCTGAGGCCGTTTTTCGCGCTGCTTCCCCATGCGCAGCACCCAGGGGACGTTTCTGACGCTCGCGACTAATACTGAGCCGCCCTGAGAAGCGAAGGCGCAACCAATCGATCATCCGGGCGGGCAGCGAGGCCGGCGGGGCGGGGCAGAGCCACCCGCCAAGCGAGGAGGCGGGAAGGGAAATCCTGGCCTGAACTCCCGTCCCGTCCCCAGTTTGAGGGCGGTTTCGGTGTTTCTAGTTCTTTCGCTCCCCGTTTGAAAAGGACTCTCAGCGGCCCCGGCCCCAGCAGCCCCGCGTTGCCCGAACAGAGGGGCTCCTGGGAGCAGAGCAATGCGAAGCAGCGTGTAAAAGGGGGAAAAGATCCAATAAAGTACAATTTAATAGGCAGGGAGGTTATTGGAGCCCATCGTGGCCTCTGAGGAGACGCACCCTGTGGCAGACTGGGTGCTGTGGTGCTCCCCGGGGGCCAGCATCGTCCCCTGTGGCTGCAGGGACAGGTAAGGACCCCCCACCAGTCCCAGGCTGCTACCTCACATCTCCAGGGACTGGGGATTAATGGGGGTCCAGGAGGCGGTGCAGAGAGCAAACCCTGGGTGCAATTCAGAGAGCTAGGGCTCTTGCCAAGCCTGCCGTGTCACACAGGTACAGCTGTACTCCATGGTCTCAAAGGTCTTTCCCAACCAAGAGATTCCAGGATTCTAGGGCCCCTTTCCCTGCGGGGTGCTGGAAGGTCCAAAGGGGAAACCCTGGTAATGCAAGGGAGGGTGCAGGGGAAGGGAGGCAGGTGCAAGCATGGGGAGAAGGGCATGTTCACCCAAGTTCACAGAGAAGTGGGTTTCTGTCTTCTAGAAGAGCTTCAGCTGCTGCAGGGTGTTCTGCCCAGCCTGTGGCTGTCCAGAGGGTATCTGATGAAAGCTGATGGGGTTGCATGTTGTAGATCAGGAGTGTCAAACTCATGGCTCCTGCTGTTCTCCTGCTCCTGCAGCGTAACGCGCATCACATGCTGCACATGAGACTGGTGCGCTGGCAGGAGCGTAGGGACAAGGAGTTTGGCACTGCTGCCAGGTAAAACAAGGTGCAGGGCTGGATTCAGCCTGCAGGCTGTGCGTTTGACACCCCTGTTGTAGATAAAACTGCAAATGCGAGATTCATATTTAGTTATTGCTTGATTCTAAAATAGTTTTGTGGCCTTTATTGCATCTGCAAGGAGAAACAACTGGGCATTGCAGGATAAAAGCCTTTGCATTGAGCAAAGCAAGTAGTACAAAAGCACTGAAATCCCACAATACATGTTTTTTTGTGCTGCCATTTGAAGGCAACCAAAACATCTCTGTCACAAAATTAAACTTGACTGAACTATGCAGTTCCCACACCAGCTGCACAGCGCACCCAAGCCAGAAGGGCACACACAGCTTGAACAGTGAGGTGTGCAGGGTGGAGTTCCAGCATCCCTGCGTGTAAATGTCACTGAGACATCACTGAGACAGGTGATTGCTCCATAAAATTTTGCAGGTGGGAAGCACCACGTGTTTGCAATAAAACAATCCATACAAACACAAAACACTGCTTCAGGAAGGCACGTTCTCTGCACTCACAAGTTTTCCATGTTAGAAAACATGGAATGGTTTCTCTTGAGAGACTTTGGAGAAGTAATAATAATTAGGATAAGTAATTAAAAAAAACAAAAAAAACAAGAGAAAGCCAGGCACCTCCTTCCTCCTCCCTGGTGAGGAGATTTGACTGGCAAAGGTGATGATAAGTTTAGATGCAGCAGAGTTTTATGTTCCAGATTGTTTTAGGCTTTGCTTCTGGCGTGTGTTTGGGGAATAGTGCAGAAAAACTCAACAAACTCCAAACTCACAGATGGTTATACAGTTATCCTAAGCGGCCATGAAATATTTGCACTAGTGCAGTGGAGTTGCCAGGAGGGAAAAGAGTGCCTAAAATTCTGGCTATTCTTTTCCCATTAGTTTACCTCATGCGGATTGCTCTGCTATTGCCTCAAGCAAAAATGGAAAAACAACATCAGTCCCATAAGTCTTCACTTAAGTTGCTCACCAATTCAAAAAAATAAGCAAAAGCTGTGCCAGCAGACCTTGTTTCAACTCCAGCAATGGGCTGAAGTTGCAATGTGTTAACCTAAAGAACTACAGTCGCACATATGCTCACAACTGCAGAACTTGGGATGTCTGAAATAATTTGGGCCTGGCTGCTTTCTGATGTTGAACTACATGCAGCTCTGGAAGGATCTGTGCTCATTCCAAAGGGCAAGTTGTTCTTATGCAAGTTTTGCAGTGCTTTTCTGGGTGCCAGACAAATGGCCATCCTCCAGAGGCGGTTGGTGCTAGTTTGCCTAGGGTTGTCTTACAGAGTGACCGCAGTTTATCACGACAGCCAACACATGGCAGTTTCTGCCCTTATTTGCACTGTCCTTTCCCTTTCCATGTGCTATGAAGTGTCACTAGCTATTGCAAAGCCAGGCCCAGGGCTGGCCTAAGGCAGGTATCATAGTGGACAAGTACTATCACTGCTGTCCAGAGACAAGGAAACTGCTTTTAGCAAGAGTAGTTTGTTATCTAGTGGCCTTAGTCCGTTTAGTGTCCACCTACCTCTCCTCTATCCATTGCTTTTAGTAACTTCCCGAGACTCATGTGCAACCTAGCCTTTGGATGCTTCAGGGTGAGCATTGCTGTGCCACCAAAAGGAGCGGTGGCACTCAAAGGTTCTGTCTGGATAGCCTGCTTACCTTAGGGTAAAAGAAGGAGTTGAGTCTGATCCAGCACCTTCCGAATTAGGGGCACGGGACTCAGGATATCCCTGGAAGGGGAACAATGTGCCTAAGTGGCTAAGAAGGCCAATGGCATCTTGGCCTGTATCAGAAACAGTGTGGCCAGCAGGACCAGGGAAATGATTGTGCTCCTGTACTCAGCACTGGTGAGGCTGCACCTTGAGTACTGTGTTCAGTTTTGGGCCCCTCACTACAAGAAGGACATCGAGGTGCAGGAGCACGTCCAGAGAAGGGCAGCAAGACTGGTGAAGGGTCTGGAAAACAAGTGTTCCAAGAGGTGGCCGAGGGAACTGGGGTTGTTTAGGGTGGAGAAAAGGAGCCTGAGGGAAGACCTTATCTCTGTCAAGGACTGTCCCAAAGGAGGTTGTAGTGAGGTGGGTGTTGGTCTCTTCTCCCAAGTGACAGGCCAAGAGGAAATGGCCTCAGGTTGCATCAGGGGAGGTTCAGAGTAGACATCAGGAAAAATTTCTTCACCAAAAGGGTTATCAGGCACTGGAACAGCTGCCAGGGAGGTGATTGAGTCCCCATTCCTGGAGGTGTTTAAAAGATGGGCAGATGTGGTGCTCAGGGATGTCGTTTAGTAGTGGACAGGTATGGTTGGACTCGATGATCTCAAAGGTCTTTTCCAACCAAATGATTCTATGAATATCCCAAAGAATATCACAAAATAAAAGGCTTCTCTCAGATGCAAACAGGTTGTTCACTATGCTACAGCACACCTCTGCTAAAAATTTTTAAGGTACGGATGAAAAAAAAACAAACCCAAGATCAAACCCAGGCTGATGAAGGCAGTATTTGCAGGCAGTTTATGAGCAAGGAAGGCAGCTTGATTATTGCAACAGCTGCTGGACCAGCCCTGCTACCCTAGCAAAGTTACTGGATTTGGTGGTGTTTGCGGTGTCAACAGAAGCATTGCTACTGGGTGAGGGGAAGAAGTGATAGCAAGCAAGTAAAAGCTGTCACTGTCACATTCCTAGTCCCTGCTACTCAGAGCTTCTGTGTCACTTCTCATCCCATTCTTCAGAGCTAGGGTAGAGATACCGATACATCCTCTATCCTCCAATGGTGGGGTGGAGGCATTCAGACAGTTTCTTCCTCTTGTTCTCAGGCAGCGTCAGAGGAACACTGTCCCTGTGTTAACTAAAATGCTTGTACAGCACCAACCACCACCAGGTTCTGCTCTTGGCTGATGCTCTGGCTGTATATGCTAAAATATTTTTGTTATCATCAGGCTTGTCATAAACAGAAGATCATGAATTCACTGAAGACCACTAATTCACTTAAGATCACAAACTGGGGCAAAGAGAAGGTAATTTTATTCTAAACAGAACTGTGAAGATTTAGACTAAGTAGGAAAGCAGGGCTGCTGACACAGCAAGTGTGGCTCTGAAGCCTTATTCCTTGCCTAACCCTCAACTTAATCCAGCCAATCCCTTCTCCAGTTTGAAAAGCAGATTCGTGTTTTAGTTACAAAGTAACAACTATGATATCAAGTTATAGAAATAGCTTCCACAGCTGCCTTGAGAGAACATTTCACTGCCTGGAGAGAACATTTCTGCAGGATGATAGCTACAGTGGATAATGCCTTGTCTCAACCCTGGGCACTTGGAGAGAATATATCCTCTACTACTGCTGCTGTACAGCAGTGCCCAGGAAACAGAAAGCCAGGTGCATATTTAAAATTGTTTAAGATTACCAGACAAATTATACCAGTGTTTTGTACTTGACATACAGCGAGCATGGTGAGCATTGTTGAGTTATTTCAGTCAGTTTGGGCTCCTATCCAGTACTTTTAAAAAAATCCCAGCGAGAACGTGCAGCATGATGGGAGTCTTTGGCGAGGGACATCCAGGCAGTTAATTTAACTGTCACATCGGTGTCTTGGAATGGTCCTGTTTTAGAGGCTGGCTCACCATAAGCAACTAGACACCACTCAAAAGGAAGGCCATCTCAGGACTTTGTTGAGAAACATGCTGAGCCTGGAGGGCTAACAGTCAGCCACAGTTTAAAAAAGGTTAGCAAATTGCCTGAAGCCCTTTTTATTTTTCTTGGTGAACCCCAAGGATCTAGTAATGGAAATATTTCTGTAAAATGTTTTTCAGACTTAAGAGACTTTTAAGAGAGAGATTTTTCGCAAAGAAACCAGAATGGGGAGAAATGGGATAAACTTCACAAACAATGAAGTTCAAGATGTTTAGACTTGAAGAGCATGGCAGCACGCTGCTCAGAAGATGCCACTGTTAAATGTGGGAAGGGCAACTTTAACGCAGACCCCTGAATAATCATAGCCGTTTGTTTATTAGAACAAATACCCTTTCCTTTCATCACTCTTCAGTGGCTTAGTATGAACTTGTACCTCAGCTTTGTCTGTATTTATTGTGGCCTGGACTGCTTGCCACACTTCCTGCTATGACACTTATTAATATGTCAACGTAAATGCTTTTGTGGGTTTTATGGTATATATTTAAAATTTTCAGAAAAAGGAGGGAGTCTATGCAAATGCAGACTTATTTCTGAAATACACAGTTAATAGAGGCCCAGGCTAGACTTAATGGTATTCCTTCCTTCCACTCACACTTTCCTCCCAGTTCTGCCTTGAAATCCGGCCTATCTATCAATTGCAGACATTTCTTACAGTCTAGATTATTTCCTGGTTTCCTGCTTTCAAACATTTACATTCCACAAGCACCAAAAACTGTCTACACAATACATAAAAATTTATAGATCTGAAGTGCATCATTAGTGATATTTTTCCAACACCTCAGAAATCACTTTTACATCTTTTAGTCTGCGTTCATATAATAGGATTTGCTTCCCAAGTCTCTTTACTCTTACTTGTCACTTTTGAATGCAAAATACTTCAGAATAACCCAACTAATAAACCCCCCTGGTTCCACTGCAGAAGTAAAGATATTAAAGGGAAACTTTGTTTTCTGTCCATCTCACCTTTATTTTCTTTCTCCCTCTTTTTGTCACTATTTGCTCTACTTCAGGACCAAAAGTCCAGTTGCTCTGAATCTAAGCAGTGCTCAGGACATACAGCTACAAACAGCAAAATGAGTTCCAGTAAACACTGGTGAGCCATATCCTTCCTAGGTATTCACACAGGCATCCCGCCAAGCGCTTCAGTGCTTTGCTGTGAAACAGGCTCAGTCATTTCACAATGAAATCTTTGGGCTAGAATCTACAGAATCGAGCAAAACCACTCAAAACAACCATGCAGATCACTGCCAGTTGAAGAATACGTGTTTTGTCTGGTGAACTGTATCAGCTCTATAGTTCTGAAGGCGAGGGTCTCCCCAGAGACCTGCATAGCACAAAGCTGCAGCAAAACAACCATCTCCCATACTGTTTTTTTTCCAAATGCCTGATCCTGGTCTGGGATTGTTGACCTGCTTCACACTGTTGATATCCAGTTGTCAGAAGAGTAACAGTGCCATTCAACTCCAAACATACAGAGGGGTTTCTGGTACTCGCTGAGCTGAACCACAGCACACATTTTTACTGATCTCAAAAGGGCCAAACATTTCTCTGATAAAAAGTTTTGGTCATTCCCCAACTTAGCTCGACAAAACCCAACAAAATAAACAAACAAAAAAATGAGGCAATTGTGAGCTGTCATCTAATTTCTTAGCCTGTTGTCAAGATGTTCTCAAGAGAATTCTCTCATGAAAGTCCAGAAGAGGTCTCAGGGAAGCTGAAAGGAATAATCACTTAATATTGACAGCCCATCTAGAAGACACAAGGATTGTGCCCTTGCTTGAGAGAGGCATTTTAGATTCCAAACTACAGAGTAAACATTGTGTAGTGCTACAGAATGAGATCTTTTAGTGCACAGTGTCAATCTCAACGGGTACCCAGATCCTCCACATGCATTTCAGCTGACTGACAAAGCTGAGTCAATACCTTGCTCCACGACCTGCCAAGTCAGCTCTGTGGAAAGCAAGCAGGGAGATACCAAAAAGCAGACAAACAAGTGAGTGAGTCCACCAGATTCAGCTTCCAATTGTCAAGCAGGCTCTGGCTCAAGCAGTGCAGGAGAAGCAAACTCCTGCCTTCTCCTTCCCATGCAAGTCAGAGCAAGTTTCCCAGAAAGGGACCAAACCATTTTTTTTAAACTAAATGCTTTTAATAGAAAACAAAATACAAAATAACTCTTTCCAGAAAGCAGAAATATTTAATCTCTCCAAATGACAAACTAGAACGTGCTTTTCCTGCAGATCCTTGTTGTAAATGCTGATGACTTATCTCACAAAGTGTTCATGAAACTGATATTGCAATGTTTTGAGAAAAATCCAACACTGGCTGCCTCTGTGTACGCTTGATAACTTAGTAATACTGTTTTTTGCCATGTCACTTTGTGTGTCGCTCTCTCCCTGTCCCCCTCTCCCTAGACTGCCGATTTCCATTTAGGGAAATATTTCTGTGAGGTGCAGTGGTGAATTGACATGCCCCATTTTCCATTAGGAGTCCAAACCTAGCCACTTCAGTTCTATTGTGCCCTCTCTCCAGACAAGGCAAGTCATTTATTAACCTTAACACCACTGCACTACCCCCACTGACCTCTCTTCCTCAAAACACAGTGCAACCAGATTCAGAACATAAATACAAATATCACAGCTAGTACCAGGAACCAAACCCAAATGACAATGCAGAGATGGGCCCCAACTGTGGTCAGATTACCATCCCCTTACTAAAAAGAAAGATAGTATTTTCTACTTAGCTGGTCCAAAATATTCCAAAAGTGCTATAGGGAGCTGTAATATTTAGGACCACTGTAACTGCAGAAAATACCTAATGTTCTTTTAATATAAGGGCTTTAAAACGCTGGTCCTCTGCAACACCAGGAAAACAAAAGCAAAACAAAAAGAAAAAAACTCTGGGCCAGTAGTTCTCACACTTTCAAGCCTCAGTTAACAGTAGGTAACATGTGCCCATCAATCAATGCAGGACATTTAAGTGCAGGTCAGCAGCTTTTCTGGTTGGTAGTTCCACTTGTTTGGACCAAGCTTTTGGTTTCCACAAGCTACTGTATTTCCTCCCCTTTTCCCCATCCTTACAAGAATAGAACATATATGTATTTTCATCACTCCTCCTTTTTCCTTATTCCATTCAACAGCACAGTCCTTTTTGAGAGCAAGACATTTTAAAGCATTTGCATCACTCTGAACATTACTTTCCAGGGGGCAAAGGAAGAAAAGTGTTTCACAGTCAATAATCTCAGCTTGCAATGGACTGTGGCATTCAATACACCCACCCACTTCCCTAAGAAAAACAAAAATTAATGTTCCTGACTTTCCTGTGCAATTCCAGTCACTAGAAGAAGATTACAGGCCATAAACTGTACACTCAGTACATTATTCATTTGTCCAGTATATACACCAACCAGTTCACTGGAAGAGCCATCTGCAGGGGCATTGCAGTAAGTGTTCCGTATGTCCCAGACCCGGACTGAATTGTCCATCGACGCTGAAGCAATTAAACTGCTATCGGGGCTAAAAGTAAGGCTGGTTATGTTGTCCGTATGCCCTCTCAGTTCTTTGTAAAGAGTTCCTGATGCCAAGTCCCACAGCTTCAGCCGCTGGTCTTCTCCTGCTGATGCCAGGTACTTACCATTGGGAGAAAAGGCAAGCGCTAGCACAGGGCCACGGTGCCCAGTGAAAAGTCGCACCGAGTTGCCTTGCTGAGTGCTCCATAAGCGCACAGTTTTGTCTGTGGAGCCCGTTGCTAAGTAGTTGGAATTGGGATGGAACTTGACACAGTCTACATCTGCCAAATGGCCTGCATATATTCGCAGTGGGTACGTCCGATCAAAGGACCAGAGCCTTGCAGTGCGATCGTGGGAAGCACTGGCAAAGTACAGGCTGCAGGGGCTAATATCCAAATCCCAGACAGGATAAGCATGTCCCTGGTACAACACAGTGTTTGTAAAACTTCCGAGGTCCCAGTATCTGATGGACATGTCCTCAGAACAAGATAACAGTCCTGAACTGTCTGAAAGGAACCTCGTGCTATACACAGGTCCACAGTGTCCTCTCAGGATCTTCATTTCTGTGCCTGCACTGTCATCCTCTTCCTCCTGATCGAGGAGGAAAAAAGAAACAAGAAAGGAAATCATGTTTATCTGTTCAACAAATACAGGAACCACCATGAGGAAAACAGGTGGCTTTTAACACAGAAGTTATTTTAGACGTGGCTCATTTTGTGCAACCCCGAGACACAAACATTGCTACATCTAAGTTAATGCTGAAAGAAATGGCAAGGTAAGAGTTTATATAAAGGTTTTATCTTCATTTCGGGTAGCCTCATACTCACTCCAGAAGGCACCTTAACCTGGGACTATACACAAATAGGGGGAAAAAATTAGGACATTTTTCCATTTGCTAAAAATATATGCTTATTCCCTCTCTGCTTGCTACTAAACTTTTGGCTAAGATGTTGAAATAGATCTTGGCATCTGCTATTTTGGTGTGGTCATTATTGGAAGTGAATCTCACAGCAGAAAAAAAGAAATGCAGATGCCTTAAACAAAATGCAGGAGATGGAAAGACAAAGCATATTTGACAAGCTTCTGCTGGACATTCCACCTTAGCCCCACATGTGAACAGAAACACAGTAAGGCCATAATATCTATTTCTCCACACAAGCTCCATCAGGATGCTTTCACATTCTCAACCTTCAAGGGCAGCCTTCTAGAAGAGTAAATGTATGCAGCTTATTTAGGTCAGAGGATCTATTCTGGGGTAGGAGAAGATGAATAATCACAAAAAGGATGGCACTGTAAACCTTTTTATCCTGCAGGTTTCCAATTTAAGTACCAGGGCAGATAGTCAACAAGTAAAGGCTTTCACGTTTAAAGACTGTTCAGTGAGCTATATGTAAGGAATCTCCCAATGGAGGGTAGAAGTCTCTGAAAGTCTATTCAAGTAGCACCTCCTGACACTCAGAGGCTGCAGACTGCACAAGTTGCAACAAATCCCAACTCAAGAGAGTGTCCTTGCCTGACAAGCTGGGGTGTCATTGACAGTGCAATGCAACCATGACTTGGGGTGCACCTGCATAGTAGCTCGAGACTACCCTTCTTCAGGGCTGTCAGGCAGAAACTTTTCGTCAGTGCTGAATCAGTAACACTCATCCACAGACAATCTCTGCACATCAAATTCAACACAACGGCCTTTTGTTTTTGAGCAGCCCCTTTAACTTTTATCATCACTAACTGGCCTTTTTCCTGCTGAAGGAGCACTTCCTGCTCCAAGCGGAAGCCCAGTTCCCCAGGGCTCCCTGACTGCTGATGACCAGCAAAAGTCAGTGCATCCTAAGCATCTCTCTTGGCTGACATGGCATCTTCCATCTCTCTGACCTCAGGACACACTGACAGTTTTGCTTCAGACTTAGCAGTAGTCCTGAAAGTCCTTCTCCGCCAGTGGTTTCAAATCTCATGGCAGAGGTGAGCAAACTCTGACTTAGCTACCTCACTGCCTTTCTCCACCTCAGCTGCATGTTTAGATGTAGGCAGCAAGCCGTGTTTAGCGATGCTAATTCTCTTCAGAGTAGTCAGGGCCTATGGGAGTTTTATGATGTGGCTGAGAGCCAACTTAATTTCTACTATGGAGGGGAGGCAGAGAGAAATTGCAGGCTGCAGCTTGCAAAGGCCCTTTCTTATTGAAATTGCTTTTTCTACCTCAGACAGAGCATTGCTTGCTGGAATCCACAGCATCTCTAGGCTATGTTACCACATTAAAGGAGAGGGGCTGATATCTACAGCATTTTAATTATTTAATTATGACTATAAGATTCCTGACAAGTTACCAGTGGAAGCCTGTTCAAGTTATCTGTATTATACAATAGTTTTTGTAAATTCTGCAAGTCCAGGTACTTAATTTTATGCCTTCAAATTCAGAGTGCTACCTAAGCTGTCTGCAAGTGCATATTCTCTTTCTTTACAAACACCTACTCTTTTCTCTTGTATTCCAGTAATGTTTGAGAATGCCTGCTGAAGCGTTCAAAACCACACTCCTGTAAAATCACAGGTAGCACATCTTATCTTTCACTTCTGTTTGACACCCACTTAGCATAACAGCACACTGCTGTTACAGCTCACTAAACCTGGTACACCTATAATGCTTCTGAGTCACAAAACTTTTCCATTTTCTCCCTATCCAAGTTAGGCTGCTGACCAGATTAACAAAGGAGCTGGAAGTGCAGCCACTACCATTACTGCCTTGCAGAACCAAGTTTCATTTCTTTGCCACATAAGCATGCTCTTCCTTGCATCCTGCAGCTACTACCATGCAGGTGAGCATTTACAGCAGCTACAGAAAGGCTGCAACCTGTGTTATAAATCAGGAGGCATCATTGAATCTTGCTTCATACTATTTTTTCAGGATACCAATTTCACTGAATACGTTTCCTGGATATAGCATACCATGGGGTGCTACTCAGATACCCACTGGCTCTTTCTGAAGTGGCTGCTGCAGTACGTTAGCACAAACCATTTGTATTTCCTTGGAATGGACAAGAAATTTATATAAGCCTATCAATAACCTACATACATACAAAGCTACTTTTTATTATTTGTACTATCCGTTTTGAAAAGACCTATCAAAACAGGTTTTAAGTAATAGGATAGAACTGGAAAACCTACCAACACTACTAAAATGAGCCAAACAAAAATAATTTACTCTTCAAGAGTGAACAGGAAAACTTCCCAAGCAAGTATGACTCCCCAAAATTATACTATTCAGAAACTGAAAAGAAAAAAAAATGCCAGCACGTTTTGTTACACAGGACACCTTTCAAATGATACATCTATGGGCAGGCTACCCAACTCCTCAGCTATTATTTAAGCCAGTAATGGATTTTGCGAGACAGTCATCTGGAAGCAGAAAAATTTACTCCTGATGCTTTTAACCTTGTGAACAGCAAGCCTTATCCAGCTGACAAAAATTATCTTGGTCTTCCACCCAGCACAAGCCTGAAGGGAAGGAGTAAGCCTCAAAAAGCAACAATAACCTCAAAAAACTGAAAACAAGAAACCATCTGACCCCATCCTCCTCTTTTTCTTTTTTTTACAATTAGTAACAGATTACAGGTTTCCCTGGTTGTCATCGTCTCTCATCCTGCAGTGCTCTTAAGGTGGCAAAAGGGAAGATCTCTTACCTGCCACCTACAGTAGAGATCTCCCAGCAAGCAAAGATGAGGAAGTAGATGCTATGGCTGTCTTTGCAGCACATTTCTTACTGCTCTGTCCAGAATTCCCTCCCATCTGCCATCCACCAAGGAGTCAGCACCATCTCTGCTCACTACCACTTGAAGAACCACTGCCGCTTAAAAGCAGAATCTTAGAAGCAGAGCTGAATGGGGTCAAGCCTTAGCCAACACAGAATTTAAAGACTTGTCACTACTGCAGCTTGGAACAGGGAGTATTTTCTGTTGTTGACTTAAGTAGTACCAGCGATGAGCATGCCAAAGTTGCAAAAAAGACAAACAATACATCCATTTGTACAGTTGCAAAACTGCATTTTTACATTGGACCTTAACTAAGAGAGACTATAAGGTCGCAATTGTGAGATGTTACTATAAAGAAAACTGAACTACTTTATCCCAAAAAAGTAAGCCTCTCCTATTTCCAAGAACCAAGACAACACCAGTGAAGTGCACAGCGGCATCACACTGAGCAAAATTCACTAAAATTACATCTAATAACCATCTTTAACCTTACTGACAGAGGCTTTACATGAACTAGGAAAACATATTGTTCTCTAACTTGCCAAGTCTCAATGTCGTTTTTATATACACACACACAAAAAGCATAGTTTTAGTGCCACCCTGAAACAAGATCCACTGACACTGCCACAGTCTTAAGACTTCTAGATCTTCATAAACAGAAGGACCTGTTTGCTTGCAGCAAATCAGAAACCAAGCTGAAGATTAATTATTTCAGGAACTACTATTTAAATACACTACCCAAAGCTAATTACACTGTCACTTAGTATCTGTGGCCTCTGCTCTCATGGCACCCAAGTGGTCGCTGGTCTCTTCCTACTTGTGACCCTGTGGAGGTCTGCGTATTTTCACTTAGGGCTTCCAGACACAGGAATTTATTTCCTTTGTAGTCAAGAGGCTTTCATTTTCACGAGGGACACATAACCAGCACTGCGTTCAGGCTGGCATCCCCACCTTAATCTTGAACTCCTGGTCAGGTCACTATTTGTTTTGTCACTGGCGAAATTACTGAGGGCAATGATGACTTTGATCTGTGCTGGTCTTTGACCAGGTTTTGGTTTTAGACCTGTGCATAAATACCACAAGATACACAAAATATTAAATAGCCAATAAGAGCCATTTGTATTCAGGCCTCTGTAGCGATTTTGTAATAAACATATGGCATGCAAATACGCCCTTACCTGCGAAAAAAACTCTAATACACACTCCTGATAACCTTGGAATATCTCTCTGTTCTGTATTCTGGAGCCAACAGAGGCAACCTGCTGATTTACAGAGAAATTCTCCCCTGTAGCAGATTATTGACATTTGGTTTCCATGACAGGCAATACACACGGTCACGTGAGCTGGCAACTCTTGCAGTTTATAATGCAAACAAGTCCATAGCTCCATCTTGGGCTTGTCCGACCCACTTACCTGCAGAAAGGGTTAACCTGGGAAGCTATGGGTATGCTGCTGTGCTGTCTCACCCAGATGCCTGCCTCTAGTTCTCAAGCTGCCTAGCAAAGCAACACCCAATCATAGATCCCTTCCTACAGCAAGCTCTCTGCACTCTTCCAATATAAACAAAACACTGCCATAGGTATTTTTTGTAAGAAGAAAAAACAGTGGGAAAAAAAGGATGCTTCTCCTGCTAAACACTCAACACAAGAACAAATAAGGCTTTTTTTTTTGCTTCCAGAGGGGAGTGATAAAATAAAGGAAGAGTCACAAATTCTGATCTCTAACTACATCTAAGATGGGCAGTTGTGGCAGAGAGGGGAGGAAGGGCGTGACTAGAAGGCAAAAAAAAGAGTAAACTAGAAGATGCTATCTAGCTTGGCATGTGAAGGCAATACACATCCCTGCCCTCTTCTCCAGTGCTCCAGAGTGAGAAGCCTCTGAAGTTTCTACATTGCACATTACTTAGAGACATTTTGCATAATTTTTCCATGCTAACTCTTCACCTTTGGTTAAGGTGATTCCTTAAATACAGTTTTGTACTTAGGCATCCCTCCTCCTTTCTGAGGCCTACTTTGGCTCTGTCTTTATTTTCCTCTTTCTTTCTCTGCACCCTTTCGACTGGTTGTTCTAAGCCACTGTCCTTCTAGTTTTCATTCATCACAGTGTGTTCTTGCTGCCTGCATCTCCTTGTTTTGTCTTCCCATCTATAAGAAGGCTCCATGCTCCTCAGGGAAAGGAGCCTTCTCTAGTCACCTGTCCTTACTGGTCTGTCTGCGTACTGCCATCTGTTTGAGGACAGCTGGAAGAGGATCAGCTCCTAGGACTAGCAAACTGTGAACTCAAAGCACAAACTCTTTGCACCTCAGTGCAGCATTTACAACCACTGCAGCAAAGAACAAGAATGAGAATAGGCTATAAAATTTGTGCATCAAGGCAGACAGGTTGTGGAACAGCCTCCCAGTCCCCTAAGGCACGGATGTCAAACTTACAGCCCACAGGCCAAATCTCGCCCTCCACCTTGTTTTGTCCAGCCTGGCACCTTGTTTCTACCTGGCAGCAGTGCCGAAGTCCTTGTCCCTGTGCTTCTGCCAGCACTGGTCACGTGTGCAGCGTGCAATGCAGGAGCAGGAGAACGGCAGCAGTCGTGAGTTTGACACCCCTGCCGTAAGTCATTACTAGATACTCCACAATGCATGCCCCAAAATACCTTGGCAGAAAGGGGAGGGGGGGAAAAAAAAGGGGTAACCAGACCTCCTCATCCAGGATGTCACAAGCCAGGCGGATGCGGGACACATCAACAAGGTGGGGCTCAGATTTTAGCTTCCTGGAACGCAGGCTCCACAGCTTCACACATGAATTATCGAACCCAGCAGCGAGCAGCTTGCTGTTTGGTGAAATCTCTGCAGTGTTCAACAACTGCTCTGTGTTATAGAAGGCATAGAAACAGATGGTTGTTAGCGAAGGGGGCCCATCCTTGACACGTTTAATGCTGTCCTGCAGTAAATCCAGCGCTGCCTCGTTTTGCAGAATGGAAGCCGGCACATCACTGGGTTCCAGGCCATTGCTCTCATTGCGTGAGGAGCTCCCACTGGCATAGAGCTGGTAGTCAGTCCTCTTGGCAGGCTGCACATCCAGGTGAATGTGCAAGGTCAGGACTTTGCACAGGGCATTGTTGTTGTCACTTTGGAGGTAGCGAAGAAGGTAGTTGTAGCTGTCCTCTTGAAGGCGGATGACATACTTGTTGTCCAGAAAAGCCCGGAGCTTCAAGTTGGACAGGATATCTTGAATAGTCATGGTTGTCTGCAACTGCTCAATGATATCCTTCTGGCTGGCGTTCTGCAAGAACATCCCATGGAAGCGGCTGTAAAAACTGTCCACTGTGCTTTTTAGGCCATTCTGGACCATGTTCAGATGGAGGTAGACGAAAAGGGGATACAGAAGAGGCATCACTTCATGGCTGTGCTGAGAATCTGAATCTACATAAAAAACAGCAACAAACTTCGAATGATTTCTCAATCCACTTCCTACTGGGAACAGAGCAAAGACAATTACTGCACAAAGCCTTGACAGCGGCATCGGAGAGCAAGCAAGAGGAGACTTTTGGTGGTGCATCTAAGTGAACCTCTTCCATCACCTAAGGGGATACAAGTACCTATTACTGATCTGAAGAGAGACTTTCAAGTCAGTGAGGTAAGCTGTCAAAACAAGATGAAGATATTTCAAACCACTTTTTAGGTGTGGGCCACCTATTAAAATACTACCTCAAACTACACGACATCTGAATTTTTCCCCTATGTATTTAAAGACTATGCCCTCTGTTTATTCCAATAAGTGGACTTAAAATTTTACTCATTATATTTAACGTGTTTAAGTCGAAATTATTCACCTAGCTTGTGCAGGCCTCAACTTTGGTGGCTTTTTCCCCCCTCTCAGCTTCAATAAAACTTGCAAGTGGTGCTTTGGATGGAACTGATCTGTCCCCAGGGGAAAGGAAGCTACAGTTTCCAAAACGCACTGCACTGTGCTGTGCTCGTTTTATTTCTGTCCCTGCTCGTGTGCATGCTTTCTCTCTCTCTCTCTCTCTCTCTCTCTCTCCCCTTTTCTCTGCCAAGGCAAATCCCAGAAGTAATTGCTAGTACACAGCGTAACAAACTCCTGATTAGGCTGTGCTGTACCTTGCGGAGACGGATCTGTGCAACAGCTCCACCCCTCCTTCGCCAGCTTCTTGGGACTCTTTCCCTCCCATGTTCAGCTGGCTCCAGGGAACCATAAGGAGCAGAGCCCTGCAGTACAACACCATAACGGGGTACAGGGCACAACAATGAGTTACTGGAGGCCCAAATGGTCCAAATTACTGGAACAAAATAGGCATTGCTGATCATCATACAGCACTGCTGGTCTTCAAACAGCATTGCTTCTTCTCAACTTGTTCTCCCTGCCACTGACCAATGCATACTCTTTTTACGCCCTTTCCATTAGGTTATTTTTTCTCTCTCCTGTTGAGCACCTGCCCAGACCTCCTCTGGTCCATATTGTGCCTCTCTCCCATTTCTATATGAGTAACTACGGAGTGTGTGTGTGGTGTGCAGCATATACACACGTATTTGCATACTTACGCATCATTCTCCTTCCTGTCCCACTGAAACTGGGCCAAAGCCAGTGAAACCAGTGGTCTGTATGTAGTAAAAGTACTAAGCAGCCAGCAGCTGCTCTGTCCTCTGCAACTGCTCTAGTCCAGAAATGCAACAAGGGGAATGATCTCACACTGCAGTGGGGGAAAATGGGAAGAGATGGGAAGTTGGCAGAGACAGGAATGAAGAAAGTGTTCCCCGTGAACATATGGAGAGAGGTTACAGGAGCTGGGTCTGCCCAGCCTGTTAAGGGGGTATCCAACTGCTCTCTTTCAGTACCCTGCTGTACATGATGGAGGGAAATAAGCCAGCCTCTTCTCAGAGGTGGTCAGTCAAAGGACAACAGGCAAGCTCTTGCAAGGGAAATTCTCACCAAATCACTCAGCCCTACAGCTGGGACCCAGAGGTGTAGGTAGTGCAACCTTCACACTTCTTGATTTTCAAAGCCTGACTGGACAATGACCTGAGCAACCTGATCAAACTCTGACCTTGCCCTGGGTTAAGCAGCAGGCTGAACTAGAGATCTCTAGAGTAATCCCTAAATTATTCAGTGGTCCTAGTTCCCCGCCCACTCCTCAGCGCCTCTGGAAGCAGGCATCGCAGAAACTGCATGTGTCCTGTTGGGCCTTGTGGCTGGCTGGCAGGTTACATACGTGAATTGCTTCTCTTTCTGCAGGGGTGCAAGAAAACAAAACTGAGCAAGAAGGACAAAAAAGATTCAAACATTTCACGTGAACACCAATACCACATCTAGCAATGACCCAAGCGATATTTAAGTCAATGAACACAGCAGTCATACTTCTCAAAAATCTATTAAACCATACTGATTTACCCTCAATACTGAAGTGTAACAGTGTTGAATTGCTCCACATGGCAAGCCTAAGACTAAGGCAGTTGAAATTTCCACCTCTGCTTCCTTCCTGCCTCACTCCTTTTCCCTTCAACAACCATCAGGAATATTATTGCTACGGGATCAAATCCCTACGCTGGACAAACGTGAATGTTCCCAAAGGCAGAAAGAGTGGCAACCTCACTTTCCTTGGTACTATTACCTAAAAATCTTATCTGCTTTCTTCTTCCCACATTAGGGATCCATAGAAGAAATAAGGGCATTCCCAGGAGGTCCCCCCTACCTTTTAGTAAATAAACAAACAAACAAATAAATAATCATCATCATCTTCCGCATCACACTACAGAATGAGAATTTTTTTCCTTTCTGTCATATACCTGCAGTCTCAAAGCCCATACAGGTACATTTAAGGGACCAAATTCTACTGTAATAAACAAGACCGTAACAAAAAGAAACCAATTATGAATAAAATTAAATCTATAAGACTGCAAAGAACTATATTAACTTCTAAGTTACCTGCCTTTCATATAAGACTCTAATCTTCCTTATTGTTCTGTGGACGTATGATGTTATCTAAACAAGCTCTACCCATATACAAAGGCCAAAAGCTTGAACAAGAAAGGGCAAACAGTCAGTAATCTATAAAAATCAAAAGTGCTTAGCACTTGAGCAACAAAAAAAGGAAAGAGAAACATTTCTAATTACAGTAACTGAAATCTCAAAATTAGAAATCAAAATATTATCAGAAGTATGAATTTTATTCTTTGTACTGTACTTTACTCATTCAAATGACAAAAAATCTGCTATCTTTCTTTTCCATGCTTCTTGATCGTTACCTGTGAGAAAATTACGTAATCGTCCAAATTGTACTTCATATTGCTGTGGCTCTGCCAGGCAGGGAGCTGCAGACACAACGTTGGCACAACCAGATTCAGATTGGACTGTGAAATAAAATAAGTAAAATTAAGTAAGAATTTAAGGAATTTTGCAGGTATGTCTGGAAACAAAGCTTCTTAAAATCCAAGGTAATGCAACCACCAAGGTGACATTTTATCTTTCAAACTGTCCAAGACACGGCATTAACAACCTAGACAGGTCATTAATGAGAAAGCTTAAAAACCCCTGCAAAGCTCAACAACTCACCTGCTTCCCCCAAAAGACATTTTTTTAAGTTTTCAGATACAACTTTAAGTTCTCAAGAAAATCAGACTCTAACACCATCACCGATCCCTTCACAGTTTTGCAAGATACTCAACAGTTTTAATACTGTGCATTCAGAAAAGTTGATGAAATCAATCTACAACTTTGTCCAAAACACAATTTCTGTTTCAGTGGGACCCACCACCCATCATGGACTGAAGGTCTGCAGTGACACTAGCTCAGAGTCTCAAATTCCTTGCCCCAGTCAGTACCATTTACTACAAATGACAATCATTACCATTTACTAGTCTCCCTGAGGTGGTGGTGAAAACACACTAAATCTCTAAGCAAACACTAGTTTATAATCAAAGTGTGTCCTGCTCGATGAGGATTTTAGGTTAAAGGGAAGCTGGTATCTGACCCCAAACCCAGTTTATACAGTCTCCTGAGATGGTGTTGAACTAATTTCAGAATTGGTATCAACTCAGATAAAAGTGATTCTACACTATTTTAGAAAGGAAACTGCCTTTTCTTTCTCTGGCACCAAACTTTCTCCTCTCCCGCTAACCCCTCAATCTTGGTGGGTGTCTGCAAATCTGCACCAAGTCCCCCGTCAACAGGGGACTTGGTGCAGATTTGCAGACACCCACCAAGATACCCTAGGCATGTACAAATACCAGTGATTACAAACTCAAATTGCAAAATTCATGCTTCTAAATTTTAACTAATGTTAATTCACCCTTTCTTCTAGAAAAACACAACAGGGCAAGCAGTTTCACTTAATTTTCCTTTCTTAATCTTTTTTTTCAACTCATAACTATTTTCCCCAAACCCTATTTTTATTACTCTCAACTCCTTTAGCTTCTTTCAGTCTTCCCCGCCCCATACCCCTGCCCCTTTCCATCGTCTCTCTTTGCCTTCCTAGTCCTGATCAATTGTTTTTTTGTTCCAGCATTTGGCTCACGCACAGAGACACAACTCTGACAGCCCTAGAAGTCTATAAACAACATCATCAAATTTTCACATGCTAAAGAGAGATAGGCCAGCCTCCAGCTTGTCTCAGTGCTTCTAATTAGAAAGAGATCAGCACATGGTGTACAGGCACCCAGTCACTATTCTCCCCCACCACCTCTGGTAAGATACAGGTCTATCTTCCTGGAACTTATAGAAATACAAGAGATGTATTTACTGACTCTCCAAGGCAACATGAATTCCATTTCTAAAATAGACAGCTGAGCTCTGCTAATCATCCTTTCATGGGAAAAAACAAATACAGATTCCAATACCTTGTCTTCACTCAAATCAATTTTGAAATAAACAACTATAATTTATGGAAAGGTACAGGTGCACTGTGCTTTCTACAGCCTGCCTGCTTCAGAAATGCAAAGCTACCAAGAATTCCAGGCTCACATACTGGTATTACTTAATGGCTGAAGTAAAATCTCTCCTATTCAGACTTAAAATTTAATATCATCAATATTCAGTGTGAGAAAGTAAACTGTATGCATGCACATGTAGAAACTTCAAAATGCTTAGTGACAGTTTTCAATATCAGACATGCTACTCACTGTAAAAAAAAAAGAAAAGAAATAGGAAAGCCTGTCTTCTATGCTGTGTCATAGGGTTACATACAAGGGTCAACTCTTCACAGAGTTCTGGTGGCCTCATTTCAGTGGGAATGGGAATGAAAGACAGTAAATTTTCAGATATATTTTCTCTTTTAATGTATTCATTCTAATACATTAACAAATCTACAATAGTTGGTTTTCCACCTTCCCCAGTGGTCATAAGAACACCTATTGGAAACATCTGCTCCTTGACTTCACTTCCAGTTATTGCAGCTAGCTATGCGACCTGACAGCAAATTCAAAGGAACTCACTCCTAACTCAGGGACATGGACAGTCGCCTCCTGATCTTCTACGCTGGCTATGAGCAGCATTGCTTCCAGCTAACAAATGCAGGGCTACTGCAAGCACAGCTTCACAGTAACTGATTCCTCTCACTTACATGAGTGTGAAGATGTATAATTTTACATTATTTCAGAAGTCCTACGTGTTGCTAGTATACTATGGGCAATATTAGAGGAACCTATTCCTTAAGTCACACAGTCTGTCCTCAAATATTCGTCTATATTTCTCCAGAAATACAGGATTAGTCATCATGAAGCTCTGTGCTGTGTTTTACTGCACATGCAATCAAACAGTGTGCTAGATAATCTCATCTGGGCTCCCTTTCCCATGAAAAGTTGGACCAGATGATCTTTTGAGATCTTTTCAAGTTGGGCTGTTCTGGGATTCTGTGAAAACAGAGTTGTAGACATACAGCAAGTATACTCAGTAATGGAGAAGGGCTGAACCAGAGAGACTCTGGAACAAAACAAAAAGAAATGCTAAGGTAAAACTGAGAAAACAAAACTATTCAAAACCAAAACCAGAGGACACTCTTCACTGTGAAAGAAATAGAAGTAAGCAACTCTCCCATTGAAACAGGCTGGTTGATTTAAAAGCCAAACAAAATAAAAGAGCTGAACAGAAAAAGTGAGGTGAGTTTTGTTAAGGAATTAGCAAACACATCTTCAGACACGAATGTTTGATTGCTTTTCCTGAAATAAAGCAATGCAGCCTTTAGAATCTGGTCAGTTTTTATTTAGTTTGCCTAAGATGACTGCAGCATAAAGTATTCCCAGCCTCCCTGTCAGAATAAGAACAAGCTGGGTTTTTCTTTTCGGACAGTCATTCAGAGAACTGCAGCACAATCATTGAGAGCTTACTACGAGCATGTTTGACGAGAAGTAGTAGTAAGAAGTTCAACACACGAGAGCAGACCATTTTCAGTTCTAATAAAAACTGATGACTAAGTTCTGAATCACCCACCACAAACTCCTTGCTCTGGCAAGAGGATACAGACAAAATTTAGTAATAACATTTGATAGAAGATTAGTAAAAAGACAAATCCCCATCACACACTCACTCACGCTCTTCACTGAAACATTTTTCTTCTGCATGATGCCATAAGCGAATGCAAGGACTTGCAAACCAGTTCATCTCTCTTACTTCAGATACTCATCTCCTCCTGATAAGGACTTGTCCTAAGTTCTAAACCCTTTTCAACACTGACCTTTCTACTGACCTCTCCTGTAACACCTCCCATCAAAAGCAGTTCAGCTTTTTACTTTGCTTTCATTCCTTCCCCAACTCCCCCACTATTATTTCAGGGAGTTGCGACAAACTTCTGATAGTTACTCTGAAAACAGCAAGGAAATGAAAAGTACTAAGAAGACGTAAGTCACTTCTAATAATGAAATACTACCCAATTTCCTTCTGGCCCCTGAGAGAGTCATTCTGGACATTTACCCACAAATCACTCATCTTTGCATTGTAACTATGACAAAATACTCCAGAGGTAGAAAGACTATTTTGGCATCCAATCTTATCTACCTGCAAGCACAGACTTATAAAGCAACTAATGTTTTGTCAAATCAAGTTGTTTCACAAGTAATTAAGGTCTCCACAATTCTTAGTCTGCAATACTGTCACAATTGAAGCAGTTTCGCTATCAGAAAACACTTCCTCCTTGCACTTTCATCCAAAGGTCAGCCCAGTATTTTCTATTACTTTTACAAGTAAATTTAATCTTTATAACCTCCATGTTGCTTGCATGCTTTGAATATTTGTACATGCTCAAGCCATAACGTAATTTGTTATAATAAAAATAATAATTACAATAAAGACTTGCAGACAGGAATTGACAAGCAGGAAGTGTAGCAGGATTCAGAAACCTTTAAGACAGAGAAGAAAGGGCTTGCACAGAAATAAACTGTCTCATCCACTGAAGATGTGGGTTTTCTCAAGTGACAGAGCAGAGCTTTCACAACTAGAAAGCTGGCTAGGCCAGAGAAAGAAACAGCCTCTATCACTTTCATTTCACATGACATAGCTCTCCTGGAGTACAAAGGTACAACAGATTTTCCCACTTCTGCTTAATCCTTCATCTAGGTGGTTCTCACCTCCATTCCAAAGCACCACTACTCACCAGACTTCGTGTTATTTGAGCTACAACATATGCATTTTCCTCTACCATGACCTGGTATTTCAGCCTGCTGATTCACTGACCATGAGCCTCACCTTGTTACCCTTGTTCATTCTTCAGAAGTTTATAACTCACGCCAACTTTGCACCTGGAAATGTCTTTATTTCAAAAGGAGAGCTGTCCATATGTGCAGACAAACTCACGTAGTTACCCATATACATCCTCACACTGGTCACAACCCGACAAGAAGCATGCATGGAAAATACGATAGGATTACCTGTGAGATTAGCTGCCATCTCTTCAGCAGTCTGACACAGCCTCAGCCCTTGTTTTAGGGGACCTTCTGAGTCCACATACTGACGGCGCTTGAGGTAGCAGGACACTGCCATCTGAATCTGTTCTGTGCGTACGCGTTTCATGACCTTTCCAAAAGAAAAGAAATACAGGATTGGGCTCTTACTGAGTAGGTACATGCTAAAACTGATAGGGAAACAAACGACTCAGTATTTTCATTGCTGAAGTCAAACAACTTCGTTGCTGAAATATTAAACAAAATCTATAGGCACCTGCCTCTCAGTACTAAGGCGTAACTAGACACTGAATCAGATCCACAGAGATATTTTCCTGCCTAATTCTACTAATTTCACTCAGGAATCCAAAACAAAAAACAACAAAAACTGCAGTGGTGAGGTGAAGTATTTGATTTTGTTAACAATTAACTCCTTGCTTTCTCCTCCTTACTTTTTTACAGTAGGAGTTTGGGTATTCTTCAGTTATTTTCAGACTCCTCTGCTTAACCAGCCAACAAAACGATACCAGAAGAGTCAAGAGAACGAGAAATTAGTATACAGGAAGGAAATTTCAGAATACTTTAAATATCACACCTATTTTACCTACTTGGGGAGTCCCAGAAGCAATAGTTTATCACCTGAACACAAAGGTCAGAGCCAGACTTCTGGCACTTCAGTCAGGTAAGTCCCCAGAAAAAAACCCCAGGGAAGTTAAAAACAAAAGCAGAGCCTTACACCGTTTTCACCTGCCTCCATCTATCCAGACTTCCCTCCAACAAGAGTTATAAAAAAATCCTTTGAAGTTTCCTTTATACAAATTTTGAAAGCCATCCTCACGAACTCGAGTTGGTCTCAAAACCAAAAGAAGCCTGATGACAGCTTTTAGCCTCTGGCTTGAAATAAAAGAACTTCAGTAAGATCAACATTATAGCTCCCTCACAATTTGAGTAGTCCCTGACTGCCATCAATCCTTTGCAATAGCCATCAACTTTACACTGATGTTTAGGTAACTTTAAAGACTTTAAATAAAGAAGAACCAAGCAACCATTCTATTCCACCAGAAAAACAGGTACAGTCTGCCTCAGGATTGGTTCTACACCTTGCAGCCCCACTGCCACAAGACCTGAATATGCTTTATAAGGAAACATGCTTTCTGGTTTGAGTAGCTATAATGCAATGAAACACAGCTTCTCGAGAGAGACAAGGATACCCATTCCTCTCCCTTGTATGAGATGTAATTCTAACAAAACGACAGCTTTAAAAATATGATAATAAATGACCCTTTTCTAATACCCATGCACGCTATAGTGCTTATCCCAGTTGTCAGAACAATAAGCCCTTTGTGGAGTTCCACAAGGATGGGAACACAAGGTTTTAGCAAAAATTACTTTAAACAGATATGTGGAATTTCAAACCCATAGGCTTTGGGGAAAGCCTTAAAAAGATTTCCATTTGTTCTCACAGGTGAAATAACTGTTGAGGGTGGGGAAGGGTCATCAACAGGTGCGGAGTTTTCAAAGCATTTCCAGACAGACGTATTAAAAGCACAGGTTTCAACCACAACTTCATCCACTCCAAAGGCAAACTTCCCTTTCATCTTCCTTGCAATTAAATATATTAAATTTGAGACTTACACTGCCTAAAACGTAACACTTCTTCTGCTGCACAAAACTGTAGGAAAGACACAATTCTAATGAAGACCATGAAGAAGGGTGGACACTAGGGTGGGTCAGCATCTCAGCATTCTCCTAAAACACACTCTGAACTAAGCTTCACAGTGTATTATGTTGCCATTCTGCATTTCAGCTAGTAGCATGTGATCACATATAAGCCCATGGCCACACAAATGCTTCTGCATGCACTATGCCATACAGATTAGGTCTGGGTAGCAACTTAAAATACATTTGAGATACTCTCGTGGATGTTTATTTCAGGTCTAGAAACCACTTTGGAGAGTTTGCATCTAGACTGTTGTATTTGGCTTATAATCCAAAAGAAACTCACTCCCCAAACGGCATGGAACAGATTCAACTAAATGTTTCTGAAGTGGTTAAGGCAGTCAAAACTCCGCAAATCAACCTCAGGTCTGTGGTTCAACTGCAGAGAGAGAGCATCTAGAAATATCCTTGCCCATTCTTTTTTGCTCCAGTTTCAGGATCACTTTGTGCTAAGTTAGATTCAGCAAGAAACCCTTATTCATTACGATACAGCACACATGTAGAGATAATCTCCCCTAAACCCATAATGGATCAGAGAAACCTAAAACCAGTGTGTGAAAAATGCATAACTCCAGAGGACCCTTTGAAATGACAGTGACAAACCAGAGGAGCACCAAGATCAGTCTTTTCAAGCTGCCAAATGAGCAGAAACAGAAAACGGTAAAAGGTAAATGATAAGCAGTAACCCAGTCACCTTGAATTCTAACATCAGGATCGGACATTTCAGCAGCAAGAGAAAAGGGTCTGGAAACGGGCAGTTGCTGGCAGCTGATTCAATCCCAAGCTTCTTCAGAGCTTTGCGTATAACAGGCAAGCTGCAGTTTCTTCAGCAAAGATTATCAAGGTGGTGCTTGCAGCTGCTTTAGGCAACCTGTACAGCAGGGGTGTCAAACTCATGGCTCTTGCCATGCTCCTCCATCTTAACACGCTGCACACATAACCAGCGCTGGCAGGAGCATAGGGGCAAAGAGCTTGGCGCTGCTGCTGCATAGAAACAAGGTGCCAGGCTGGATAAAACCAGGTGGGGGGACGGATTCGGCCCATGGGCCATGAGTTTGACACCCCTGCTGTACAGTTTCTCACTCCCTTCACAAACTTTGTACATTCCTCCCGGTACTCGCAGTAGTGGGTGTTATGAGAAGTGTCTCAAGGAGTTCTCTATTCCCAGGTGACAAAACAGGAACAACCTTACAGGAAATGCATCTTGACCAAGAAAACCCTGTTGGCATCAGACACACTATCAATCACCCCTACTTTGATTTCAGTTCTTTGTTTCTTTGTTCGTTTTGCCTTTAGACTTCATCTTCTGCATTATGAAGGGCAATGTCACAGGAGCAGGAAAAACGTTCATGAAAAGTGGAAGAGCAGCAAAACATTCTTACAAATATTCTCTGTCAAGCCCTCAAAATTAGACTATATCATGAAATAAACATAATGACTGCCTGCCAAAGTGCTGGGTTCAAGCTGAGCCAGTTCACAACAGGTCAATGATGCAGAATTCAAAGGCAAAAAAGGACAACCTTGCCATTTTAACCTCCAACCAACTTCAAGACTCTAGTTCTCATCCCTGAAGGTAATCTCCAAAACATGAAGCAAACTGAAAGCATAATGTGTTCCCTGTCCACACCTGCAGAAAGCTTGAAACAATTGTTCAGAAGTCCCAGCTGCCTCATTCTTCTCAAACAGCCAGAGAGAACAATAAATACTAATGCTATTAACTATTTTTACTGATAAGCAAAATACACAAGGAAGGAGAGAATAAAGATCACATCATGACTCTGCACAGCTACAATGCAGCGTCTACTGCAGCGCCACAAATCAGAGCACAAAAAAATAAGGATATTAGGTTAATTTTTTCTGACAAACCAAAAACACTGGAGAAATCCAGAAAAGACGCTAATCATACAAAACACCTAACAAGTTCCTCTTTCCTAGAAAAGCTGGAAAATAGCTGTATAGTACACACTGGGCCCTGGAAATTAATTTCCTGCTTACGCTACATCTCAGGTACAGGTTTAGGCAGATTCCACAGCCTTGAAATACCACCAATACAGACGCATGAAAAAGTACTCGAAAACTAGTGTTGGAAATGCTGCTTTTAAACACTCTACACTCCTGTCCTGATGGTGGGTGTGCAGTCTCTTCCTTTCAACATACTGAAGAAAGACCTGTGATCATCAGAAAAGAACCAAGGACATGCAATCTTAAAAAAAAAACCAACAAAAAACCAAAATCAAACAAACAACTCAGAAAAGCACATTTTGAGCATTCTCTACTGAGAACTGCAACTCAGGCCTGGGTTGCAGATACAGAAGTACCATATTTTATCTTTTATCACTACAAGCAAAATTTAGATCTGCCCATCTAAATCACATAATTTTTAATTTTGTGACATCAAGTTAGTCTAAAATTTACAAAATTTCAGAATAAACAAGATAAGGATAAACATGAGAAGATCAGAATGCAGAGCTGAGGGACTTCACACATGCAGCTGCTGCAATTCAGAAAAGAGGGAAAGCAAACACAACAAGTTGACATGGAGACTCGGCATGGTGGTGGTGGTGTAAAATAGGAACAGCACTGCAGATAGCAGGGAATACGGAGAAAGCTTCTGCCTGAGTAGCAGTGCTCATGCCAAGAGGCAGAAGAGAGGAAGCAGCTGTGATTTCAGAAGAGCCTGCATCCATTTTCATCGGACCTGGATCTGGCTTCACTGTCCAAGCTAAACTCTGCCCAAGTCTACAGTGCAGTTTTTATTCCCCAGAAGGCAGAGCCCAGCAGCGTGCTTCACCCTCCATGGGGACAGCACACATTTTACCCCTGGCAGGACACGCTTTACCCCCGTCCACACACCCCCAGCCCCACCCCCGTCCACACCCCCCCAGCCCCACCTCCCAATCCTTCCTCCCTGGAGCTGCCGGGCCTCATGGATAGAGCTCTCCACCAGAGGACCCAGAGCTCCCGGGCAGGACCAGGAGCCCCGGGGTCAGAGCCAGGAGCCCCGGGGACAGAGTTCTCCCACCCAGGGCAGGACCCAGAAGACACAGGGCAGGACCAAGAGCCCCAGTGGCAGAGCTTCCCTGCCCCAGCCAGGATCGGGAGCCCCAGGGACAGAGCCATGAGACTCAGGGCAGCATGCAGAGTGCTGGGGACAGAGCCCCGCCACCCAGGGCAGGATCTGGAGTCCCGTGGTAGGATTGCTGGGGCTGCCTCCGTCCCGGCCAAGGCTCCAAGTGGGAATCTGAAGGGAGACGAAAGTGAAAGTCTTCCCCTATCAGAATAAAATGGGGAAAAAAAGGAAAAGGATAGAGAGACGGTGCAATAAGAAGCCACTAATTAATCCAGCACACCTTCCAAGTCATAAAATACCACGGGAAAAGCCCACCCCGGGACCAGGGCAGGACTCGGAGCCCCGGGGACAGAGCTCCCACCCGATCAAGGCTCTGAGTGGGAATCTGAAGGAAGATGAAAGTCTTCCCCCATCAGAATAAAGAGAAGACAAAAGGAAAAAGGGAAGATACATAAGAAGCCTCTAATTAATCCCAAGCACCTTTCAGATTATAAAATCACAGAATAACAGAATGGTTGGGTTTGGAAGGGACCTAAAAGCCCATCCAGTTCCACTCCCTCTGCTGTGGTTAGGGACATCTCCCACCAGACCAGGCTGCTTAAGGCTCCATCCAACCTGGCCTTGGACACTTCCAGGGAGAGGGCAACTACAGCTTCCCTGCGCACCCTGTGCCAGCGTCTCACCACCCTCAGCATGAAAAATTTCTTTCTAATGTCTAATCTAAATCTTCCCCCTTCTAGTTTAAAGCCATTCCCCCTCGTCCTATCACTACTTGCCCTTGTAAAAAGTCCCTCCCCAGCCTTCCTGTAGCCCCTTCAGGTAGTGGAAGGCCGCTATGAGGTCTCCCCAGAGTCTTCTTTTCTCCAGGTTGCACAAGCCCAACTCTCTCAGCCTGTCCTCACAGCAGAGGGGCTCCAGCCCTCTGTTCATCTTCGTGGTCCTGGGAAAGGGTCCCTCTTTCCCCCACCTCCCCAGGCGCAGGGAAGCGCCCGGCCCTGCCCTGCCCCGGGGCCGCGCCCGTGCCCGAGGCCCCCCCCTCCCCAGGGACCCGTCCGTACCGAACAACCCTCCCCGCCCGAGCCCCCACAACCACCCTCAGCCAGGCCCAGGTCCCCGCCACGAGGCCCCCCAGACCTGCTCCCCCCCGCACTCACTGAGCATCGCAAGCGGCGGCAGCGGCGGCAGGAGACGGAGCTTAGTGGGGCCGAGGCGGCGCTGTCACTGCGCCCCGCGGCGCCAGGCGCTGCCGGCGGAGGCGCCGCTGCTGCCGCCCGCCCTGAGTACGGGTGCCGGGGGTGCCCGTGGCCCGGCGGGCGGCGAGAGCCGCTCCATGGCCGGGTGACACGCGCCGCGGCGGGCGGGGGGAGCGGGGCTGGTCCGTGCGCAGGCGCCCTGCGGCCGCCAATGGGCACGAGCTGCCCCCGCAGCGCCTCCCGCGATCGGCGATCGGCTGGCGCTGCCTGGCGCGGACAGAGGCGGGGCGGAGCGGGGGCAGCAGGCGGCGGGGAGCCGTCGGGACGGGACTAGGCTGGACTGGGCTGGACTGGAGGTACCGGGGGGTGAGGGAGGCCCTGGGGCTGGGGGTGCGGCGGGTGATGATGGGGGATGTGGGAGAGGTCTGGAGTGGCTCGCTGAAGGGGAGTCCAGCAGGGAGGGCTGGAGGGGAGAAGTGGGATGGAGGGGCTGCTTCGTTGAGAGGGAGTCTGGCGGGGAGGGCTGGAGGTTGCAGGGCTGGAGGTTGCAGGGCTGGTGGAGGAGAGGGGAGTGTGGGGCATCTGTGGAGCGGTGGGGCGGCCTGGAGGGGCTTTTTAGAAGGCCTGGAGTGCTTCCTTGAGGGGAGAGGCCGACATGGAGGGTTAGAGGTGGTGGGGCTGGCGGGGTAGAGGGGCTTGTAGGGATCCGGGGGTGTGAGGGTGGGGCTTGGAGTGCCTCGCTGCGGGGGAGGCTGGCAGGGAGGACTGGGGGTCATGGTCTGGTAGGGGAGAGGTGGGTGTGTGGGGCCTGGGGGTGAGTAGGCTTAGAGTGGTGGCTGCGGGGCCACCTGCCCGGCCTGCTGCCTCTTAGTTGACATGTGGTTCAGCCGTGTTTCTTCATCTCTGGAGGCCCACCTGCTGTCCCCATGGCAGCCGTCTACTCCGGGGTTTACCTGAAGCTGAAGAGCTCCAAGACTTCTTGGGAAGACAAACTCAAGTTAGCCCGTTTTGCGTGGGTTTCTCACCAGTGCGTTCTGCCTAATAAAGAGCAAGTAAGTACTTTCTAACGTAAAGAGAGAAAGAAAAAAAATCCTGTTCGTTAACTACTGTTGAGGATGAATTGGTTCTCAAAATTCAGAACTGGTTGCTTAAGCTTTTACCTCTAGGGAGTAGCACAAATGTGGCTCTAACGGTGAATTGTGGATGGCTTTTGTTTTCTGTGTGGGTGTATGAAATATTTTCATAACATCATGTTTTAGGTAGCTTTAGCAGGAAGGTCTGTATTACTGCAGGAACAAAGAGTCTTTCTTATAGAAAGGGTAGTGTGTGTGCACACACGCATTCTGTCTCTCAGACAAATGAGAAAGCATTGTCTTTAGAGCTGTTATTAGCATTGTTTGTTGTATCCTGTACAGGATGCTCTGAAGTCTAATGCTTCTGGTCATAGTTAAGAACAAGAATTTTAAGGTGGGAGAACTAACTGTAGCTCTACATGTGATTTCTGGTGTTCTGAATTTGCACATGGTAGGTGTACATTCTAGATTCATGGGCTTCTCCTTGGAAGATGCTTGGAACCCACCCTCTCCCCTTAGGTCTTTTGTTTTGACCCTATTCCCTGAAGGTTTTGACCCTATTTCACCAAGCAAGGGATCTTGTGCCTCTCCTCCAGCCTAATAGTCTTGTTCGCACCATCTGAGATCTGTGTTTTAAGTTCCTGTTGTTTCAGTTACTTAGAATATTAAACGTAGCCATACACCATCATTTTATTTTGAAATCGATCATTTAAACTAATAAGTTTCAGTCTTTTCTGGTTTGCACACTTCTAAATTCCTAGGCTTGAATTTCTAGTTAGTGTCTTGAAACATACCAAGAGGGAGGCGTGAAAGGAATACTAATTGTCAGAAAAGGAAACTCATCTGATTCTTTAAGTACTGATTTAAAAGACTGTGTTTGCTAAGCTGTATAGACTCTCAGAATTATACGTTGATGAAGGGGGCCTTGATGAACTCCCTTGATGAAGGGGATGTTGAGTCCTTGAAGCTGTCTTGCAAGGATATGGGGGAGCACAGGGCCGGCAATGGATTTAGAATGAATTCTCTCAGGAATTTGGATCTTGATTAAAATCTACAAGGGTGGTTTCTCTGCTCATTCAGAGCCTGCTCTGCTTGAATGTAGAGCAGTTCTCAAGGCATGAGTGCGTAATTGTGAAGAGGTACTACTTTTGTCTTTTTCTCACATGGGGGTTATTAAAGATTACTTCTTTTCCCTTTTGTTAAAAGGTATTGCTCGATTGGGTAAGCCATGCGTTGGTTTCATACTACAATCAGAAACTTGAACTAGAGGATGAAATTGTTGAGAAACTCTGGGCGTATCTAGACAACGTTATCCATAGCAGAAGACTACAGAATCTCTTAAAGAGTGGGAAGACAATTGGTCTCAGTTTTTCAATTGCACAGGTAACTAAAACTGTGGATTTTTGGTAACGTGCTGTGTAGCAGTGCATATCTGCTACTGTACGTGACTCTTCCTCACAGACACTGCTGCTTCTTCGGATGACTCTGAACAGTGATGGCACCAAATCATTGCTGATCTTGCTGATTGAATTATTTTAGCCTCTGATTGAATTATTTTAGTCTCGTCTGAGAGTGAATGGGGGAGACTTCAGCTGCAGTTTAGAACCAAACCAGACAGTGTAAGTTCCTATTCAGCTTGCTGGTTACAGAAATAGCAGAATTAATGGATGGCTGCAAAGAGGTGTTGTGCAGGAATTGTACCAGTTTAAACGGGATCTGGGAGAAAATGAGAAGTACAGGTCAAAGCAGCCTCTGCAGCCCAAGGACCGACATGATAGAGGGTCTGGTGGAAAGAATTTAAGGATCCGTTTTAGCCCAGTGGAGCTTGAGCTGAAGAGATGAACTGTCCACTGCAAAGTGTAAGGAGACAGATGAAATTTTAACTCTAAAATCAAGGCAGATTAGTAAATCTTTACTGAATTTGTTTGCTGACAAGATTATCTGGAAGAGAGAAAAGAGAGCAACTAGAAAGGGGACCGAAGGACAAAACCGTAAGGAAACCAGCACAGAATTTGAGAAAAGGAAGGGAAATGCGAGTTCAAGTAAAGGTTAATTCTTCAAAACTGTGTGTGCCTCAAAGACGAGAGAGAACAGTCCTTCACATTCAGATATCAGCACAGGATACTGCCCTCTCTGCAGGATCAAATGTTAGAATCATGTATGGATAGTCTTACGCTGTTGGTGGTAGGGCACATACTGAAGGAGGGCTTCCTCACTCGTTATGTGGTGCAAAGAAGCAGGGACACTGTTCTGGCCAGAGGAGCTTCTGGTTTGAGACCCATGATAGGAGAGGCCCAGCAGCAGCCTTTGGCAGGTCTCTTCCTTCTTGCAGCCAGAGCTCACAGAAGGTATTGTTGGTTTGTTATGATCAGCTTTATCTTTGTATACAAAGTTAACTGTGGGTGTTGGTTTTGTTTCAATCTTCAGGTCATAAATGAAAGATTATCAGAGGCTTGCTCTCAAAAAACACACCAAAACATTGGCACAGTGCTGACTTGCTCCAGTGGCATTCTTTCTACTCCTTCACTCTCCATCATTTACACAGCAAAGTGTGAGCTCTTGGTTGATCTCCTCAGCAAGCTGTCCACACTGGCATGTCAGCAGCTGGCTTCTGACAACACTGTGGGCTCCCAGGTGTTCAGTGTCCTCCAGCTTACCTTTGCTCAGTACCTCCTGATCCAGAGGCAGCAAACCAACCCAAATCGTGTGTTTGGGCAAGTGACAAGTCACTTGCTCCAGCCATGTCTGCTCTTGAGGCACTTGCTGACTGTGAGGAGCTGGACACAAGCAGATGACAACTATGTGCGTCAGCACCTGAGCAGGGAGATCCGAAACCAAGCAGAAACTTTGCTGCAAGCTGGGTTATTCCAGCCTGAGCTCTTCTCCTCCTACAAAGAGGAGCTGCTGCCAGAACAGGAACTCCAGGAGAAGAAGAAAGGAGCTTTGAAAAGTCTTTTGCTGCCGGTCAACACAGTGCAGACCAAGCTGGGCAGTAGCTTTTGTGACCCTGCCCTCCATGGAACTGTTGTGGCTGGTTCAGTGTCCCTGCTGTATAAGCTCTTTCTGGACTCGTACTCTAAGGCAGAAAACCATCTCATGTGTTTCCACATGTTCAGCAGGCTTTTTGACTGTCTTCGGCTCTCTGGCCTACAGCAGGGCACAAGGGAGGATGCACTCTCTCCTGCGGACTGGAGCACAGAGCTGCTTGCTTTGGAACAGCTTCTGAACTTGGTGCTTAGCAATGATATCTATAACGTTGCCAGTGACCGCATTCGGCACAAGGAGATACAGTTTGGGTTTTACCGCAAGCTAGCACAGATGTTAATGAGTCACTCCCAAGCTTCCATCCCTGCTTGGTTCAGGTGTTTAAAACTTTTGGTGTCATTAAACCACCTTATAGTAGAAACAGACCTGGGTGACTTAGTGGCCTTGGCTTGGATCAGTGCTAAGGTCTCTGAGCGTACGAAGAAGCCCCAGGAGGCTCTCATCGACACCATGTTTAAGACCTATTCCAAGCTGCGACAGTTCCCACGGCTCTTTGAGGAGGTGCTGACAGTCATTTGCCAGCCTGGTGCTGCTGAGCTGAGGCTGCCTGTCTTCTCTGCTGGCCTGACAGTAAAGCTTCGTGAGTGCCTTCTTGAACTGCCACCCAACCAGATTCTGGACATTTTGTGTCTCTTTGTGGAGAAATGCCAGACCCTTATCATTCCTGCTGTTGAAGGGTCAGCTGACATGGCCTTGAAGCTGCTCTCAGTGAGCTCAGTGCTGCACGCTTTTCTGTTCAATATGAGGAGCCTGGATGATGTCACTCCTTCTCCTGTGGTCCTTCGTACTCAGAGTCTACTGGCAAAGATGCAGAAGGGGATAATTCAGCCACTGATGGAGCTGCTGCAGGCTCCTAGAAGAAAGAAAGAAAAGTCAGACCTTTGGCTAAGAAAGGCCAGTGACTCTGCTCTCCTTCTTGTTTACACTTGGGTTGAGGTAGACACTTTGTTTGGTGTTAGTTGTAGTAAATACGTGTCTCCAGCAACTGAAATTGCTGGTGCTGTTATTGCATCTGCTGCAAGGCATGGAGGCATTTTAGCTTTCCTTCCTGGTGTGGAGGAGCAGTGCTGGGAGAAAGTCATGGAACTCGCAAGTGGTTTTGCCTCCACTAGTAAATATTGCTTAGAACTGCTCACACTTCAGAAAATGAAGATGATCTTAATGCAGCCTGAAGCTGACCTGCAGGTCTTGGAGCAAGCTGCAGCTTTCATCCTGGAGTCTGGGAGATCCAGCATAAACAGGGGAGAATCTGAACCATGGGACGGAGATATCAGCACGATAAGCGATCTCACCTACCCCACAGCCCACTGGCACCTAATCATTTCCAACCTGACTATTCTGTTGCCATATATTTCCCTGAAAGATGTAGAGTACATTGCAAATGTGCTTCTAGAGACGTTAGTGTTGGCCAAGGCTCAGGAAGCTGACACAGACCCAGAGCCTTCCATCACCATTGGAAAGATATCTCTTGGTTTGATGCATAGCTCCTTTCTGCCGGAAATGAAGATCCTGCATTGTGCTTTTCTTACCAGTCTTATTAATCAATGTGCTAGGGTGCTGCCCTCTGCTGCCAAGGATTCAATAGATCTGCCACTTCAACAGCTATCTGCAGGTAATATCCCTTGGCTCGAAGAAGTCCTGGCTCCTTGCAGACCTGTTGACCCACTGGAAGCACCGTCAGAAAACAAACCGCTGAAGGATGAGCTCAGCTTGTCTTGGAAAACACTGGAGAAAGTTGCCCAGTGTATAGTATTGTTAGCAAAAAATGGCTGCCCTGTCATCCTGAAAGAAAGTCAGCTTGAAAGCTGCTTGAGTTTACTAGAAATTGCTTCTGTGATGAAACTAGATGGTCTTCTTCCCTCTGACTCTACCCGATGTTTTCTGGTACTACTGTCCCTGCTAGCCAACACCAGGACTACTGTCTCCTGCAGCAAGCTGCTGTTGCTGAAGTTTTTAAGTACCTGCTTTCACCTCCTGAGGTGCCTGCAAGCTGGCAAGAATGCCAGCTCTGTTTTTAAGGTGTTTCATGCCAGTGATGTTCTTGAAGCTGTCGTGACCTCCCAGCTCACAGCTAGTGAATTCTTTGCTGATGCTTTGACTGTTCCTGTTCAGGCACAGTACCTCCAGGAAGTTCAAGCCTTTTTGGAAAGCTTTCTTCAGATGATTATTGAAAGAAAGCAAAGCGTGAGGCTCAACTTGGAAAAATTCATGTCTTTCCTGGTAAGCTGCAAACCAGATGTTGGTGCTGCCAAAAGCAAAGGCTGGAAAAACTGGAATCCTGCAGCTGAGCAGTTACTGCTCATGGCATTCACCACACTGTGTCATGTTGTCACGCTCTACCTTCAGCAGCTGCCAGAAAAGAAGCTTCACTGTGCGGATGTACTGTCTGCTCTTTTGGAACCAGTGGTTCTGCAGATGGTCAGAACTGTTGAACATGGTCTTCAGAGTAACACCCCAAACCAGCTTCTACCTGTAGCATTCATACCGTCTGTCACTGCTCTTCTCAAAGCAGACCTGAGCCATGCCATCAGGAAGGGCTGGCAGGAGGAGCCCAGTGGCTTTTTGGAGCAACCTCGTATCAAACTGTACCAAAAATTCTACTCTCAGATACTGAGAGAGCTGCCCGGCGCAGGAGGGAATCTGCAGTTCCTTCAGCCTTCATTGCAGTTCCTAAGGGTCTTCTGCTCAGTGCCAGAGCTATATCCTGGAAAAGAATCTGCAGTCACGGTTGTTTTTGCTATAAAAAAACTTCTCACTGGTATGGAAACTCCCTTTCTCCACTTCCTTTGCTAATTTTGCAGCACAGAGGCGAGTTAAAAGCCTTTTAGCAAAACGTAACAGCTTTTTGAAAAGTCTATTATCTGTTTGCTTGTGTTAAAGCAGTAGGATGTCCTTTTATAAATGTGTAACAGGAAAATTTTCAAGGAGGCACTGTTGTGGTACCTGGACCACAGCCACCAGCTAAATTGGTAATGATTTTCTCCTAGAAGATGCAAACTTCTTAGAGTTGATGTCCTCAGTTAATCATTGCTGTATAGTGTTTTGATGGTAACTGGAACATGATAATACTTCTGGATGTAGGCTGAAGGTGCGGTTTCCTTCCACTCATGGAGCTGATATAGTAGGCTCCTTTGAAGCAGCTGATGTGCACCAGGTCAGATCTGATCTGTCTTTTCTGAGGTTCTCAGAGGACCTTACAGTAAAATACTCATCTATTTTTGTATTTGGAAGGTAAGGTAATAAAAATCACCTAACTTAAGGATGTTGAACGCCTCTAATTCTGATAAAGTCTGTGGGGATTGGCAGATCAGTCCCTTTATCCCCATGAAGTAAAGAGCCAGGGCTAGAAATGACATGAAAAACCTCTCTTGCCAGCTGTGCAACCTAATGGCTCCTTTATATTGTCTCGTTCAGAAAGTGAGATGAACTAAACACAGCATAGACATAACTCTTTGAACAGTTGCAGTTTGTCCAACTTACTACTAACATGCTTAGTGCAGTGGTCTCCTGACATTTTTGACTGTTGCACACCTATCAGTGAAAAAAAATATATTGAGCATGCAGCCTTAAAATATGCTTATAAATTATGTGCATGTGCTAGACTGTCAGTGTACTATGTACAATACAAAGCATACACAAAAAGTTTTAAAAGCTTGAGATAAAGACGAACACTATATTCACATTTTATTTATTAAAGATATTTTATTTAAAACTCCTGCCCCTTGGCGGGTAGTGTTGTGCACTCTGTGAGGTGCACACACCCCATTTTGTAGGCTACTGATCCAGTGTTCTACAGTCATCATCTCAGTGTTTCTATTGACATTAGGTGGCTAGGAACAGAGCAGAGCTCCATGGAAAATCTAAGCTGATCTTTAATTTGCACAGTTGACTTAGAGCTAGAACTTACATACAGATACAAGTTTAGTCTGTCTCTTTCCTAGTCTGCATTTTGATCCTTCGATGTTGTGGGGTTCAGTAAGGGCACTGAGAACAGGGATTTCACACTAGAACTGGGGACCATGAGGATGTATCAAGTGCTGTATTTTTTTTTGCCGACTTTTCTCTTTTTCATCCTCTGCCTCACTTTACCAGTCTAAGATTGGTAAAGTTCTTTAGCCTGGAGACATAATTAATCACTGTAAAAAGCTTTAAGAATTTATGATGAATAAGTGAAGTATTTAATAACATGAAATATGGGTTCCTGTTGAAGACAACTTTCAGCATTACCACAGATCCTATGGATACTTGTGGAACTGAAAAACAAGCCTTCAGACTCAATTGAGATACAAGCTAGTCGAGGACATAGTAGTAATTAAGTGGGGAGTGTGGCTTGTGATCAGCAGAGGCTTAAACTTTGTCAGCTTAGTGCTTTTGGGACTTCTGATGGCCCTCTGGCCAGCATTGTTGTAAAGCCCTGTGGCTTGTTTAGCCTACTCCCTTGGCTTGTGCACATGCTTTGTTGAACTGAAGGCTTTTTATTGGTATGATGAGTGTTCTGTGAACCCTAGGTTAGGAAACACTTGAGAATGATTCATTGCACTAGTGGGGAGGGAGTAAAGGGAAATCTATGGGCCCTTTATGCATTTCAGTGTTAAAAAGGTACCCATATAACTGTTTTAAGGTTCAATTTTCCCTGTTCTTATCTGCGGAAGTCCCTGTCTTGGAATTGATTAAGGTATGCTTGTGTTCTTGAATATACAGGTCCTGCAGTCACAACCCAGGTGATACAGAGTATGGAGATGGAGCTGACAGAGGTGCTTGTCCAACTGCTAGGCAACTGCTCTGCTGAAGAGTTTTATGCCATGATGAGGCTGGTGCTGCAGGGGCTTGAAATGAGGAATGTTTGGCAACAGAAGGCTAAAGTAAGGCATGAGCTTAGTTTATAGTCAGCTCCTTTCTTCAGTTTTCCATATCTTGAAAAACTTTTGTTGGCTGAATGACATCTGATAAATATTTTTTTCCTCTTCCTTCTTAGTGTTCAGTAGTCAAGTCAAATAAATTTACACGGTTAAGGGCTTGGTGGCTGTGCTGAGATATGTCCTGGATATAAATTGAAAGAGGTGGAACGATCATGGAATCCTACTGGAAAACTTTCTGTCCATTTTGAGGACAATCTTAATTCCATGTATTTTCAACAGAAATTACACAGCTGTGATATTACAGGCCATGCTGAGTTTTTTTTTCTACTTGCCAGTGATAGCTCTTCCACAACAGATACTTGCAGTCAGTGAGTTTAACCACTGCTTGTCTGTGGCTCTTCCTAACAATGTTTAAAGCAGTTTTACAGATGCTGGCATCTTTAAGTGAAACCAAAACTACACCTGTGCTTTTGGCGTTTGTCTCTATGAAGACTTTTACCCTGTAATAACCAGAGACTACTCACTAGCTTTTTAAATACTATGTTTTTCTTCAGAGCAACTTCAGTAGAAGTAGTGATACATGCAACACTTCTGGCAAAAATACCCAGCTCTGCCCTCCATAGAAAACACTGTGACTTGACAGTTAAACTCAGGGGTTTGGCACAGACTGTCTTATTTGTCAGAAATAGACGTGGATATACTACATCAATTCTTGATATGTCCTTTTGAAAGTGTATCTGGAATTCCTGTACTGTGCATATAATTCCTACCACCTGAGTATAGTTTTTAATGTTTCTTTCATCAGTCTCTAGTAACAACCAGCAAGTAAAAAAAAAAAAACCCTCTGCCAAATGCAGCGTTCTTAGTGTACAGTGTACTTGTGTCCCTCTATTCCCCTTGTTTCCCTTTGTTATCTAGTGACAGTTGAAGGAGAAGGCTTTCCTTTTTACAAATGACATAAGCCTTTTTGTTGATTCTAAAGTAAATATAGTATGCAGTACATTTGAGACAGTGCTGCTCAGCATATTGAATTTTGTTGAGCTGCAGCTTCCTTCACGATTTCCAGAGAGATCTGTTTGTGGGAGGACTTTCATGTGTCAAGGCTCTGGTAATGCTCAAAACTGCTTCTGCCCTTGAAAGAGCCCTTCTGTACTTGAAAGGAGCCAGTGCCTCTTGTATGGTGACTGATCATCAATTTGCTTTCTACAGGAAGTACTGTCAGCTGTTATGCTAACCAAATTGTTGCTCAGCTGCCCATTAAGTGGAGACAAAGAGAAAGCTTTCTGGTTTGCCAGCCCACAGATAATCACAGCTTTAGCTGTAAGTATCTCTTTATTGTAACTTCATTACCTATCCCTATTATTACTACACAGAGGCATACAGGAACAAAGAGGTTGTTGGTACTAGACAAATGAATACCAGATTCACCTGTGCTTTTTTGTGTAGACCCCTTCTCTCCTCCTTCCTCAAGTAAGTCTCCTGTGAGTGTAGTGTGTAGATTATCTTTTTATTATTACTAGTAATTTTTTGGGACTGCATCATGTAATCTGGATATTGGGAGAAACCTATTAGGCTGCAGGGGAGAGAGTCTGAGTCTCCTGTCCTTCCTGCTGTCCAAAGGAGAATGTAACTGTCAGTCATGTGTTGCAGCAGAAGACAACAGCAGGTAGGAAGAAGAAAAAAGTGCTCATATTTAAAAAAAATAAATGCACTAAATTACAAATGGGAAACTTAATTGAAAGCAACCAAACCCAGGTTTCCTGTCCTTCACTTCTACAGCATACAAACCTAGTGATGTACGTTTTTTTTTTTTGCCAGTCCAGCTTTCACGATTCTAATTCCATTGACTTAAGTCAGAGCATTATGGTTCTCCAGTGTGGGAATGCTTGTGATAGTTTGCTAATAAACTCCTTCTCATCTGTTTCCTGATTTCTTGTAGATGCAAGCCAAAGAGGCCTGTCAGGACCAGTCACTGATTTCCGCTATAGTTGTACCAATTCTAGAGACTGTAGCAGCTCTGCTAAGGCAAGGAGAAGGGATTCTCTTGAATCCACACCATGTGACATTGGCATTCAGTATCCTCCTAACAGTTCCTCTGGATCATATGAAGACAGAAGAATATCGCAGTGTCTTCCTGGGAGTCCATGAAGTCCTCTTCTCTGTTGTGCAATGTCATCCAAAGGTATATCTGTGAGGACACGGCTGGAGGGGGGAAAGGTAGAAAGAACCAACAACAGAGGCCAATGATGAGAAATTATTTTTAGTAGTAGTTTTGAAATAATTTGTCCTGTTAGTATGAAACTGCTTTGTACATCTTGTCATTTAGAACTAGGCTGGGAATCTCAAAATCACGTTATTTCAGTTGACCTTTTGCTTTGGTTTATGCCTGCATTTTTGGTCCTTGGCTGCAGATTGCTTATTGACATCTGATGCTAGATTAGGATAAAACTTTACCTTTTTTATGATTGATTTCTGGAAGCACAAATGACTTGGGCTCAAGGACCTCCTTCTCAGTGGAGATCAAGATTCTGCAGTCCTTTGAAAACAGGGCTTAGACATGTTAGAAATTGGTGACCTTCAAAAATTGTAACCATCCTCGTGTTTTTGTCAGCTTTCTTGCATGGGAAAGTGAAGACTTGCCAGGACTTCCATGGGATTGGAGATATTCCTACATGGAGTATGGAGGCAGAGATGGAAGAAAAAAGGAAAGGGGTCTCATGCATTTGTGTTAGGACGGAGAGTGCAATAAGTTAAAGATGGGGAAGTGACAAATCCTAAAAGCAACGCACTGTGTTGCTAAAATGTCCTTACAAAAATCCCATAGCAGAAAGCTGTCTACCCAGGCTGTTTTCACACAGAGATCTGTAGTGTTACTGGAGCCTGCTGTGTTCTGTGAATCTGTCTGGCCACACTGGTTCTCTACCAGCAAGAACAAATTTCTTAGACATTATGGTATCAAATCAAATGCTGCTTTGGAAAGATGGAATGACTCTAATATGATGTTTATTTGTTATTTATATTTGAGTATGGCAAGGACTGCAGTCTTGCTCCAGGATTCTCTTATTTTAGATACTGTATGGGTGCAGAATGAAAAGAGAGTCTCCGCTTCTGACAGCTGTATAAGCTATATAGTTTCCTTCACAGGAAGTGATTTTCCTCAGGCTGTGAGGTGATGTACCTCTACCCTCTCCAGTCCTTTTACTACATAATCTCAGGTGGTTTTGTTTCATGTCTTTGCAGGTGCTGTTGAAAGCAGCACCATCGTTTCTGAGTAGTTTCCATCGTCTAGTTGTTTCCGTCATGCATGAAGGACGTCAGAAAGGAGACAGAGGTACCGTATCTTTTCCGCTTTTGCACTAATGTACATGCTGTAATTTCATATGCTCAAGGAGAAGAGATGCAGAACAGAGCAATCTGACACCAGAAGCCAAGTCCTTGAAACCTAGTTGTGGCATTAAAACCATTAGCCCTGTCTGTCCTTTGTGTAAAACTGAGAATGAGCTTTGTAGTGTCGTGGCCTTATGAAGATAATGGGGCTCATGTGGAGCTGCATCCAGACAGCACTGCTTTAGGTGAGTAAGGTATTCTTCACTGACTGACTGGCAAGTAGACAGGAACCAGTAAGGCATGCGATGCCCAATTTCTGCTCTTCCTATCAACCTTTGTGCCTGAAAACATAGCAGCTGTGAACTCTGGTGATAACATACTAATATGCCTGAGTTACAGCCACAAATAGGTTCTACTAAATGAAGCTTCTTGAGATCAGAATGATGTTTGCTACATGTCTGAATTGCCACTGTTCTGTGCTAAGCATAATGCCAGAACATTACATATATCTGAAACATCAGTTGGGATTAGCTGACATACCTATATGGTCAAGGATTTGGAATTAATATAGTTAAATATCTCAAAAGGAACAGAAGAAAACCCAGACTTCTTATTCAAAGCTGTTAAAGGATTTGCTTTGTCAAAGTAACGAAGTCAAAGATATTCACAGTGATTTAGGTAATCCTTCTGTGCTGAATGCTGGTCAGGACACAAATACCCTATCATTAATAGTGGTGACATTTTGATACAAGTTGACTTCATGGCCTGCAACTGCGTGTATCCCAGCTTTCCACTGATGTCCTACAGCTTATTCCATGTTCAGATGTATCTCAGCTGATCTGTTGCCCCAAACTGGGGGCAAATCTAAGTGTATGCATGGGTCATGGAGGAATGTACTAATAAAGGCTCAATGATAGAGAAAAAGGTACGTTAAACTGGTGTCAAACTTTGTGTCACAGTTTAGCCCTGGACTGGCCTGATCGGCAGGTAAACGTGAGTAGTTGTATTCCCAAGGAGGTCCCTATTAAACACCGGCTATCAAAGAAGAGGGCTTGACCCTCATGATCCCTCCATTTATACTGAGATGACATATGTGGGATGGAGTACAGTTTAGGGTCACCTGTCCTGTCCGCTTCTCCCTGCAGATGCAACCCTTTTTTTGCCCCTTTGACTTAGAGCGTTCTACCAACTTGAGGCTGACCTTCATATGTAGGGATAGATGTAAGCAATGGCCTTCCTGCATACAAATACCATGTTACTTGGTAACAATTATAAATTTTAAGTGTTATCACTTCTAGAGACAGACGCTGTCCAAAACGATGCAGTTAACTTTCAGAAAATGAAGTTACTTAGACAAGGCTTAGCTGGAAAGTTGGAAAAGTGATTCTACTTTAACTCAAACCAAAACACTTGCAGAATTTAACGGCTTCTGTAATATGTTGATGTAAGACAAGGTTCACAGGAAACTTAGGGGTACATGGTATCCTAAAGTTTAAAAACATGCTGTTTATCTTTGCAGGATTGTTATAGTTTCGTAACTGATTATCGTGACTGTAATTTCTAGATTTCCCTTCTACCTCTTCATTCACTGCCTACTGAAAGAGCAAATTTTCAGGTGATCTCTGCAGTCTCACTTTAAATATCTCCAGTGCTGTGGCTTCTGCTGTTATATTCCATGTAATAAATCTCATCAGAAAGCTTTCTTAGCATGCTATTTCTAAGAGAGATCTTCTGATGTTCTGTAGGTAAAGAATGTTATTTTCCAGTCTCCTTGTTCTCTGCTCCACAGTATCACAGTATCATAAGGTTGGAAAGGACCTCCGAGATCATCGAGTCCAACCTATAACCCAACACTAACACCAACGCTAACACCATCATCTAAACCATGGCACTAAGCGCCTCATCCAGTCTCCCCTTAAACACCTCCAGGGTCAGCGACTCCACCACCTCCCTGGGCAGCGCATTCCAATGGCCAATCACCCTTTCAGTGAAGAACTTTTTCCTAACTTCAAGTCTAAACTTCCCCTGACGAAGCTTGAGTCCATGCTCTCTAGTTCTGTCACTGGTCACCTGAGAGAAGAGACCAATCCCTGCCTGACTACAACCTCCTTTTAGGTAGTTGTAGAGAGCAATGAGGTCTCCCCTGAGCCTCCTCTTCTTCAGACTAAACTCGTACTCGTTTTGGGGCCTGAATCATGGAAGAGACCACAGCTGCTGTTTTTAGCACTTTAGCATATGTAACAAATACATTTTGCCTTGCAGTGCATGTGGAGTGGGAATCAGTGTGCTCTTACAAAATAACCGTTGGAAGAGATGCATATGGCATGTTGTGGGGTTGTGTGAGGCCTCTGCGCTTTGGCTTGATAAGAAAAGAAGACAAAATGGGCAAGCTGATGTTGGCTTCATGAAGTTCAAGAATCATAGGGAAGATTGGGTGATTATTTTTTTCCCTGGCAATTCTAACCTTTAAATGCCAGACTGCAACTCACTTTCTGTTTTAGGCAACACAGATGAGTTTGAAGTCATACTGAAATGTGCCCACTTGGTGGAAAGAATGTATACTCATATCGCTGCAGAAATGGAGAACTTCACTGTGTTTTCTTCTTTCATTGTGGCTCAGTACGTGACCGAATTGCAGAAGGTAACATGTTCTCATCCATCTTGAAAGTGACATGGTGTAGTGCTGGCTTTGGCATTCCTATTCCAAAGGCAGATATGTTAATTTTTGTAATATTTATGGTGTTAAGTTTTGTAATATCTGTGAAGTTATCAAAGTTGCTGTATTTCTTGGGGATACAAGTTTGGTCCAAACTCTTGGTTTCTTTGTGCAACAGTTCCCGAGAGACTTTTTTAACCAGCTCTTGAAAACTTTCTAAAGGTGTGGGCTATGTTGGTTTTTAAGGCAAAACAATGCAATGCCTACCTACAAAACTGGTTTGCTTTTCTCTAATGTTGCGTATTGTTTTTCCTTCTCGTGATAGTTAGATTCCTCTCCCAGCTAGTCTCAGTTATCCAGGATTGATAGCAGATAGGGCCCCACTGAGGAAAGTGATGGTGAAAAAATATCCTGGAAAATTCAATCTGTTCTAAATGAGTGAGTAGTTGGAGAAATTGTACCAAACCAGAGAATTGCTAGCTTTTCATTAATTCTTATTTCATAGCAAAGGTATCATTCCCATCCTTTCTGAAAACAACTGCTGCTGCTATTATGAGGGCCAGAGCCAGGTCAGTAGCTTCTTAAATCCAGACCTAAGTTCAAATTGTTATTCAGTTCAGCCTAATGGATTTAGATTTCACCAGGGTTTGAATGCTGCTTGTTTTGCAAGTATCTGTAGATTGGTTATTTGTCGCTCTGGACTGGGCATGGGCTGAATTTTAGACTTTAGTTCTAAGCTCTCTTACTGGAAAAATATCCTAACTGGTCCTGTGTTTCTGAAGGATTATGGTGTAACCAATGTGGCTAACCGTGAAGGTTGTTATGTAGCTTAAACTCAGCTGCTTTCTTATTGATTGTCTTTTTCCTAAGGTTTGGGAGTGAAACAATGGGATGTGTCAGTTTTCAGCCATGTCATTCGTTGTTTCTGGTACACTGGTTAATGTTTATATAGTAAACGTAGTAGTTCAATACTAAGTGAATACTAAGGACAAATTACTATTAAGACCACTTCCACTCTCTTTAACGGTCTCTGAACTCTGAAATCTGTTAACTGCTGATTGTAGAACCTTCAGTCAGAAGGCCTGACTTGAGTTGTGAAATGACCTTTCCAAGTTAAAGGACACTTACTCAGTATTAGCAGTGCACAAGGTCTCATGAGACTTCTGGGAAAGTTTTGTGCAATACCTATCACTGGGAAATGGAAAGTGATGGATGATAGCCGAAACTACGGATCGGCATGAAACCTTTGGGTGTGGAAAGGAGAATTGGTGTAGCGAGCCACCAGACACTGAAAAAGAGGTGTTTTCTGTCTGGCAGAATAGGTAGGTCACAAGTAGGTGATGATTTATTTGCTTATTAGACTGGTGAAAATTGATGGATATTGGAGGAATGGGAGGCCTCAGTATGCCTGCCTGAAGGGGGCAGGTACACATCTTTCATGTTGCTGTGCAGAGGGAGAGAAAAACTCCTTTAACCATTCATCTCTTCTGAGCCAAAATCAGTGGCTTTCAGCCTGTGATCTGAAGACCTTGGGGATCCATCAAAGGTAAACATGTTGGTAGATTTAAATGTTTATATGGGCATCTGCACACTTACAGGAACCCTTTTTCACCATTAAAACTGGTGAAAGCTACTGACTGACCTAAACTCACTTACTCTAAAGTAGTTGTATAACAGTTCCCTCAGTGCTTCCTCTTTGTACCAGAAAGTAAAATGTCCTCGTGAATTATTTTGTGTTAGTCTAGAAAGATTCTGTGCTGGAGTGGGTGGCATCTATAGCCTCTTTCATGCTGTTGACAGTGCTTTTCCCTTGTTAGTGAACAGTTGCCTAATTCAGCAATAGCAAAATACCTCTTGACACATTTAATGTCTCACATCGAGAGCTCTGTAATGCTTGACAAATTGGTTGTGCTAACTATATAGAGCATAAAACACTTAGAAGCATAATTAACTGCCAGATAGTAGTGGCAGCTGTTTAAATCTTTGGTTGTGTTTCCTATAGTGTTATTGGTGTGTGTTTATAGGAAACTGCACTGCACAGCAAGAATGGGCTAAATAAGGCATGGGTCCAGATTAATTTGTGATGTAAGGGGTGAAGTTCCATTACCTGCAGCTCTGAGGTATCTGCTTATTCCAAACGGGACATCTGGTCCATCTTGTCAGTAGCTGTTTTCATCCTTTGCGGTTGTTCCTTTGCCCTAGGAAGGGAGAAGCCAGGCCAGTGCATTCGCTGGGAGTTGTGATGCTCAGCCATTCTGTTACTTTAGGGCAGGGGTGTCAAACTCACAGCTCCCACCGTCCTCCTGCTTCCACAATGTAACGCGCGTCACACGCTGTGCATGTGACCAGTGCTGGCAGGAGCACAGGGACAAGGAGCTTGGTGCTGCCGTGGGGGAGAAGCAGGGTGCCAGGCTGGATAAAATGAGGTAGAGGGCCAGATTGGGCCCGGAGACCGTGAGTTTGACACCCCTACTATAGTGCATGGTGTAGGGAAAAATGACATCTATTATAGAACAGCCAATAGATCAACTGACATAGAGGGGGAAAATGACAAACCTTTGGACGTGCAAACTCATCAGGATCACAGATTCAAGGAAAGGCTTACACGCCTTGATGCCTGATCTGTGTTTTTCCCAGCTGTGTTAGCAGTCTAATAAAATATAGTAGCTGGTTTACATCTAGGGCAAAAAGAGAGCAGGAGCCTGTCACAGTGATTAGGAGTGCATTTCATTAATGTAAAGTTTATTAGTTGCCTTAGGAAGAAAGAAGTCTGAATTTTAATGACAGCTTTTTATGTAATTTTCATTATGCCTGGAGTGCAGAGACTTAGGTCTGGAGGCATAAAGCTAATTTGGGGATTCAGCAAAGATAAGACATGGTTCTGTGGCAAAAATAATGTGATTATGCCAAAGGCCTCCAACCCCTCTGGCAGTGACGTGTTAAGTAAGTGATTGTGAGCAGAGGAAAGATTCCAGTTAGCCTGGGGCACCAGAGGATTTCAAGGTCAGCTGATGTTTCTGGTTGTAGTGGTAGTTCTGCCAGTTGTGGGGTTGAGCAGGGGTAATTGCAAGAGCAAGGCACTGAGTCCCGAGTCGTTTGTTGTATTCCTTCAACTTTTTGCATGACTTCAGGCAAGGTACCTGATTTCTGATGTTAAAACAGATCAAGGAAATGCAATTCTCATGAGCTTTTTGAAGGCTTCTTTTATTAAGGCTTGTATGTTGAAGTCCTCAAACGTAGAGTGTTAGATAAATATCAAGTTATTAAGTGATAACATTAAAATCGATTGACTACCTGATGTAAATTCTAGAGTAGCCTAAAGGAAGTTGTCATTTGAAACTGAGACTTAGTAGGATACTACTGATATGAGACATACAGAATCTAATGAAATATGTAATCCAAGGCACATATTTTAAAGTTTTTTAATTACAGTTTTTCTGCTGAGGAGTTTTCATGTGATTCCAGGATGATCAGTGTCTTTGCCTCCGTAGCAATGTGTATAGTAGCACTCTTGTGTATTTTATTGCAAGGAGCATGCTTGTTCTACAAAACACGTTTGCAAGAATCAGGAAAATATTGCACAAGTCAAAATCTTGGGTTTTATCTAATGGACTATTCCAGATGGTCTGATGCACTGGATAACATCTTGTCAGCATTTAATAGATACAGACTGTGGAAAAGATTGGGTTTTGCCTTTTTGTCTTCAAGTTTAATGCAGTTTTGTTCTTCCTGTAGGTGACTTTGCACCCGGCTGTGAAGAAACATCTCACAGAAGGGATATATCACATCCTTGACCTTTGCATTGAACGGGACATCAAGTTCTTAAATGCATCGCTGCCAGCTGGTGTAAGCGAAGTCTTTAAGGATCTGTATAATGATTACAACCACTACCACAAAGCAAAAAAACAGGGGGAGGAAAAGTATACTGCGTGATGAATCCTGCCTGGTGCTGCATAATCAGTTATGAACTGATCTTACAGTGCTCAGAAAATCCTCAGTTGCTGTTTGGTTGGGGATGACAAGTAAGATGAAATCTGAAGAGCGTCCTCTAAACATAAATTGCATCTATCTCTATCCAGCCAGCCTTCATAATGGGGGAAAAGGGGAACGTGGCGGGAGGATGTGCTGTTAGGTCTGGTCCTGCTGTGCACCACAACTGGCAGAACTGCTGCACCTGCCCTGGCCCTGGCGCACTTGCTGGGAGCCCTGGGGAGCTTGCTGCACTCTGTCGGCAGATGTCAGGCTTTGGCACAGTAGTCCGGTGTAAAAGCCAGTGAGGGCTATAACTCCTACTCTTGCTTACATGGTAAGCAGAATTAAAGCAGTTAAGTGCTTGGTTTTGTACCCTGTTATTTTATGTTTGTTACTGAAGAAATTTGTGAATGTAGCACAGCAGTGGTGTGGGCTGCTGTGATAAACTGTGGAAATAACAGTAAAAAATTAAAAGTATCTCTTGTATCTCATTGCTTGGTTGGTTTTGCTCTTGAATCCAGCCATGGGCAACCCGGTCTGACCTGCTGAGTTACCTTCCCAACTGAATTATCCTATGATCTCATGATAGTCAAAAAGGCTGACTACTTAAAACTCTGGTCGATTTACTGTCATTAAGCAATTACACTTAGTCATCTTAGCTGTGGTCACTCTCGGTGTATGTTTTTATTTTTCAGCAAATTCTAAGTACCAAGACCCACTTGAGACCTCTTTGGTCTAAGCTGAACCTCAGTGCTTTGCATTCACTCTAGGTTAAGAGCAAGCCCTCAGCTGACAGTAGCTTAATAAAGGGTCGTAAATTAATCACATTTGAACCTGTATGAACCTTTATGAACAAGTTACCTTTCATTAGTTAAACTACAGAAGGTTTTTTTGTTGCAGATGGTAAAGACTGAAGATCCAAACTTTTATCTGAGTAGTTAAAACAGTCTTCACATGTGCATGCAGTTATTAGTAAGAGCTCAACTCTCACATGATTATCTGCTTTAATCTACAGATAGGGGATGGGCAGAAGAAGGCTGGAATGTGCCTCATAGCAAGGTCCAAAGGATCAAATTTAGCTGAGGCAGGAGACTCCACAGTGCACAAACAAGGGAGGTCTGCCCCTCCCGCTGGGGCAGCTACCTCTGCAACTCACACTGGTGCCTACTCACCTTTTCTGTCTTTGCCATGTGAAGCCTCATGTGCTGGCTAAACTTCATCCTTTGGACTGAAGATAATCTTCCTCATGTCCTGAACAAGAAGCTTGGAGAGAAAGCTTTGATAATTTGCAAGTACTGTTAAGAAGTTACCACAATAGTGGTACATTATCAACATTGTTCTAGCCACAAATGCAAAGCACAGCACCATATGGGCTGCTGCGAAGCAGGTTAACTCCATCCAAGCTGGACCCTGTACATCACTGCCATTTCTGTATTATATTTCACAGGTGAAAAGCTGATGTAGGCCATCGATGGGAAGGGCAGTTGCTGCTGTCCCATCAGGTTGTGGGACACTGAAGTGCCTGGTAGGTCCCAGAAGGGAAATTTGTATGTGCTAGATGCAGCCAAATGGGCACCAAAGAGAGGAGGTCTCCAGGATGAAAGCAATTAATATGCTTGTAAAATGAAGTAACGTTATAAGAGTTGGGAGAGGATCTTGAAAGAACAGTGAAAAAAAAGAGAGCTGGGTTTGGAGCAGGGGAAAAAGAAGCTGAGGTAGCATCTCTGGCATGTAAGCATCAAGGCTCCGTGATGTAGCCATAGGGTTGCAAGCCACACATGTAGCTCAAAATCTTTTGAGCGTAGACCACAGATTAACTAACATCTTATCGTTTTGAAGGAGGTGAGCTACTTGAGTTGCTAAAAGGTTTATTTCATTAATATTACCCTTTGTAATTTTATCAATTTTAGCGTGGCTTGAAAATGAAAATGAGTAACTCACATAGGCAGAGGTGAGGGGAATAACAAACTCCTACTATAGAAAGTGCTTGAATGAATGAAAAATTGAAACCCTGCCACAATTAAATCTTAACTTCAAATATGCTGTGCAACTGCCTCGTATTCCACAGCCCTCCTCTTTATCCAGGCTGAGCAGTGGAGTTCTGAAACACAAAGCAACATTTCTGTGTAGAAGTTACAAAGGGGTTAAAAAGAAGTCTTTATTTCACTGCTAATCCTAGGTCTTTGTGCAAGAACCGGTCTGGTTTTTTTTAGATAGAATAAATTAAGTCACTGGCAGAGGACCACCTGCTGATAAAGAAGGCTTTGTTTTGTTGAGTACATTCCCACGAGGGTGCAGTGTTCCTCTTTCGTCACGCGATGGAGCCATCCTGCAACGGTACAAAAGTACCATCTGAAATCGCAGTTCTGGAGTCCTTTCTCCTTAGGCTGGTTTAGTTTAAGAGCACCAGGAAGGTAAAGGGTTTGGAAGACTCATCACCTCAGGGCTAAAGGACAGGATTCCAACCTTTGTTTAACTTGAGCATTAGCTTCCTGCGAGTGAACTTGAAAGCAGAGTCCTTAGAGGCTTCTGCAACAGTTAATCTTGGCTGGATTTCCAGCTGTTGATGCAGTGCATTTCTTCTGAGGGCTTCTCTCGCTGCTTCCGTAGTAACAGAAATCCCTCCCATAGGCAGAGCTTGCAGGCTGGCATGCCGGGGTCCTGCTGGCTGTGCTGCAGGCTCAGCCTGTGGCCGTGAGTGTGGTGCTTGTTATTCATGCCTAGGCAGTGTCCAAGTCTGCTGTGCCCAAACTATCTCAAATATAAAGTAAGAGACAGGATGGGCAAGAAGAACAGTCATGACCAGCAAAGATCACTTGGGGTTTGGTTATCCCTTGTTTTTGTGAAGCTGCTGTGAAAGCCAGCTAATTTTCTACTTCTCTGGGTGTGGGGCATGGTGCTTGATTTATCTGTCTGTAATGGATAAAAATGCCAAAAATAATAAAGGGTATAAAATGGTAGAAATTATTTTTCTGGTTTAGAAAGAAGCTATTTTTCCTGTTCTTACCTGCTGGGAGAAGAAAGTGTACTGAGTACTTTCCTTCAAGTTTGAAATGGTTCAGTAACTTCCTATTACTTTACTTCTTGATGTGGGTCCAGTGCTGCTGGGTAACAGAAGGCTCCTTCCAAAGCTTCCTTTATGGGGATTGTCTTTAATAGCATAACAGCATTAATAAAAGAGAGATTTCTGTATCATCATTATTGAACCATTAAATGTCTGCAGTAATAATAGTTTGCAGGTGATACCAAACTGAGTGGGGAAGAGGACACTTTGGAAGGGAGAACCACCCTCCTGGGATAGGCTGGAAGTTTGAGCCAACAGGAGCCTTATGGAGTTCAACAAGGACAAGAGTGTGGTCTTGCACCTGGGAAAGCATAATCCAGGAGTGAAGCACAAGCTGGGATCTGCCCTGCTAGGAGCAGCTCTGTGGAAAGGGTCTTAGGTGTTTTGGTGGAAAACAAGCTCAATATGAGCAACCGCTGTGCTGCTTCGGTGAAGAAAGTCAACAGGATGCTGGGCTGCGTCAACATGGGCATCACCATCAGAAATAAGTTGTTATCCTCTTCTACTCAGTGCTTATCAGGCCACACCTGGAATACTCTGTTCATTTTTGGTCTCCACTATGCAAAAGAAGTTGTGGGCAGGCTGGAGAGGGCCCAGAGAAGGGCCACAAAGAGGATCAAAGGGCTGGGAGAACGGGGTTTGTTCAGCCTTGAGAAAAGGCTTAGAGGAGACCTTATCACCATGTTCCAGTATTTAAAAGGTTGCTACAAGAAGGTGGAGATTCCTATTTTACAAGGAGTCACATGAAAAAGAAAAGGGGTCATGAGTACAAGTTACTCCTGGGGAGATTCCGATTGGACACTAAGGAATTTTTTCCCAATGAGGACAGTCAGCCATTGGAACAATCTCCGCAGAGAAGTGGCAGATTCCCCAACACTGGACACTTCCAAAGTTTCAGCTGGACAGGGTGCTGAGCCGTCTTGTCTAGATGGTGCTTTTGCCAAGAAAGGTTGGACCAGGTGATCCTTGAGGTCCCTCCCAACTTTGTTTTCTGTGATAATAACTGTACTGGGATTCTATAATCTTTATGTGTTACAGACTTGTAAGGACACTTTCCTTCAGGGTGTAACAATTGCTTTTCTATTTGAAGTAGATTCTAGCCATTTAGGTAGAGAACTGCATTTGTGTCCGAAACAGTGTTTGCAACAGTGGCTGCATGGAGAAATTACTTTTTAAAAAATTTTTTTCAACATAATGACTGCTTTATTTTTTTTCAGTTAGAACTATACAAAAGTGCCATTGTATCCTTGTTGGCAACTCTGATATTTGCTGTTGTATGATCAGTGAAGTATTCTGCAAATGGTTAAAGTTTCCAAAAAAAGGAAAATGTTCCTGTTATTGTATCTGCCCTGTAAGATTTATGTCACGGGGAAGTGGAAGTGAAACCTGACTTGCTATGGAGTAGTGCTGATTTGTATTCACATACTTTTTTTAAAGTATGAAAGGTTTGGGGTTTTGGGGTTTTTTTTGTGACTTTAAAGCTTGAGAGATTTGTGAAAGAAAGTGTGTCCCTGTGACCTTCTCAGAGCTTTTAGTCTAGGAGAGCCCTCCAACAAACCTCTTGACAGTTCTTCAAGAGAATTTGGGAAGAATAAGTAAAGACACTCAAAGTGCCTAAGCTGTATTGCCATCCTTTTCCTCCTGAAGAAGGATGCTCACTTTTTTGTACCATTTTGTCTTTTGTAGGCATCTTTTAACGCAAAACAAAGTGGCAAGAGATACAGACGTGCAACAACTTTCGAGTAGTGTCTACTTGGTCCTTTCCAGGTAGAATTGTGTCAGAAGAGCCTTATTCTGACATGTAGTTCTGGGCCTTTTCTTTTAAGATTGGTGGAGACCATCTGCTGCTCCCAAAAAAACCTGGCACTGGTTTGATTACTTTGTGTAGAATTTGGATTCAGAATTGCTTCTTGAAGGTGGTAGATGATGTGCTTTGAACTAGACATCTCTTGGAGGCTGCTGCAGAGCCTTGGCCCTTTTTCTCCAGCAGGGAAGTTATTTTAATTCCTTTTCAGCTCTTCCCTACAAACAGAGGACAGGGGTCTTTCTGCTGAGAGCTGGCAGAGGGGATTTGGAATGCAAGCAAAGAATAAGAGGAGAGGGAAATTGGGGATATGTCCCCTGTTAATTCATTATCACAGTATCACAGTATCATAAGGTTGGAAAGGACCTCTGAGATCATCAAGTCCAACCTATAACCCAATAGTAACACCAACACCAACACTAACACCAACCATCATCTAAACCATGGCACAGTTCAGCAGCTGAGTTTTCTGTTAGGTTCAGGCACGCCTGCTTTTATTTCTACAGCCTCTGCTTGAGGGATTGGTTTTGCAGGCTTTCACAGAGCTGTGCTGAGGCTTCTCAGGAATGTGCACAAAGCTGAATATTGCTGTCCTAAGGATGAGGACCATGGTCTACTTCTGCTGTTGGAAAAGAGAGAAGAAAAAAAGCAGGAATGGAGTTCTGGGATGCAGTCATCTTTGCTGATGAGATGACTTTGTTAATGATCTGATTTTGGGTAGGAATCAGCAGCTTACAAGAAGGAAAGAAGCTCCTGGTGGCTGAAAGCAGAGCAGCTTTGAAAACCAGGCTGTTTTCAGTGCATTTTGAACATCCATTGCTGGATTTGGTGTACTACAAGCACCTAGAAACCTCTTTTGGTGGTGGGCCTCCATGCATGCAGCAGTGTGAGCTAGGAGCAGGCACCCGCTGCCCTAACTCACTGCCAGGTGTGAGAGACGGTGGGTGGGAGAAGAAACAACATTGCAGGGAGAAGTGATGGATTTGTGTTTAGTTTTTCACGCTGGTTTTAGAGCCGTGTGTGGGAGTTCCCTTCAGTAACCTCAGGGAATAGTAGGTTTGGGGTTTGTTAATATCCCAGAAAAAGAAAGAAATAGTAAATGGCCATATTACAGAAATCCCCCCCCAGATTTTCATGTTAGGGCACAAAGAGATAAATTTGAGCAACTGCTGCCATCAGTGAATTACATGACCCACGCAAAAAAAGTCTCAGCTTTATCCGAAAGTGTATTAACTCATGGAAGGAAGGCTGATATATTGCTCTTCATCCAGTTGGTAATTGTCAGCCCGTAATCCCCTGAAGGGAAAGTAGCTGCCCATGCTTAGCACTTGAGAAGAGACACTAGAACAAACAGATGCTGAGTTTAGGCTGGCAAAAAATGTTGCCCCTTGAGCACACCTGATCTGTCCGAGTGCAAGTGGCTACTGCTTGTTCCAGTTTGCAAGGCACAGGGGTGCAGTTGGTTCTGAGCACCCATGGTTGGCAGTAAAACTCAGGACTTTGGTGTGGCTTTGTTCCTACATCTGCTGCAGGTCACCTGTATACTTCGCTTGCTGAGACCTTACCTTTGCCCACTGACACAGACTTGAGGCTTCCCTGCAGGGCAGGGGTGTCAAACTTATGGCCTGTGGGCCGAATCCAGCCCTCCACCTTGTTTTATCCAGCCCAGCACCTTGTTTCTCCCTGGTGGCAGCGCTGAGCTCCTTGTCCCTGTGCTCCTGCCAGCGCTGGTCAAGTGGTGCAGCGAGTGACGCGCGTTACGCTGCGGGAGCAGGAGAACAGAGGGAGCTGTGAGTTTGACACCCCTGATCTAGGGAATTTGTGAAGTTTGCAGAATGTTTAATGCTCTGTGGGTACCTAGGAGAGCTGAGATTATTTTTTTTAGTGTTGCAGATGTGAGCAATACAGCATTATTTGGTTTATTCACAATATTTCAAGAGATAAGCAGAAAATATGTAGACTGACAGCATAATTTCTGCTCCTTTTGTCCTCCCACCAGACGTCTGTGAAACTTAATATTGTTTTAGTGTGCATTTTACTTTATTTTCAAGGATTTGTTGAGGCTGCTTAGTGTTTTCAGGATACAACTACGCAAATGTGAGCTGCCAGCACCTGATTTCTTCAGCCTGACATTTTAAAATACGTTCATTGCAGTTTTCACAACCTAAGCCCATCATAATGAGAGCCTAGAGTATGTGCCTCCTGGTACCACATGCAAAGGAAATGTGTGTCCAAGAAACCTGTTATTAGCAGCTCTTATTTTGTTTGTGCAGTGACATCTAAGAGACTTTCTAAGCAACTTATTTTCCCTTGCTGTAAAGGCAAGTCTGTTCTTCAGATCTCAGCTTGTGCTGTATTGTCTGGTTGAGGAGAAACCTGGGGAGGAGAAATAATTCTGTTCCTGAGCCATGGAAACTTCACCAGCTGGAAATCTCCTTTGACCCACGTGCCCTTTCACTGCAATAGCTAGGGATTATCATCTGTCACAGTATTTTTGCCCACACTTCTGCCCTAAGCTGCTATTTCTCTAAAAGTATCACCAGACCTGTTGCATTCCATTGATTAGCGAGGCCGCTCTCCCAGCAGCTCTTGTTTGAGGGAAGGCTCTTAGCATACTAAGAGTTGGGAAAACCCATTAATGTGAGCTGCAAGAAATGGTAGTGTTCAACTTCCAAGGTGTGAAGTTTCAACCTGTTCTTCCTAGATAAGTGTCGGGGTATTTTAACTGAGCTGCGTATCCACAGAACATGGATGAACTGCATTAAATGGTTCCTCCTGGCTCTCCTCTGTTCCTGGTTTTGGAGGACAGTAGTAGGTGTGTCATTTTAACACAGACGATGTCTGGAAAATGGGTTAACCTATCCGTGCAGATCCAGGGTATTGAGGAACAGTTGTGGTACCTTGCCACACTGTAGTAGCAGTAATGTTCAGAATTAGCTTCTGCACACAGTTCCTAGGGGCTTTGGATGGCAGAAATATGCCCTTAGAGCTCACGGCACTTTTCATCTTCAAAGTGCGTTATAATCATTAATACATTAATTAGGCATTCTCCCCTTCCTTCCTGCTAACAAGGTTTATTAAGCTGAATGTATTTATCTTTGGGCAGCTTCTACAAGCAATTGAATGAATAATTTTCCTAATAACTTTAATAGCACAGACATGAAAGGGAACAGGGATGATGAGGAGAGCAAGAGACTGACGTAAATAAAGCTTCACTATGAAAGGAGAGGAGCCATTTCATTTTAGGTGTAACTCCCCTTACCCCTGCAACTCCCACCTGGCAGCTGTGAAGTCTTTGTTGCTTCTGCCTCCCCTAACCTGCACATCATTGCACATCTATCACACACATGCAAAAATAGGAGTTCATGGGTAACTGGGACCTGCAGGAAAGGAGAACATGAAAATAGCTTGCAATTGCAAGGTGAAGAAAGCCTATATCAAAGTTTGACTTTTTATGTATTCTTCCAACATCTTAGATATTTTTATGAGAACTAATCTAGGAGAGTATTTCACAGGGGATAAGCTGCAGGACCCAGGAGGTGGAGGAAGATCATGAAAGAGTCAGGGGGTTTAAGGCATTCAAAACTTTAATCTAAAGCAAATGAAATTTTGCTTTCCTTCTCCATACATACCCCTCAAGCGTTGTCTGTTGTTCGCTCACAGCACACATGAGTACATGATGTATGGATGTTACTGTATGTATGCTGTTTTGTTCTACTTTTACAGTAAGTGTTGGTGAAAGGACATAAAATATATGCTTGGAATAAGGACATGCCCCCAGAAGAGCTCTGAACCTCAGTGCCGTAATGGCTGGGATGCTGCTCTGTGAGTTGAGTGATTTGCATCTTAGGCAGTTCTCTGCCGCTTGCTAAATGATTTCACCTCTGTCTTCTTCCTACCTTGTTTATTTAGATTCACAAGTTGAGAGCAGGAGGGACTACTAGATCATCTGGCCAGACCTCTTGTGTATCACATCACAGTTCATTGAGCTTGATATAGTTACTGCTGTAGCGAGTCCAATAACCTGTGGGTAGTTGCAACATATCTTCCACAAAGCCAAATTTTTGACATTAAGCTCTTCAGGGCAGGAGTTGTGTTCTATACAAGCTTTAAGTAGAGCTTCTCAGCAGTTTTATTAAACCAATATCAACACCAAGAAAAACAGCAGTAAGGGTAATAATAATACCAATAATGTTATTTGTAATAAAATCTATTAATATTTTATTGGTTAAGCTTACAAAGATTTTTGTTTAAACTGTGAAGCCATCCACTGTATATGAACTGTAGCCTTCAGAAAGGAGATTGAGAGGTGGCTTTTCAATGCTGGTATGCAAATACTTCTGCAGGGCAACAGACCAGGTAATGGGAGGGCTTTTTAATGCAGTCGAGGAGGTTGTAACAAAAAAGACCCTAACATAGCTGGGAGCTATTCTCCAGCAATGCAGATTTGCAGTAAGCTGCAAATAGTTATGTTATTGAGGTCCATACAGCAGTAAGGGAGTAAAATGTTGCTGCTGATGGCAGACAGGATAAATGCTATGAGTCTGAAATGTAGATTTTATTAAACATGGAGAATCAGCCCTGTTCTTACATCTCTTGATTCCTAATTTAACGTTCAAGTAGACTGCTTGTGCCACTTGGATGGAAAATGGCCTGTTAAAAATATTTTTTTTGTTAAGAATTCTTTCAGCTAACATGGATTTGACACTCCCACAGCTTTGCTCAAACTCTGCCAGACCAGGAAGATGTTTGTCAGCATCCTCTCTTACTAAAAAAGCTAACCTAGTCTGAAATCTTGAAGGAAGGAAATGTTGACTTAAAATAGAAGTGTTTGTGACAGGACAGGGTTATAAGAATGGAATTATCCTTCTAACCACCTGCCTGTTTGTCAGAGGAGCTCATGTCTTCCCCTTTGGCACCTTTGGCTGTGTAGAGTTTGCCATGGACTGCCTGCAGGCTGCAAAGGGAATGGAGGTGATTAACATGGGCACTGAGAAGTGACTGGAGTTTATTTGCTGCAATAGGAGCAGTGCCCACCACCACCACTGGCTGTCACTTCTTGCAGCCCTTGAATGAAAGACTTCAGCTGGTTTAGCTGAAGCAGTGCAGGGCATTATCAATCTCACTGCACCCTGTTGGAGGTTACTTTCCCCACAGCAGCATCAGCAGTCACAGAATCATAGAACTGTAGATGACCCTCACTTCAGAGCTGTGGTCTCACTTCAGAGACCCTATGGGTCCAAGCCTGATCCGTTACTGCACACCACTGGGGAGGATGGTTTAAAATAATATACCAAGTTGCTGAGAAGCTAACATGCTTCTGCTCCCTCTGGTCCCTGCTGTGAGGCAGTGGTCTTTAGCACAAACACGGCTGGTGAAAGTCAAGGTAGTACCTGAAAGCGATGCAGCTAAGTCCAACGGAGTTACCCCTGAAGTCCCAGGGCACTGCTGGTGCTGCATACTCAAAGTGGAGCTCAGCCCCATCCCAAACCTCCCACCCTGCCCAACAGTATGGCTGTGCTGCTGGTGGGGGCATTCACAGCACCAACAGGCCAACCATCTCTGGCTAGTTTCCCACAGGTGCCAAAGCTCAACTGTCAGGCTTCAATGTGGGCTACTAATTGCCTTGGGTGGGGATGCGGTCCTCCTTTTAGGCCCTATTGTCCTGACACCACAGTGTTAGAACTATTAGACAGCTGTCTGAGGCATAGCTGGAAGCACTGTAGTTGCATCTCTGATGGCAAAGAGGACATGCCTTGGCTTTAAAGCCTTGTCTTGGGCTTCAGCACAAGAGTGAGTTCTTTCTTATGGCAGCATGTGAGTTGTTTGGACTCTGCAGCGAGAGAAAAAAGGGAGTGAAACTGAAGTGAAATTAAGTTCATGGTTGCAAGGCTTATGGTGACGTTTCTTCTCTGTAGTCAGAACTGAGCTTTCAACCTGTTTCAGTGAATGAGAGGGAGATGAGCTACTAAGTCTTGATTACTTTATGGTACAATGATAGCACTCTATTGTTGGGGAACCAAAAAGGTTGGGAGTCCATCTTCTTGGGACAATCTTAAAATAAAACATCCACAAGTTAAGATGCAAGTCCATTTCAGGGTACCATTTCAAATCTAGTAGAAAATGCTCAAGTGGGAAACATGCAGGAAGACAGCAAAGTAGAAATCCCCAGTGCAACTCCGTTCAAAGCAAGGTCTGCCCTACTGTTTCTATTCGTAGTACTTCAAGAATGTGTTTGTTTTGTTTTCACAAGAGGCAGCCTGAGATGGGAATTGCTGTGTGAAATAAGACAGGTTAAAACAAAAAAACCACTGCTGTGGTAGCTTCTTCTTCCTTTTCTTTAGTAATCAGTGTAGGCTGTAGGTGAGCAACATCACAATGAGACTAATTTCTTGCAGCTGACAATTGTTAGCTGGAGTGGTGGTTTTCCAGAGCTTTCAATAACAGGTCTTAAAGACTGTATGTTATGTTTTATAGTGTGGGTGGTTCCATTCTCTTTGCCTTGGATTCCTGTAGGATGTACTGCTCTTTCCTGTCAAGATGTTTGGCACTAAACATGAGCCCTACCCACTGTGGCCTGTTAACAATGGCAGCATAAGCTGGGATGTGGTACGTGTGGGCTTCTTGTGTTGTAGCCTTTATATAAGGTAGTGTTTTCTGCTGCTCTTTGACTGATCAAAGGCTTTGGGCTCAGCTTTTTTTCAATACTTAGGCTTGTGAGCCTTTATCTTGTCCGGGTTCTAATCCTCGGGGCTGGGCAAGGTCATCTCTGTCAGGCTGCTTATCCTCCTTGTGAAATGCTGTATCCCAGCATCTGCAGTTTTTCACCCCTTCATGCACTTCCTGTGTTTGCATAGTGATTACAGACATAATTTTTGCCTGCTGTACAACATTCCTTAGGTTCCAGAAATGCAGGCTATTGCTGTGACTCTTCAAGGAAAGCTCAGTACTGAGTGATAAATATTCCCCTAGTCAGATGTGGTGAGTATGTCCCCAACTCTGAAACTTCTGAGATGTTAAACTGGTTTTTGAAATGAACGTGATAACCCCTTGAGGGGAAGCCAGCCTCTAAAACAGACCACTGAGCAGTTTCGCCTGCTCTAAATGTTTCAACTTTTTCCAACTCTCATGTTCATTGTGCATCTTCTGAAAAGCCTTGTCTTTATCTGTTTCTGCTGACAACAGTTTTCAGGGGTCTTCTGCAACAGCATGAAATCACAAACACTGCCACTTGTCAGTCTGGTGACTGCTTTTCTTTTCCGTGCCATCTGCATGAAGCCAAGCTACTGTGTTGATCCTTTTGCTCCTCCTGTCTTGGGTTGGGTATTTCTACAGCTAAGAATCAATCAAATGGGCTAATGTGCATTTTATAAGCCCAGGAAATACTCTCAACATCTGCCCTACCCTCATAAGGAGGGAGGGGAACCCCAAAGTTTTGTTGCCATATGGTTTTGGCTGATTTCTGGCTTTAATCATTTCCTCTTGGCAGAGGACTATCCAGCTCTCTGTGCTTTCTACCAGGAACTGACTCATGGATATGGAGTTTTCCCTCAGTGCTTTGGGACACCGAATATCTGTGCATATTTGAGGAAGCTAGTGAGCTAATGTGCAGATGATGAAGAGTTCCAAATGTGGGGAGAAAACCCATATTTGGCTATTTTAAATAAAACTTCTCATTTTATGCACCAGCCAACTGGAGGTTCATCTGCTCTAAATCAGAGCCTGATATAAAACACAAACTTTAGTCTTGCTGTCAGCTCTGCAGATCTTGGGTTCTGTGTTGATGTTGCATCATAGCCTTAGGCATCATCACCACCTAGACTTGAACCTGGCATTTGCGGATCTAAATCAGGAGCTGCTGTGAGCTGGAAGCTCAGGCAGGCAACTGTGCTGTGACCAAACGTGAGCCAAAGCGTATTTGCTTAAGCTGCAATGAAAAAGATTTAAGCAAATACATTTTTATCTCACTTTTGTGATAGGCTAAGTGTGGAGGCAGTCTGCCGCCGCAACTCGGCAGATAAGCTGTGTCTTCTTGAGCTGTAGTGACTAATCAAGTATCTGAACTGTGAGCTGAGAAGCCCAACTTTGTTATCAAGACACTAAACTGTCTTGTTTATCATCCAACCACAAGAAGGAGACAGAGCAACGGTAGGCAGGGGTTCAGACTGTGTTTGCAGGGAATCCAGCAGGTCATAGTGGAGCTCTGAGGGTGTGCAGGGATTTGTGTATCTGGGGGCCTTGCAGGATGGGTGCCTCTGGTGCGTTAGAAGTGTCTTGGCGAATGAAGCTCATTAAATAATATTGTGTGTCACCTGTACTGTCAAAGTTAGGGAGTTTCATGCTGTTTGTTTTCATCTGTCATAGGATTAAGCACTCCAAACAATGGAGCTTTCTCAGTATCCTCGGGAAGTTTTTTCCTACCTTTAAAGATTAATGTCATGGAAATTTTTTCTTTGATCTCAAGCTTGATTTTCATTGGCTCAGTTTTATCCTCTTGTTCCTGGATATGAGGGACAGTGGCAGGAAAAGTAGGATTTCTTGCATCAAGGTTTGGAGACACGGTATTGCTGTTGCCCCACCTGTGGAGTTATGAATGGTTAGGCTTTGAAGCAGTGATACCTTTCCCTCGTGAGCAGGAAACCTGCTGCATTTTAGCTGCGTTGCCTGCTGACCCACTGACTGATCTTCGATGGTTTTATTTTGAAACACGTCACATTTACAAGATATGTGTAACTACAGCCCTAAAAGGTTATCTGTATGCTGTTGCAGATGAGTAGGCTGTGCCCAAGGCTAAATCCCGCAGCCTAGCCGGGTACTGGCTGACAAGCAGGTGATACGTGGAGAACAAATGGGGAGCACAGAGGGTGTTTGTTAGGCTCCTGGGGCTGAAGAAATGGGGGTCTGTGCTCTGGAACAAAGACAATTTGCATTTAATTTCCCTGGGCTGCAGTGCTGGCAACAATGGTAGATGTTCATCTGTAGCATTAAACCACTGCTCGGTCTGGGCTGAATGGCTGTCTTTGTTCAGGGCTGGAGCAGGAGGAGCACTGCAAGACAGGACTAAAGCACTGTGTTGCACAGCGTGACCACAAACATGAGAGGGAGGAGAGAGAGAGAAACTGGATGCTGGTAGAGCCTACCGTATCTCTCATCCTGTCTCAGGGAAAGTGTTCAGTGACCTTGGGATGCCCTTAAAGGGAAAATGATGCCATCAAGTAGCTTTCCTGTGGGGTCGCATGCCATAGACAGTGCATGCCTGTGCTGACGTTCATCCCTGCTCTGCCCTGAGAAGGGAAGGAGGGATTGGGCTGGTGCTCTTCCCAGAGGGCTATTGCAGAGGGTCAGGCAGGAGCAAGCCAGGCCATGCACATGGTGCACATGGCTCTTGCAGCTAGCTGAGGCTTCATGCAAGAACCTGAACAACTGTAAATCTTACCTGGCTGGGACAGTGTCTCCTCCCTAGATGAGGGCTTCAGAAGGTCAGCAAGATGTCACATGGTGGATGGGATCCCCCTCCAGACTTTGTTGGGCCAGGTTTAGCACTGAATATGTCATTCAGCTTAACATATTTTGCAGAGAGCTAAGGCTTGGAAAACTCCTCCCCAGAGGACTCCAGGAACTCACTGGGCTGTGAAAATAACACCCTCCTCAAACTGGCAGCTGGCAGCCACAGAACAAGTTGCTGTGGCCACCAACATTGTTATCTTCCCCATAGTCCCCAAGCTCCTTGCTCATTGCAGTACCAAAGCAATGGGAGTTTGGCTGAGACCACTGCCAGGCAGCAGGTGACTGGTAGGGTCTTCTACTGGTTGTTTACCAGGAGTGATTTACAGTCTCCTCTTCACCACAACACACAGGACAACAAGTGTGGGAAACAGGATCCTATTCTCTAGCCCCACAGAGAAATGGTGTTCAACTCGGTGATTGACTGTGCCAAACACTATCTTGGAAACCTGAGCTTCTCCCACCTCACCTACCCCATTGTGCGATGCTCCCCGTGCCAGCTAAATGAGAAGTAGCATTAACTGTGCTCTTTGCTCCTAAGCTGGTTTCCATGGCTTTCTGGAGTCTGACTAAGATGGAGAAATAGAAGTGGGGATTATTGGGATCCTAGTGGAGGCTAGGGGTGGAGAGAAAAAGGAAATTCCTTGGAGGGGAAAAAGAGAGATTTGAACAGCTGATGGCAAGTCTCTGCAAACAAACTGGGAGAGTTAGGCAGCAGATGGACTAACACTCCCTGGGCTGGTGCCAATGCTTCAGATTGATTTTAAAGAGGAAGCACCCACTGCCTGGGAAAGCAAGCCAGTGGCCCTGTGAGTAGGAGCACTTCCTGGCAGCTGTTCAAACACTAGCTGCTTTACAGTTCACTTTCGGTGCACCAGGAATCAGTGAGAAGCACTGGGGACTTGGGATATGAAATATGACCAGTAGGCACTACAGACCAATAAAGCCATTCTTTTTGTAGGGAGGATTGCATGGAAAGTAATGTCCAGTTGCTCAGAAACTCATGGTGTGCAATTAAAGGACCAGAAGAGCTCAAAGGGCCATCAGGTCAAACTCCCTGCCTCCCAGTATGGTCAATGTCAGATCTTTCAAGCAAAGGTGTAGACTTCTCTGGTGTTCAATTCCAGAGAGGAATTTTTTTGCTGGCCCTCAGCTGTAGACCTTGCTGTAGATCAGTTTATGTCCTGAGGTACGACTGCTGTCGCAAATGGCATTAGCTGTGTTACGGACATCTACCAAAATGTGTTTGAAGTGAACTCACAGGGTACCTCAGTGGTGGGTTTGGATATGTGCACTGACAAATACCTCCTTCTCCCACACCATCGCTTTTCTTCTACAGAAATATTATGAGCTGGAATGGTTTATTTTTCCCTCCTCCACTTTTCTCAAAACGAAATGAAACCCCCTGCTGATGAAATACCACTACTAAATAATAAAACACGTGAAAACTCTTCAGTAAAATAAGCATTTTCACAGCAGTTCATTCCATTTGGATATATATGTGTATGTAATATAGCCTTGATGGTCCACCTAATTTATGAAATTTATTCCATAGTCCTTCCTCTTGATTTCCTGTTCTATATAATTTGGTTCTCTTAAGTATGCTGTACGCAGTTTTTATGGTATCCATGGCAAAGAGACACGGGCTCAGACCCTGAGCTGATGCCAGCTCCCACATCTTGAATTGCCCCTTGAACATAAGTTTATATAAAAGTTAATCAGTTTTTTAGGCTGTTGTACAACATGTGCAATTGTGATTAGAGTCTATATTTAAGACTAGGCTGCCAAGAAGGCTTTGGCAATGACGGGCTTACAAGTGTTTCAGCAAAAGGCTGACACAAGTGTGGGGTGGGCTGGGAGTGCCACACAATTTATGCTCTGCCCCAAGGAAATACCACCCCTCACCCTGGCATGGCACTTTCCTCCACCTCCATTGGAATTGCAGCAAAGAGTGCTTGTGTTTGTCATCCTGCTTCCTCCTCAGTCATGGGGTTTCTGGTGCAATAGGATCAGAGTGAGAAAACAAGTACGATGCAGCAGGCTTGGTGAAGCATAGCGGTGGCAAATGGAAAAAGTGCTGGGAGGCTGGCAGCAGGTCTGACATTGGGGTTTCAGGTGCAGAGCAGTGGAAAGTTAAAGAAGGAGCAGCATCAGCTGCTAATTCGCATTGATGGCAAGTTCCCTCTTCCCCTCGCTGTGTTGTGGGTTCTTTGCAGACAGAGTAGCCTGGAGAAAACCAATGCCCAGCTGTCACTCAGAGCTTGGACAGGTTGTGTCTCAATGTTTGCAATACTGTGTCTTAACTTCTGAGTAGCTGGGGTCTTGCTGAAGCCAGAGAACCCGGTCAGAGAGGATTTTCAGGTATGCACCTTTAAGTTAAAACAGACTCTTATCTGCCTAAGTGGTGACAACGGTGGATCTGGTGACTTGGCCTTTAACTGCTGGGGCATTTGTTCAGATGCTTTCTGTGTGAACAGTTGTGATAGGCTCTGACACACACTAACAGCCACTTCACCGTTTATGGCCTTATCTAAGACAGATATGGTGGTCCCTAGAAAGCCAGCAGGAATTTGGCACAAGGACCACTGGGCTCAGACAAATATCACATAAGCATTAACTAAATGGGCTTGTATCCAGACTTATCCAGTCCAAGGTGATGTCCCTCTTCTTTTTCCCAAAAATATCATTCCATCATCTAAAGCCCTTTCTTGGTCTGCTTTGCTAAAGAGCGTCGTAAAAATATTAAAACAAAAGTTACTTCCCTGTGTTGTATCCCACCAGTTTTATACCACTGACTTCAGTGGAGTGATGCTTGTGCAGAGCTGAGACAGTCTGATGGTGAGTCTGCTCCTGCATTTGCTATAGAAAATTCATTTAATGGATTTCTAGAAGCAGGAATGTCATGGTAACTGATGGGAAATGTGTCAGGTAAGAAATGACAGATTTCTGACTGATAGCCAGACACATTAAAGATATGGGTGTTTACTGGCAGGGAGAGTTACTGGAACAGAACATTTTATGATTCATGGAAAATAAGTGTAAACATAACATTATTTTGTTTTACTTTCTTCTTTCCCGGTCACTGAGGACACCTGATTTAAAATGCTACCTACCTGCTTAGAGAACAGAAATGTTTTCTGGGCAGATTCTAAAGCTGGAAGTAACAAAAGTCAAGCCAAGGCTGTGCCCTAATCGACGTGGCTAGAATTTGAAATTTCAGATGCTTCCACTGAGTGGTTTGTGAGCAATCTACAGGCTAGGAGTTATTTGCAGAAAGTATCCAGCAGTTAATTTCAAATCCCATATACATTTGAGATGTTCATAAGCGACTTGCAGACAATTTGCAAACAGAAAAAGAGGCTAAAATTCGTCAAAATAAATGATCTGCCATGAATTATTCAGTTGGTTCCTATCAATCATGCCAAATGTCTCCCTTGTTAGTCTCTGCAAAGAGATCAGGGATTGAATTTAGCTTAGAGACAGAAGTATGCTTTCACCCCTAGAGGTGCTTCTTCAAAGCAGACTAGCGGCAGGTAGGTGATGAGAATAAGAAAGCTTCAGCGGCACAAACTGTCCTCACTCTGTGGATAAACAGCAGATTTTAGCCAGGAGGGGTGTCAGGCAGGCTGCTTCCACAAGGACCATTTTTACAAAAAGAAACCCAACCACCAAAACAAACCCTGAACTTGAAGAGCAGAAGAAAAGAGAGAATTAGCGTGGTTATTGTAAACAGGAAAGGTATCTTTCTGCCCATCCTGGAAGCAGGCTGAGGGTAGCTTTACCTTTTGATGTGGGATGTAAGAGTACAGGTGAAACGAAGTCTGAATCACTGAGAAACAAAAGCAGATATCACACCTTGAGAGTGTTTCAGGCAACAACATGGCTTCCCTTCTTTGCATACGTAATTCATTTCTGGTCATGAGCTCATTCCCATCGTTAGCAGAAAGGGGACAGCCAGAATTAAACAACTTGGTGGTGTCCAAAGCAGTGTCTTGGAGAGAGGGGCTGCAGTGGGGAGGCTCTGTACAACTTTGTTAACATAGTGGAAACCATATCCAGCCAGCGTTTTTTTTGAGGAGCAAAGGTGGGTAATTAAAGGGAAAGGACCTCATTCACTGCTATTTTACTCAGGTTGACAGCAGAGAAATATAGCTGACACCAACTGCGTTTTGATAAATGACCGTGGCATAGTAAAATAAGAGCACTAAGAGTAAATAAGCTGTCTTACATTGAAAAAAAAAGAAGCTGAGTTTGATTGAAAGGCAATACATGTAGCAGCTTAAGCCCACAGTACTCAGTGGGCTCTCATATGAAGCTTTTATAACCTGGATTTAGTTGCAGAATGTATTATCCCTGTTTTTTCAATAAAGGCATTGCCATGACTGCATGCACACTGACAAGCCAGACTCAACTCTCCAAAGCCTCAGCCCAGTGCCCGAGGTGCTAGGTTACAGCTTTTACTGTTCAGAAAATGGAAATAAATAGGACATAATGGAGTTTAGGGAACTGAAGTGCCACATAGCTGAAAGAGAGGTGTCTAGCGACAAAACCGATAAGAATGTATGTTAAGGCAATCCCCTTGCACTTTGCTGTGAGCCCTTTGCTTGAGAACCACTCAGCAACATTTAATTTAGACAGGTGTACCTGTCATCTTTGACCTGTTGCTTCTGAGGTTGGTAAAACACAGACTGCTTGGTGGGGGTGAGCAAGCAGGGCTGGGATCCCAGGCTGGGAGAGCCAGGACTGCTGGCAGCTGGCCACTTGCCTCCCAGTGCATGGAGGTAAGTGCCTGGATGGCCTCTGATTCGAGTCTTTGTTTGGAGAGGTAGGTCTTGTATGTCTCCAGGAGAGAGCAGCCAGGGCCTCTGAGAATAGTCGTGTGGAGCAAACGCTGATTTCTTCTATTTTAATAATATTTCTTGCAGCAGATTAGGATGAGGCTCCTGATTCATGTATCTATATTTGAGTTCATTTCCCTTCTATTTTAAGCTTTAATTTCAGTCTACTTGACCTAAAAGCTCATTCTGATTTACCACATACAAAGTAACATGTTTTATTTTACAGTGTATTATATGCACACAGCTTTAAGGTCTTGACAAGTTCTTGTCAGCAACCTAAGGCCAGCTAAGGGCTCGACAGGGTGCTGGTGAGCTGATGACACTGGCATCATGACAGGGGAGGTGGCTCGTGCCTGCAACAGGGCCAGCTTGAGTGCCTTCCCCTGCCTGCCCTCCATGCCACCACCCCTTTGCAGAAAGGCTTCCCAGTCCTGGAGGCGGAGTGCAGGCAGTGGTCTGGCCGGAACAGAGGACCAAAACTCATTACACAGCTCAATTGGGCATTCAGCATGTGTCTAAGATGCTCAGGTTTTAAGATTGTCAAAAACTGCAGGAAGGAAGTATTCAAGTCAACGTGGCTGGATCATGCCATGAGCCTAATCTATGTGTGAGGAGATTTATTTCTCTTGCTTGCCTTTGGAGACCAGTGCTGCAGTGAAGGTATCAATGGAGCAGATGCCATTACATGACATGTGCAGGGCCTGCTGCTAACAAGGCCCAGGTCTCACTCCTTTCTGTTGTTGCAGTCACCTTATTGCCTCACCTGGCTGAGAAACCCCACCACAAGCATCACTTCCTTCCCACAATGTTTCCAGTCTAGCACAGGCAACCCCTGTCCTGTCTCCTGCCTCCTCTTAACATCTGTGCTTCAAAAAGCTTCTGAAAGGGGATATGGCAACTCTTTCTCTTTCCTTGGTCCACCCTTTCCAGATTCCCTCCCCAGATTCACACTTCCCTGCCAAAAATCTGTCATCAGCCAGGAGACCATCCTGAGAGGAGCCCAGGTGTCACTCAGAGGCTGTCCCTAACCTGTGTGGTGGGTGGAGTTGGTGGAGAAGGAGAGCACACAGGCCTGGCTGAAGCTACAGTGTCTGCCCTCCTAATACCCTTGCATGGCTGGGGGCTAAGGGGGCCTCCAGGTTGGTGCTGGGGGCAAATGGGAGCAGGGCAGGGGAGGTTTCTTGACAAGGATTGGCACCTCTGCTACCCAGGGCCTCTTGGGTTGGGTGGTTGTGCACTGGTGGGGAGAGACAGCCCTGTAACACAAGCAGTGCTCCACAACCACAACCCCTGAGGGGGGACACTACCCCACAGAAGGACCCTGATGCTGAAATGTGGGGAACTGCTCTCACGTTACAACTGATGGTGAAGTGGTGGGGGATGCTGGAGACTTGATACTCCTAAATTACTTTGCCATTAGTGACACAGACTTTGTTACCTCAGTTACCTCATGTTTCATTTTAAATACATTTGCTTGCAGACAGCAGTTTTGCAGTCTTACTTACATTGCCATAGAAACAATCTTTCGCATTCCTCTATTTGCTGTGCATTTTTGTTAAGACACTTCTTCTTTACTTATCCACTCCATCTTTTCATTTGCTGCCACTCTCTTCATTATGTCCTTCCAATTCCCTCACCTTCTAGCTTGCTATCCTACAGCTAAATGTTTTTCTTGCTGAAGATACCCAGCTCACAGCTTCTAACCTGTACAGCTGTCAAAATCTGTTGGTGATAGGCCACATGGGTAAGGAAACTGGGGTGAGTGTGTGCTAGCACACACATGCCTATGCCCACAAATGCTGGGATGAGGAAAGGAGGAGGTGGAAAGGTGAGAAGAAGTGTGATAATCTAACTGGTATCAGACCAGTTGCCCTTGACAGTAATGAAACCCATTATAACTTCTGCTTTGTGACCAGGGAGTGGGGTTGCCCATTGGATAAGAGGCTGTGGAACTCCAAGGGGTTTCTTGTCTGGTCCATTTGCTCTGGGAAGGAGCAGTGTTTAAAACTTCTCTGCTCCAAGAAATTGTAAGAATACAGAAATCTTCTTGGGCATGCTGATTAGACAGAGAGATTTTGTGATGAATCACTCTCCCTGGTGGATTGCATTTGATTATTTGCTTTAGAAAAGAAAAGAAAGAAAAAAGAAAGATATTTAGGGCTTTTCTAGTTGCAAAGGGTGACTTTTTCTAGCACCCAGATTATGTCTCATTTCCCTTCTCCTCTGCTCTCATTGGCAGGAAGTGCCCAAGAAGAAATAAGAGCCATTCATGAAAAAAAAAAGCAAATATATTCAGTGACTGATCACACATAAACAAATATGTCTTTTTATTCCCCTCATCCCTCATGGGAGGCTGCTTTACTGCTGGCAAAGGGACAGGCAGTGAGGCATTCACGATCACCTCGCATTGCAGGTGCTGGGCAGGGCTGTGGACAGGCTTCTCTCTCCTCCAACACAGGGCAGGGCTCAGCGTGCCAGGCTGGGCATTTCTCCTGATCTGGCCACAGAGTCTCTCAGCACTGAGCTGTCATCACCAGCTGCAGGACTTGAGGAACGTTTTGTCCAGCCTCTGTTGTTTTGCACAGTGGGAGGGGTTGGAGGATGTCACCTGGGCCTCTGTATTACCACTGTCTATTTTCCTTTTTAAAATTTTGTTTTCAAGAGAAGGGTTAAGTGTGTTACATTAACTCTTCAGTGATACCTCTTCTCATTTAAATTCCCTTTCCTCAGAGACAAAGACATTTTACCCAGGCAGTGAAACTGTCACAAGTGGCTGCAGCGTGTAGGAATCCCAAAGTCCTGCTCATCTTGCGTGACAGCAGGGTAAACAAAACCAGAATTTCTCCTGTAAATAGGGCAGGAGAAGAAGATTTAACAGCAGTAGGAGTGTTTTGATCCAACATCAGGAAGCCACATGCAGTACAGATTCAGTTCCTTCCCTTGCCTTTAGTGAATCCTTCAGGAGCACCAAGTGAAGCGATGACAGGGTGGATGGAGAAGACAAAAGGAGGAAAGCAGAACAAAATGCAATTTGATTTTTCACACCCTTGAAAGTTGTCTTCATCCTTGTATCGAGGGTAGTGTACTCAGGAGAGTTTTTGATTCTTGCTTTGTATGGCTATGCTGAGCTGCTTTTTCTCTTGGAGCAACCGTGCACTGAAATCTGTTTATAGTACCTAGTTATTACAGTCAAATGTAACTGTAATACCATGTGGCACTCTTCTCTTTTCTGAATCAATTTGTACCATGTATGAGTCTTAGTTCTGTCAGATAAAGTGAACTGTGAAAATGTCTATCCATCCGTCAGGACAAATCAAACTATTCATACATTTACTCTGACAATCTTATTACATTTAAGATTTTTTTTCCTGTGGCAGATTTTCTCTATTTTGTGATGCCAAATGCAAGAACTGTGAGGTCACCAGGTCCTTCAAAATTGTGAGAATTTGCCACGCTGGTGTAATCTAGTCACTTTTATTTCTTGTATTTGGCTTTCCTCCAGTGTTGTTTTCCTTTTCACATTTTTTGTTGTTTAAATTTCATGTACAGGGAGCTTCTTTCCTCATGCTGTTCATGAACATCATGCACAAACTCACAGCTAACCCATAAAGATGCTTCAAATGCTATTAGCTAATGGCAGGCCTACTGGTGTGGAAGAGCAGGGGATTTTAGGATAGAAATGCACACTTTTCCAACCTGGTGATGATGCAGCCTAAGTTTGTTATTAGAAGTGAGTTACAGCAGTGGGAAATGTGGAGAGGCCCCAGAACTTCTGCTCAGAGGGTCTGAAATTTGTGTTAGTGTTAGAGCAAAGCACAGTTGACCAACACAGGAAAGCAGGGCCAGCCATGGGCTACTATATCCACTCTATCCCCAGAAGAACTTGTTATTTATAAAGATATATCCAAAGGCTAATATCTGAGGTGCAAATTCCTCCCTTTTATAACTCCATTTGAAGTGGTAGTTACCACAATCTGATTTCCAGGTGGCTTGTTTTTTGTTTTTTTTTTGTTTTTTTTTTTTTATTTGTCCAAGAACGTCAGGAAAGTTCATGGTGCTTATTCTTATTCCAGCACCTCGAATCCATAAAGCTCTTCAGAACCTCAGCTGCAGCTATTGATACGTTTAGTTTCGTAAGTTTTTTTCCTCCCTTACTCTCTCTAGAGGCTTAATTACACAAGAAGCAGCTATATGAAGGGTCAATAACTGGCCTAGAGCAAGTGATGCTCCCACATGGCAGCAGGATGGCCTTCAGTGCTTTCTGATACTCAGACCAATAGGGTAGCATCCTGACTAAATTCAGGTTCTGTTTCTGTTTGCACTGGGCTCCTCTAGAGCATTCTGGCTTGTCGACACATTTATTGATATGGTGAACTACAACTTCCTCCTGCTTTATGCATCCTTCCCTACAATGAGAGCAGTCATACCCAGTGAGATGACTGCTGTTGCTGTAGGAGAGAGCTGTTTCCTGCTATAACATTCACCCATAAATTCAAAGAACTGTCTTTACTCAGCAGCCAAACAGGTTTGGCTGGACAGAAACGAGCACAATAAATCCCTTTGAGTCCCTGGATGGTGGGTGACAGGTTGTGGTTCAAGTCTTACACCAGAGTTTTTTCATGCCACTTTGGCACATTGTGGCAGCCGTGAGAAGTTGTTGCTCCTTTAGAGGTAAACAGCATTTTTGTTGCAGAGTAAATGGACAGTTCTTTTACACCTCCCTGCTGGAGAAGCAACTCTGCTGGATAGAGAAGGGATTACCTCAGTTTTTAACTGAACATTTGTGGTTACTTAGGAAAAGAGGTTCCATTGCTCAGGCCAAAGACACTACGTGACACATAGCAGTGATGCCTTCACCAACACAGACACTGCTGCCCTTGAAAGACCCAGCCCTGTAATTAGAGACTGACGAGTGATGCCTGTCTTTTGCTGAGCAGACTTAGTGGGGCTGTTGTGGATCTCCTGGAAACAGAGAGTGTGGTCAGAGTTTGTAACTGTCTAATAATGCAGAGAAGATTGCATGTGCTTTTAAGTACTGCAGTGTGTAGAAAGAGACTGTAGGCTTGATCTCTTACTCAGGCTTACTTAAAATATTCTCCTTTGCTCTAACTAAGCAATAAGCTGTAGTAAATCACCTTTTTATACCCTGATGCTTTAGTTAAAATGTTTCATTAGACAGCTCAAATTGAGTATCTGGAAAAGCTTATACCTCCCACAAATTCTCTGCTAACAGAAAAGTCATGTAAACGAGCATCACTTTACTATTATATTCAGTGTTCCAATAATGCCCCTTCCAAAGGAGAAAGGTTTGAATCAAAGCAATTAAGTCCTTGTCTCAGTGTAATTTCTCTTTTGGCCAGTTTTATTGGGGAGAAAAATGACAGCAGCTTGTGTGCTCTGAGGTCTCCAGAAGACTTTTGAATGGCATATTTAAAAATCAGTTGCAAAGCACACATCACCTCCCAGGGCTGATGCAGCCATTGAACTTTTTGCCCTGGTGCCTGTTGTGCCAGAGTGCAGCTGGTGCACTCGTAGTGCAGGGGTCAATCAACACCCCAATGTGATGTGAGGCAACGAGAATCTGAATTGCCTTCCAGAGGTTGTGGTGCTAAGGCTTCCAACAGGGTCCTTCAGAATTCAGCCTGACTTGCAAGGCATTGTAGTTCGGGTCTCTGTATTCAGTGAGAGACAAATTTAACCCCATAAGTAAAAAATAAGGGAGTTTATCTTTGTGTGAAAACTGATATAGAAGGTAATTCATAATTGCAAGAAATGTGTCCCCATTACATACCTTCTTTGCTATAATTTCTGATGGTTTTGGGCAATGGTTCTTATCGGTTCCCTCCTAGTGGGCAGGGCTGGGTGGATCTTCCCAGGCACGGGGACTCACTGGTGCACTGCAGCTCATTGCAGTTGCTTCTAGGGGGTTTGACTGTACAGAGCTCACATCCTTTCTGATGGCTAGCCTGAGCTTTTCACAGCAGAGCTCTCAGGTCCCAGCTGGGAAAGTCCTCCAGCACAAATGATGCTGTTTCTCCAATGCTTTTATTCCAGCCTTTGTTTTAGAGTAGTCTTTGTACCAACTTATACTTCCAGTGGGGGGTACTTTAGCACATCTCCTTTGAAGCTACACTGGGACAGCAGGATCTGTGCCCAGACCAAAGGCACAGGTCCTTCATTGCATGTCAAGGGAAGGCAAAAGGCCTGAGCAAGGATCACGCTCCCTTCAGTCATCTGAACCATAAAACTTGCAGGAAATTTCCTGGTTGGGCCTTGTACTCAGAGATTTAAAGCTCCACCCCCAGATCTTCTATTTGGTTTTGTCAATGACCTTGCACAAATTACCCAGCTATCTGGGTCCTCAAGTGACCTTGCTGTAAGAGCAGCAACAATCTGACCCTGCAAGGATGATGTTTTGGCACTGCAGTTGGGAGCCTATTTCCTATAGATCACCAAGCAAAACTCTTCAGAAAGACAGTATGAGCACCCATGTCTATGTCTTTGATCACCAACTCATGTCTGACAAAGGATAAGGAGAACCAGGTGCTGTATTGCGTGGGATACTTTGAATTTTCTGGTCTGTTTTGGAGAGGGAAGGAAGAAAATGAGATCAAGGCAGTTACTGAAGGCAAGCCAGGCTCAAATTTTAACTGTGCTATGTTTAAAATATTTAATTCCACAGTATGAGTCACTGTGACTAGGCTGCTATTGACCTGGGTAATTTGAGTGAATATTGCATAAAAGGCCTTCTCATTTTGTCACTATAAATAAAATCTCTGATTATTCTTAATGAATGCTGAGTTTCTCTTACTATAAGCAGTCTTACAAGAGAATTACATGCCGAGATGAGACTGTGTTCGTAGGACTTGTGGATCATCTGGAGCTGCCTTCACGGGTGACCAGCTTGAAAGGGGCAGCGCTTCTGCCCTCAAGCCATTCTGTCCCTGCCCGGCAGAAGGAGAAGTCTGTACCAGTCAAGAACTGAAAACACTGAAAATATTTGACTGTGGAAAAAATTGTGCAATGATCAAAGAAAAAAGCAACAAAAGGAGCTGAGGGAGAGAAAGTAAAAGGATCTAAACATAGTGAAAGGGAAAACGAAAAAGATTTTCATTATTGTCTGCCGTTTTATGGCACTGTCCCCTCCTGCTCCATGTGTTGTAATTGGCCTGCCACATGCTGTACACATCCTAAAGGGAAATGATAATTATTTGTTGGATAACCAGAAACTCTGTGTGGGGACCTGCGTTTGCAGTGAATCCTGCAGTGCCGCCTGGCCCTGCCTGTGACCAGTCCCCATGCCAAACCTACCTGTGATCCCAGCCCATCCCACACAGCCTTCTCCCTCCTTTGAGGAGTACATAAATGCTCAGTGGAAGGTACTCATGCAGAAGCACAAGTCAGCTGAGCTGCACTCATTGTGTGCTTGAGGGGGAGATTTCAGTAAGACCAGCAATGATGTGGGCAGTCACCTGTGTCAGGGGCTGTGTGGACCAGGCTCAGGAGCAGCTCTAGACAGTGGAAGATGAGGGTGCATGAGATTCTATGCAAGACACCTTGAACAAGGAGAAGGAATGACAAAAGGACTGGTGTCCTAACCAGACACCAGAGCAGGGAGCTATTTGTGTATGTCAGAGCTGTCTTTCCTAATGTCTTATTTCTGTATTTACTAATGATTTAGCATCATGGAAGGAAAAGGCAATTAGATACTTAGAGTGAAGTGTGGCCTCTTGAGTTTTGCTTGAGTTGTGGTGCTGAAAGGCAGTCCTTAATGGGCTCTGTGATCATCAGGGGAACAACACAGATCATCTCCCTGCCCTTTCCCTTGGAGACACAGGAGAGAGACATCACTGCCCTGCAAGAGGCATCGGTTGAGACCAGCCAGGGGTAGAGAGATGCTTAGTGGCTGGATGATGTTCCTATGAGGAACAGCTTAGGGAACTGGAGTTGTTCAGCTTGGAGAAGAGGAGGTTGAGGGGAGACCTCATCGCTGTCTATGGCTGCCTGAAAGGAGAATGTGGCAGAGCGAGTGTTGAATCTCTTCTCTCAAGTGATAGGACAAGGGGAAATGGCCATAAGTGGCACCATGGGAGGTTCAGATTGGATATTAGGAAGAATTTCTGTACTGAAAGGGTGATCAGGCAGTGGAACAGTTGCCCAGGGAGGTGATTGAGTCACGGTACATGGAGGTGTTTAAAAAATGGGTAGATGAGTTTTTGAGGGACATGGTTTAGCAGAAGATGGGTGCGGTTAGACTCGATGACCTCAAACATCTTTTCCAACTGGAAGATTCTATGATTCTATGGTTCTTGTGGTGCAGCTTGATATGGGGGGCTGGGAGGGAGGTATTTTTCATGTTGATGTAAGCTTTAACAGTGTTTAGACAAGGGAGTAACTTGTCCTTCAACGTTAACTTCTGGTCTGCTTCACTGTTAAGGGCCTTGCCTTGAAACAAACCTTCTGCCAAACCCTAATGGTGGTGCTGCAGAGAGGGGCTGTTCCCACCACTGCATCCCATCTGCCTCATCCTTTGTCCCACACGGTGCATGGATGTGCCCTTGACCTGCAATGCTTTTCAATAGCAGCCTCGTGCCCGCGGTTAGCTTAGTTGTCTGTGTAAATCAGTCTATCAGATTTCTCAGCTACTCAACTTGATCTTCACACTATGTCCTCACACAGATGGTGAACCTCACAGCAGACAGAAAAGTCTTCTTCATTAATTACTCTGCTCTTCAAGTCCTTTACTGAATACATCTCTATCCACAAACCAGGTAAGTAGATATTGTTGGCTTATTTTATGGCTGGGAAAATTAAGTCCTTGGGGTGATCAACAGGGTTTAAATAGAAAAAGACAGATGTTAAATGACTTTACAAGAACATTAAGGTGTTCACTGTCCCCAGAGTCCTTGGCTTAGATTCACTAACAGAGAACATTATTATAGAGTGGCAGTGGGTTGCTTTTAAAAGATTTTCATGTTTGAATGGAAAGACTCACCTTACAGAAAGTGCATGGGTATGCGTGTGTCATGACAAATACAAGCACCTAGGTAACAGAGCAGCAGATCACTGAGCTGGAAAATTCTTGTTGCTGTTATTTGCCAGAAATTCTGGGACTGGGACTAAAATACAGGCTAGACCACTGACAATTCTTTTTCTAATCTGCACAAGTTTTACTGTACATGTTAATTGCCACCCTCCCAAGTTACTATTTTTCCATAAAGCTAGAAAAATATTAAGTTTTGGGGCATGAGTAACCAATGGAATTTTGCTAGGGCAATGTGATACCACTAAATAATAGATAATCTTGCCGGGAGCTCAAGTACGGCTGGAATCTCTCTCTGCTGCTTGCACAGTCCCAGCCAAGCTCTGTTGAATTAGCCTCTTCCCCTGGATCGCTCATCTGATGTATTTCTAACTCACCTTTAGACTCTTAAATATTTTTACACCAAATACTCCACTGTGCTCTGCAAGCATTTACACAGCGCTCGTACGATTGATGGCCCAGTGTACACAGAGGTGCAGGGGACATATTTTCCGAAAAGCATTTATCGAGTATGTGTTTAGAGAAAGAAGTAGTGCCAGAAAATTAGGAGGGGTTTTAGATGTGAGGAGGCAGCAAATCTATGGCAGTGCTTAGGCTGGAGGAGAAGGGATTTGGGAGAGCTGGTTACTGACACCAGCACTAGACAGGGTCCAGCTGACAGGCTTTGGCAAGGCAAATCTTTCTATGATGCCTCTTTCCCCTGGCTTGTAAAACAGCTCTATAGCACCTAGCACCCCATTTGCTGTTTTAGAGGGCTCTGAGGCCTTTCTTAGGAAGCTGCAAGTGCTGAGATAACACATGCAGCTAGACAGAATTGTATAAAATACTGCACACCTCAGTTGAAAACACTTCAATGGTCCATGTTGATTGTCATTGTGTTTTTGAAGAGCTATAAGGGCTTTGTACTCTTTGCCATGCGCTGAATCAACGGTCCTTGATCCCCATTAACGTACATGTTTCCACGAAATTGTATTTCCGTTTGTATTAGGTAAGCTGTAGCTTTTCCTCATTTCCTAGCAAATTTTGTAGCAAAGAGAAGCCCTATCAATAAGCAGAAGTTTTTTTCAAACGGAAATGAAAGACTGCTTTCCTTTCCTTTCTGTCTTCATTTCTAATAGTTATTTTAGGAACAGAGATACCAAGAGCAAACCCCATCCCTGAATAAATGTAATATAAATTCATGCTGTAACTGTGTGTGTGTATATGCACATGCATATATACCTAAACACATAAACCCACAAACACATGGCATTGCTTGGAGTTATGTAGATGGTCTTGGCTGCCTGTTTAATTTATTGTACTTCTATTTTGAGAGGAAAATTGGATATGGGGCTGTGTCTGTCTCTAAGAGTGCATTATTTGACTTTTAATCTACACCAGACTGCAATAAAGCACATCCCATATCAAAGCTTCTGTTGCTTCTGATACCAATTATATATTTCAAGAATATTTATGCATACGTGATTATTTAGTTTGGTGGCAGAGGTGTTGCATTCTGTATTTTTTCTTCTAAAGGGTATTACTTGTTGTTACTGATTAAGTAGACTGTCCACATAAATCAGTCTATGGAATGAATGGATATATATAGGGCTGGTGAATATTGAATGTCTCCAGTGATAAAAGGGTTAATTTTTCATCCCTTTTCCTCTGTTGGGGAAGGCTTACAGGGATTGAGAGAAGAAGAAGTGGATGCTTTCCTTCCAATTTTTGAGGGTAGGATGAACCCCAGCAGGGAGAGGTGGTTTGCTTGCTGCAGTGGTGGTGGCTCTTATGGATTTGCCCTGGGTTATAAAACAGGACCTTAATAGTTTCTTTTAAGACCTGACTGGAAGGCAGGACAGTAAAATCTGTTCTGTATAAGTTGTTACATCTATATTTACCTGCATAGGACCAGTCGGATTTCAACAAGGACTTGTCTAAAATATCTCTCTTCAACAGGTTGCTGTACCTAATTTTTCCTCTTAAATCTTGTTTCTCTAAGCCCAGCTCCTGCAAACACATAGGCTCATCCTAGACTTAAAAAAGAGGTGCAGCAGTGCTGAGCTCTGTCAAATTCCCTTGATAGCAACATTTTTTCCCTTGTGCCCTAGAAAATCCTGTCAACTGCTGTGCTCCCGTGACAAGGTGCCTGCATTTCACAGCAAATGAGATGCTTTCTTAGTGCGTGGCTGTAAAATACTTTGCAACCCTAGTGGATGAATAATGTTGTATCATAAATATAAAATGAATATTGGTTTACGGTTTCTGAAATATTAATTTGTGCATGGAGCCAGTCTTGGAATGTTTTTTTTTTTTGCTAAATGTAAAGATCCTTTTGAGTCCTGAATGTCCTTGCTTTGGTTTTCATTATTAATATTTCCTCCAGGAGACATTGACTTTCCTTTCCCCTAGACACACTGACTCCTGCCTGCCAGAGTGATTCAGCAGCTTGCCACTCACTTTTACAGAAGGGGAGTTTTCTCCTGGCTTCTTCCACTGGGCTGGTGTGTCTGTGTCTGCGACCGAGGGACATATTTGTGTGGTCAGCTGATTCTTCACACCGAGTCACTGTCGAGCAGCCGGTCAGCTCTGAGCTCTCTGTCTGGCTGGTGGCTCTGCCCTTTACGCGGGGAAGGAGATCCCTGTGGAAAGTATCAGGGCTCTCTGCTTCACAGCTTCCTCTTTTCCAGATGGGGTCATGTTAAGTAACCAAAAGTTATTTATAATTGAGGCTGGTTTCTGACTGTCAGAGTCATCTGGGTCTATAGAGAAAAGTCTGTAGAAAAATGCTGTCGTTTGTCCAACTGCAACAAATGCCCATAGAAAAAGGCACGGGATGAGGAATTATTAACACGTCCTTTACTTTCTTTCCCATACAAAAAACGGGAGCAGGTCATTATTTTTAATTTAAACTGAGGAGAGGAGAATCATATTTTAATTTTAATTATATTTTGGTTTTCCTAACAAAGTGTTAAATAGCTGTTAGAGGTTAAAAGCACAAAGCCTAACATAAAGCAAACCAGAGCCATAAATGTATATACCTGTGTGAAAACTGACTGACTGGGATGTCTTGCTTTATTAAAGCACAGTATATGAAGCTAAGTTATGTGCGTTTTATGGATCCCTAAATTACATGTTTTTATCGATCTCTTGTCACTCTTAAAAATATATTAAGAAGAAAAAGAATGCAGTCTTTGATATTGAAATTCTGCTGCAACACATAAAAGATTTGGGAAACTATAATTCAATGTGTGGGGCTGGCACAGATGTAAAACACTTAACTATAGCTAATTAGTTTTAAAAATTCCCGGTCATGTGCCTTTAGGGACCAGACCAGGAACCAGTGCTCTGGTCATTTAGAGCACAACTTTCCTGGTTACCTTGAGGTAGATATTTTGAAGCAGACATCTTCACACAAAGATTCCATATCCCTCAAATCACCCAATATGCATCTCTGCCCCTCGCCTTTCCCTGTCCCAAGCAGGGTTTGAGAGCCAGGTTTCCATAACAGCATCATTTCTAAAAACCTGGGAATTTTTTCCCAACCTGGGTGCAGAAGGTTGTGTAAGCTGCCAGCTCTGCATATGGCCTGCTGTGCTTGGATGCCAAACAATTTAGGAAGTGGGGACCTGCACCGGTGCTGTGGGAAGACCTTGGATGTGAAGGTCCAGGGTCTGGCTTCCCTCTTGCAGCACTCACCATCAGGGTGAAAAAAAACTGCAGCAGTGGCAAAGCACTGCTGTTGAGATTGGGGATGAAGCAGTTTGTCTTGTCTGGGAGGGAGGAGGTGGGATGAAAGTGTAGGGTATTTTTGGTGCTACTTCTCCGTGCCAGGTGCATATGATTTGGTTGATGGCTGTGGCGTGCCTGTACCCTGCCACAACTCATTGCCTCGGTCAAGGTGTTGAGTGATTCAGAGTAATCATTTTTATATCTTTTCAAAAGTGAAACTATTTCTGAAGTGGCCTCTTACCATTGCTGGAATTCAGCTGCTAGCTCCAAAATTGGGCACTTCCTTTGAGATTGTTTGATCTTATAAAGGAAAACAAACCAGATGCTCACATGCATAGACATGAACACAACCTCAGTACTGTCTTACAATAGAGTAATTGCTTCATTTAACCTGTTTCTGAACCTAGATTTTTGTGCTCAAAGAAAGACAAGTACGAAATATCCCAGAACTTGTTTCTAGTACTCAGCCACTAAAAATTCAGCATGGCCTTCATAAGTTGTTACTAACGTTTGAAGTTGGTTTTTTACCTTATCTGCAAGGAGCACCTGTGCTGCTGTATTAACCAAGAGCAAGAGTATTTCTTTTGTTTCTGCAGAGAGATTTAAAAGAAGGGACATGGCCAATTCATATGCCAATGGAGTTACCAGCAGAATGTTAATAGCTGAGATAAACAATAGTGAAAGGAAGTTTTTTGGGTAGTTTTGGGGCTCAGGTCGGAGTTACTGGTTTTGAGGGCTTTTTCCCCCCCAGCTTGCCTGTCTGACACCTGGCTTTCATTCTAATACAGCTTTCAGTGGAGAAAAGGTGCGAGTTTGGCTTGAACAGTAAATCTGCTTTGAAAACCATTAAAATTCAGAAATCCTATTTTCCAACAGCCTTTCCCCAGCGCTTTACAGTTGGTGCCTCCAAATGGGATTGCTTTCAAGAAACTGAACTGTGAAAGTGTAATATTTGAAGACTTTTGAAATGTTGTTGTGAGTGTTTCACAGGGGCCTCAGTGTCACTTTGACCCTGATCCCAGAGAGGGCTCTGACCAGTGAGTGAGGGCAGTGTCCTTGAGACATCTGGTTCCCTCTTCCACCTTCCACTGCAGTCCTCTCCAAGGAGGTTCCCACTCAATTTATGCTCTGACATCCATTTCTTTTCTCCTCTGTGCTTTGGTGTGCAGACAATGATGGTCTAGGCCCCACCTCAGGGGCATCTGAGACAGCTGTAGAGGGAGGACAAGGGCCTCCCAATAAGGCGCTCGAGTGCTTGCCAGTCAGAGGCACTGGGCTCAGTCCTGCTGTGTGCAGAGCCACTGAAGAGCCTTCAAATGTCCCACTTTGAACCCACACACTGAGTTATTTGTTCCTAAAGAGAGAGGAAGTGGTATCACACATTAAGGGTTGTTATGAACCTGGGAATGTTCTGTGCTAACAGGAGCCTGAGCTGTGGCTGGCTGACAGGGTGGAAAAGTGTCTACAAAGGGCCTGGTGACTCATCCTGGACACGAGTGATGTGGAACCAGGTAGGGCATTCCTGGCAGAGCCTGGTGGGAGTTTGCTTCTGAGGACATGGCACACTGCCGAGATGAATTGGTATGGGTAATTCCCTTTATTGTATGTCTTCCCTCCCCTGATCCCAATGGCGAAAAGAGGCAGCACTCCAGGGTATGACCATGCACTCTGCCTATGAGTATGTTGTGCACAGAGGTTGTTGTTTTATGCAGTAAACTGCTGCATTTGCAAAGCTGAGCACATGATGGCCCATGGTGACAGTTGTGCTGCTGTGTATGTCTAGGTTACCACTGTGAAGTTACAATAGGGCCGTAAATGAGCCTCTGAGGCATTAATTAAATATATGTAATATTTTACACTTTATTCTGGCATGAGAAGCATTGAATATTTCTTCCAAGAGCTTTATGGAGAGGGTAAGGCCTCTTCACAGTCGAAGAGCTTAAATAAGTATTCTTTGCCTGAAACTGATTGCACAATGTGAGCAAGGGGAGTTTGCATGCCTGGGAGAGGAGAGCAGGAAGCCCAAGGAAACTGCGAGCGGAGACAGCAGATAAAGTCTTTGGCATTGCTTGAAAAGGTCCTGGGAACCTGGCACTGAAAGAAACGCCAGAGGTGAGGGATGTTCTCAGACAAGGCTGTGCCCAGAGGATAATGTCCTGTTGTTTGGGTTTTACAGTGTCCAGGAAAACCAGAAATTTCCACGGCCTTAGTCAATGAACAGAGGATCCATCAAAGACACAGCAGACTGCCACAGCTTCCTCTAAGAACTGAAACAACCTGCATGGCCCTAAGCTTAGGTTAGCTGCTTGTACCAGGGGTAATACCAATAACAGAGAAGAAGCATCAAATTCTGTTTTCTTCTTACTCCTGCAGCAGCAATGGGCTTTCTGTCATCCCTCCTTTGGCCAGTGACTCTTCAGAAGCCAGAGCATGAATGAGGGCTGCCTCACTTTCGCCCTGTGGAAATTGGCAACTCCACCATATCGTGCATGCCAGGAGAAGGACTCACATCCTTGGGGAGAAGACTAGCTAATGTGGACAGACCCAAACTTCGTATGGGTGCAGCATTTGAAAAGTAAGGGATGGTGGGGTGATGAGCAGATGTTTTCTCAAGGAAGTATCACATACTGCATGATGGTGTGGGACAGAACCATGAATTCAAGTCTCCCCAAAGCAAGTGCTAGAAGTTCTTTTGTGCATTTCTCTCTATTTTTAGGTGGCAACCATAAAACCCCTGAGAGTCTCATCCTTCACTACAGATATCTAGCAGCAAACCTCCTGGGGCTGAAGCTGGGGTGTCTGTGAGCTGACTCACTGCACAGATACAGTGAGGTGGGAGGCGGTTATCTCCCACAGCAGCAGCCACAGTAATCCTGCCAAGGGTGATGCTGTTGTGGAACTCTCAGGAGCAGACACTGAGCCTGAGTTTCACTTCCCAGGAGCAGAATTTTCCCTACAGCCCATCACTAGGGGTGGTGTTCACAGTGTATTCAGCTGGGTGTTTCAGGAATGACCCTGTTTTTCAGTGTGCCAACCTGAAACACTCATTTTTCTGAACATGATGTTGGTTGAGAAAAACGGAAGTGTGTTTCCGATGTCTGCTGGGTGGCAGGAGGTCAGGGAAGTGGTGTAGATGGGATAAAAACGATATTGAAGGGGAGTTAAAGAAGCAGGGAACATTCAAGCAGCACTGCTTAAAGCATACACATACTTCTAGGAACACTGCAAGTTACCTCATTATTATTGTAAACTCTATTGACTGAAACCAGCTACAAGAAAATGCTATTCACGATGTTACCACCGGAATCTGGTGTCAGTATGAGTCGGCAGGGAACATTAAAATCAAAGAGGAGTTCTGTTTATATTCTGGGCATGAATGAAGCTATACCACTGGAGATAATACACACCCTTGTCACCACCTACCTTTAGGGAGTTTAAGCCTTTCTCTGTCAGTCTGAGTCCCACTTGGGCAGTGGTTACTTATAATGCCATGGCACAAGCTGTAGGTTCCTTTTGAAATACCACCTTTCCCAGTCAAAGGCCTGTGGCACAGGGCACTGTCTCTTTATTCTAAAATTACAGCATTCATATTAGCAAGGCTGCTAAGGAATTCATGTTCAGAAAATGTGCACTCTGCAGAAATGGTTCATGGAAATGAGATTTCAAGAGGCAAAAATAGCACAGTACTCTGAGATTGCAGAAGGTGGAGATCCTTTTCTTCCTCCATTCTCACAGTAATTAATTTCTACCCTGGCATAATTCGAAAAAATAATTTCTTTCATTAATGCACTACCTGTTACGGAAAATTATTTCAATGGATTTTTTTTAAGTATGCACAACTTTCATCAAGTGCTCATCATAGATCTCACAGAACAATTTAATGCTGCTGAGCATTTTCCTTGTAGGACACTCATCAATGTTTCATGCACTTAGTCAAATCCAAGTATGGGGTTAGTAGTTTTCATCCCAGTGAAGCTATTGGAATTGCATCCATTTCCACAAGAGCTCTACTTGGCCATTTGTTTGCGCAATGGAAGCGGCAGTGACTCATAAAGTCAGATTGCATCTAACAGAACAATGATGTCTGTGGAAACACAATTCAATGTGTTCGAGTCCTGTTTGTCTACAGTAATTTTCTTAGCAGACTTATATCTCAGAGACTAGTGAGTCTCTACTGATTTGGGCCATGAGTGTTTCTCTCAACCTTTTAGCTTTAGAAAATGGAAAAGAAAGAAATTCACGTTTATCTGAGTGGTTTAGATAGTTCATTCATGTCAAAAGTCAGCTGAAGGCTTACCTGGACACAGCCTGCTACTGTCAGCCATATGTGATCAGGCTCAGAAGAAGGGAACTGGGCAGAGTCCATAATCCGTTGTGCAGATCTGGCTGGAAGAGTCCCTTCCAAACTTCAATTCTTGGAGTTGATAGAAAACCCCTTTCTTCCTTTCCATTAGTATAACTAGGTAAGACATCCCCTTGGCTAAGATCAAGATCCTTAGGGTTCAGAGCCATCAAGACCAGGATGTTTCTATTCAAAACTCCTCCCTGTTGCTGGAGAAAACTCATCACCACAGGGTCTGTTCACTAATGACAGTCCCTTATAGAAACGTCATTTATTGTTAAAGACTGGTGCAGGGTCTTTCGGGCCTTTCTCCTCCTCAGCTTAGTGTAATAATGGTTGAACTGAGATAGGTGTTTCACCTCAACTAGAGTTGCATGGTGAACCTACACTTATGTGTATCCTATAGCCTTGTCTAAAATGGCAGGTTCTGGAGGCTTGTCTATAGGTTGATTTTTCTCTCAAAGCTCAGCAATTGTGTGATTCTTGAACAATCTCTGACTTTCATTGCATCCCCCGTGTTGCCTAACATATGGGGGACTGAGCCAGCAGCTTACAGAGCTACTGTTCCCAAGCTTTTCTCCTCACAAAACTATATTTGGAGTTACGGTCTTCTTTCAGTTGGCCCTTCTAGGCTCAAACACTCAAGTTGTGCAGAAAGTTCAAGAGCTAGGCCAAGTCTTCTCCCAGAGTGGAGGGGAAGCAATGGATACTGGAACCAGTCAAATGGATTCTTTAGGCATCTACAGCTTTCGTGTGGGTGACTACTTTTTTTCTTAATGTGAAAAAGTAAATAAAACCACTTGAGTCCAAATGGTCCATATGAGCCACAAAGAAACGATTCTTCCTCTGCCTGGGACAGTTAGTCACCCTTTCATTGCTAGAAGGCAGAATTAGGGTTGTTCTGAGTGAATGGGACTGGTGGAAGGTGAGAAGTCACTGTTAGATTTGGGAAATTTTGCTCTCCTCTGATATGAGAAAAAATTGTTTCTCTTTACATGCTGACCAGAGCCACCTTTTACAAGAAGCAAATGCTGTGTTGCTAGGAATTTAACTATAATTAACTGTAATGGGTTCTGCTTTGGAGAATAGATGACATGGAGGAGACTGGCAGGCTACAGAAAGGTCAGCTAATCTGTTGATGTTACTGAAGTCTTTGCAGGAAGGCATTTAGGAAAGCTTCTGATAACCTGTGTAGAGTCTTCATAGCATGTTCATACTTGGAGTACGGGAATCCTGTCCGACTTCTGCCTTGCCATTATTGCCTGTTGCTCTGAGGAAAATATTCAACACTTGTGCCTTGGCTTCCCAACTATGAAATGGGAATTGCAAGTGGAATCACAGCTGTCCTGGACCAATGTGTTATTCTGTGGCTGAGTTAGTCAGTATGCGGAAATCACTATCAGGCTGTAAAGTGCTATCTTTCTAATAGTAAAGTTGCCCTTTTCCCCAGGAGTCCTATTCAGAACCTCTCAACCTTCACAATAAATTGAAACTGAAATCTTTTGAGTACTGCAATGAATACATTATCTTAATTTCAGAGGACTTTTTGAAGGGGTAAGATTCTGTGCAGAAGGTGATTTTGAATATTTAGTCACACAATTTTAGCTAAAACTTTTTGCTTCCATAAATATATTTTTAATATAATTCTTTTAGTATTTTAGATTCAAAATGAGGAAACAGCCTTTGGCTGAAGTCCAAATTTTCTTCTTTTTTTTTGGTATTTTCCCAAAAGATAAGGGTCTAATTCTCCCTTCCCTGGTGCACTTTGTAGTAATTTACACATGTGAAATGCTATTATTCTTTCTTGGAAACATACACCAAAATGCAAATTACAAGATGAGCAGGCACAAAACCCAAGGACCTAGAGGATAAGTGCAAATGAGCATCCTACCAGGAACAACATGGATAGTCAAATTAAAGCCTGTCACATACTTTACGGTCATAATCCATGTAAATACCCTCACCCCATGGCAAAAGAAAGGTGAGGTAAACATCTCACGTTTGCCACAGTCTCAAAGAACATGCATGACTTCACTTCTGATCTTATGGGTTGGCATCTATTCTGTGGGTCCACACTCTCAGACTAAAACTACTGCAAATACCATGTAAATATATGAGGTCCAACCCACAAAGAAAACAGAGTAACTCTTTTTATCTAGCAAATTAAGAAAATCAACTGCAACCACCTTCAAAACAGTTCCCTTCTGAGTTGACACACAGCTGCATACCATGCTGCCAATATTCAGAACAATTCCACAGATCATTTTCTAGAAGGCTGTTGAGGATCTCCGTTGTTTTTGCTTTCACATCTTCTACCAACAAAAAATGGATTCCTTTGAGCACTGACTTGATCTTTGAGCTCTCTTCACCGTGAGCCTCAGACAATAATTGAAAAGTTTCTATTGCGGATTTCTTCAGTTTCACAAGAAACTTGATGTTACCTTGCTGTTCACTCTTGCAAACCAACATTTTCTGACCGAGGGTAAGAGAATGTCCATGTGTCCACGTGTACTGAGTGAAGTGATCGAGTTGAGCCTCGCCTCACCGTGAAAGGTTAGAACGTCTTCTTTAACCATCTCTTTGTCTCTCCCCTCCCATTCTTGGTTTCTGAGCTATAGGGTTAGTTTTGCATGTTATGTGTCGAATTTTACAAAACCGTAGCTGGCAGTGTGCGTTTGCAGTGTATAGGGTGTTGTCTATATCACAAATTAAACTGGCCATGCTGGCAGTAGGTTTAGCAGGACCAGTGACCGAGCACACTCCAGCTGCCAGCAGAGCTAAGGCCATGCTCGAACCAGCCCTAAGTAGTGTGTTCTCCTGTCTGCTTGCTGTCTGTCTCGAGGAAGGCTTGAGGCGCTGGGCTGAAGGAGCTGCTTGCTGCTGCCTAACTGCAGCCAGACCAAATCCTTAGGGCTTGGGCTGAGCTTTTGCAGCTCCTGACCTCCAGTGTTGCTCTGGTGATGCCTGTGCGTGGGATTTAGGGGAAGCGGCAGGCTGCTGCTGAACATGGTCCTGCTCTACTCCCTCCTTTGGGCAGGCAGCCTCTTGAGGCAGGGCTTTTGCTTGAAAGGCAGCATGGCTGAGCTTTATTTTCTTTCAAAAGCAGTCAATAAGACCCCAGCCCTATGCCGTGGAAGGCTGTCAGAAAACATCAGCCTGACCGTCTCCTCCTCTTTCAGCCTGGGGGAGGGGATGGAAGTGAAGAAGCAATTTGGCATGAAAATGAGAAACAGGCCAAGCTGCTTGCAAACCTGGGCTCTGAAAAATAGATAGATAGGGAGAGAGAACAGAAAAGCAATTACTTCAGAAAGCCGGGTTACTCTTTACTCCAATTTAGTATAGCTGCTTGGAAAAACCCTGACAAATCTTTCTGTAGTTCAGCTGATAATTTGCTAAAGGTGCTCTGTCACCACTGAAACTGTAATTGCCAAATCTGGAGGAGACCACATTTCCACCTACTGAAATCCTCCCTGAAGTGGAACAACCCTTCTATGTCAGATGTTTGAGACCCTTGTCTGAACAAAGCTTGGTCCTGGAGATAGGGAGGAAGTGGTCTAGGTTCATAAAGGTGCCCAGGTGTCTAAGGGGCTGTCAAAATTCCCAGATGTCATAGTTAAGTCAGATCATCTCTGTTTCTTCCTGAAGTTTGTGGAAGTTATCTGTGGGTACTCAACAGCTTTGAGAGTCAGGCTTGTGATCCTCACTTGAGCAGTGCTTGTGGTATCTAGGAATAATTAATGAATGTATCATAAATGCACTTGGTCTCTTCTTGAAGTAGGTGCAAAGAACTATTTTTATCATGTGGCTCATTGCCAGTGTTCCTGTGAAAGTCACATATGTATTTTTTCCTCTGTAATCTGTTAGTTTTATATAATAAAAATAATTATTTTTTGAAATATTTTTAACCCCCTTTTGCAGTATTTAACCCTTCTTTATTAAGGAAAAGCCATCTTTCCCCTGCTCCCCTGATGTCCCAGACAAATAACTTCTCTCACTGTTGTGATGACTCTGATACGTTATCAAGCATCAGAAGCTATGTGCCTCCTCGTTTCAGAGCACTCATATGAAAAATTAGCTGAAGAGAACTTGTCAGTGAATTTCCTGGCTTGCTTTGGTTTTTTCATGCCTGATTTTAAAGCTATGTTAGAATAAATGTTTCTCATTTGAAGTTAAAGTCTCTGGATGGTTACTGGTCCCAATAGATTAATTCCAACCTCCTGTCCCTTGAGCTGATTTGCCTGTATGAAATTGTGCTGTGTCCATTCTGGCAGACGCCCAAGTTAGGCAGTAATCCTAAAAATTGCTGCTATTCATATCCATCTCTCAAAGAACAAAATAAAACATAATTCTCTCATATGTCAATTAAGATATTGTATGTTTCCATCATCCCCCTGTTGGCCCATCCCCCTGCTCCTCAATTGATAGGATTTTTTCCCTTTTCTTTGTTGTTTGCACAAAGGCCGCTGGATTTACAGCTCTGATATTCAAAGACCCTTACCTACAGATTGAGCACAGTAGGGAGCAGCACTTTTCATATTATCCTGCCCATCCATATCCATCCCGGAGGGGGCCAATTTATGAAATGGGAATTGGACATTCTGTTTCTGTTTCATCTTCTGCTGAAACCGGGGATGAGGAACAGATCATTGGCTATTTCAGGGTCTATGGGTGCCAGAATGAACACCCAGACTTAAGAAAAAGCAGATGTCAGCAGTTTCAGGGAGCAGTAAATCACAGTCTCTTAGGAAGAATGCTAAGTGAAGAAGTGGTGGCTATATTACAAGCACAACAGCAGCTTGTCTCAGTGCAGAGAGTTTACAGTAAACCCTATAAGGCTACATCAGGAGCATTTCATTACCTGAAATCCGAAAAAGGAGTCTTGCAAAGTATAAAAATAAGGCAACATGTACAGCTCCTCTGAATGTATGAGGAGCAGGAGTAAGGCAAAGGGAACTGCAACTCCACTATTTAATGGACACAGAGAACAAATAAAGCATGACAGAGAGATGTTTGAAGTATTCAATGCTTTTTTTGGTGATTCTTCATTAGAAATCATGGTAAAGTTGCATTCAAGTGTTTGAAAAAATGTACTCACTAGTTTGCAATCATCTCTTGTCAAAATGAGAAGGCATTTCAAGCTGGATTCTACAGGGGATTTTTTTCCTTGGGACTATTTCTGTTCACTATCTTCATTATCAGGGTGGATGATGGCAAACACTTCATGTGCAGCAGACATCAAGCTGGGAAGGAGCTATAATGAGTTTGGAGGACATAGTCAGAAAAAGAGTGATCTTGATGAGGTGCAGAAATGATCTGAACCCAGTGAGAAGGAATTATTTTGAGAAAAGTTGGAAGTATTACACACAGAAATCAAATGCATAAAACCAGATTGCACAATAAGTGCTGAGACAGCAGTACTGAAGAACAGGAGCTGGGGTTTTGGTGCACTGCAAACTGAGCAAGCCAATAATATGTTGGTGTTTTGAGAAAGGTGAATCTTCGAGTAGGAGGTGTTAGCAGGCAGACAGTATGAGAGCTTCTTATGCCACTCCACCCAGCACTGCTGAGATCCCACCTGGCGCAATGTGTCCGGATTTGGATATCATATCGGAGACAATCTGGGCAAAGCAGCAAAAAAAAGGAGAAGTTTCAGAACACACAGATAAGTGGGACTTAAATTTTGTTTAGAAAGCAGATGACAGGTGTGAATCACAAACCATTCAATACATAGAGAACTGGCTTTTACTTCCCCCTTGTGTCCTACAGGTGGGATGGGAAATAATTGGCTAAATATATCGTAACGTACCCTTAGATTAAGTGTAACAAAAGCCTGTAGGAGAGCTGTAAGCCCTGGGATTTGAGGGAGGAAGGATATTGCAGAATCACCTTCACTGAAAGCTTTACACAACAGGTGAGAATGCGTAGGGAGTGGAATCAAACACCTTGCAAGACCTCTCCGATCTCCTTCTCAAGACAGACTATGGGACTGGGGAGAGATTTTGGGGGATTATGTAGTCCATTCCTCCTTCCCAAAGCGCAGTTAATAACAGTGTTACTGTGTCTCAGGAAACAAGAACTGTGCTTAAAATAACCGCACAAAATGAGAAGTAATACTTTTCATTTCTGCTGTACCACAGCCAAGTCCCAAGTTCTGTCCCTGGCAGAGCTGGCAGGGGCACCCCTGTGCTGTGAAGGGGTCTGCCCTGCAGTTTGGGCATGGGTGTTGTGGGACTGTGTGCAATATGTTTTACAATCATCAGGTCATATTACCCTGCCTGAGGAGTTACATCCATGGAGTTGGTGGAGCAAGAGTCATGCTGGTATGAAACTGCACCAAAGGTGGAGCTATTTGCAGGGACAAGCAGATGACTCCCCTGGCTTCCCAGCCTCCCTTCAAACCAGGCCTCTGAGATCAGAAAGAGTCTTGGAAAAGAAAGGGGTGCAAGGGGCTCACCTGCTGCTGGAGACAATCCCCCTGTCCGACTGTAGCAACAGGGATGGTGTTTTACGCAGGGAGAGCACAGGTGAATTTTGTCAGAGGATGGTGAATGCAGAGGGTCAGAGACTGTTGGCTGTGAGATGTAAACTGTTAGCTCTTTGGACTGGGGATGGTTCCTCAGTCCCTACGAACCTGGGCAGAACCAGACCTCTGATCCTGTGTGGAAGCTGCTGCACTGGAGCAGCCATGGCATGGGCACAAGGAGGCTCTGTGGGACAGCTGAACTCCTCTCCTTGTACAGAGGATGGGAAGCTGACCCCAGCTCTATGTTTCAGTTGCACCTTTTTTTCATGGTCTGTGTTTGAAAGAGAAATAGGCTTTGTCAGTCCAAAGACACTGGGATGTATGTAACCCCAGAATCAAGTATTTGCAAAGGACTGGAGCGGCAGAGTTTCATTCTTTTTTTTTTTCTGAGCCCTGGAAGAGAAAGGAGTCTCAAGGAAACTTAAGCATGAGTTTTGAGCTTGAAAAAATGAGTCTCTCAATCTCTCCCCGCCTTGCTGGAGTTATTCCCATAAAATAATCATTTCTTTTGAAGCCATTCCTACTTTTCTCCCATGCTTGAAAATCTGCTGCCCCCAGCTCAGTGTACAGGCACCAACTGGCTTTTCTCCAAGTAATACTCAGTGAAGAAACGCCTGTTCCCATACCTGCTGCAAACTATTTACATTTCGCTCTCTTTGGCAATAAATTCGCTTTGCAGAGGAGGTCTGAGCAACAGTTGTTCTGAGCAGGCAGGGAGTCTGTATTCTGCGACAGCGTTTAAACAGCCAGCCCTTATCATCATGAATATAAAAGAGCAGGGAGCTTGTTGGTGCAAACTAACATCAAGTGAACTGTGGTTGCCAGCAGAGCAGTTTCCCAGGTGAAAACCGAGGTTCCCATCTTCTTGATGAGTCCATGGCAAAACCAAGTCAAGGACAGATCCTCTTTTATTTTTTTCCCCACCCAAACCAATTGTTAATGGAATAAATAATTCTGCAGACTTGTCTTTCACATCTCACTCACTTTGTATGCAGTCTAATTAATTCTGTCGGGGAAAATAATTGGCTCAGATCAGGTCGATCCAGCTGAAGTTCTAAATAACTTTGGTTGAGTGATATTTATATTTCAGCAACTAGTCTTGGGTGAAGCACTCACACGCGCAGAATACTAAGGCTGTGCTAACTTGGCACAAAAATAGCGCTGTGGTCCATCAAGTGACATTAAGTCCCATCTATAAAAAGCTGTACAGCTGCCTCTGAAATGTGGCTATCTTGAGAGAGGGGAAGGGGAGCAGATAGACCAACCTGTGCCAGTGCCAAGTGGTGGGCAACACAGACACACTGGCCATCAGTGGGAGAGCAGAGTGAAATACTTCTCAGCTGGTAGGAACGACCCTGTGGGGACACAGTGGGACACAGTAGCTGGTGAGGGAAGATTTTGAGGATGCAGTCATGTCAGGAGGGTGCAGAGGCAAGGAAGAGTCAGTGGTGGGAAGGGGCAAGGATTTCAGACAGGTTTGGAACAGCTGGTGTATGGAAGGAGACAGGGACAGGTGCAGAAGGGGCATCACAGACAAATAAAAAGCTTGTGCCTGTATAAGCTATGACTACTCTCACCTGAGAGACAGACCTGGTCAGAGAGGCTGGGCCTGAGTGCTGGCAGGGAGGTGTTCCGAGAGCTGGACTGCTAGGGTAGATAAGTGAATACTACCCTCTCACCCTAATGTGGGATGTGAGTTCCCATCTGTCTTTTTTTAAGGCATGAGCATCTTGGCTTAAGAAACACACAGATGGAAGGCAGGTAAAGGCCATAGCTACACTTACACTACCTTTAGTTTTCTTCATCCTACAGTTTCTCTGTGAAGGTTAAGGCCAGCACTTCTCTCCCCCTCCACACAACGAATTTTAGATCTGCAGCCAGATCCTCACTCTCCAACTCAGCCTTTATTTCTGCTTGCAACAGCATCAGCCCACTCTCTTGGATCCTAGAAAAGAAAATTAATCTTTCCATCTGGTCCTCTTCATCTCCTTGTTGAATAGGTAACATTTGCCTGAGATGGCTTACCCCATACTGAAGAACAACATGTTTTGTGCTGCACTGAGTGCCACAAAGGGCCTTCTTCCTGTAAGTAAATTGTGTAAACTGGCTCTCTCACTGCAAACCTTCTCCACTAGCCTGGGTCAGCTATGGGCTCTCTGGGGGAAGCCTGAGTAAATGAGCAAGTGTGAAGAACAGTGTCACAGCCTTCTGCACTTCCTTTCTCCTCAATGCTAAAAATAGCATCTCATTTGTAAATAAACTATCTCATAGTCTATTTTTATAGTGCTTTTGAGATGTGCTGGATTAACAAGTCCACATCCTGACTTCCTCTTCAACCACAACTCATGTCCAGCCTGGGCAGTAGTTGTGTTTGTTGTGTCAAATCACAGCATGCTGTCGGTGTGTTTCCATCCTGCTCTGAAGGATCCACCCTTGCAAAGGAGACTGATTTTCATTCCAGCTGAATTTCTGGTTTCTCTCCTGAGATTACCAACATGACATGCACACTGGCAGTTTCTGATCATTGTAATGAAGACACCAGTGTGCAAGTTCTACCATTTCACTCGCAGGTAGTAACTAAAGGTGCAGAGCACTCAAGCAAGTGTCGCTGTCCTACTTGCTCCCCTGCTCCATTCAGGGCCAAAAGCTGTCTGCTGTTTGACAGGTTTTGCCAATGCTGTCGTGATACTCACTGCTGCTAAGGAGTCTTGTCTCCTTCCGCAGCCCTACAACTGAGCATGCCAACATCAATGGTTCTTTCAATCAGCTCTCTTGTTAACCTGGCAGTTACATCCCTTCAGAAGTCAGTAGGCCTGAAATGAATAGGCAAGCAGAAATATGGGAGTGTGGGGGTGCTTAACATCAAGTCTATAAAATACACAGCGGGCTGCCGTTCTCTAACTCTCCTTAACACACCTGAATGAGGTCAAGCTGTGAGACAGCATGGTGAAAGGCTACTCAAAGCAGGTAGTTATTCCTCTCACTACCACCCTAAAGGAGCAAAAGTGATCATTACAAAGCTACTGAAGGTAGTGGACTGTGATTGTGGCCATCACAGATAGAGTGGAGCTAGTCTTAATGCAGCTTATTTCTACATGACTAGCAATAAAATCATGCCAGCTTAGAGCCCAGGCTGCCATGTAAAAACACACCTGTAAACATAGTACTTACTGCAGCCTGGACCACTGCTGTTTCATCCTGATCTATACCTAAGCCAACTTTGTCAAAGTTATTCTGAGTGCATGTAAAGACACCAATAGCTAGCCTGCCTTCGGCTGGGGTGGGACCTCCAGCTCTGAGGAAGCACCAAGGGATTGCAGTCTGTCCAGCTACGTCTCAGCACCCACCAGGTCTTTCTTTCCCAGCACAGTGCTGAAGTCAGCAGGTACCCTTAGTTGGGCACTCCAAGTCTTCCTTCAACTCCCAGAGCGTCCAAACCCAAAAAGGATTCTGACTATGCTAAATTCACTGCCAAGGAACAAATTGAATAAGAAACCTCTGGTGGTGACATAGGATGGATCCAAGCTGGCAGAACAGCACAGAAATCCTGCTGCCTACCCCAAGTTACTTCTCATCCTACTGCTCTGTACAGCTGGGGCGAAGCTTGTCAGTGATCAGCTCACCACTCTCACATATGGTCCTAGAGCAGGACCAGCTGGATAAGATCCTGTGACCTGTGTTATGAATGCAATCAGGAACATTCTGCCTTTAAATCTGTGAATCCAGGAAAATAACCCAACATTAAATAATACTCTGCCTTTGGAAATTTCCGTGAGAGTGTTACCTATTTCTCCCTTTACCTTGAAGTATTTGTCCCCATCCCTCCCCTCCTCAACTTAAAGATTTATTTGGTTTTCTCTCTCCAGGCTCAATCCAATTAAACAAACAAAAAAAATTGCTTTATTCATGTGAGTGTTCTGTGAACTTTACTCAGGAAAAGTGCTGAATATACCAAAAGTAAAGAACAGTTTTTATGTGACTAGATTTTTTTCTGGGATTTTTTTTTTCTTTCTTGCTCGGCAAAGCTCTTTTTCTCTTAAGTAAAGAAATGGCTGAAACTCAACACTTCAACATACAGACAAGTCAAACTTCACTAAAACGACAAACACATGAAATGCTATTTTATTAGTCACTGAATTCCTTCTCCACATTGGGAGCATTTCCATATAAGTGATTAACAAAATAAGGCCTTGATCCTCTGAATATAAGAGGATTTTAAAACGGCAAAATTAAGCTCTTGGAATGTAAGAAAGGTTAGACTTAGGATTGTCTGGGCAATATTCATTTGATTCCCATTTCCATATGTATTATGATACCATCTTTCATCTTGAACTTATGTACTTGCATACTAATTTTTCACTGGGAGCCTTTCCTACATGCACTATCCAAAATAAATTGTGATCTCATGATCAGCTATTTCATACTTTTCATTATTTCTCTTGATTATTCAGAGTGCGTCTCATGCCTTATTTACAATCTGTGATTCAAACTGTGCTGTGGAGGAAATGGATGGCAATTTCCTGATTAACTTTCCTGCCTAACCTCTTGCGGTGGTATCCAAGTGCTTCCTGAGTTTTCATGAATTTGTCTAGACAGGTTCTGTGTGAGGTCTACAGGGCTGCTGGAGGCAGGGTGTCAGAAAAACACCTGGGAAATGGGAAAGGTAAGGACAAGCATTTGAAAGACAGTGTGGTAAAAACGTGAGATGAGACACAGGTTAGTCACGGTACTGTGAAGAGAAGGACAAGCAGGAACCTGAGGGAGGGCAGAAATGTTTGTGGGTAAGAGGGGGCAGTAGGTGTATGTATCCTGTGAGTGGCTTGGCCAACAGTGACAGTGACAGGCAGCAAGAGTGCCTGGACACACCTATACCCTTGGCCCTATGCTGTCTCCACAAGTTTATCAATGCAGTCAAGGATCAAGGTGCCACTGGGCTGTCCATCCCTCCCCTTTCCTATCTGTTCTCTTCTACTGGTAGGATGAGGAAGATAACATTGCCAGGGAGTGTTTTTCCTCCTTCTGTAAAGTGCTCAGCAGTCAGACTGCTGCTAGGGCCAAATGCGCTGGACTCTAGGAGCCATCTGATGGGGCAGTTGTGCTGAAAGACCCACAGGAAGGTTTCTAACAGGAGGTGGAAACAACTGCAACAAGATTACTAATGAGGCATCGTATCAAATTTATGCCCGATCCAGCTCACTGGGCATTGCAGCCCAGGCCAGGAGGCAAGGGCTGAGTTAAACAGAAGAAGAGTCGTCTCAGGCATGAGATCATCAAAACAAGGGGCCTCTCACCAGGACTGATCACTGGGGTCAATATAGGGAGCAGAAGTCACTCACTAGTAATTTCCAACATCTGGCTGAAGAGGGTAAGTGGGGATTTTTCCCTGGCAGGAAACTGAGCACCTGGCCATGTGCACAAGTGCCCAATCAGCTCTTCTCCTGAAGCATCCATCCCTTCCCTCTCCAAAACCAACTGCACCTTTGCTGATATATTCATAGTTGTTCTGCTCAACGATGCTTTCAGCTGGGAGTTGTGAGTGTGGATATGTCAATATGCTCAAAAAAGCAGGGGTTAACAGGGAGGTTTCTCAATGTTTATGCTGCTCACACCGCCAGCAGTTGTATTGCATGCTTTGAAATCTCCAGTGGATGCAACTTCGGGTTTGCCATTCCCCAATGACACTTTCTCAACTAAAAAACCATCATATTTTCTTAAGAGGAATGAAAAATGGCTCTAAGAACCAATATTAACAGAGCCACACAGATGTTACAGATACAAATTGAATGTAATTGAATGTACAGGTGGAAACTTTTGATGTGGATTTATGGATTAGGTGGCTTTGTTTGCATACTGGGCAAGGGAGGTGTATATATGTGTCTGCATTTTAGGTGTGGTGCAGGTAGTAAACTATTTAAGTGATAGAAGAATGTGATTATTCCTGCTTTTCTGATTTTCTGGCCTTATTAGTCCACTGCTATTCTGGACCCAAATACCCCTTGTTCTTTTAGGAGACTTTAATCTTCCGGATATCTGCTGGGAACTTAACACTGCCGAGAGGAAGCAGTCCAGGAGGTTCTTAGAGTGTATTGAGGACTGCTTTCTGTCACAGCTGGTGAGTGAGACCACCAGGGGTGAGGCTCTTCTCGACTTGCTGTTTACAAACAAAGAAGGGCTGGTGGTTGATGTTGTTGTCGGAGGCTGTCTGGGGTGTAGTGATCATGAGATAATCGAGTTCTCTCTAAACAATGTAAAAAGAAAAGCCAGGAACAGAACATCGATGCTGGACTTTCGGCGGGCAGATTTTGGATTATTTAAGGAACTGGTCAGGAAAGTACCCTGGGAAATAGTTCTTAGTGGCAAGGGGGTCCAGGAAGGCTGGATGAACTTCAAGAATGAAATCTTGAAGGCGCAGGAGCGGGCTGTCCCCATGTGTTGTAAGAAGAGTCGTAGGGGCAGACGGCCAGTCTGGATGAGTAGGGAGCTTCTGAAGGAACTAAGTAAGAAAAAGAGGATGTATTGTCGTTGGAAAGAAGGGGACGTAAGCCAGGTCATGTTCAAAGATGTTGTTAAGTCGTGTAGGAGGAAAATCAGGGAAGCAAAAGCCCAGCTGGAGCTCAAATTGGCCACTTCTGTTAAGGATAATAAGAAGAGTTTTTATAAATATATCAATGGTAGAAAGAAGGGCGGCAGCGACCTCCACTCCTTGTTGGATGTGGAGGGAAATATAGTAACCAAAGATGCAGAGAAGGCTGAGGTACTTAATGCCTTCTTTGCCTCAGTTTTCAACAGCAAGGATGTCAGCTCGCTTGACAGTTGGCCCTCTGAACTGGTTGATGGGGGCAGGGTGAAATATGGCCCTCCTGCAATCCATGAGGAGGAAGTTAGAGACCTGCTGAGCCACTTGGACCCTCATAAGTCTATGGGGCCAGATGGGATCCATCCTAGGGTGATGAGAGATCTGGCGGATGAGCTTGCTAAGTCGCTTTCCATCATCTTTCAGCAGTCTTGGCTCACTGGAGAGTTCCCGGAAGACTGGAAGTTGGCCAATGTGACGCCCATCCATAAGAAGGGCCGTAAGGATGATTCAGGTAATTACAGACCTGTCATCCTGACCTCGGTCCCAGGTAAAATCATGGAGCAGATAATCCTGGGTGAAATCATGCGGCACCTGCAGAACGGTCAAGAGATCAGGCCCAGCCAGCATGGGTTTAGGAGGGGCAGGTCCTGCCTGACCAACCTGATCTCCTTTTATGACCATGTGACTCGCCTGGTGGATGAGAGGAAGGCTGTGGATGTGGTGTACCTGGACTTCAGCAAGGCCTTTGACACTGTCCCCCACAGTAGACTCCTAGGGAAGCTGGCAGCCCGTGGCTTAGATGGGAGCACTCTGTGCTGGGTTAGGAATTGGCTGCATGGCCGAGCCCAAAGAGTGGTGGTGGATGGTGTCTCATCCAGTTGGCGGCCGGTCACCAGTGGTGTCCCCCAGGGATCGGTGTTGGGTCCAGTCCTGTTTAATATCTTTATTGATGATCTGGATGAGGGGATTGAGTCCATCATCAGCAAGTTTGCAGATGATACCAAGCTGGGAAGAAGGGTTGATCTGTTAGAGGGTAGGATGGCCCTGCAGAGGGACCTGGACAGATTGGAGAGATGGGCCGATTCTAATGGGATGATGTTTAATAAGTCCAAATGTTGGGTACTTCACTTTGGACACAATAATCCCATGCATAGCTATAGACTGGGGACAGAGTGGCTGGAGAGTAGTCAGGCAGAAAAGGACCTGGGAGTGCTGGTTGACAGGAAGCTCAACATGAGTCAGCAGTGTGCCCAGGTGGCCAAGAAGGCCAATGGCATTCTGGCCTGCATCAGGAATAGTGTAGTCAGCAGGACCAGAGAAGTTATTGTCCCTCTGTACTCGGCACTGGTCAGGCCTCATCTGGAATATTGTGTACAGTTCTGGGCCCCTCAGTTTGGGAAAGATGTTAGGATACCGGAATGTGTTCAGAGGAGGGCAACGAAGATGGTGAAGGGGCTGGAGCACAAGCCCTACGAAGAGCGACTGAGGGAGCTGGGGTTGTTTAGCCTGGAGAAGAGGAGGCTCAGGGGAGACCTCATTGCTCTCTACAACTACCTAAAAGGAGGTTGTAGTCAGGCAGGGGTTGGTCTCTTCTCTCAGGTGACCAGTGACAGAACTAGAGGGCATGGACTCAAGCTTCGTCAGGGGAGGTTTAGGCTTGATCTTAGGAAAAAGTTCTTCACTGAAAGGGTGATTGGCCATTGGAACGCGTTGCCCAGGGAGGTGGTGGAGTCGCCGACCCTGGAGGTATTTAAGGGGAGATTGGATGTGGCACTGAGTGCCATGGTTTAGAAGATGGTTGGTGTTAGTGTTAGGTTATAGGTTGGACTTGATGATCTCAGAGGTCCTTTCCAACCTTGTGATACTGTGATACTGTGATACATTAAAGATTGAACTTTAGCCAATAAGGTGTCAAACAACTGTGTTTCAACAAAACTTAGTGCCATGTCTGAATGACTGCGTCCTAAAGCTAAGCTCCGTGCCATTGATATAGTGTGGCAGAAAATAGCATATTGAACCACCCAAAGGTACGGATCAATGAAGTCATTAACAAAGTGACCTCATGGATAGGGGAGGCAATGCAGAGGCCCTGTGTGAAGGTGTCCCAGAGTCTTCTTTAAGAGCAGGCTATGCAGTAATGACTGCTAATGTGGAGTGGCAACATATTAAAATAGCCCTCTACAGCAACCTCTATAATTGAATTTCCAGGAACAAATGAACTTTTCTCTCTCATGCCAAAGCCTGCTTTATCTGACACATTGGCAATGTCAGGAGGTTGATTTGGGGAAGGCAGTGCTGTTGCTGTCACCATCGGCTCGAGTCTCCTTTTGCCTATCGCCCTGGTCATGGCAGCCCCGTGCCCTTGCTTCCTACAAGGCTCAGGGCTGAGGTGGTGTGAGCCCTCCTTGTAGGATGGGCAGAGAAAGGCAAACTGCAAGTTTCCACAGAGAACCTGGCACTATGAAGCTGGAAGCGAGGCTTTATTTTCAAACCCTAAAGTGCCCTCCACAACACCATATGGGTGGCTAATATGCACAATAAATTGCATGGGCACACAAAGATTTACCAACTTGCTCATCTCTGTCCCTATTGTGAATTCACCAAGTGGAGTGAGGTAGGAACCCAGGCTCTGTGAGGTAAAGTAAATAAAATAAAATTAAAATCTGATTTTCTCTGGATTCCTAGAAGCCTTTGGGAGGACAAGAGGATCACAATAGGGTTTTTATCCTATAGACTTCTAATCACGGTTTTGTTGCCTCATATTACCTACACATACACGGTGCCTGATTATTTTTCTCATTCTATAAAAAAAGGAAATAAATTGAAGAAGTTCAATTACTAAACTTAATTAAAACAATTTAAAAATGACTTAAGCAATTATCTAACAAGTGATCTTTTGGTAACAGCTGTACACAGGCAATTTATTAGTTAGCGAAGCCAACCCTTTTTTTTTAACATAAACAAATTAATTAATCAGTGGTTAACTTTTGTAATGGTCGGCTCTGGCATTTAATTATTGCTGCTGTCATGAAGCATAATAGCTTATTTCCTGGGGTTATTATGCAAATTGCCACCAATGACCACTCTGTGTGAACTTGAAAGCACTTTCATGATTACCTCTCATTTCCGCGTTCTCACAACTTTTTTGAGCACATGCTTTTCCTGGTGTGAAAAGTCTCATGCAGGCTTTCAGCTCAGTGGCAAGTTTCTGGGACCATTGGAGTGAAATATCCCAGTTCTTCCAGGTTTTAGATGCAGGAGGAGAAAGGAGAAGGAAAAAAACATTATTTCCCACGTTAGAAACCCAGTCTACACACAATTTTGAATGGGGTTGTTGAAAAAAATGACCGAGATCTTCAACAGACAGATGGTGAGGATATTTATTTAAGCATTTAAATTAGTTTTGGTGGTGAAGTCCTGCGCATCTGGCAGAGAGGCAGACCCCTGCAGAGGAGAGCTGAGAGCTCCCCACAACTCAGCAGAAGGTGGAAGTCTAAGTGCAGGCAGATAAGGAAAAAGGCTCAGTGTGAGACTAAGAGGAGAAGGCAAGAAACCTGCTGGAGTCCCCAGAGCTCACAAACAGCAGACCAAGAGCTGCTTGTGGTTAGAAGAAAGGTAGAAGAAAAAACCTCAGCTTTGACTAATTCCTCTCCTTAGCCTTGGACTTTCAAAAGGCTTTGGGGCAACGATTAAAATAAGAGTAATACGTTGAATAACAGTGCTTAAAAGGGGGCACGGGCTTTAAGAAAGAGGTAATAATATCTGAGGTGAGCATGTGTATCTGGAGCATGTCCATGGACATGGTGTAGACATGGGCAGGTAGGGGGATGCATGTGTTCAAACAGCCAGCCCATAAATCGCCTTCCTGCCCCTTCTCCTGCTCATGCCCCGGAACTGCCCCCCAGTACTGAGTAAACTGTGGGTGCACAGGATCCCTGGGCCACCCCTTCTGCTTTCCCACCGCTGCCCAATGCTGCACACATTACAGAGTTAAAGATTTTTAACAGATTTAATAAACCTGAAATGTCCAGCAGCAGATGCCAAATCCAATCATCTCACCGGAGCTCGCAATAAAGAGGTTCACATAAACACAGTGGGAAGCAAAGCAGAGGAGCTGTTAGAGAAGAGGCTAGCGTGAAGCAATTGCAGGCAGCAGTCAGCAGGGCAGTAAAAGCTAATAAAACCTTGATGTACAAACCACGCTAATGAAAGAACAGGTCTCGCATTCGTATCTCCCATCTCCTTGGCCTTCACACAGCGGCTGGTGTGAATGGCTTGATTGTTTTTGTAGATACCTGAGCATCTCTGTCAGCCCACTGAAGTGCAACAAGGCTTTGAAATCCCTAAAATGAAGCCATGAACTTCCATGTGTTTTCAAACCGTAAGCTCTCCTCAGCCTTGTGGTAGAGAAAAGGCTCAGGACTGACTTTGAAGGTCTGAAGCAGCACAAAGGAAGAAAGGGGTGGAGGGACTTTATCCCAAGCCTGTTTCTGGTCTTGTTAGTCAACCTATGTTAACCTCGGGAATGCAAAGGGAGAACAGGTAGGAGTTGCTTAATGGACTTAGACCAGACATGAATCTGAATTTTTGCCTGCCATAACCACCCCTGCCAAGTTCTTAGGATGAAGGTGCCCAGTGCTCCCTCCCACTCATACAAATCTCCCCACGTCCACAGCTCTCTGTGAGGTTAGCACACATCTGTGGAAAAGTGAGTCTGTTTTCTGAGAGGCCCCATTACATTGGTGAGTCCTGGTCACGACTAGGACTGAGCATGGAGGAATCTGGCACTGTTCCACCAGTGGCAAAAGCAGAACAGGGGGTTTTGAAGTGCTTTAAGCCCTGACCATTATTCTTGGCCATGAAACAGTTTTTTAGTGGCTCAGCGTCAGAGCTGGGTTTAACCCAGCTTCCTCTTAGTTCAAACACCAAACCCAGAAGTAAAAAGAAGAGCAGCTTTGCAGGCTGGAAACACACCACGAAGGCTGCTATTTTTGTCCTGGCTGCTCAGACCACAGTAAAGTGACGTACAGCCTGACCACAAAGGCATTTACTATTCAGCACTGCAAGCATGCATGGGTGGTAAATATGCTGCACACATGCCTGTCAGTGCTGTTCTTGCTAGGGAAGAATTGAAGGCCAGACCTTTCACTGAGGCACATGTCTGCCCTCACACTATCACCAGAGATGGCAGGAGGGGTTTTGCTAGGTTTTCTCTGAGTGTAAAAGCATCCTCCTTCTGCAAGGCCAGAATGAGCTCCTGTAGTGATGGGTCAGACCAGGAAACAGCTGAGATGTGTGGCCTGTGCGGCTGCCATCCCTGGCAAGTGGAGAAGGCAACTTACATGCCTGTGAGGCAGGACAGCAGAAGGTATGCTCCACTGGCTGAGCTGGGCACCGCTCTCCCTGTGTATTTCTCAGTTATCTCAAAGGTTTGATGACTCAGAAATTTGTTTTCATGGGTGTGGAAAAGGGAAATTATCACATTATGTTTTGTTTTCGTACCACGGTGTGTCTCCCGGAGCACAGATGCTCTTACAGCACTTGATAGCAGTGGAGACGAGATTAGTCTGGTCTAAAGCACCGCATTTTTACTGAGCATCAGGGGGTACCACTCTTTCCAGGTGCTGGCAATACTGAGAGCAGTTTTGTAACTGATGTTCACATTTCCTGTCAGAAAGTACATGGAAATAGAGCAGCCATATATTTCCTCCAATTTGGTGTTGAACTGTAGGTACAGAACAAGTGTAATATCCATGCCAGGCTGGAGATGTAATAGGAAAGCCATCTAACAGGTGAAAAATTAAGTGGCCCCTGACACAGGCAGGTACTCCCTCCTGCCTCTCACAGCCATTCCCACTGCCCCTTGATGTCTCTATGTAATATAAACTGTACTCATTTTGCAAGCTCACTGCAGGTCAAATGGCTGTTGATCGCACTCAAGTGTGCTTCTGTAATCATCTGCAGATGTTCGGCTCCTATACGGGATGTTTCCATTCTGAAACTGGAACACAGCATTGAAGTACATGTTGCAATACCCAGAGTGCTTGTAATCCAGAGTGGGCTGCAGTATCTAATGCTGCAGAAACACAGCTTCACTGTGGGCTGTCAGAGATTCACAGTATCACAGTATCACAAGGTTGGAAAAGACCTTTGAGATCATCGAGTCCAACCTATGACCTAACACCAACACCTACTCATCGTCTAAGCCATGGCACTAAGCGCTATATCCAATCTGCATTTAAACACCTCCAGGGACGATGACTCCACCACCTCCCTGGCCAATCACCCTTTCAGTGAAAAATTTTCTCGTAATATCAAGCCTAAACCTTCCCTAATGAAGCTTGAGTTTGCTGGTGGTTTGGGAAACTCCCTGCATTTTCACAACTTACTATGACTGGCTTGGTTGTGTCTGTGTTCACCACAGTCACACCTCCTGGCAGGGGGGTGGATGTGCCTGAGATGGCAAGTGCTTGGAGGGGAATTGTCTTTTTGATTCATGGTGGCAGTCCAGGTTACTAGCAGGCCACTTGGAGTCTGGCCAGGAGGGAGCACACCGGCCCCTGCCATGGCCTGGCCTTGCTACTTGGGGGGCTGATGCAGCGGGTCCTGGCTGCAGGATGAGTCCTGCAGTTGGAGGTGTAGGCAGCTGTGGACTCCGGGTGGGGAGGCAGGTGGGTAATTGCCAAAGCTTGATAGTAAAAACCTTGTTCTGTAAATGCAGTGTTACATGTTCCTAAAGAACAGACACTTCTTTGCTTTTGCTGCTTCTTCCCGTTGCGGTCTAGTGTCACAGGCATGGCTTGATGTCTCTGCAGTCCTGGAGGAGCCCTCATCTTTCCACAGTGGAGCACCCTCAGATGTGCTTCATCACCACCAGGGATGTCTTTCATGGTCCTAAAATAATTTAAATGGGTTTCATCAGCAAAAGAGGATCTACTTTGAAAGAGATTTTTTTTCTTAAACAGATGTTCCACTTTGTGGTTTTACTGTCTTAGTGCTCCAGTCTTGTTTTTGTAATATTTAACTGCAACCCAAGTGAGTTGCTTCTGCTCATTTTGTCTCCCAGTGTGTGATACTTCCTCCCATGGCTACAGACCTGTATTAAGTGAAAGCAGTCTTTTTACTAATACCCAGTACCTTGAGTATTTGCTGTTTCGATTATGTTAGCCCATAGAAGGACCTCACTGTATTTACCTACTGTGTAAGCAAATGGTTAAGGAATTTGTTCATTTTCAATACAAAATGCATCCTTAGACCTAGATTTGGATGCCTGATAAACAAAATAACATTGCGACTATGACTTAATTAGACCTTTGCATTTAAAATAAATGAATCTGCTTTAGTGACGTGTGGTTTTCCTGCCTACTCCTCAGTAGCCATGACATGGTGAGGCTTGACTAATGGAACATGGGTTTCAAAATCATGTTCATACACATGTTCACTTGAACAGAATTTGAAATGTTTAAAAATGCCTGTCTGCTTTGCCTTCATGCTAATCAGTCACAGAGGTGAATTGGCACATTACCAGTTAGCTAGCAAATTAGGCAGCACAGCTCACAAATTCTAAGTAAAATATTGAGCATGATAGCTGTCCATCACATTTCAAAAATAGATTTGAGTTAATGGTCTACTTCCAGACAATATATAAGCAAAAAACTGCCCTAAATGTATAGAATCAATTATTCACTGTGAACAATTTGCCCAATTTTATTTTTCATTCAAAATACAAGACAGTTAAATACCTGCCATTATCCCCACTTTTCTAGATTTACAGATCTTAAGGCCAGGGGTTTAATTAAGATAATCTAGGTTGGCCTCTAGCTTCATACAGGCAAAAAACGCTCTTCTGATTACTTCTGCAAGAAGACCATAATTTCTGCTTGAGCAACAGCACATCTTTTTTAAAAGACAGCTAATTATGATTTGAAAACATCACATGTTACCAAATCTGGCACATCCCTTTAAGCTGTTTGGATAATTACCCTTGTTGCTAACATTTTTGTCTTGTTTCTAATCTGAATTTCTCCTGCTTAAGCTTTCAGTCATGGGATATTATTACGCCTTTACACCACTAGATCACAGATCCATCTACCATCAGAAATCCCTTTTGTAATGGTGTTTGTAAGTCAGGATCAAATCAGCTTTTATCTTCTTTTGAATGAGCTAGAAATGTCAGGCTTTGCTAGTCTTTTACTATGCATCCAGGTAGTTCCATCTTGCATTATTCTTGCAGCTTCCATCTGAACATTTTCTGGTTTTCACTTCATGAAGCAGACACAAACTTTCCTTAGAATTACCAAAACTCAGTTCCATTCCTGGGTACTGCAGCCAGCCTTGTGGTGCTCTGAGTTGGGCATTAACTCAGCAAAAATGATGCACTGGGCACAGAAGAGGAACTTGCTGCTTGCTGGAGTACTGTGGTGGTACCTTGAATGTACCTGTTGTATTCGAAGTAGCTGAAGTCCAAGTAAGTATTATAGAAAAACTTTGTAGTTTCAAAGCCCAATTTCATGAAGTTGAAAAACTTCAAAAGTCAGATCATCCTGGAGAAAGAATTTAAAATGCAAGACATCACAGTAGTACTCATAGATTTTTTTCCCCTGCATCTCGAAAAGGTTAAAGGAGAAGTAGAAAGGTTCAGAGCAGGACAAGAAAAGTGATTACAGTTATGGTGAAAATAATTTCATTCAAGGAGTGATTAAATAGTCTAGACTTTGTCAGCTTGGAAAGGAGTTGATTGAGGAGGGAAGGCGATAGAATACAACTGAAAATGATGCGGAAAAGGTGAATGGCGTTGACTGAGTGCAATGATGAGGAGGCATTGAACGAAAAGACAGCGAAAAAGAAAAAGGAGGCAGTTCTTTACCCATTGTCTAGTCAAAGTTGGATGTTTCCCATCATGTGGGCTGTGTGGCTGTTAGAAGTCCGTATGATTTCCAAAAGTGACTGGGAAAAGGAAAGTAGGAAAGATCCAGCAAGCCCCATGGGATACAAAGACCCCTGCTCAGATCGTTCCAGGGGATGCGTAGGGGCTGGTGAGGGCTGGAGGAGAGATGCAGGGAGGTGCTCGCTGTGTTTGTGCTGCCTGGTGCTTCGGATTCCAGGCAAGTTGGCCACTCCTAGATGGTCACTGGATGGGCCTTTGATCACACCCCAACCAGCTGTTTTCGTGGTCTTAAAATGGGAAATGTAATTGGGAATTTTATGCAATCATTTATTGCATGTCCCAAAGCCATACAGCTGCCCAAGTAAGAGAAAAAAAGTTGTGCTAGTGAAAAGAACCAGGCTGGCTTGAAATAGGCAAATGCAGCTGAATACAAATGCACACACACACAGAGGAAAATGAGATAGTAATGAATATAAATTAGAAGGGTGAAAAAAACAGAAAATGTCTTAGTGAATTTGACAGGACACAAGGAAAAACCTAAGGCAAGATGGAAAGTGGCAGTAAACCAAAATTTTTAGTACATCTCATAATGCAAAATATCCTAAAAATGATACTAGTCTGTAAAAACATGTTTTTAATGTAGAAATGGCAAACAGTTTCAATGTATCTTGCTGTTCCAAGCATTTTTTTGAAAAGTCTGCATGAAGAATTCACTGAGGGTGAAGATGAAATCTGTTCCCTTCTAACAGTAACTTGGCAATATGTGAAGCAAGAGCTAATAAGCTCACTGTTTTTAGCCAGTAGGTCTGGCTGCAGCGAGAGCTTTAAAGAGCTAGATAAGAAGATGTGTGGGCTATTAAAGTTGGTAAAGCATGGGAACGCTAGAAAGACTTACTTGCCTGGAGAAACAGAAGAAACAGATACTGGTAATTATAGGCATATCAGCCTCCTGACATCGACAGCGATCCCAAGCAAAATAATGTAATTTCTTTAACAACCAGGTAAAAAAAGAACTATACTTAACACTAATCCATTTAGTCTTTAGGGAAACAAATTGCTCGATACCAGCACGGTACCATGTGTGTTTGTTTGGTGTTAGAGGTGTTTCTACACATTCCTCTAAGGTGTTTCTTATGGTAATGAAATTTTATTGTGAATTACTCAAAATAGAATTTCATATTAAATGGTATTAAAAATATGTTAGGAGGCTGGGCCCAAAACCCGCTGTTAAGTATGGGACCATCTTCAGTAGGCAACTGCTGACTTTCTGACCTGTGCTGTTTTTCCTTGGCTAGATGAATGACCTAAAAATAAATCTACAAATGTTGCTGAAGGATGGGGAGTGAGGCTGATGAAGAAGACACGCCACTGAGCTGAATTACTTCTCAAAATGGGAGCCTGCCAATACTGTGTGCTTCAGTATAGCCAAGGGTGAAGCGATACTGGTAGGGAGAAGACAAGTAGGCTGCACTTACAGGGAGGGTAATGCTGCCTTGGGTATCAGAACCCCAGAAAGGACTCAAACGAAGCCTGTATAGCTACACCAAGAACAGAAATCTGATCCTAGAGGACAGCTTGCCCCACGGGCTTGACAAGATCCAACAGTTGGGAGCTGAAGTTACAAAGCTCCATTTTGAGATAAGACACTCTTTTTAACACCAGGAGTTCCTAGCTGTCTAACTACTTGCTAAGGTTTATAGCAGACTCTTCGTCACTGCAAATCTTTTACTTGAGAGAGCACATAAAGGTCTTTTATATAGGAGGTCAAACCTGAACAGCAATTTTCGCCTTTTTCAGTAAATGGACTTATAAAAATTTCCATATGCCTGTGCTCCTTTTGTGGTCTTTTATAGACCTTCTAGAAGTAGCCTCTGGACCCCTCAGGAGACCAAATTGGCCCCCTGATTCCTTCTGCATACCTAACCAAGACATTTACAAGCAAGTCTTTGAAATGCGCACAGTATTATTGTGATAGTTTCACTGGCTTTATACAGGTGATTCCTCCTCCTACTTGATGTTTCCTTGTATCCCTCACATAACTGTACTACTGCACAGCCAAGTGTCCAAGCTGATCATCCCCATCCTTTTCAGTACCTGCAGTCTAGCTTTTAACAGCGCCCATATTCTTTGTTCCTACAGACATGATCTGGCTCCTGCATTACAAACTACCCACACAGGCATATATGAGTTGTCTCCCTCACTATTTCATACTCCTTTATTTTTAGGCTCAGATAAAAACATTGTAATTGATGATTTTTATAGTTTATTTCGGATAAAAGTATTAAATGCAACTAGTTTGCAAACTAATAGAAAGCAGAGATCTTTATTGTCCAGCCTAATTCCTGACCATCTAACAAGACTATTCGACTTCTATAGGAGCTGGATTAAGATTTGACCAAGCAAGTTATGTTAGGGTTCAGATTACAATTTTGTACTTAGTTTGCTTTTCCTGCTTGGACTGTTAGACAACGCTTCTGTCAGTTATTTCTGTAACAGCAATAAGGAACAAAGCCAGGATTCAATTAAGTCAAAGAATGAAAAGCAAAAGAAATGACCTTCAGTGGTGCAGGATTCTTTCTTTCTGCAGAAGCACACAAAGTGCCCGTTTGTTGTGTGTGCATTTGCCAAGCTGAGAAGTTATAGACAATATTGATTTGGGCTCCCAGCTCTTTGGAAGCAGGCTCTGGGTGGAGGCCAAGAAGGCTGAAGTCTAAATGTAAAGTCAGTTGGCCTCAATAGGCCATTCTTTGAGAGAGGGTCCCTTCTTTTCACCCTTTGCACCTGTGAGTGTTGTGTGCGTGCGAGTACGGAGCTAACAGAAGGCAGCACCAGCAACAAACCACAGCAGGGAAGCCAATGGAAGGACACTCCATGCTGGTCCATGGTTTCAGGCTCTCCTGCTGGGATGGCAGGCAGGCCATGTGAGCTCTTCCCTTGCCTAGATTTAAGCCCTGTGAAATAGGGATAACATGACGCATGATATGTTGAAGGGGTTTTGCAGGGCTCTAGAGCAAATCTGAAGAGTAAACAAGTACTGTTTCATTATGAAATTTTGTAAATCCTTTTCCTGCATTTTGATGGATATTAGCTTTTCATATTGCTTCATGTCTGTGTAAACCAGAAACTGAGACCATATTTCGACAACCATGAGACAACTTAATCCAAATTGATTTGATTTTTATTTTTTCAGGTAAGCCCTTCAAGATTCCACAATAATTGCTGGGTGGTAGCTTCACACAGGTGAGAAGAAATACAACTTCACCAGCTGTACTGGGCAGAGTGCTTGGAATAGATGGAGGGTGGAAGGTGAAGTCTCCATAATTACAGGGTTTTCTGCCATTTGAAATATTTCTGCCATATTTTCTTCCTGCTGTGGGGAGTTTGACAACAGAGTTGGCATTTCTCAATCACAAAACTGGTTGAAATGTGAATTTGAATTCTCCTTTCCTCTTTTAGAAATGATAAAATGTATATAATAACATTTTCAAAGCTTATAACTCTCACTGCTTTTTATGGCCTGTAAATGTGGAAAATGTGTGCCAAAGAAGGGCAAAAGCTCTCCCAGAGATCAATATAATACAAATGGCCTCACACAGCCAGCATGCAAGAAAAATGTGATAGTTGACAAATTATTTGCTCTCTGCAGTACTCTGGGTTCTTGGCTAACCTCAAACGAGCATCAGTTAAAGCTCCATGTGGATGGCAGGATTTTGCTCGCATCGGCATTGTCTGACCTCTCCATTTCTGCTGAATATCTGTGTCACCTCCTGATTGCTCTCTCTGTAAAATAATCCTCCTTAAATTATTTAGATACATATTCCGCCCTCCCCTCGACTGGTGTTCTAATTCTGGAGAGTGAAATGACCTCAATTAGAGATTCTTGCTTAAACACACAACATCACTGAAATGGTTGCAGTTTGTCTTGTCCCTTCTTGCTTTTCTTCAAACCCTATTTTTTATGTTTTTGTCTTGTTGGCAGCTCATTAGCTCCCATCGTTACCTTCCCTTAAAACAAAACTTCCTAGAAGATAATTATTCAGTTTGCAAAAAGGAATTAAAAAATCCCATAATTAAGATTACCATTTTCCTTTTTATATCCTTGGGGGGATACTATGTTCTCTAATTGCATAACCATACAAATCCAGGCCCCAGTTACACACATGCATGTTTTACATCAACAGGGGGTTTTTTTTGTTTCATTAGAAATACTTCCAATTTATGGCAGCAAAAGTGAGATCACTATTGTGGCTATTCATCTGTAACTCAGAACCTTTGGTTTTTGCTCAGGTTACCATACTAATTAAGATGTACAACATTGTATATACCTCTTAACCACTCTGTTTTAGTATCATTTTCAAATATGTTTTGCACATTATTCTTATGTCCAAATCAGTAACAGTGTGGCTCCAAAAGTAGTTGTTTTCTGACAGAGAGAGAACTTAAGCCCAATTCTTGCAAAGAAAACTGAATTTCATCCCAGCATCCACTTACCTACATTTTCTTTTCGTTTCTTAGAAACAAACTGGTACTTACTCTGGAGTCTAATTCTGTGGCCCACCAAAAATTTTATCAAGATTTTATTTTTTAATTCATCCATAGTAAACTTCTAATGCTTCCTCCTTCGTTCTGCATTACCTCTGAGAAAATCAGGACTGATAGTAATGAACTCTGACCTTAATGTGAACCAAGGCGCTCTCTGTTAGGACAGGTTTTTCAAGATTGCCCTGCCTGACACATCCATGTGGTTTGAAGTTTATTGAGAATCCAGTTCAATTTTTATCTCACATATCCTAAAGCAAGTTGTTTTGCAGAAAAAAAACACATCTGTTTGACATGATTTGCCTTTCAAAAACTCTCCTGACTCATGATTAATAAATAATTCTCTCAGAACGCACAGTTTATGGTCCAACTGTTTGATCCCTAATCTCCAATATTAACTGTGGATTAACTCATACTTGCCTGACATTTTGTATCTGTATCCTACATGAGAGGCTCTATTGCATTTTTTCAGTAATTGCAGTAATCTCCGGTTTGTGGTCATTAGTACCCAACATGTTCTCCGCAGGTATATTTTTAATATATTTTCTTAACTAATTCAGAGGCAATGAAAAAATTTAGTTCTTTGTCACTTCTTTTTCAAAAGAACTCTATTTATTGACTCATTATTTTTCCATAGTGTCGTGGTTTAACCTCAGACAGAAACAAAACACCACACAACCGCTTGTTCACTCTCCTCTGTGTGATGGGGGAGAGAATTGGAAAAGTAGAGATCAGAAAACTCATGGGTTGAGATAAAGACAGTTTAATAAGTAAAGCTGCACACATGCCAGCAAAGTAAAAAGGTACACATTGTAATGAACTCATCCCCCTCTCCCACCCTGACTACAAACATGAGGTTTCTGCCATAGTAAATCCCATAACGTGAAATCTTGTGTTACATCAATTTAAAGGTATTTCCATTATATTCTCCACCCCTGGTCTCTTTGGACCAAGTTATAGGGTTTAGCATTGCAATGAACTTCTCCCCTTGCCTCTGATCTGGCTTGGAATTATCCACAGACTTCAGTCCCTCAGGGATGTACCTGCTCCAAGTGGAGCCTTACTGATGAACCTCTGTCTCTTCAGACTTTTCCACAGCTGCTGTGAGGTCTGCCTGTTTCAGTGTGGCCTTATCGATGGGCCACCATGCCTTCAGAGATATACCTGCTCCAGTGTGTCCTTACCCATGGCAGCAGTCACTCCAGGGATATACCGTCTCTGTTGTGAGCTTATCCACGACCACATGTTTTGAGGTGCTCTAGCATGACCTCATGCACAGCCACTGATGCTTCCACATGTACCTCCTGCAGCATGGACTTGTCCACATCCATAGAATCTTGGAGATGTACCTTATCCAGCACTGACTTATCCTTGGCCCACAATCCTTTTGGAAGTATACCTACTCCAGCACAGTCGTAACCACGGCCACGGATGCTTTGAGATGTGCCTTCTCTAGCATGGGCTTACACACAGCCACAGATGTTTCGGGGTGTCCTGCTCCTGTGTGGACTCCTCCACAGGTCACAGTCCCTTTGACTTGAGTTCACAGTGCAGTTCCAATCTGTCCAGTAGAGCAGCACAGAAACAGCGGTGATACCCTGGCCATCTGCCAGCCCAGGCACATGGCTATTGCTGTTATCAAAATGTTGCCAGGCACAGAAGAGTCAGATGATAAGCAATGCAGCATTATAGCAAGCATCGATGGCAAAAAACAGCCACTAACTGGACTCTAATATACTGTAAAGCAAGCAAGCCCCACGGCAAACACAAGAGCCTGTCAAATAATAGCTAAACAGCAATAACAGCTATAAATTTGATCTAGCACATTCCAATCAAATCTGACGTTACCTTGAACCCTTTAAGACCAGTGTGGGGTGATGAAAAGGACTGCTATGGTTTAACCCTAGCTGTCAACTAAGCACCACACAGCTGCTCACTCACACCCCCTGGTAGGACGGGGAAAGAATCTTGAGTGAAAAATGAGAAGACTTGTGGGCTGAGGTAAAGACAGTTTAATAGGTAAAGCAGAAGCTGCACACTAAGCAAAGCAACAAAAGGAATTCATTCGCTACCTCCCATGGGCAGGCAGATGTTCAGCCTTTCCCCAGGAAAGCAGGGCTCCATCACAGACAATGGTTTCTTGGGAAGGCAAATGCCAACACTTCAAACATCATCCCCCTTTCTTTCTTTCCTCAGCTTTATCTGCTGAGCGTGGTATCATATGGTATGGAATAGCCCTTTAATCAGCTGGGGTCAGCAGTCCCAAGCTGTGTTCCCTCCCAATTCCTTATGCACTCCCAGCCTTCTCCCTGGTGTAGTCATGCGAGAAGAAGAAAAAGCCTTGACTCCGTGTAAGCACTGCTCAGCAATAATAAAAACATCCCTGTATTATCAACACTGTTTCCAGCACTGTTTCCATACTAGCTACTTTAAAGAAATTAACTCTATCCCAGCCAAACCCAGCACATATAGTTTTCATTCCTCCACTATATTGATGGCATTTCCATTCTTTAAATATTTATGTGCTTTCTTCCTGGTTGCTTTTACTCCCCATACTCCCCCTTTTACTCCCCCTTTTACTCTTCGTATCCTTATGTTATTATTGTTTCTTCCTATAAACTCCTCATCTTGCTGTAGTGTGGGTTTGTTTGTTTGTTTGTTTCTGTACCCAAAATTGGACCATTTTTTTCTTTACTGGAATACTGTAAGTATGACCAAATTCCACCCTGATAGCATTTGTTAGATTTGGCAGATGAAAACCAAACAAACCACATCCGGCATCAGTTTCATATGTGATTAGACTGCAAAATTAATGTTACATTTACTTCAAATATTTACTGACATCAAAAGCCATCTTTCTTCCTCCTCTTCTCTTTTTTCTCCTCCTTTCCCCTATAATTTTTTTTTCCACCATATATTGCAGTGTACAGCGCCCTGGACCGTGTCATAGGGCAGTGTCACTGACATCTGATTCCAGCTGCCCACCTGCTACTAACAATGAATACACCTCAGGCACTTATGTTGAAGGTTGCCGGATGAGCATGGGGGACTGCTGCATTCCCTGCAAGCCATTGGACAGGAGGAGGAAAAGGAGAAAGGATTTGGAAGAGAGACTTTTGGCTCAGTAAAAGGCAAGTAATGCATTTTCTGTTTCTGGAAATTGTTTATGCTACAGCCTTTTTTTCTGCATGATCTGGTGTCTCAAAAGAAGTCTTACAAATGTTTAACTTAATGGGAAAGGGAGTTGGTTAAGAAAAGTGCTTGGGGTAAATTCCAGTAAATGAAAATAAGTGTTTGAGGAACAAGGAGAAGAGCTCCATTACAAACTCAGTCAAATGAACATGACTTTTCTCTGTTTGTAAAACAATGTCTCTGGTTTTCCATCACTTCCAGTAAGTATGCAGGAACAGCGCTGATGGGAGAAGAGATTTATCATGGAAAAATATAGTCCATGGCCAAAATAAGGGTAGGTTTTGTCACTGACAACAACCTTAGGAAGATGCTTGAGATGATATGTAACTTGTTGGATATAATTACTGGAAAAGTACCTGATGTTTTTTTTAATCTGTGTAAATTTATTATGCAGTTAAGTGAAGAGATGCCAGGCCTGGTTGTTGGGTACATGAGTACCCAGTACCTCACTGTCCTCACTGCTGGTTAACTATGGCTTGTAAGTCTGAAAACTCCTCATTGGCAACAGCATTGTCAGTCAGTTTTGACTGCCTGAGTGAGAGCAGGGGAGACAAACTAGATCAGGCTAGTTATACTTGTTCTCAGTTTTGGTGTATTTATCATTTTATCACTTTGATTAATGACAGCGCTTTGAGGCTCTCACTGTGGACTGGAGCCCCCACTGTGCAACACGCTGTGCAAGGGCAAAACAAAACGATAGTCCTTGCCCTGAATACTTTACTTTTTCAAGATAAAAACCCATCCAGAGAGCAGAAAGAGGTAAAGGAACAATGGTCAGAGCAATAGTAAAGCTTCAGGGCTGCAGGTTAGGGATGTGGGCCTCTGCAGCAGTATCTTTATGAAAGGATGAGGGCAGGGTTTCTTTCAAATCAAAGACAGAGAAATGGATGTTGCATCAACAGAGATGTGAGATGGTGAGGAACTGGGTATGATTCTTGTTGGGTGATTTTATTGTGTTTTGTAAAATAAATGATGCAGAAAGAAAAAGGGTGGAATGAAGGACAGAGCCTTGAAGCCTCATAAGCTGAAAGAAGGACACAGAAGACCTCCCAGTTGAATAGATGGGAAAGAAACGTGTAGATGGAAGAAGTGTGTGGTTGCCTGTGTTGAGAGTGATGGACAGGCCAAGATAAAGGAGAAGCAGGAGGGAGGAGTCCCACAGTCTGATTTAGAACAAATCATGAAGAATTTGCCTATAAATCTATTGCTGACTCCTGTCCCTAGGGAAATCCAAACACTGAAAATTTATGATTTTCACGTCCTCAGTTTCCACATGTGAAGCAGAAAAGGCTCTTCACAGCCAGGCAAAAATAAACAAACATCTGCAGGGAAAGCAACATCCCTGACTGAGAGCTGTGGAGGAAAGAGAAAAAGGGAGGGGGGATGAGAAGCAGGTTATTCCCGGCTGCCCAAAGCAGGAAGGAGGGAGCACTCTCCTAGAAACTGAGCAGTGGCAGTAATTGAAAGAGGATATGGTGGTAGTCCAGGCATGATGCTGAGGTCACCAGAAGCATGTAGAGGAAGAAGCATGAGGAAAATAATTGAGATGCCAATAATATCATTGGCAAGGGAGCTGCTGAAATCCACCAAGAGATCAAGAACATCAGGATGAGGAGCAAGAAGAAACAACAAAAAAAAAAGATAAAGAGCAGCATATTGCTGACACATCCTTGGGTGTGTGTGGACAGCAGTCCTTGGTTCCTATGCTGTGTTCAACAATATCACTTGATTGTCTTCTCCAAGGAGACTGGGCAGAGCAGATTCTGGATGAAATTGTTGGCCTGGAAAGAAGCTGCGGGGCTGCTGTCCAGCCAAAGGCTTGGCTCTGCTGGGATCTTCTCCCTCTGCTAATTACCTAACTCTGCCCCAAAGAACACACCTAAAAAAGGCCATTTTCTAGCTACTGTGCTTTTTAAAGCTCATCCTATGTTTTCTGCTGAGTGCTCATGACACAGGCCTAGTGGCATTTATATCCAGTTTTGTTTCTTTTCTGTTTCCTCACGTTTGGATTTACACCACTGCTTTGTGGTGCATGAGATGGGGAGAGCCTTTACATAATACATGGCAGATGATATTTATTAAAAAGAAAAAGAGGGAGAAAACAAAGAGGTGAATGATTCGGTACAACAACTCAATAAGCTGAAACATATTTTGCAAAAAAGCATCGGCACTCGTGTAGTATAATATCGCACACTGAGCGGAATTTGTGGCTATGCATGAGTTAGTGCAGTACCTTGACAGATAAAAAGATTAATGAAATCTTCCTTCTCTGCTCACAGAAAAAATGGTTCCCACTGACTCCCTTAAATCTCTTGTCATTGCCAAACTCCCATTTTCCTTCTCCATGAACTCAGATGCCGGGGATGAAAAGGCATAGAGAAATTTTGCCCACATCCAGCTTCATATTTTCTGGCATCGACATTTAATTATCTCTGCAGGCATGTGGCAGGCAAGTCTGTTGCCATACATTTTTTATATACAGAGGATGAAATTTCATGTAGTGATTAGAAGATGGTACCTGAGGTGGGGTGAGGAGGTTTACTGGCTTTTAAAATGATTGTCTGTGTATCAGCAAAAATGTGTAGGACACTTTATGTATGAAATAAGAAAATGTAGCTCACAGTGGGAGCTAAATATCTCAGGCTTCATCCCTGTATTGATTTACATAAGCACTCAACTTAACCTGCATGTGCTCGTGGAGGAACTGAGAAATGACTAGGCTTGATCCAGTGAGCCCCACCTAGATGCTTAAAGCCAATTGAGATGTCCTTCCATAGTGTGCCAGGGCTGCAGCTTATGGCCTGGAAGGTCCCAGTGTTTCCAGGCACTGCTCCACCTGCCTGCAGCTTGCCCACCTCTTGGAAACTGGGAGGCACCTCAGGCAGCACAGAAAGTACACTTTCCCTGAGTGACTTTGGGAGTCTTGCTGGGTGGCATTGAACTCCCTGTGAGGGCAGAGGCTTTAGATGCCCAAGTCTGCTTGAGGTACTGGGGCCAGGCAATGGTTGGGACAGCCAGCAGGAGACTGAGCTGGACAAGAGGCTTAGGCTTTCTTCTGGCACCGTTCTCTCTCCAAGGCTGCTTCCCTAACACAGGGAAGAATGATGGAGAGGCCTGAAAACTGCACTTGACACACATTGCTTTCCTTTAGACAGGACCCAGCTGCAGTCCAGACAGCTGTTTTGTCTGCGTTCTTGCTGGTTATTTTTGCCAAAGCTGCTCATTATTTTAGGTGCCCTGAGTTTTTTAAGCCCTGTCCTCCTTCACAGCTGCCCTTTTAGCAGCTCTACGGATTGGCAACTGGTTTTCCTTTCCTTTTTTCCCTATGCAAGAATGAAAATTGGAGTATTGAACAGTTCATTTTCCTATTTACAAGACAGACGCATGCTGACAGAGTAAGTAGCTACAAACTTTAAACAGTCCTTCATGAGCACTCGCTGCCCCTCTTCCCAGGCCCAGCCCACAGTCTCTGCCCTATCACATCTTTCTTTATGCGGGTGGAAAGGTGCCTCTGGTGAGGTTCCATGCATTCACCTAGAAGATACGGCTGATGAATGAGCCTGTGGAAACCACAAGGTGGTGCCTGTAGTTATTATGAATGTCCCACAAACAGGTGTGCTTTGGAAAACAAAATTCCAAAGGGGATTTTTTTTTTTTATTTTTTATTTTTGGAGGGGAGGGACGAGTTTCATGTTATAAAAAATCATTCTGCTTTATTTGAATGCCCTTCCATAGGTAGTCTTTCTTTCATCTTTTCCCCTTTGGAGGAAAACAAAGTGAAAGAAAATATGCAAATTTGTAAAATGATGTATTTTTCCCTGTTGGAACAAACTAGAAATGAACATTTTAAACCAATTCCCCTAACTCACATGGACCTTTACAATAAGGAAAGAACATTAAATGCTTAACAGGCTCTTGCCTAGATAAAAATAAAGCAGTGAGCCCAAACTTTCCAGCTGTGTGGATCATGCTGTTATTCTGGTGTCAGAGTGGGCTGGATGCCAGAACTGTTTCTCTTCTATCTGACCAGGTCTCCTGCCCATGTACCATACAGTCTATTGCTGTAAATCCCAATGGTTCGTCAATGTATTGTTCAAGCACAGGTTGTTTGCAGGACATGCTGCTTGGGGATGGTGTGCAGTCCCCAGCCCCTGCAGATTAAGGAGCACCTCTCAGAAGGGTTGTAGGATCAGCATGTGATGAGGCTTCATGGGCTTGAGAGCTCCCAGGGTTCTCTCAGCTGTATGGTTTTGAGTGCTATCCGTGATGTTCTTGCCATTCCTGGGGAACCACCAGGAGGTGGCCATCACCAGGACAACTACTGCTCTCTGGTTCCCACCACTGTCTTCCTGAGAAGTGCCTTCAAAAAGGCAAGCAACGCTGCACTGTCTACTGTGGCTGCCCTGACAGTTGCTGGGACGACTCCTCCTTGGTCATTTCCAAGAGAAGAGGAACCAGGAGCAGGCTGTAGACCAGATAGATAGTCCTGATGGCCTGTATTTGTTCTATATATAAGCTGTGTGTTCAGTGGATGTGGATGCCTCAGGACCTCTCCAGGTGACAAGCTATGGTGCAAGTAAGAACAGCGCAGAATAAAACGAGCAGAAAAAGCCCACAACAGCAAGACATTTGTAGGAAGAGAGATTTTGGTGGTGGGTGAACATTGGGGTTTTCTTGCTGTTACCCTAAGAAGTTAGCAGAAACTCCTCCAGAGGCAGGAGGAGGCTGGACAGGCAGCACCAAGGTCCAGTGGGCAGCAGCATCCAAGTGTGCTTCTGGAAAGGAAGGAAGGAAGGTTGGTTGAAATGCTGGGAAAGGAGGTCAACCAGTATACTGACTTATATGAGTGGTGGCTCACAGAAGGATTATGTTTGCTCTGTAGGGACGTGAGTAAGGCTACAGTAATAGTCTAGCAAAAGTGTGTCCCAGTATGAAACTGCAAGCTGTGACCCTGGCTTTTAATCACTCTGAGAAACATCTGGCTAGGATTAGTGTGTCCGTGTCTGGAGCAGCTCCATCAGCTGCCCTTTCAGGGCAGGACAGTCAGTGGACTGGCAGTGGGTGGCACACAGGGAGGGACAGGGATAGTGACTGAAAAAAGTAACTTGAAGCGGGGCCATCCTGCAGGACCTCCAAGCAGAACTTTGGAGGACCTCCCTTCTCTGCATGGACCGCAGAGGCAAGCCAGGGAGACTTGCCTCCAGCATCACAGAATCCTCTGCCAGCAACACAGTCTTAGGCAGCAGGGAGGGCAGGCAGGGTGCCCCACACCACCCTACCCCATCCTACCTGTGTCAGTTCTTGATGCCCTTGCCCCATTAGCACAAGTGGCTGAAAATCTTGGTCCCCTCACAGTTTTATTCACCCATGTGGTATGCAGAGAAAGTGCAACACAATTATAATTAGCAGATCGATTGGTGCTGGCTTGTTTTGAGCAGTACTTGAACTTGCAGGGACCTCAGTGAGTGCATACTGTGGCAGTCAGTAAATGGTTTCCATATGCTGTTCATGTTCATGTTGTTCTTCTGACAGGTGATACTTTTTTTTCCAGTGAAATGGTATCCTCTCGTTGGCAGGCTGCGGGTCAGCAAGGGAGAGATGTGGTCTGTTCCAGTTAATTTTGTAATTGCCATCTAACTGCTGACAGAAAGCATTTGGGAAGCTTCTTGAGCAGCCTAATGATTTTACATTGTGTACACCTAGAGGAGCACTCAGCCTTTCCAGCTCTGTTGGTGCATTAACATGGCATGTAAGGAAACCATTCAACTGAGATTAGAGGAAAGTTGTAGGGGCAGGCAGTGGGGAATTGGTAGTCATGACTGTGTCTTCCTGACACTTGTTTTGCCAGGGTCACAGAATTAGGCAGAGTGGAGCATGAAATGAGTACATTGCTGATAATTTGTCAAACAAAACAAATTGGTATTAAGCCATCTCACAGAGAGAGTACACTTCTCCTCCAAAAGCCAGCTGTTGCGACACCACCCTCATATTCCTACAAAGCACTTCTTGGCCCAGGAGCTTGAAGCATGTCTTGGTCTGAGCATTGTAATTCTCAGTTTGCAGCTGAGAGTCAGGAGCTCAAGGACAGCATGGTTTGATTGTTCATTGCCTGTCCACAACATGAGAGCAAAGCTAGGCCTTCAGCAGGAGTTTTGAATGCTGAGTTACAGTTCAGTGCTGTAATTCAGAGGGCATGCTGCCTCACTTGCCAAATGGGCAATAAATCATCTACTGTAAAGCACCCCCTATTCAATGATGTCCTTTCATTTTGGACAAGGGTTAGCATTTTTGCACAGCATTCCTCAAAAATGTCTGTAGCTCAATAAATTGGAATGGAATTAGATGGCAGTTTCTATTCCATGACAGAAGCTCCTCCATGCCTCATTATTAATAGTTTTCAAATGTTGAACTTCAGTCAACAAAATTTCAATTGTTTTCCCCTAATCTTCTAGCCAAGGGAGGGAGTATTTATGAAGATATTGCTCAGAGAACTTGAGAAAATGTTTGTTTGTGGCTTTAAGTAGAGGATTGCAAATTTCCAGCAGAGCCCCCCACGGGTTATTTCACAGTCCTGTGCTTAGGGAACTCAGCCATGATAGAGAAGGACAGCCTTCAGCAGCCCAGGCAGCTTGTTCTCCTGCCAGTAGCCCCCAGTAGCTTCAAGGGACTAAGTTTGCAAGAACCACTAACACTTCACGTGGGCTTCAGAATTTGCCCTGTAAAGCCTGGTAAGGAAAACTCATCAGAAAAGGGAGCACCTTCTCAGTGCTCCAAACAGAAGCAATTTACTTTCTTTTTTTCTTTCATTCATTTCCTTCCTTCCCTCCTGCCTTCCCATCCTCCCTGACGTGTTTTCTCTTCCTTCTTTCTCTCTCTTCTTCAACACAGATAATAGAAAAACTGTCGTTCTGGAATTCCTTTATCGCTGCAAAAGGCACTGAATAGTGATTCAAAAATAGCCCAGCCTTTTCTTTTAATCCATAATTCATCATCTTAAATTGTTGTTCACTCGCTTCAACCCTGAACAAAATGTCACAGATGTATCATAAAGAAATCAAGCAAATGAAAAAGGGACAAAAGGAAAAGCAGCAAACCCCAGGGGTAACTGTAAAAAGAAATAATTTAACCCAAAAGTCTCCTCAGCTCTCATATAGGCACTAGAAAATAATTTTTCTATACCTTCACAAGCAGGACTGCAGTGATCAGCCAGGCCTGGCTCTGTCCATACTTTCTCCATCCCATAGCAGATTCTCATCCAGCTGTGATTTGCTCCAGTCAACATCAAGAGCTGGCAAAGAACGAGCCTGTCGGCTCTTTTCTGTTCCCTGTGGAATATAGTAATAGCCATGGAAATGATGGAAGAGTAGGACAGCAAAGTGAGATAGGATGCAATGGGGGGGTGGTAGTGTCTTCAGGCCTCTTACACTTGTACCCAGCGCAAAACTCATCAAGGCTGCCCAACACATGGAGTGCCAACCTGAATGTCACATTAATTTGGGAGTTCTTGATAATGCCTTTATTTGGAAGGAATCCAGAGAGGGAGTTTTTTGGCTTGCAACCCGTAATCTGTCTTTAGCTCTAGGCACATCAAGTTCTGGCGGTGGTCACCTGGAATCAGCTCCCCTCTGTACCCTGTGAAGTGCCAGCAGCTTGAGGAGTAGGAGCACACAGTTTGGAGAGGGTTGCAAGAGGATGCAAGAAGAAAGCCAGTCAGGCAAGAAAAGATTCTGAGAGCTGGAACAACTGCATTAATACATACAAGTCTGATTGCCTGCTCCTGCTCCCATTGACATCAGAGGGGAATTTTACCATGGCCTTCAGGGGAAACAGGATCAGGCTCACTTTTGGGAAGAGCAGACCAAATCCAGGGACAGAACACTTGAACATGTGATTGCACTGTGATTCGAATCATGTTTGTTTTCCTGAAAGACCAATGCAAGGATGTTAGAGAAATCAGATTAAAAGAGAAGATTTTAAGGTCCCCTTGACAAAAAAAATGGAATGGAGAAAGCCGTGGGGTTAGTGAATGCAGTGATTATCCATTCATCCCACTTATACCCTCAGGCTTCTGGCCTTCGCCTTGAGTTGTCCTTTATATATACTTGTTTAACTTAGTCCTGATGCTCCAAATAATGCCAGGAAAGGAAAAAAAGAAATTGATGATAAACATATTCAAAGTCCTTTAAAAGATTGCTCAGCTGTGAGAAACAGGGGTTAAGTCCTTGATCCAGCAAGGTGTTTAAAGGTATGCACTTATTTTAAGCATGTGAGTGGTCTCATTGATTTATACTTAAGAATTCTGCTGAAGAGGGATCTTTGACCTCTGGCTCAGCAACACAGTTAGTTACACATATGCTTTACTTCTGGCGTATGTAGTCCTGTGACTTCCCAAGGAAACTCATGTGCTTGTCTGGCTTGGGGCTGAGGGACAGTCTTCAGGAGATGGACAGCATTGCAGCATGGTCAGGGTTAAATGTCCCAGATCTGCATTTGTGGCTGGGTCACCTCCTGTCTCTTGATTGTTTAACTCAGTTCAACTGCTTGTAGCTTTGGGATAAGCCATAGTGGTTAGAGAATTTCTCGGGAAAAAGAAAAAACTTTCACTCAACATTTTGGCACTTACAGTTCTGGCCTTTGCCAGACATGAAAAAGATGTAGCCAAAAAGTGTAGAGTCTTGAAGAAAAAGATACTATAAAATTTGGTTTTGATAAAGAAGAGGAGTTTCAAGAAGCAGAGAGGAAACAACAATTTGGGTCTAATTCTGCTCCTTCTGGCCAGATACCACCCCCCCCCCCCCCCCCCCCCCCCCGCATGAGATCATTAGTGTGGCTTTTCTCCAAGCTGATAACAGAAGTGCTTGGCTTGTATGCCTTGCTCACACACTCAGAAAACCTATTGCCAGTTTTGGGGCTAAAAGCATTCTTCCCTCAGGTCAGCTGTGCTGACTTGGTTTCGCCCTGCTCAGGGAGAGGCACGGTCTGCTCCCCTAGACTACTTGGGGTGGCCACCAGCCCTCCTCCTGAGGTCATCAATGGGAACGTCTTCTGACTTTTACTACAAGACTTGAGATTCTAATAAGACAGAGGAGAGCAACGAAGATGGTGAAGGGGTTGGAGCACAAACCCTATGAAGAGCGACTGAGGGAGCTGGGGTTGTTTAGCCTGGAGAAGAGGAGGCTCAGGGGAGACCTCATTGCTCTCTATAACTACCTAAAAGGAGGTTGTAGGCAGGCAGGAGTTGGTCTCTTCTCTCAGGCAATCAGTGACAGAACAAGAGGACGGACATGGTCTCAAGCTTCGTCAGGGAAGGTTTAGGCTTGATATTAGGAAAAAATTTTTCACTGAAAAGGTGATTTGCCAATGGAATGCACTGCCCAGGGAGGTGGTGGAGTCATCATCCCTGGAGGTGTTTAAAAACACCTATGAGGCGCTTAGTGCCATGGTTTAAATGACGAGTGGGTGCTGGTGTTGGGTCATAGGTTGGACTTGATGATCTCAGAGGTCTTTTCCAACCTTGTGATACTGTGATTAGGAAGATTAGACCGTCCTTCTGCCCTAGGTCCCACCCCACATTGCCTGTGATGTTGGGACCTGGGCTCAGCAGTCCCAAAGTGGTCCCTTTCCATCCCCTGTCTCTAAAATCCATCTAGCGTGTGCATCTCATTACAAGCAGCAGCTCATGATGTGTTGGCAAGTAAATATTATCTCAGTAAGAGGATAAGGAGGATGCATACAGAGCATATGGTTTGGCAATTCATTTTGACAGCTGGAATGTCTTCTGACTTGCTGTCAATGCACAACCTCAGCTCTACTTTCAAAGCAGAATAAAGCCTCTGTGCAGGTCATGCCACTAAAGCTTTGGTGGGAGCTGAGCAGCACAAATAGCTTCAACAAACCACATGGAGAAATATCTGAGCACACTGGGACCCAGGAATGCTGGGGAAAGGATGATGGAGTTGTCTGGTATTCCAACTTCTTGGGCCTGGCCCAAGACTTTACGCTTTGTTTATACAATAGTAATCCCAAACACTTCACGTGATAGATCCCCGGCGATACATTTACACTGCTTGAGGCCTCAGTCTGTATTTTCCAAAGGATTTTCCAAAGTTTGCTAATGAAAAATACCAGAGTCGTCTAATCAGCAAAGGGTTAGGTTACTGTGGTCCACGGGCTGGGTAATGTGGAAACCCACTCTCTCCAGCCCCCCTGGAGAAGCCCTGAGTGCAATCTCTTCCAGTTTGCTGAGGAGTACAGGATGATGTCTGTAGGCATCAGAACACCAGGAGTTTATCTGCTGGCTCTCATCCCTTCTGGAAGACTCTCTGTAATGCACTCAGCTCTGGCTTTCAAAAACTCGCTGGACATAAGATGTAAAAGTCTCAACAATGATTAACTCCTTCAGCCCCAAACAGCACCCCAGAGATAGTCTTCTCCCTTTGCTTAAATTTGGCTCTGAGAGTGGCAGAAATGAGCTGACAGCACATTAGAGCCTGCAAAATCTCATTCCCCAAGTAAGATGAAATAACAGTTGGGTCTTGACTTATTCTGCACATTGCTACTGCCGTACAGCTCAGGTACAGAGCTCTGACCTTGCCAGTGCATACTAAGGGGAGACATTTGGCAGGAGACAGGAAGAAGGAGAGACCAGAGAGAGTTCAGGTGATGCCCTCTGCACTAGTGGAGCCTCAGACCCTTCTCTACACATGCACAGCCCCAGTAAGTCAGCTGCAGGGTCCATCTCGCGCAGGCTTCTGTTTCCAGCAGTGGCCATAGGTGGATGTCGTGTATGACCCTCATCACCCCCCAACTCCTTGTCCAGAGCCTCCCTGTGGGACACTGTGTTCCTTTGAGGTAAGGACCAGCACAAATGTAAGTAACAACTGAGGGTTACTCTCCCGGTTTAGGAATTTACTCCTGCTGCATTTATGGATCAATGGAGAAAGAGTGTAGGAGGAGAGAAGGGCTGATGAGAACACAATATGCAATCTAAACCAGAGTGTTTGCCAGGATTCAAAGTCTGTGTAAAGCATATTATTAATACCTAAACAAGACTTGCTTTTTTTTTCATTTCCCCCACCACTCTTATCTTCCTGTTACAGGATTGCAAAACTCATTTCCAAGCAGGCTTATTTCTCTCCTGTTACTAATGACAGCAGAAGTGATTTATATGCACATTGGGAAAAAAAAAAAAGCATATCTGAAAAGAAAAACCATCCATCCTTTTTCCACCTGTATCCAAACTTACTCTCTTTTCTTCATCCTTCCCTCAGGGCACTGACACACGATGGAGTTACTGTGGTTTCTGGAGCTGCCATGGCAACTTGATAGTGTGTCCATGGCCAAGAAAAGTCCAGCTTTGCATTGCTCAAAGCAAAAGGCCCTCCTTTCTGTTTCAGGAGGTGGGAAAGGCTGAGATGCTGAGTGAAGAACATTTCCTACCTCTGGACAGTGAGAGCTGGTCTAAAAATCACTGGTCAGGTAAGAAGTTGTGTTGCAGGTTTTCACCTGGAATTAATTTTAATGATTACACCATGCAAGCTCTGGCAAAAGAGAGTTTATAAAGGAATCATTGGCTTCACTTTAGTGGGAGCAATGAGGGAGCAATATCAATGCCTGTGATTGTTTGGACTGTTTTGGTCATGGACATCTGAAAGTCTTCCTCAAGGGCCACAGTCCAGCCTCAGGCTGAAGCATGGTGGCAGGGCTGTGGGTAGCACCTGTCCCTGTGACACAGCTGCTGAAGAGGGAGGCACAGACCATGGCTGAACAAGCCCTGTGAAGTCAGTAGCTCTGCCCAAATTATTTTCTGGGCAAGCAGTTTACAAACGAGTACAGAAAAGCTTACCAAGTTGCTCCACATGTGGGAAGGGTCAGACTTAACTGAAAAGGAGCTTTGGAGGTGAAACAAGAGGCCAGGGAAGGGCTTTGTCAGGCTGGAATACAAGAAGTTAAAAGCAAATACTGCACCTGCTTTTGGTGGGAGGATTTTCTCTGGGAGGTTGGCAAGGGTATTATTAGAATTGGGTAACAAGACACTTCCATGTAGGGTTGCCTGACTCTCTTGCTGTGCTTTCAAGCTGAACATATGTTTTCAATTATTAACATGATTAATGCGAATGAGGTGACTTGAATCCCAATGAGCTCTATCCTGCCATCACATGCAAACCCCACAATATGGGAATGTTTATGCAGTGTGGAAGTAAATTATTTTCTTCACCAGGAGGGGTCTTAGGAAGTTCAGGTGTCTAACTTTTAGCAAGTTCAGAAATCCACAATTAAACCCCTTTGCTCTTTTAAGTCCCTGGGCTCTTGCCCCTGTGTCTCCAGGAGAGGAAACTCCAGGGTGTGGAAACTACTGTGCAGGAGCCAATTCAGACCGTGCTGTCCCAGCTTGGTACTGGTTTTAGTCAAGAGTCTGAGAAGGGATGGAAAATATAAAACCGCCTTCTTCCCATCTTCATCTTGAACAACCTCCAGGATGTATAAATCTCCAGTTCAGCTAAGATTCTCCCACTATTTTGTGTGGGCTCTAAACCTCGTTTTCCATTCATGGTGGGCAAATTTTGCTAAGGTGTGCATCGTTTTCACCCTGCTCTATGTCGTTGGGAAAGGAATAAGGTTCATGATTTGGAACAAGAAAAACAGTCTTGGAAATTCTTTTTATGTTCAGTTCCTCTCCAGCTTCCAGATCCAGAAACCATCATTATATTTGGACCCTTTTCCCTGCATCAGTTAAGTCCTTATCTAATTCCTTCTGATATGAGTATAGATCACTCACACATCCGAAATCATATCTCTGGAAATGAGTCATTCAGCTCATGAACAAACAGGAAAATGTTAGGTAGAAGCAAAACTGTGCAGAATGAGTGGATTTGTAGAAGGTCCAGTCTAGAAATGCACAGAGGAACACCCTCTTTCAGATCAACAGAAACAAGGTAGTGCCATGAACACTGGAACAAACGGAGCTGGCCTTCCCATACGCTCAGGCCTGGTGGTTAAATGAAAGTTCCCATTTAAATTTTCCTAGGGCTGCAAGACTTCCAAATTTGCTGTCTCTTGCAGATTCTATAGGTTAGAGTAAGTTCATATTATAACCTTTACCTCAGTCACGATACAGATGGAGGCATTCTCCTCTGTCTGGATGTATATTTTCGTTGATTCTGTAAGAAATTAAGCTTGGAGCTGCTAAAAAAATTGAGATTTCAAGAAGTGTAAGCAGGCAGAAGGAGAATGATTTCATAAATCACTATTTCCGTTGGAAAAGTGACTAAAATTGCTATACAGTGCAAGCACAGATGGTTTTTACAGTACCAGCAGCCTGTGGACATATATGTGTTCAGATAGACATAGATTATCAGTTAGTATCAAGAAGCTGTGTGATTAAATCTCCATTTTAGTTTTGAAAGATTCTATATATATGTACATATGCATATGTACACATACATATAAATGACATCTCCCTGTCTGCCTCTACCCATATATATGTAATCATATTTTCTGTCTAAGCATTCTATATATATTTAGACAGAGTATATAGCATTTTCAAATAGGCTGTTATATGATTATTTGTATTACTGCACTGCAGACGTGTTCTTATTGTTTTCAGATTTACCAAATCAAACAAATAGGTTGTATATTAGGACTCCTGAATCAGCCACTGAAAAGGGGTGTGTGTGTTAATGTATGTGACTGTGTGTCCTTGGGAATGCACAGCCATATAAAGGCTGCTCTCATTTAGGTGAGGGACAGCTATATTATATAAAAGCAGCAAGACCACCCCAAATAAGCACCTACTGCCACCATGCTTGCCTCAGCCCAAACATCTGTAGGTTAGCAGATGGTTCTAAGTCACCTGTTCATTCTCCATCTTTCAGCGAGTAATTTTACTGTTAGCAAACACAAAAATTCATGTCACAGGAATAATCTGCAAGTGGTTGCGGGTGGTATTTCCATGTGTGACTGTAACTGTGATCTGTACAAATAAAAAATTGCCTAGTAATGAACCATGCAATCCCAGACTGTAAAATACTTATAATTGGATCTGCACTCAACTGCTGTTTTGCTTGGGTGAGCTAAAGTGAAGGAGTATTACACGTTAGTAGAAAGCATGGAATAGGCTCAACACTATCACTGCTGTGGGTGTACAATCACACAGAAGTTGCCGTCAAACAGTAACAATTTTTGGTAATTGCCAAGCACAGCAAGAGGCAGCAATCCTCTATATTCCATTACCCATTCTCCCAGATATCCACTTTTGCTGAGGAAGGGATTTTAGAAACAGAACCTATATTTAAGGTCAATTGAAGACTGAAGAGATTCCAATTTTTTTTTCAGTTGCCATTATTCAGCGTAATGCACTGCTGTGAGCATGTGGAAAAGGCAAGACAGCAGTGTGAGCTGCTCTTGTGCTGGGACCACAGGCAGGCATTGGAAAATGGAGCAGCTGCTTTTTGATTGGGGCAAGGCAGGCCCAAACCAGGTTCCTTAAATGAAAGCAAACTGCTGTTTGTGAGAGAGTGTGTGCCAGAGCTGCTTTCTGCACAATGCTTATTTGGCATTGGCTGGGTTAAAGAGGTTATTTATGGCAGGTCATGGGATTTCAAATGGAAAAGAAAAACTACTTTAGCAAAGTGTCTCAGGCTGAAGGGCATGCTTTTATGGCTGGCAATGTTGGTCTCAAGGGAGATCTTCCTCTCCTGCGTCCCTTCCTGCCTCCACTCAGGAGAGAGCCATTTGTGTGCACTGGCTGGGCTTGATGAAGAGGGCTGACTCCTTCAGGTTTGTCTTGGTTTTATGTATGTATCATGAAATAAATAAAACACAGTAGCCTGGGTTTTAATAACTCATGATCATCATTCCTGGGAGACAGACACAATTAAAGACAAGAAGAAGGAGTCCACCATGGGTCGTGCAGCAGTGTTAGCTGGCACCTAAACAGGTTGTCATCCTACTTTGGTTCCATTTTTTTTCTGGCAAATTTTCAAAAGCTTTGATGTCTTTATGCCAGATCTTTGTATTTCATTCTCAGCATCAGATTAATCTGGCAGTTGGACTTTTCTTTGTCTTTGCAGAAGCTCAGTTCTTGACATTTCTAAAAGGATGGAGAAGGGAGGATTTCCAAAGATAGGTCTGGGGTCTCGTCAGCCAGGCCAGGGCATGGTACGCGGTGGTGGTGGTACTGCTGAGAGCCCAAACAACCCTACTTGGGACCCAGTGTCCTGAGACCGGGCTGTGAGCTACAATGGTAAGGACAAAAGGAATCTTGCTTTCTCCCACCCCTCCTGTCTAACCCTTTGCATGCGCTGGCAGCCCCTGTCGAGTGGCTAGGGGAGAGCTGCAGGAGCATGGCAGCTGCTGTGCCTGAGCCTGCCTTTGCTGCACTTCAGTCACAGCCCTAATTCACTTCCTAATGAAGATAAACTGAATTAGGGGCTCTCTATTTCTGAATGAGAGTCTTTAATCTACCGCTGATTATGTGTCAGCACCTAATCCACTTCCAAAGATAAATCAGTTTAATTCTCCTGAATGTCCCCATGTCAACAAGCCCTGAATGCGACTGAGATGAAACCTATCTTCTGTGCCTAAGCTGGCTGGAGACATACCAAGCTTAAGAATATTTGGAGCACCTGATGAGCCGAGGTAGAGATGAGGCACAGCAGTAACCTACTTCCCAAAACGCCCATGAGGACTTCCCTGTGAATACCCATATGCTCTTGTCTGTGGAGGCATTCAGTGGCTTCAGCAGAGGAACAAGGGCCAGAAGCCTGCGGGTGCTGGTGCTGATTCGTGCTTAGCTCCATCACTTTGCACGCCTGGAGCACGTTCCTCCAGATGAAGGCAATGCCAAAACCCACATCCTTCTGCCCACATTGTTTCCAGCTGCAGTAAATTGTCAGCAAAATAAGATATTGTCTAATGAGAAAACTTTACTTTTCCTTCATGTTCTTGCAAGTTTCAGTTTGTAAGCAGTATGTAAACCCCTGGACTAGAATATTTTACAACTACAACATGGCAGACTGTCAGCACTACAAGGAGCATTTTGATGAATCCCAGTAGAGCCATAGTGACCTCGAAGCATAAAACCCCCTTCAAATTTAGTTCTGAAAGAGCTGTGCAGATTTTACTAAAATATAGATGTTTTTCTATACTAATGTAAAACTGATAATCTTGCAGTTGAGGTTTTTTTGAGATAGAATGACACTAAGAATACAGTGTTTATCACTGCCATGCTGCTATTCATAAAGGTCAAACCCAGCCAATTCATACAGAGGAAAGCACTGCAGAGTGTTAGAAGGGTGGTAAAAAATCTGCCAGTTTTACTGTTGGAAACTGTACATTTAGAACATCACAGCAGGGGACCTGTGTCATATTTTAAGCACTTTTAAATTAAATGTTTGTTTGAGAGTGCTGTTTGAATGTCACCCCCTGAAAAGTCAGTAACTGCTCATCACAGGATGGAACAGGGAAGCATTTGGCAACCATCTTCGTAGCCCCCAGTAAGTCTGTGTCGCAAGCCTCTGTGTGCTGCACAGATGGTAAGAATGGTTGAAAATATGAAGATGTGCAGCTCTTTGAGAAACAGTAATTTTTCACTCTGAAAACATGGAATTTGTGGAAGAGAACTAAGATATTAATGAATTTCTGTCAAATTTGTCAAATCAAAGATTTTAAAATACTTTGTGTTCATGGTTTTGAAGTTGAATGTTTTGTTTGTGGAAATATTGGGAAATATCCTTATTATTGTGCAATATCATTTGAGATGGAAACAAACTATTTTATTTCAAACAAAAAATTATTGCAGGAAAATTAATTTTTGGTAGGCTGTTGTTTGTTTCACAAAACCTCTAATTCATTCTGGTTTACTTTTACCTGAACCTGGAACTGTTCTTCTTTTCCCCTACCTCAAATTGCACAGCACACTGAAAATCCAAGTATCTCAAGCCCTAGATCCAACTTACTTTCAGCTCTGTGTTTCTCCCACACAGTCCTCCTGGGCTGGAATGAAGTGTCCATGACACATCCTGCTTTCCAGTCATGGCAAACCCTGCAGGCAGAAGGACTCGCCTATGATGAGTGGGTTTTATAAGACACCCTCTCTGCTGCTGCCTGTTTTTTTTAGAAAGAGATGGTGAGTTTCATACAGAAGATCCCAGGTTAGCTCTTTCTGCCAGATGTTTGACCAAGGAGCTGTTGCTATCTATGTGGAAGCTGACTTTCAAAATTCACATCATCTGATGAGACTCATCAATATATTGCAGCTTGTGGCTTTTATATGAGCAGCACCTAAAGAAAATCTGCATTGTAAGAAGTAGGGGGTAAATATTCCTCTCTATAGAGTGATGGAAGACAAGACTGGATATCCATCCCAGCTGAGGTCTTTTGCACTTTCTTTTTGCGCTCTACTCTATGCAAATAAACTTTTCTAACTAATTCATAAAAGTACCACTTCGTCCTCTGCAAAGCTCACTTTGGTTGTGAAGTGCAGAGTCAACTGTTCTGAGTAAATATTTATTAGACGCTAATAACATGGTTCGGTATTTCCTAATCATGTCTTCCAAAGAGTAAAGCTGTGCTACTGGTGCCTGGAACAAGTGTCTTATCATTTCTAATCCTTCTTTTAATTTCTCCGTTCCTTTGTTGTGGATTTTCTTCTGGCACTTGATGATATGCCTTACATCTGATTTAAAGGTATTTGATTTAGAGACTTTTTCCCCATGTGCTTGTGTGACAGCAAGATTCTTGTCTGGCTATAGTGTTAATAACAATTATATAATATTTTCTTATCGTCACAGCAGGAGTGATATTATCCTGTGGTTTTATCCTGCTCTCAACTGAATTCTGTGGGAAACCACCCTTATCTATCACAGAAGCAAGCTTGAATCCATTACAATTGCAAGTTACCAGTATCACCCTTCAAGGTGTATACTGAGGGGCTCAGAGGTCCTGCTAGCTCAGGGCAGAGCTCAGCTGCCTGGATGAATTTTCAGGGATGTCTTTTGATTTGTGCTGCTCTGGTCACAGCTGGAGACCAGAAGCTGAGCTAGAGGGATGGCTGGTAACTTACTCCAATGCAGCAATCCTTCTGGATACACTAGGTCAGGCAGTGGCTCTTAAATGTTGCCTGAAGTGCCTGAATGTGAATAGCTGAGATGTCTATTGACAGCAAGTAGCTTCCAGTCGAAGACACAGATTTACAATATGAGATGCAGTCAATACCAACTTGAACCAGTTGGTGTTCATCTGCTTGTCCATAGCCCTGAATTATTTATCTGCTACCCTCTGCACAGCATTTTATTGCTGCAGTTTACTCTTGTACCTGGCATTCCATCTCAAAAGAATAGTACAGATCCACAGAAAAATCTCCCATGTCACTACCCTGAAACTAGAAATCCCTTGTTTCACTGCAGCAGTTCTGAACAACATGCGTAGAAAGGACAATTTCTGAGACAGATGTTGTTCCATCAACATAGGCTTTTGTGCCTTCTGCACTCATCCAACCTTCTTATTTCCCCCCAGTCCTCTCTCACAAATAACAAGTGATGCACCATAGACAAGTCTGGCAGGTCATTAAGAGGCAAATGTTGGACTGTACATTAAGAGAAGAATTCAGGTATCTTTTATGCTCCAGTCATTATTCCCAGAACACCATCCATTTGGTTTATAGACCTGCAATATAATCTGCCTGATAATTTATATACTATTTGACCTACCACAGTCTCAGATTATTTTTTTTATCATCCTGGTGAAAAGTATAACTGGTGAAAATAACTGTTACCATACTGTAAGCTTCCAATAGAAGAGTATTTCCCTGTGGTGATGGCAATGTGCTATATCCAAGGGAATTCCCCACACAAGTAATTTCTGTGTATCCTTTTGGTTATGCTTCAAATTTTGTTATCATTATTTGTTTATTGAGCACTGCCAATGAGCTCAGTTTTGTACACTGCGTAGGAAAAGCACACAGAGCCTGACTCTCAGCCAAGTTAAACTGACGTGTTGTGCTCTGGTGAGTCTGGCTCCTTTATCTTCACAGCTTCATCAAAGGGTTTCACGTGGGTGCATTAGGTACCAAGCTCTCCTTTGTTTGATTTTCTAGCTGTGCATTCAAACACCTTTGGGGATCTGGCCTTGCTGAGAAACTGGGACTTAAATCAGCTGCAGTGGGAATTCCAGTACCTCATTCCTAAATCACACCAGTCTGCTTTTTCCTTTTATTTTCTCCCTTTTATTTCTTTGTACCCTGCTTCTTGCATGATGAAAAAGTGCTGTATCTTATCAGAAGCAAATATCACAAGGCTTCTCTTATTCCTTTGAACACAAAAGCAAAATTCTCCTAGACGTGAGTAGCGCACAATCAGGGCCTTGGTTGTGTGAGGTGTCAGACAACCAAAAAGTTACCCTGCATTACCTTCTTTTCTGCTTGGACCCCTAAATGTTGCTCACTAAGAGGCTACAAAAGGTCCCACTCTGTCTGGGGGGAGATTATCTCCTTGTGAGCTCTGCACAGAGCAGCCACAAAGTGATATTCTTTGGCATTTGGCAAACTCCGGGCAGGGATGTGCTGGAGTATCATGAGTTGTGGGCAAGAGGAACATAAGGAAGGAGGGGGACACTCTCACTGCTGCCATTTCTAGAGAGGATCATTTCTACTGGGAAAGTGCTGGGAACATCCAGCACTTTGGACTCCAGCAGGGTTTCTGCATTGCTCAGAGTGTTCTGGAGCAACGCAGGATGAGGCAATATACAGGTGGCTAAAGGCTGCCATGCCCTAACCATGGAGGTTGTGAGCTCCCTGCAGTGCTTCTTACAGCTACTTTACTGTGTAAGGATGTGCTTGCAGCTTGCTTGGGCTTCGTACAGCCATTGCAGCATAGACTGGAGCCACAGCTAAGCCTCTACGTATTTATTAAGATCCTGGATAGACTTTGCAGTCCACAGTAAACGCTGCATAGCTATAGAGCTACTGTATTTAATACTGAGCTGCTATAAAACTAGGTGTTATATCAGCTGCAATTGGTACTCTGGCTTGTAGTGTACCCACAGCTGGAGGGGTGGAGTACAGAAACTCACCCCAGCTGCAGGAAACATCAGCCAAAACTAGGAGCTGATGGGAAATGTGAAAAATGTGAGGGCTTCTGTGAGGACAACAGCCAAAAGCAATAAAACATATAAGTAAATAAAGCAGCAAAAGGCTGAGGAAACATATCCCTGGGTGCAGTAAGAAAAGTAAGTGGAATATACGATAGAATTAGAGAAAGGGACTGGAAGAGAAAGAAAGGAGAAGAGATGGGGTGAGAAAGAGATTTTTACTGGGTGTTCATTTTTCTTAGGGGAAGCTAGGAGAAGTAATTGAGGAATGGGAAGAAACAAAATAGAAAATATTAAGAGCTATGAAAGGGAAGAGAAAAAGGAAGATGCTGGAGGATGCAAAATACATTAAAAATAACATGTTAAAGTTATGGGGTGGTAAAATATACACTGTGAATAGAAGTAAAAAAGTAGGTAGACTTTACTCTTCTTATCCACAACATCTTGCTATTCAGTGTGGATAAGCCAGTGAACCGAGGGGGATGATCTGCAGAGCAAAGGGCTTGTCTGCTTGAGAGAAGGCATCAGAATCTGGCAGGAGGATGAGGTAGATGGAGAATTGGATGGCTCAGAAAGTGCAAGAGAAAAGAAAAATCAATATCAATGTAGAAAGGTTGGTGCCAGAATGTTGTGGAAACGAATTTTGATTTTTCACTTTCTGCAATGTATGACTGAGGGGCAGGAGAAGAACTGGGCAGAGCTGGTGGTGGCTGAACAGTGTGTACAGAGACCCCTGCACTTTGCATGCAAGTGTGAATCTTCCTCTTTGGAAGTTTCCTTTTCTGTGGTGGCTAGGGTCACCTGAGTACATCCATGCAGTGACTTTTCTTGGTGCACACTGATGTCTCAGAAGCCCAACAGCTTGTTACAAGCAGGTCAGAGTTCCACCAGGTGCCTTCCTTTTTTTTCTGATTTAAAATCTTTTTTTAATGGTAAAAATCTTCTGAAAATTCAGGCAATTGCACTTGTTTTATGCTTTACAGGAAAAGAATTCCTTGCTTGAAAGCTTCTACGTTTTGCTTTAATACCTCTCTACACATTTTTGGGTGTCTGTGGGAGCAGAGGGAGGATATTCTTCAACCATAACGAAAGCACTGCAGGGCAATGCAAGGGAGATCTCCAGTCTGTTTACCTGCATGGGTCTCAATCCTGAGGCTGCCAGTCAGCTTACTCTCTGTGCTAATTGCATTGCTGGGGTTTTCAGGTGGACAAAATAATTTCTAAGAGCCACTGGGAAGCAGGGCAGATCAGCCTGTGTGGTGCTTCCTTCTCCTGCAGCTAAACTTCTTCTCATACTTTGAAGTTATCTCACACGCATTGATACTGCACCACAGCCTGCAGCACACAACAGAGCCAGAACACGAACACACATTGCCCACACTACTTCCCACCACTCAGACAGGGAGCAGGTGAGGTGATGGTGGTATCTTCATTTTCTTGCTGCATAGGCACTCCCTTCTGCTCTAATATAAACGTGCATGGAGGAAAGAGCCTGGTCTTTTCTTCCAGCTCCCTGGATCATAAACCTGTTGCAGGCCTGCAGTGCAGTGGGACAGCAGGGATTTGCCAGGGATGCCTGGACTTGCACGCTCTGGCAGAACGGTGAAACAGCATGCAAGAAGTAAATTGGAACAATGCTGTGAATTCCTCATTTTCTAGGCCCTAGCAGACAGGGATGGGCTCACACAGCACCTGTACAGCAGCCCATGGGTCAGGTTGGGGGGCTGCATCATCCCACAGCTCAGGCTTTGCCTTTAGGGGGTTGGTCCTGGCGTAGAGATTGGAGCCTTAGGGTCTCCGTGGCCAGCTGAACCCTAAATAAACCTTCTCTGTTTTCAGCCACAGTGAGGACAAAACCACAAGGTGACTCAGAAAATATTATCAGTAGAGTCTCATATCAGCACGAGGTCTAGGAGTGACTGGGAAGGGAGCACGTGTGACCACTTGAGTGTACCTGTGTCAAGTAGCTGGGAACATACTCGGTGCACTGGGGGAGAAAGGGGAATACAACACCCTCAGGACTGTTGCTGCTGGGAAACCCATGTGTGCAAGCAGGGAGTAGAGTTAGATGATGAGAATGGTCCTTGCTTGTCCAACAAAAGCATGACAAAGGGAAGGTGTCTGATTCTGAATTTGTAACTGACAAAGCATTGAAAGAAATGAAAAGCACTTACAGCTCAGCTTCAGCTCTGTGCTGTTGCAAATGAAAAGGAACTGGACAGAGTTGTTGATAAAATGGGACAGGATGTTGAGAAGCTGTATGAAACCACTGAGATAATTTCACTGCTCCAAGTAGGATCAAAGATACCTGCAGCACTGCCAGATCTGTTCCTAAAACTCCCCACTAGCATATAGCCCAAGTCTCCCTAAGGATTATTACCAAGCCATTGATTTTCCTCCAATATCTAACTGCCATGCTACAGAATCTAATAGATTCTTCTCTGAAAACTGGGCAAAGGGCATAGATTATGGTTGTTCTTTCTTGGGCATTATTTCACATTCTGGAAAACTATTATGAAATCTCCCTTTGGGGCTTCTAGAGTGATAATCCCAATTATCTGAGCTGTTTCTGATAGGCCACATCCTCTGAATGTCTTATACTCTTGTGGCTCTTTTAAAAAGCCATCCAGAACTAGATCAAATACTCCAGCTGGGTCTTCATCAGTGTCTTGCAGATCTGAATAATTCCCTGTTGCATATGACTTTCCTGTAATACTACATCTTGGTAGGAGATTTGCCTTCAGGAGATTTACCTGATTTGCTCCTCTTTGCTTTGAGTCCTTCTGTAGCTCTCACAACTTTTTTTTTTTAATCCTTCCACATATTCTATGATTCCTTATTTTGTATTTGTGTATTTGATCTTTCATTTCTTCATGTAGTGCTTTGTATATGTTGTTACTAAATTCTATCTTGCTAGTTTTAATCTATTTCTCCAGTGTATTGAGATAATTTTGAATTCTAATCCCATACTCTGAAGTACTTGCATCCACTCCCACCTTGGTGTCATCTGCAAATTTTATAAGTGCACTCTCCACTCCATCGTCTCTGAGGATGGCAAGAAAATACTGCGCTAGGTAATAAAACATTCTTTTTAAACCTTGTGAAGATAAATAGTGAGTTAAGCTCTGATAAAGAACACTTCAGAATGAAAAAGGCGTGAATATATCTTAGCTCTAGGACTTCTAATCCTGGGTTGTGTAAATAGTTCACATGTGCTACATACTTGAGTAAAGGTTGGGAAAACACAATCCTAATTTTTGTGAGTGGCTTTCTTCCCCTACCAGTCTAACTGCAAATGAAAAAGAATGCTGGTAAGCTAGCGGGTAGAAACAGCCACATTGTATAGTACAAGATAATACCAGAAAGAAGTTTAGTATTCAGGGAATGTGCAGCACTAAAATACTTGTCAGTGTTGCGGTATTTTGACATATAAGGGGGACACATCTGAAGCCTTATCTTTGCCCTCCACTGCCTAGTGCAAAAAATTGGCACAGTGACAGAATTCATCTTGCTCAGGAGTCACGATGTTACAAGAACCATTTCTAACAAGAAAAAAAGAAAAGAAATAAAAGAAATGGCAACACCTATAGAAGTCCTACTGCCCTGGGTTGACAATAGCAGCATCTATACTCTTGACAAGCCCAGGAGGTCTTGTCTGAACTCAGAAATGCACAATTTGCAAACTTGTTCTCTGAGGAAATGTCAAGAAGCACTGGATGAAGAGGATGCTTTCCTTAGCCTTTGGGATGTGGCCAGTTCTCCGGAACTGCTGTCAACATTGCCACTGCTTGTACTGTTTTCCCATCTGTGTAATCAGTTGACAAAATATATATTTTTTTCTTCCACAAGGTATTAATCTTGTCTTTACTTGATGCTTTTTGATCTATGTAGGGTCGAGATCTATCTGGAACAATCAGCTGAAAATACAGTAAATTCTAATTAGATCTGTTCTTTTTCTTTGATTGGTTTTAGCAAGTTTAATGTTTCTGAATGGTGTCATGTCAACACCTTCTGTACTGATGTTCCCTTCTTTTCCATAGAACAGGAAGAGGATCAGTGTTTCGTTTACTAAAACTTCCTCACTGGGGTGTATCTCAGCTCAATTGTGGTCCCTGCAACAATCTACAACTCAGGTACAAGTCAAAATATAGATCATAACCTGTGCTGTGGGCTCTGATCCACTACGAGTGGCCAGAGACCACACCATTTCACAGACAGCTACTGAACAGCTCTAGGGGAACTAAGCAGCCCAACCAGTTCTTTCTGGTGAAAACTGGAGCTCTGTGTGCTGTTACCAGCTGCCTGAGGCTGCTAGCTCTCCCAGCAGATGTGTGGAGAGCCTGCTTGTGGCAGGACCAGTCTGAATGCTTCTGGGCTTTTCTCAAGGAGGCAGAGGAAAATCATGGCAGGAAGATTTACAGGGGATGGGGGTGATTGGTTATACACTGAAAAGAGGTCTTGGTTCAGCTTATTTATTTATTCAGACTTTTCTCAGCTCTAAGTAAAGTCACTTCCCATGAGGCACACAAAATAAAAGCACATCTCTGAGAGGGTTTCCTACACTGAAGAGGTTCCTCTCTAAGACTTTATTTTTCTTGGAAGGAGAAACTTCTCCACCTGGTAAATCACAAATGTAGACCTCTGCTGTGTTTGTAGGTGTGAGCCCTTTGGTCCTGCATTTTGTGGGATGTCAGAAGCATGTTAATTCCTCTCAGATGCTTATCAGCTACTAACTCAAGATCCCACCAAATCCCTGTTTCCTTGGTTAGGGGAGTGGGGTGTGGGATTCCTGTCAGGACCTCGCCAGGCTCATGGAGGCTTTTTATTTTGAGTCTTTCTCCCTGTGCAGCAGCACAGTACATTTTTTTCAAGAATTAAAAGAATGACTTGTGGTGACTGACCCTGACAAGCACTCCAGATCTGAATCTATTCAGGTCTTTCAAATGCAACTCCCCATCTTTTTTCTCTCTCTCTTTAAGAGCAGTGATACGAGCTTATGGCTGATCAAATTCAGCAGCAAGAAGTACCAGTGGGATCCTGAACTAATTTGCTGTCCCATCAAATTTTTTGATATAGCCATACAATAGCTCAATGTTTTAATGAGTAAAGGAGGAAAAAACAGCTCTCCTGAGTGTATTGGGACTGCTGATGTTTTTTTTGTCTTTTAGAACAGAAAATCTAACAAAAATAATAATCTTAAGAGCTGCCTCATTTTTCCTGTTTATTATTGTTACTCAAGCACATGGTATGCCTGAAGATACCCTAGCCAAGAAAGCACTGTAGACAGCAAGCAAACGCTATGGAGAGCCAGCACAGATCATCATGATCTAACCCAAGGAAACTCCACCTGCTGGGTTAATTATTGTTATTTAGTCATATGCCAGAAAACACGCAATTAATTGCAGCAAGAAAATGCACTACCCTTTGTGGAATTTAAAAGCAGTTTGCATGCCAGGAAGAAAGGCAAAATCTGTGAAGCTGATAAACTGAAATAGAAGCAGGAAAGAGAAAGATAAAAGCTCACAGTGGTCCTGTGGCAGGTGAAGCTTCCCATTGCATCCAGCCCTTATCAGGATTCCAGCAGAAAACAGAGAAAAAAAAAAAAAACCCATGACACTCAAGCGCAGAGGATATTGCTTTTGTTCTGGCTGAAATCCTGTAACGGTGGCTTGACAGAGCCCTGGGGAAGTGTGGGAGCACAGGGAGGTATTCCTTAAGTACGGGATTTCTCTGCAGTGTGTAGGTGTGAGCCTGGTTAATGTGCAGTGACATGGCCCCCTGACTGATGGGATCCTTGCCTTCAGGTGTGACGGTGTCTGTAGTGTTGAGCAGCCTCTCATCAGCCAGAGCTCTGGTTCTCAACTACTCAGCTCCAGAGCATGTAGCACGCAGGATCCTGAAAGGAGAGATGACTCAGGCAAATGGTTTCGGTGAGGCACTGCTAGGCTTTGCAGGAGCTGTACTCTTTAAAGGCAGGCTTTCTGCTGGTGAACGGCTAGGATTTCTGTTGGTGCTCCACGTGGTGTACGACGGTACGACCAAGGTCAATATTGTATATGCACATTTGTCTTGCCACTGTCATGCCGTACATCTGCAGGTACATCTGTGTCCCTAGGCAAGTATTTAGTGAGCTCTTCTGTAACAAGGACACACAGAGAATAGTTGGTAAATGTTTTATATTGTGCAGTACAGCCAAGGATATTTGTTCTTGTAGGACTGTCCTGGGGTATCCATCTAGATGGGATGACTCAGGCATTATAAAAGAAAAATAAGTATAAAGTAGAAGTGCTGCTTACAAAGGTGCAATACCAGAAACAGTGTTTTTCTAGTTCAGCATCACAGAGTTTTCTATTCCCAGCATCACAGGAGGGAACAGCTCCTAAAATGTGGTGGTTTTCCCTCCTTAAGAAGTGATGTGTCAGAGACTACAGTGAGAACACATCTGTCATGCTGGTCTGCCTGACACAACCACTACATGCCTGTACGTAACCAAGCAGAGGGTACGTCCTCTCTTTTCTGAGCTGTATGGGAAGCCTGATTTTTACATGATTTCTTCTCTGTTGTAGTGACATTGCCTTCTACAGAGTTATTCCCTAATTACAGCAGTGCATGTGAGATGACAGTCAGACAAAATCTCTCTCTCTAGGACTGTGGAAGGAATGACCGTGCTGGGGAATTCCCGAGGCCAAAAATGTTATTTGAATAGAAAAAGCCTCATTTACACCTGCATGAGCTGGAAGTATCTAATTTACAACTAAAAGTAAAATAATTATTTGACCATGTCTTCATGAGGTGCATATGTCTCTCAGTTCAGAAATAGTTTTGGAAACTAGAGAAAACAGTGTGCAATACTCTGGTAGAATGAGAAAGAAAAGAGATCTTAACCTCAGTTCACATACTCACAGACCTTCAGCTTACAGAACCAGAACAGAAAGTTCTTTTATTTGCCGTTTGACTTTTTGGAAGAAAACACTTGCTACTCTACCTGAAACTCTTGAAAGAACAAAGGGGATGGAAAATACATGGTCTCTGCCAGGTAATCCCAGTTGCTCTTTCAAATTATTTTGTTTGTGTGATAAGAGCCAGGGCCAAGTTCATTGTGGTTCGGTCATGTTACACAGAGGGTGGATCTGGCTGCTTCTCTTGGAAGAGGAACAGTGTAAAATTAATTTCTCCAGATTTGCTTGTTTTGGCCCTGTTTTCAGAAACAGTGTCTTTCGTGTTTTCAACAGATAATGATAAAGGTTTGAAGTCAAAAGGGGCATGAAGGCTATAAACGGGGTCAGTTTTCATCCCTGGTGCTAAGTGAGTCTATTTACTGTCTGTTCCAAGTACTGAAAGATTAAGCTTGAGAGAAATCAATATACAACTTCTAGAGGGTGTGTGAACTGAAATAGCTGTGAGCATCTCTTTTCCTACTTACATGAAATGTGCTCTTGAGTGTGATAAGGAAGACCTGTGTAATTTGTTAATTGGCAAATATGCAAATGAACACGATAAAGTATTTATTGGGGATATATACTGCTTGAAAAGAATACTTTTAATTGCACAGCAATTGAGCAATATCCGGGAGTACAATCTATAGCATTGATAAAAACACAGCACCGGGGTTTATTTGTTTAGCCACAACTGTAATGCAAAAAGCAGTCACTGAAGAGAAGCATTTGCAAACTTGGTTAACCACTACCTGCTGCTGGTATAAGAAGCCAGGGTCTGACAGCCTGGGGAGCTGGCGATCTGAATCACTTACCAGTCTTTTCAATTCAGACACTGCAGAGAAAGAGTCTGAATATGGTGCAGTAACTTTGGAAGGAAGAGGCTGATGTTGCTTCCTTGTACTCTCATCTCCCTTCCTACCATGTCTCTTTCTGTCCTCTTTACATTTGTTCTTTCTTTTTCTCTTTTCCCTCACCTTCCTTGTGGTGAGCTGATGATGGTGTAATTACCTAGGAAAGAACTTATTTAAAGAGATAAGCAAAATCTGCTTCTGGTAGGACACTTTGACTTGGGGGAACCTCTTTCTTGATCTCCAGGACTGTTATTGAAAGCTAATTTAGCTGCATTTTCTATGCTTTGCTGTAGCAAAGCGGTATCACAGATAGGTAGCCTCAAATTATTTGGCTGTAGCCTTACTGATCTGGATTATGAGTTTGAACAGACAAAATACCAGTTGAGATTACAGCACTACTGTGTGATATGTTCACATTTGTTGCTCAAAAATAGACTTTTGTATTATGCATTAGACTGTAGTGTCTACCCCAGACTCAAATGACTTATGGTACTACAGCTGCACACCACTGCGACATAGTCTTGCTTGAGAGGAAAGGATGGAATTTCCTGCCCCGTTTCAGACCACAGATCATCAGCTTTTATCATTTCTGGCAGCTATGAAGAATCCAGCATGACCCTCAGAATTCAATGAAGGGGGATCAAATTACCTCAATCAAAGGTGAGGTCATTGTTTCAGCAAGTTTCCCTTCACGGCCTATTCTCTCATCTATCATCACTCTCTTATGAGAGATGCTTCTGAATCATATCACATTTTGAAATCTGATTATCAGCCTACAGAAGACTGCAAGAGGTGTATTTTGTGCTGCTGAAGTTCAGTCCAACACGCTAAGAGACTCAGCTTTGGAAGAATTGTTGACAATGGGACTGTAGTTTGTACTGGCTTCTGCCATCTTTAGCAGGAGGCCTACCAAAGGCTGAGTTGTTCTTTCTTTGTCTTCATAACCCATAGGAAAAGAATCTATTTCCTCTCTTTGTGGAACCAAACAACTCCACATAAAGTTGAACCTTAAACTTTATTTAATAGAATGCAAGGGCTTCCAAATTTGGATCGTTTCCCTTAAAAGCATGAGGACTTAAGCTGATACTGCAAACCTGTGTGAGAACATTGCAGCATTTACAATATCTGCATCACATGATGTAATGCGTTGATTGATCTCTAATGAGGAAACAGCAGAAGAAAACTGCTATCAGAGGAAACAGCCATTGCTTTATGCCCTGAAAGTGAAGATATTATCTTTGTGAGATCACAGTCTAGGATGAGAAATCTTTAGTTATAAAAGACCTGAATGGATTCACACCTTGCACAGTAAACCCTGTACAGGTCAAGCAGAGTGACACACTATTTTCAAGGTAAAATGTGCATGATACAATATTTGCTGCTTGGGGTTTTAACAGCTCGAAAAAACATTCTTGGAGGGTAACAAGATTTTCTGGAAGTGAGCCACTTTCAAATGCTATTGCCAGCACGTCTGCCTACTCTGGGTAGCATCAGAAACTGTGCTGAAAAATTAAACAAACATAGTTCTTGGCATATAAACAGATGGGAAAGGACAAGTTGACTCCCAAGTCTTTAACTGAGGAGGTAGTCTGTTTCTCATTGTTACCACCATGCAGCGAGGAACTGCAAAACACCCACATAGATTTTCAGACCTGCTAGCTGCACTTAACCTTTAATCCTGCAAGTACTCAGCCATGAGCATATAATTTTAAACGTCTGAGTAGTCCAACTGACTCCAATGGGAATATGCTCTGAATGGAGTTACACATTTGCATAAACATTTGCAGGATCAGGATCTTTCGCTACAAACACAATTCTTTTCACTACAAACGCACGCTCAGCTCAGGCTTGAGCTCTCAAAGTGTTAATAAATTTATTTCCTCTACAGAGGTATTTGAAATTTCATACTAGTGTGTGATTTCTGTCATAAAATATCTTATATCAGGCTAGTGAGTAACCTTTCTCGTGAGAGAGGAGGAATGATGCATTTTGTAACATAACTGCATGGGTGCGAAAAAAAGTAATCTGAAAAGAAGCAACGTATTAGCTTCTGTGTATCAGAGGGGTTCAGACAGCTTGCTCAGAATTTGGGCCTTTTAAAGTTTTTAAAACTTATTTTCTGAGTTTTAGACCTGATGTGAAAAAATGTTCTTTCCTGTCTTTTCAAGGATAAGATTGCTTGCATGAGTAAGGGACTGACTCACTTATTCCTAAAGGCAAGGACTACTTACCATTCACACTGTCGAAGGATTCATCCACCTCTGACTAGGTCATTTAACTCCAGAAAAAGATGAGCAACTTTCTGGTCTTTTAGTTTCAAGAAGATGAACACTAACACTCTAAATTAGACTCTGGTTGTGGTTGTGTCTAGTTTTATACCTGCTCTCAATTAAATGTGGTGAAATTCCCTCTGGTTTACACCCTAGCTAACTAGATCAGAATTTAGCCCATCAAATCTAGGTGTCTGCTTTGCAGATCAAAGGCAAAGTTTTGATGGTTCCTTCTGCAAATTTCACTGCTATTTGTACTCTCACAAGTTTGATCTCCCTTTTGTTTAAAGGGCTGTGTTTGATACAGAGCATTTATATTCTGTGAACAATTCTAGAAACACCACTTTTAAAATATGCTAATATTTTCTTTTGAAATGCACTGAAAAAATATATAAAAATATCTTACAGTTTTCTTGGATTCTTTGCTTTAATTGAAGTGCTTTTTTTTCATTTTTTGCTTTGCTGACTAAACACATTAGGACTTTTGAGGAAAAGAGGTATATGCAAAGAATGTGAGTGCATTGTAATGGAACAGGAAGCTTTTCCTAGAGTTAGTGATGTAACATTTTCCACTCTAAGCTTCTGTGTTTTCTGTGGTCTCTGAATTGTTCTGATTCAGGATGAAATCTACTGGATTGAGACTTTGTCCAAATATGAATATTTTGGAAGGATTTGAACAAAATTGGTTCAGCTAGTTCAGAATATCAGAAGAGCGAAAAAACCCCATTTCTCAAGCTAAATATGTTCTTACAGCCTTTTTCAAGCATTTCTGTAACTTTATCAGCTGAAAAATGAACTCTGACATAGAAGTAGCCTTCCTTGAAGTAGACATGTATTTACTTGTTTGAGAAGAAATTAGTTTTGATTTGACTGAGTTCTAAACCTTTGAAAACTGTGACTGAGCATGTGCAGTGGATTATTTCGGTGAACTTGTGAAGTGTGCAGCTACAGAAGGCTTTTCTGCACATGCATGGCTGGCTAATTTTGCTGGAAAGGGAAAAATCTATCTAAGCACATCGCTAAAATCAGTGAAAATACCTGAGGCTTTATGGAGACCTTTGAAGACTGTCCCAAGATCTTTCAGACTATGAAAAGGGCAAGAAAAGATTCTGCAGGCTTTGCAAGGTGTTTAAAGAGTAAGTGTCCTGCAGATTTTGTAAGGTTAAATGGGATTATGGCTTCAGAATTGAGCACTTTACACATGTAAGTATACAATATTTTCTGTGGGGAAGCACATGATCAACAGTACCCTCTCCCTCACTTCGAGCTTAAGAGGCTGGAGGTTACCAGCACGTTCACAATCTTGGGCTGGTCTGAATTACAGAAAATCTTGCTAATTAAAAGGTAGTCTTTGGGGTGCGCATATGTGCGTGTGTCTTTAGATGAAGGCACAATCAGTGCTTTTGCAAGAATTGTTCTTACTTACATCAAACATATTTTGGATAAATCAAAACCTCTCACCCAGAACATTTCCGTGTCTCTGGGCAGCCCATTGAAGTGTACCCCACTTCAATAGATGTCAGTTATTTGATTCTAAAACTTGTATTTTGCACAAATTGGGTGTCTCCAACTCCTTCCAAAACCAATCATCAAAATGCTAAGTTTATTGAGAGTTTATCATTCTCTTTTAAGAAAGAGATCTCTTTATTTTACACTCCCTGAACAAATACTTATTTGGGATTCCTTCCTCTGTCTTTTCACCCATCCTCTCTCTCCATCAGGGCTCTGGCAGGTGGGAAGCTGTGCAGTTAGTCACTGAAATTTTCACATGCCAGACAGCTTCTACCCAGGTCATGCCAACACTGACACAAATCACCTCCATGATGAGATTGTCAGTGGAGTGACTGTGAGCAGGTGAGGTATTGACACGATTTCTTCTGATTTGTGGATTTTTTCCTGCTCATGCAACAGAATTTCTGTCAGATCCCTGGCCCCTCCACATCCTGGCACGGTTTTGTTTCCAGTCTTCTTAGAGAGGCTCTGTTGCCAGTGGCATGGCTGAACTCGCAGAGGTATACTGATCTACATGTCAGTATAGGCAGGAGGAGCGTGAAAATGTGGGATACAGTTGGAATGGGTGGCAGTAAAACAGCCTATTGACAACACATAGTGAAATGACAGAGAAAATATTTAAAACCCAGGAATGTTCTGCCTTGAGTGGGTATCGTGGAACTGAACTAGAGGTTCTTTTTAATTGTTAGGGAACATATCTCTTTGTTTTTTAGTTTTGCCTCCTCATTTCTTGATGTCTCGCAGTGGGATAAGATAGTGGCAAATGCCAAACAACAGGAAACTCACTGGCATGGAAAAAGAGCCATGTGAGCTGTGCACACACAAATCAGTGAAGCACAGTGAGAGCCAGCAGCAGTGTAGCCTTTGTCCTGAGGTGTTTAAGGCTGAATTGGGCAAGCAGAAAGAAAAATAATTTTGCCAGGCAATGACCCCATATAAACAGACTGGACTCTTAAGAGCAGAGCCCGTGGGAAGATCCAAGCAGAATCCTTTGGCTATCACTTTAGGCCTGCATAGGGGTGACCATGCTTCCAGACTAGGCACTGCTGCCTGAATAATGTGGTGACCTCGGAAATGCTAGGGGAGTGGGTGCATGACCTTAGCAGTATGGCATGGTTGTCAGGACATTGATGTCTCCCATTAGGCCATGGGAGAACCTCTTTAACATGAGACAGGTGGAGACTTATTGAATGAGATGCAGATACCTGTCACCCAGAGGACACTGGGTGTCATCTGACACGACTTTGCTTTCTCACCTCTAAGGTTTAATGAAGACCAGCTGCACTACCAGCCCCAAGTGACCTGAAGGACACCACCTTCACAAAGCATTTTGTCTGCTCCCTGCTGTTCAGTGGGAACAGCAGGGAGAGAGAGAGAGGCAGAGGGAGGTGATTCTCTTTACTCCACTCTCGTGAGAACTTGCTTGGAGTACTGTGTCCAGTTTTGGAAGCCCCAAACTAAGAAGGATATGGAACTATTTGAACAGATCCAGAGAAGGGCTACAAAGATGATCAGAGAGCTGGAACACCTCTGCTATGAGGACAGAATGACAGAGTTAGCATTGTTCAGCCTGGAGAAGAGAAGGCTCAGAGGAGACCTCATAGTGGCCTTCCAGTACCTGAAGGGGCTACAGGAAAGCTGGGGAGGGACTTTTTACAAGGGCAAGTAATGATAGGATGAGGAGGAATGGCTTTAAATTGGAAGGGGGGAGATTTAGGTTAGACATTAGGAAGAAATTCTCCACGATGAGGGTGGTAAGACACTGGCATAGGTTGCCCCAGGGAAGCTGTGGATGCCCCCTCCCTGGAAGTGTTCAAGGCCAGGTTTGGTGGGGCCTTGATTGGCCTGGTCTGGTGGGAGGTGTCCCTGCCCATGGCAGGGGGGTTGGAAAAGGATGGACTTTAAGGTCCCTTCTAACCCAAACCATGTTATGATTCTATGACTTCGGGTGGCCAGCCTGGAGTTTCTGCACACCTTCGAGTCTTTGTAACCAGCCAACACGGGTGGGAGCGGGACAGCCCAGAGGAGAAGGTATCAGTGCACCACGACATTCGGGGATGCGCTGAACGGGGAGCAGCAGCGACGAGCAAACCCCTCCAGCCGCACTCACGCCGAGGCCCCGCTCCCGGCTGGGGACGCCCGTGACCCAGCCCCGCAGGGACACAGATCCCTCACCGCTCTCGGCCAGGGTCAAGCGGGGCTGGGAGAAGGAACCGGTTGTCCACTGCCGCCCGCCGTTCCCGCCCGGCCGCGAGGCGCGGCGTGGGCCTTCCCACGGGGTGGGGAGCGGGGGGGGCCGCGTGACCCGGGAGGGAGGGGGGCACGGGCCCGGCGGGCGGCTCGGCGTGCTGAAACCATGGCGACGCCGGCGGTTCCGCCCCTCCCCGCCCCGCGCGGGGCAGGACGGCGCGGGATTGGTCAGGGGGCGGACGCCCGCGCTGCGATTGGCCGGGGGGGCGGGCGCTCGCCCTCTGCCCCCTGACCCTGCGCGGCGGCGGCGGCTGCAGGAGCCGGAGCGGAGGCGGCGGCTCTGCTCGCCGTTTCCTGGTGGCCGGCGGCGGCGCGGGAAGGAGGGAGAGGATGCGGCGCAGGTCTCGGTTGCTGCTCTGCTTCGCCTTCCTCTGGGTGCTGGGCATCGCCTACTACATGTACTCGGGCGGCAGCGCCGCGCTGGCCGGCGGTGGCGGCGGGAGGAAGGTGAGAGCCCTGCTCGGGGCGGGCGGGGGAGGTGCCCCCGCTCTCTGTGTTCCGCTGCCCCCGGGGCAGGAGAGGCTGGAGGCGTGGGGTGTCTCCTCACCCCCGCGGGGCGGGGGGGGGGGGGGGGTCGCTTTTAGGCGGGGGGAGAGACTCGCCCGGGATTCTCCTCTGCCTCCTTCCACCCGCCCTGCCTTCCTCCCGCCCGTTTCCCGGAGGCTGATGGCTTCTTTGTGGACTTCAGACCGGTCCTAGCCTCGTCACGTCTCTCCCTATCCAACTGCGGGCGGCCACGTCCCGGGCCGGGGGAAGTTGGGGTGGGAGGGGAGACCGGGGGGGACTGCGCTCCCATCCCGTCCCATCCCGTTCCCGCTCCACTCCTTTCCCTTCGTAGTAGATAACGTTTACCCTTTTCCCCTCTTTCCGCCCCCCCCCCCGGCACCACCGTCGTTCGAGCTCGTGTTCCCACCTAGAGAATTCGCGAGGATCCGAGCTGCAAAGGCATTTTCCTCCCTATTCTTTTCTCCCTTCCTTGGATGCACAGTGATTTCCTTTTTCCTTAGTGCTACGCCTTGAAAGATGCGGCTTTCTGATCGGTTTGGCAATATTTCAGGAAATAGCTGGATTTGTCACGTTTCGGGTTTGTGGGCTCTGCCTTTTTTTTTTAATGGCTCAGTTACTGATGTTCAAGAAGTTGTCTGTTGGTGGTGCAGGAGTAATCTTGCTTTATTCTATCCATCAACTTAATAAAAGTCAATTTTTGGTTATCAGGAAAATAAGCGGAAGTTAAGAACATTATAGTTCACCTATGTGTCAGTCAAAACAGGTTTTGTGACATGATGTGGGAAGTGGCAACTTTGTCCACAAGCTCTGTTTAGAAAAATTAATTGTGGATAAGTCCTTTTTCCTTGTTATTGTGAGCGTTTTTCCCTGCAAAGACAAGGGCTTTCAGGAACTATTGTTTAATCCTTGTGTTTTAGAGTAGGAAAGGTGACTAAGTATCTCATAATAGCATCATTGGTCAAAAATACCCAAACAAACCCAGAAATGGGAAAGAGGGTATGTGAGATGCAGTTGAGCAGCATTACTTGCTAGTAAGTGGCAGTCTCCTGTTAAATGAAAAGTATTGTTTCTGAAGTCTAGCAGTGTACAAGAAGGGGAGTATTTTTGTGTTGCTTCAGTGCAGTTCGATTCATCAATGCATGTATTTTTGGTAAAAACCTGCTGACGAGTGGTTCCCATGGCGGGTCGTGGAAGCAAATACTTCAATGATTACTGGCAACATTACTTCCGTGAGCAAGGGTCTAGAGAATGAGTCGCTACTCTTTGATTTGCTCTCTGTTCTGATGTGTCCTGTTTTATTTTCTCCCGGTAGCTTAGGAATGTATTCACCAGCAACTTTTTATGTAATATATTAAAGTGTTAAGTGTGTGTTGCTAAATACAAGCTCTTGGACCTGCAGAGTAGATGCAGTAGCAGAAATAGATCAAGCATATGATAAAAAGTAAGGCAGTAGCATAAAACCTTTCTTGAAGAACGACCAGAGTGTATTTAGAAAGTAAAAGCAATCTTATGCTGCTGCTCATGTATAATGTGATAAAGAAAAGCTAAGGCAAATACATCTGCAGATAGGGAAATACTCTCTTAACTCTTGCAGTGTGTTTCATTTGGACTTTCCAGACAGATTTGCAACTCTGATTCATTTTTACTGCTGGGGAAACTGCAGTGTGGGGATAGTGATTTGCCCAAGGTCACCTAGAAGACTAGGTGAGAATAAAATAGGAAAGAAACCAGTTTTTCTGTTTGAGTTTGGCGCTTGATCTGCTAGAATCTGCTGATGTTTATTACTCATATTAGTTGGAGTTTTTATTATGATTTTAAGAGATCTGTGGTCCTAGTACTTGCTTCAGTAGTGTAATTTGTTATCATTTGGTGCAAAATTTCAGTAAACCTCAATGTTCTGGGTAATTTGGACTGTTTACTAAAGGTGACTGAAAGATGGTGAGACATTTCATAGACCTGAGCTGAAGATCAGTGCTAGGTTTAAAAATGCGGAAGTTTAAAATAAGGCTATGGTAAAGAAGGTGGGTACTGTGACCACAAGAAACAAGTGGAGAAATTAACAATTATATGTGGATTGGTGATTTAGGATTCTATTTTCTGTCAGCGAAGTGTAAAATTTAATCCTGGTCCTCAGTGTAGGTTAGCAAATGTAAGTAGAGGAAGATGTGTGTAGAGTAATAACTTTTGAATCTCGATAAAAGGCTTATGAACTTAGTGTCAGGCCCTGGTATAAAGTAAAACCACAAACTGTCTTAAACTTATGAACAGAAACCCTGCTGTAGTAAATTTCTTGGTGTGTATAACTTCAAGTAGTCCTTATTACTCGCCCACTATTTCAGTATAATGGAAACATAGTTGCTAACAGCAGAACATAACTTGTAATAAATTGAAGTCTCTGCCATGTTCAGTCTATAAAATTACAAAAGGTGAGAGCGGATAGTTCTTCATTTTTATGAAAAAGTAATTTGCATGTTAATTACAGCTCTGGTTGTACAGACAGAATGTTTTTTTCCATACACAGAGCTAGTGTGTTGTTTAGGCATAGTGGATTTATTTGGTATGGCAGGCAGTCCCGTGATGTGATGAACACCACAAATTCTCCTTCTCTTTAGTAGAGTTGAAGGTGTTTGCCCTTTGCCAGATTTGCATCTGAGTAAGAGAGGGGAGTGATTATTTGTGTGTGTGTGTAAAAACTGTAGTAGAAAGAAATTACATCTTCCATGTCTGGAACTTAGGGTGTGAGAATCCTTTTCTTTTCAAGGAAAAAAAAAAGTAGTGAAAACCTTTCATTCAAAACGTGCTTGAAGGGGGCAGAAATGTCATTTATTCCTCCCTCCTCAGTGAATCTCCAATTAAAATGATTGTAAGCATGAGAGAGCCATGGATACAGTTCACTTCTTTTCCATCCAGATCACACTGGGTTGTAGATTGGGAAGGGTGAGTCTGATTCACTTGTTTAAAAGATTGGAGAAACAGTTTCCAAAACAGAGGCCATGACACAGAAGAAAGCAAGTTGCAAGCCCATCAGCTGTGAGACTGAGAAAAGTGTGGGCTACTTCTGGTTCAATTAATGTGTTTAATATACCAAAGCCTTTGGAGCTGGGACTGGAACTTCCCTTCTTTTCATGAATTAATTTTCTAACCTGTAGCATAAACAATTCATGCTCTGTGTCTCAGAATTGCATAAAGTGGCGTGTTTTCTGCAAGATGGTTAGAAAACTCATACCCTCTAATGCCAAAATCATCCTGATGATGTGATCCCCTCCTAGGACTGGTGTGAATTTGAATTTGTGTATTTGTCATGCAGGTTTTGAGTTCTTTAATCACTAAGCTCTTGCACAATAGAGTGACTGGATTGGAAATAAAAAAAACCAACCCCCCAGCTGTTTTCTAAAGAACTCGTTCTTCTAGACAATAAGAAAGCCTCATGTAATTGAGCCCTTCAAGCAGGACAGAGGAATATCTGCAGTTTGTCGACAGCACCAAAGGCTTCACCACTGCCAAGACTGAAATTCTCCTGGGTGTACTCTGAAGGAGACCTGTAGGCAGAAAGGGGATTTACCATTGAAAGTTAAGGCATCAAGAGAGGCCTGCTAGGTTAAGCCACAACTGAGCCAAGGTTTGAAGCCTTCAGGATTTAGGTGCCAGGGAGCTGACAAGCTTTTGCTTTTGTTGCCTTGTAAAGAATGTCAGTTCTTTTTAAGTGGAACCTCTTACCCTTCCCACCGTGTTTTACTATGTAGAGGAGAAGGCTAAAAGCAATCTTTCAGTAATGAGAGAGGGGTAACTTTTGTCAAGTGCTTCTTAAAATCGGAAACATTTTTCGTCAACTCTGCCCCCCCCCCAACAAAAGCCCCCAACAACAACCCTAAACCAAATCAAACTAAAACTCAACAAAGCCAAATCCCAAACCCATTTTGAACTAGAAGACTTGGCTCACCAAATTTACTGTTTGTAATGGAATGAACTGGAGAAAGCTGGTTTATGGTTAGTTGAGCCACAAGGAGGCAGGCTTCTCCTGTACAGCTGGTTATTGCCCTGTATATATTGCTGTTTTTTCTTTCTGTATTCTGTTTTTGTGTTGAGTGGTTTTGTTTGTTTAGTTTTATTTGGAGCAGGCTTTTGATAGGTGGTTGTACCATGGAACTAGCTGAGAGGATGTAAATCCAAAGGTGAAAGGGGATGCTTTGCCAAGTAACTCAATCACTTTGGGGAAAGCACGGGAAAAAGAAGCAAGCTCTAAGTTCATATTCTACAAGGATAAAACTTTAGAATAACTCAGCATATGCAAATCTTTCCTATTTCTTTTCTCCTTTTTTTTGGAACCTCTGAACTATTTCAGTTACTGTTAAATGAGGCTCTTGCCATCATACGTGATGATGTACATAGAAGGAGAGAAAGAGTGCTACATATACTATACAGTTAGTGTACCTAACCTTCTTTTAGAAGGTTTAAGTAGGAGGAAAAAGGAAATATGTTTTTAACTTTAGGTGCATTAACCTGTTTTTGTCGGAGAATAGACCTACAGAATGTTAATTATTTTGACTGTTTGTCATACCTGTTTGTTACACGTGTATGGTTTTTTAATCTAACATATGTTACTTGGCAAAATGACTATCTTGGCAATTCAGTCACTTATTTTTGTGGATTACTTAAGGTTTAACTTTGAATGTTATGAAAACAGTCAAATGCAAATTTTGTACTCTTTAGGTCTGTGGTCATATTGGGCTCTTCTCTTTTTTTCCCCTGCTGCTTGAAATGCTTCAGTGAGATTTTTCCTGTTGATATAGAAGAGTAGTGAGAATATAATTCATAGTGAGAAGGCTCTTGTGTTGTCCCCTGCAACCTGTTGGATTAGAAACTGATGACTCTGGCTTTGGTACAGATGCTGTTGCTCTTGGATTACTAATATACCTTTTTCTTTCATAAATGGAGAAACAGAGCAGGACTGTAGTGATGGCAGAAGGGGCTGTGGAAACAAGAATGACTTCTTCAATCATTTTGTATGAAACAAGGTAGTTAACCAGCTTTTCCTCTAGTTTTTCCCTTTCATGTGGGTATTGTAGTAGTTTGCTGTGCTTCGCTATTTTATTCCATTGCTGCTATGGTTTGCTGCTTACTGTGATCTCTGTGTACAAAGTTTATAAATTGTAATGATGTCCTTTGACAGATATATTTTAAAAATTAAGTAGTGCACTAATGAAGTGTGCCAGGTACCTTACGTATTCTGTCTTGTTGGTCTTGTGTTTTGAGGTGTACTGCAAATAAATTCCAGTCATTCTTTCCATGTGTTCTAAATCCTTCCAAAAATACAACATGAAAAGTAATACAATAACGCTTTTTTCTATTTTAGAGAGGCATAATATTACTTCATATGAAGTAAAAGAATATTAAAGATCCATCTTGATGATGTTTACCAAAATGAATAGTTTCTAGACCAACCTAGAGAAAACAAACATAAACCATTTAAACATATGTTAGAGAACTCCAATCTCTGTATTCAAAATTACATTGTAATTACACATTTTTTCCTTAGAAATCCTGTATTTTTCCCCCCTCTTGTCAGTTTCTTTGGTCCTTTGCTTTTTGATTTGCATTGTTATATGGTAGCCAAGTGCTTGTGTAGTACTGATTTGTTAAAATGATAAAAGGTCATATGAGAGATGTGGTATTGCTTGCAGAAAAGCTACTCACAATGATGCTTTACTACAGAATAGAAGAGAGACCTTTTATATCTGTGTCACACTGGGTGTCACAGGAGAGTAACCCTTGTTGGCATGCCTAGAAGCTGTTTAAAAATAATTCCAGCAGACAGCCTAGAAAATGTCTTTGGTGTTTATGTAACTACATATAATTAATAAATATTTTAATATACAGTAGTTTTGGTTAAGTTAAATCTGTTTGAAAAGAAAACATTAGGGCATGTGAAACTGATGATGAATGTAAACTGCTCAAATCAAGTAACGCAAATGCTAAATATAAACTTATTTTTTTTGTTTAAGTTGATTTGGTCCACTTAAGTATTTTCTTAAATAACCTACTCTTAATAGTAGTTTAGCTGTAGCAGTTCAAATCAATGTATAGCCAGGTGTTGTACAAACAGTTTTTCAGCTCCACTGTCATTTATAACTTGTTGCTGAATGTGATTCTTATTAGGACTTAGTGGAGAAGATCTGCATTGCTAATATGTTTCAATATGTTTGAATTGTAATAATGAATCTGCAGGAAGCAGTGAGACGTTTGCTTTTCTTTTTTCAGGAATATGGGGCTGAATGTCATTGCTGGAATATATTAGGATAGCATGGAAACAGAATATCAGTGTGGGTGTTATAGAGAGAAATACTAAGCAGATTGTTTTATTGCCATCATGTAATGCGAAGTGATGGTATCTTAAGCTATATAAATTTTAAAACCTAAGTGGATTCTTCCATGCTGCTTATTTTGAAATTAGTAAGTGCTCCTCTTCTCTTCTGTTTTTCCTTTCATGTAAGTTCTCAGAGGAATAAGGGATGGATTGAGGAGGGAAGGTTGGGGGGAAACAAAAAGTTAAATGTCCACATCAAAATGTAAAGTGTTTGGGAATTTGAAAGCTTAGCATGAGATAGTCTAGATAACACTAGAAACTGAAGCATTTCATGTTCCCTTTGGGTCTGTAATGTGCTTTCACAGAAAGCTTCATGTGGTAGACCTCTCCCGCTGAGTGGAAGTGAAGACATTTAGATAGCTGGTGGGGTTTTCTTTCTGTTATTTGGAGAACGAATTATTTTATGAAACCTGTATTTTACTGATGCATACAGAGTGTATACTTGTCATTCTCAGAAGTATTAATTTGCCAAGTTATCTTACCATGAATGAAGCAGCCCTGGACTGTTTATTGTGTCCTGTGGCTGTTGTTAGTGATCAAGAAAGTGGAAAAAATCAGCATCTGTTTTCTTTCTATAAACTGTGATACATCCCCTGTAGGAATATAGCATATTTTAAACTTCTGTTGTGGCTTTATGGTAGGCTTTTGTTTGTTGGTTTTTTTCTTGGTGTCTATCAACTTGCATGTTAAAGCTGTTTTTCTTCTGAGACGACAAACTTACTTGTTAGTATGATAGCCTTCCAGTGTAGCCTGTGCAAATGATTATCAGCAGTTCTGTTTCCCCAGTTCCCTTCTCATCTGTCTAAACTGTTTATTTTCCACACTATCCCCTTTTTGTACACTGGTTTTGTTAATTACCCAGGGTACCTTTACTGTCATTTGAACATGTTAAAATATGCTGGTTCAAATAGCTCCACAGCCTGATAGAACACATCTGTGTAAATTGACTATCCAGGCAGATGCTGGTTTTGAGCATTGCTTATGAAATTCAAATGGGAAAGGAATGAGATAGTAAAAGAATAGACACTCTGAATTTTAGAGCATTTCGTATATCCCCTCAAACTGCTATATAGTGCACATCAAAGGCAATTTGGATTTATCTTCTTCATGACTATGGTCTCTTGGGGGGGAATAAAGAGCCTATTGAAAAGATTGCAGGTTCAGTTGTTAAATAACTATTCTGAAATTTTAAAATTGGCATAAAACCTGGGTACTTTTTTAAGGAAAGCAGAGAATAAGTAGAGATTCTGCTGATTTCAGGCAGTGCAATAGACTGTCTATACTGAGTAACAGATTTGCTCAAAACAAAAACACTTTAGCCAAGTAAAGATTATACAAAGAATTGACACAGAGCTAATGCAATTGTGTACAAATTCTCAAAGAGCTATGACTTGATGAGGAGAAAATGCTTTCTCCTTGTTTGAAGTTCCAAATGTTTAGCCACCCTGGAAATAATCAGCACAGCTGCAATTAGTTTTGGTTACTAAAATAAATTTACTTGTGCTAACCTGTTGGTTTAGGGATGGTCAATAAATGCAAGTGTATATATGGATATGTGCTTTAGTGAGATGAAGTGTTAAGGTTTTTAGATAGCTTGACTTCTTTTTCTTGCATCTCTAAAGTGAAATGGAGAAGTCTGTTCACTCAAATACGTGTAAGATCTCTTAAGACCTTGGTGTAAGGAAAAGGAAAATTTCCTTGTAATTAATTACTTTATTTGGTAGCAAACTGCGATTGACTAATGGTGGACCAGACTGTATACATACAGGTCATTGTTCAGCCCTTGGGAAATGTCCCATTCACAAACCCACTAGTGTGGTAGGCAGACCTACCAGGGGTGCAAGGGCAATTGAATTACAGTATGGAGTGTTTTGCAAAATTAGGTTTTCATATGTTATCCATTCTGTACAGCATAATAAGTTCTTGTCATGGGTGGTGGCCCATTTCCTGCAACACTTGAATGCACCAGTTACCGTAGCAGAGCATCCATCAACAACAACCTTGCTCGTTTTGTCCTGTGTTATCTATTTGGACCAATCTGGGGGGGTGGGTTCTTCAGTTCTCTGACTTAGGCTTTCACAACACAATGTGTTGCTTTGTCTACAGCCACTGACATGAAGATGTGCTGTGTTATGTAACCTCAACAAATGGTGAACCAACTATTCTACCATGTGGAATAGTTATTACCTATATACACTATGGTAGTGAATACCTTTGAAATTTTAAAGAAATGCTGCTTTTTTTCCACTAACATGGAATCTAGCCTTTTTTAGTGTTCTCTGTAGGTGCTGATGGTGAACAGAAATTGTAGCAAGTGCTGTAGAGATCCTGTGAGAACTGGAGCTCAACTCAATCATTCTTAATAGACATCTCTCAGTTTAAGAACTATCGAGGACAATGCCCCCACACTATTTCCTAACCTGTATGCTTTCTGTTAATAAGCACGTCTTAAGAACTTGCAGGTCTTGATTGTTAAATAAAAGGGCGTTTGGAGTCTGAATGAAGGCTTTCAACTAAAAGTAGTGAGCAGTGCCCTAACAGCAGTACTTCTTTGCATCCTTAGGTTTCACATTTAATGTGCAAAAAGTGAAGAGGGAAGAGACCTGGTTTATTTGCACAGCAAAGGAAAAGAAAAAGTCTGTTTGAACATTCTTTTAGAAAAACTTTTTTCATTAGTTTTTTTTTCTTTATAGAAGCATGTGTTGTTTGCCTGATAGATTCTTAGTGGGAAGATTGAATCGAGATGCTCATCGTTGATGCCACCACTGAAGTATCACAAGGGTTAGAAATATGTTAAAATAAAGCTTATGCTAATTGGAGGATTTTTGAAGGACTTGTCTGTAGTGACTGTCAGGTTTGTGAGAGAGTTGGTAAGGGTGCAGTATGCCTTGTTAAGATTCTGTTATTCCCAATACTTTCTGAATAATCCGTAGCAAAAATAAGCAAGAGCCTAGACCTAAAGTGTCTGCGTTTGTACACAGCAAGGTTATTTGCTCAAAAATCCATTTTGGTTACCTACTGAGATAACCAATATGAAGCATAGTGGTGTTCTAGGAAAAATGCTGCTTGTATTCTGGGAACAATAGCTAGAAAATCAAGTTGATAAAATCAATCTGCAATCATTTAATGTTCTCTCTCATGTGCTTGTAATCCTCAGAGCCAGAAACTTGGGTGAAAGCTAGTTTTATACACGGGGATTATCATGGGGTGTGAAGGTGTTTTTTTTTTTTTTTAATTTGTCATTTTTCCTTAATGGTTGTGAATGTTTCACATTTAACCATGACTGTATCTTTGTTTAGTGATATGACAGAGTAATTGTGTGGTTTGTTTTGATGAGGTCTTTTTTTTTCTTGTTTGTGTGTTTGTAAGTTATGCATATAGCCAATATTGTTCACAGTTTCAGGTAGTACATTTGCTAGGTTGTCTGTGTATTAGTAGTCCTTTTCTTGGCGAACTTGTCTGTTGTAAATACCATCCAACAGTATTAGAATGTCATGTGAAAATATATCGCCACTTGTTCAGGAGACTTTTAACTGTTGTTTGGTTTAAAGCACTGTCTAGAGTCCCAGTTCTATTGTGCAATAGGTTGGATGTTCTTAACAAGCTATTTCTACACTGTGAACTTGGAAAAGGACTTCTTCCTTGTAGAATTTAAATCTGTATGAATGTTAGCTGTGGTCTTACAGCAGAAATTCTTGTGTCTTCATCTTTTGGTGTGACCGTTCACTCAAAACCAAACCTTTTTGTCTACCTATGGCTTGACAATCTGTATTAGATGATTGACTTCTATGAATTAAAACGTGATAATTGAATGGACTTTAAGAAATAGACATGTCCCAACTTATACATCATATGGGAAAGGTAGCTCAGGCTTTTCAGTCTTCAGCATGGAAGTGTGATGGACTTCATGCTGCTAAACTTACTAGGATCTGGATCTGATATGGCAGTCAAGCTATGCAGTGAACCACATCTAGTGTCTAATCTTAGTCTGGTTGATGTCCACTTCTGAAACCTCCAGTTTATGCATGTTCAGTTTTGTTTAGAATTGTGGTATTCCAGTGTTTATTTTTAAGAGCAGCTACAGCTCAGATGGCAACAGTTTGGAAATATCATGGAATTTATGCAAATTAACTGTGATTGTGGCTGTCATCTCATGATGTTGTTATCCCAGTTACTGAGAAGTTTCCAGTGACAGATCCTGATTATTATTATTATGCAAAAAGATTGATGTAAAAGCTCCTTTTTCTACTTGCTGAATGTTATGTATTATGTAATGATTTTTATTTTTAAACTTACAGAAATGTTCTTGATGTTCCAAAAGTTGTATTTGAAAAAAAAAAGGCAGTTTAGAGATGTTTGAGTCTTGGGGTATAGGAGTTCGTTGTCACTTCCTTTGAATACTTTACAATGCATGAATTGATTGCTTTTCAATTGTAAATTGCTTTGAAGATTTTCAAGGGAACTGCTGTGCATGTGATTTGATGAAGTCTTGTGAAGACTTCTAAAACTATGTTAAGAAACATTGATTTTAGTGCACCCAGTTTGTGATGAAAACCAGTTTGTAATTATGAATAAGCAAGGTGTTGGATGTTAGTGGGTGTGTTGGTACCTGATAGTCTACCAAGACGTTTTTTTTTTAAAAGACGTGACTAGTAGAACTTAAGGAGAAACCCTGTACTTAAGATGGCAATTTCTGTTAAAGTAATCCATAGAAGCACTGGAATTATGGCAGTTATTCAAGACTCTAAGCACTCATTTATGTATGCAAAACAACTAGAAAGCGTCTACAGTTTGTGTCAATTATTAATACTTTTCTGCTTGAGTGTTATATATCATCTTATTTTGAGTTTATCCCTAATTCCCATTAGCTATATGAATGTGTCGCTTTCCTCTTGTACTGTAATAATAGTTTGTCAGAACATCATGGCCCATGGTGGGATTTTTTTTCTTAAACATAATTTCTTAGATAACACAATTTTTGTTGGTAAAGTTTCTGTATTATACAAGTGAGGATAGATGTAAAACTGGTTTTGGCAAAGTGTGTGTGTGACTTTTTATACTAAAGATAGTGTCATTTATGTAGATACTGATGCTTTGTTTGCTGCTGTTTCTTATACAATTTTTGAAAAACTCTGACTTTCTTCTTTTTGCCTAGAGGTGTGAACTTTGCAGTGACACAGCTTGCTATCTGCAGTTTAAAGAGAGTTAGACATTCGTCTGCTTTCTTCTTCTGTAGGTTTAAGTAATGTACTCCTATTCCTAGAGGGAGGTGATAGAGAAGGAGTGTTAAATAATCAGTCCAGAGAACGTACTTTCACACAAGCATATTGATAGAATAATTAAAGATTTTTTTCCTAGCTTTTTGTGATCAGCTAGTGCTTGTGGATATTGGTTTTCTAGCTCTGAATTTGTTTAGCTGGCTTTTCTGTCAGCTGTCGGAAGAAGAGTCTCCAATGGGAGAGGTTTTTTTTAAGTATGTCATTATAACTGCTCTTCTGGCAACTGTGTGATGTTTTCATTTAGACTGTTCTCGTGCTCTTATTGGCAGTAGGCTGTAGCAGCTGGGGTATCAGTGTATTTGCTTTTTTGTGACATAGTTTAGTCGTCTTCTTCAGGCACATGAGTTTAAGACAGTAATTTTGTACTCATGTTTTTCCCTGCTTTTGAATGGCCTTCTGCCATTATACAAATAGAGGAAAAATGGCAATGACAGGAAATTCTAGTACAGGCTTCCCTTCTGGTTTTGGAAGTTACAGTGGTTATTGCATGCCTGAATGCTGTTCTTCGCCCTTAGTTCGATGGTTAAGCAGTCGATTCTCTTCCCTCTCATTCTGATTTCTGCATTTTGCCAGGAAAACAAAGCTTTTTCCTGGCTCTTCCAGTAAACAGCAGTGCTTGCCAGTTAATGCAGCATCGATAGAATTACTGTTGAAGTGGAAATTGTCTCAGTTGTACTGTTTGAATAGGTGGATAACATGTTATGGGCTGTATTTCTACTGTTCCTTTGCATGCTGGCATGCCTAAGTATGTGGTCTTAATTTTTCCATGCCAACTTCAAGATAAAACCTATAAATACTTTAGCCAATTTTAGTATTCTTTGCTGTTGAAGAAGATGCTAATTCCTGGCTCATGTCTAGAAAAAATGCAGCATTTTGTAGTGGGAGTAATTAGTCCCTACCATGATATTAGTAATCACAGTTTTTATGCTTACTTATTCTAGTATAGTCTCTCTGTAGCACCATGTAGTTTTTTAACTGTTGACTTGTTTCTGCCTGTTTGTTTTTTTTTTTCTGGAAGTGCATTTCTAGATCTTATGCCCATTCTGATAATAGACGTGATTTGTAATGCACACTACCCTCTTACTCCTTTGAGGGCTGAATACAGCAGAATTTGTGTTAGTTCTGTTTGCCCAGTTTCTGTACTGTGCTCTTAGGTTTGTGTTCTCTACTGTGCTCTGTATATCCGAGCTGAAAAGAATACTGTGCAAATAAATCATATGTTCTGTTTTCCCTGCAAGTATGAAAATCTACTGGTATTGATGTGACAGTATTCTTGCTATGTAATAAAGTATGGTGAATACTTCCTGGGAAATCTGCTGGCTTGCCAGGCGCTTATAAAGAGAAAGTTAGATGGTCAATTGATGTTTTCCATTAACTAGAACTATTATGATCCTAGATTTGAGTATTAAACAATTGCATACCAGTAAAAAAAAAAAAGGCGTTAAATGTTTCTGTTTCAGTTAGTATCTTAAACTAGGAACTGGCTACTTCTATTTCTGATGCCCAGACCCGGAGTTTCTGTGGAGATGAAAAAGCTGCAATAATCTAATCACTTTAATAGTATCTGGCACACACCAACACACATTTTACTTGTGTTCTGCAACAGAAAAGGGAAAGATAATGATAATAGGTAGCTACATGATTTTAAAATGGATAGTATCTGTTGTCCATATTTTTCATCAGTCACCAATGAAGCATCCTGTGAAAGAAAAGGAAGAAATAGGGTGAAGATAACCTGTGGATCAAAAAGCAGAAAAAGGCATGCTAAAAACACATTTACTTCCCTTTTCTCTCTCCGAAAATCATCACAAGGCCTAAGACAAATGTGTTTAATACTCATCTTAGCATTTGTATAAAACACTGCATGCATTACCTGGTTTCTGCATGAAAGTCAAATCCACTTGAATGGAGGGAGATTTGGGGAGAATACCATGCTGCAGATTTTTTTTATTGGTGTTTATTTGTACTAATGGCAACAATGTATAATTTTAGTTATCCTATTAAATTCACTTAGCTTGAGGTTTACAAAACAATAGTCTCTGTACTAAGTGTAACAATGCAGTTTTAGACTGAGACGTTCAGTACAGTTTATCAAGTTTACTTGTAGACAAAACCAGTTATTTCCCATTGAGAGTCAATATGAGTGGAAAGTGATTCTCTTGTTTACTTTTTGTTGTTTAGGCTGTTGTATCCCTCTCACCATTTGGTTGTTTCTTTACAACTCCTCGTTTATCTGGTTTTCAGTTATGTTTGGATTTTAATGATGACAATTTGCTTTTTTCTTTGTTTCTTTTTGTTTGTTTGTTTTTTAGACTCTGTCAGCTGCCTTCAAATTTGCTTTAGCGGAGAAGGTAATTTTTTTCCTGTTATTGGGTATCTACATCCATCGTAGTATTACAGTGTCTTTTGGCAGTTGTAAAGTATGGTGTATATATATAGGAATTGAATGTGGTGTGGAGATGTACACAACTACAGCAAAAATATATGGCACAGTCATAGACTTCATCCTAGAATGCCAGGTGATTTTGATTATACCCACTTCTTGTAGGTACATTTTAAAAAAGTTTTCAGTTCACAGTAATCTATAAAAACTTGAGTTTTGTGCAGCCACAAACTGCACTTAAAAAATCGCTGCAAAGATTTAGTGGGATGGGAGACCCTGCAAGCAAAGTTTCAGCTTAAACTGTGGGAAAACTGATAGACCTTTCTCTCCTAGGATTTTGAGTATGTTTGGTCTGTAATCATCCCTGTAACTTCAACCATTGAAGGACTGGATTTAGGTTTTCTTTTAAAGATAAAATACATGTCTGAAAGCTAAAATGAAGCTACTTTTTTTCCATTGATGGCTGTTTGGAAACTGACAGTAACTTTTGGCAGGTAATGTATTAGGTTCTGGCAAGCATGGGATGCCTGTGACTCCCACCACATTCAGTGCCTCTCTGCTGTACAAAACAGTTGGCATTGAACTTGTTTTTCAGTCTGCCTTTCTTCTTGGGCATTGCGCCTGCTGGTAAGAGGCACTGGGACTAGAAATGTCAATGCCTTATCTTAATGTTGTGTGACTTCAGCTCATTTCAAATTTGGTCAGGTGGTCTTTTGAGGAGAGATCTGCATTTATGAAAGGGAGGTGAAATTGCCAACACAATTTTTTCCTGTGATTGGATATCTACATATTTTAATTTGTTATTTTATGGTATGATTTTCGATGGTAGGCTTGGGCTGTTCATTGGGAGAAGCTGTGTATTACGCAGCAATGTTCATTTGCCAAGTCTCTGTTTCGCAGCTGCCTTCTTAGTGATGCACTAATTCTGAACGTGTTGCATGTTCAGCATCTGTCTTCATCCGCCTTTGTTACTTAAAACAAAACCTGTCTTGTCATGTTGCTGTAAAGGAACTTGGAATGGAGATTTCTACTGTTGCAAGAAAAAACAAGCACAGTTTTTCCAAACTATTTTTACCATTTGACGTAAGCACGCTATTTTACTTTATAAACTGTCTGCATTGAGTGCAAATGGAAAGTAATATGACTTATAAATAAAAGCTAATTTAATCTGCGTGTGATATTTTGACATTGCACTTCTTACAATCTTTAAGACTTCTTTAAATATGTTAGAACTTGTTTCTTTTTGAGGATGGCAAGATGTGTCTGATTCTTTCTTCCACATTCTTTCTTCCAAACTGTGTTACAGTTTGAAGCAAGAGGGGTGTCAGAACCTTCAGTTTTCTATATAAGACTGCAGACCTTATTGTCTAGATCTGAGGTTACTAGGCAGTTGTAGTTGAAGGTGTCTTCCATACCAGAGAAATGTTGACCTGAAATGTGAGAAAGAGAGATTTTGTAATAATTTCATCTACGAAGGACTGGGGAAGCAGAGTAAAATCCATGTGGAGAGGTAATTTGTACTTTATTTTTGTCTATAGGAGGAAATGCATTGTTACTGAACTGTATCTCATGGCATGATACTATGACCATATGGTCATGATTAATGCATAACTATGCTTAAAAATTTGACGGTCCTTTCTTTTTTTTTCTCCTCTTGCTCTCCTCGTGATGTAGTTTTAACTAATAGGAATAAAATCTTAATGTACACAATTATTTTCCTCCTTGAGAGTTACAGAAAGTGGTAGCCTTTGGGACAGTAAGTGGCTCCTGGGGTGGTAGCCTTTGGGACAGTAAGTGGCTCCTGGGAGTACCTGAAGCACGTTATTTTTATAACAAAGTCTTTTTCTGCAGTCTGAACAGCACCTTCCACATGCAATTGTCATAATAAAAAAAATTCTGCTGCCTAGCCAATGCTTGAAATTCAAGTAACAATTAGTAGCCTTTTTTTGAATCATGTGGAAGTACTACAAAGGCTACTAAATGTGAAGTTAATTTATGTTAATTTTCAAGATGGTACTTAGAAGAAAATCAGTTCCGTGTTCAGAGAGTTAGTTCATTGCTCTGTCAAGGACTATAGTCAGCTCTGCCCCGGGAAGGGAGATTTGATTCAGTTTATAAAGATCACTGCGTAGGTTCTCCTTCTGTGCTGACTGACTTTCTTTGCATCTGGAAAATGTCTGTTGACCCTCTGAATTTTCTGTATTTTCTCCCTTCCAGCTGATACTTGACTGCTGCAAATAATAAGTAGCCATGTAGTTCCTGTCCTCACATTATTTTTTTCTGATTATCTTCATACAAGTATTGCTATTTTGTTGGTTTGGGTTTTAAAGAATTTGACTGCCAGTGGAATTATACTGGATTATCTGTTTTAGAGTAGTGTTTTTTCTGATGCAAGCTGTGCATGTAGGCAATGACTGCAAAAAGACAGTAGCGCTCTTGCCTGTTTTTTGGCCACCAGTGCAGACCAGTACCCTTTTGAGAGGAAAGTATGTAAAACATTGTGTAAAACATTGTCTAATACAAGAATAATTTCCCCTCCCCTCTTGCTTAAAGAATTCTCAAATTAGTGTGAAATGGAGAAGTTCAGAAACAAAGAAAAATAACACGCTGGAGGGAAAGTGTGACACAATGCTATGTTGATGGTAACCAGAGCCTGAAGAATACAATGGTCTTACAAAAAAGGAGCTCTTTGGAGTGAGAGTGTGGGTGGTGGGAGGGTGGATGGCAAAACTTCAGTTTACTACGTCAGGCAATCTGATGTTTCAGACTGAACTTAGGTATGAATTTATGTGGAAGATTTTGAATGAAGGTTAATTTAAAGATGGCTTCATAAGGATATTTTGAAAAACAGTTTCTGCCAGATCTGAATTTGTTGTCATTGTGGGCTTTTTATTCCCAAAGAAATCTGCTCTAGTAGCAGTCTTGGAGTCTGTGTTGTGTGGCATGGCATATCTCCAAAGGCTTGGGAACTTGTTTTTGAAGAGTGGTGATGTAGCTGTTTCTTTATTCTAGTTGTATACAAAATCAACCATCTTTGTTCTGCTTGTTCTGATATATTCATTCTATAAAACGGATATAACCCTCAGTATTTTTTCTTGACGCTTCCCTTGCCTTTGTGACACTTTATGTCGCTTGACTTGAAGTACTGGTTTTCAAACCCAGGTGTTTGAATTTACTGAGAGAGATATGAAATTTAACATTTCTTCTTTTTGTGTCTGACATGTGTCTGTAGCAGGTACTGATGACAAGAGTACAGTATGTGAACTGCAGAGAAATGCAGTCTGGTGCAGATGTATGTACAAGATGTATGTACAATGCAGAAACCCCCTCATATTTAGCCTCTAGTGCTGAAGCTATGTGTTAACAGCTAGATTCAGAAGCTGAAACATTACTTGGTCACTGTAAGTAGTTGAGAGTGGCTTCTGGATTTTAAAATCTTAACATCTTTGGCTGTAAGCTATACTTCTGTTCAGTGAAGCCAGTATAAGCATTTGTCTAATATAAGAAAAAAAGCAAGCAGCTTTTTCCAACAGCAACACACAGGAATTCTTGCCTATGATTTCTCTCTCTATCCATGTGACTGCTCTTAAGGGGTTTTGTCAACCTGGTGTGGTTTTCCAGTGGAAAGATCAAATTTTTCAAGCAGTCTGTCTTTCCCATCGCCATAGTAGTAGTATTAAATACTGCATGGGCACTTACCTGTTAAATGGGCAGATAAGAGGTCTCAGGTTGTGCAGAAGGCAAGTAAACTAACATAATTTTGTGAAGAACCAGATTTTAAACAAGCCTAATTCACTTTAATTACTGATTGACTATTTCAGTATTTGGCCACTTCTTTTGAAGATGCATCTGATAGCCTAAGGATGCTGGTGGAATGGTCCTAGTCTTTAAGTTTTGGGAAATGAGACGCTAACTGTCAAACTGCCACAGATTCTAAAGGCAATCAGTCTAGAAAAAAACAGTTTCTAAACACAAAGCTTTCTAATTCTGCACAAAACTTCCATGGAATTTGTTTCTTATGAAATGCATGTATTGGCAGGACTGAAATTCTTATATTGAGTACATTATTGGTACTTCTGTTGATAGTTTTAACTGTTATGTTTTTGAAGAATGTGCCTGGAAGAACTGATTAATCATTTACAACTATTATGAGACTGAATTTTCACTGTATTTAAATGTCTTGACTCCATATTGGCCTTTAAGAGGGTAAAACCAGCTGTTTGTCAGTACAGGATATGTCTGAATCCAGTTCCTTTTGAGTGCTCATATCTGGCCCCCCAGTATTGTTATTCGCCCATTCCTCTTTCCTGTCTTATTTGAGGTAGATTGATTTTTTTTTTTAACTATTTTTGTGGCTATTACTGTGGAGGAGGCAGAACACAAAGAGAAGAAAGAGTCTGAATAGCGGTGTTATTGAATTCAAAGGGAAGTGTGGTGTCGGGATCTCGATATTTTCCAAGTGTGTCTTCCTCAGATGACTGTGCATGACAATGTTTTTATAAGCAGCTATGAAATTCTCTTTTGGTGGGGATGGGAGACACTGCATGGTTGTGAATATTGGCACAATAGTATTATTTAAATGCAAGTACTGAGTTTCAAAATTCAAGGGCTGAATCTGCCAGCTAATACTTAAGGTATCTTGGTACCTCTAAAGTACAATAACATTCCTCCTGGGCAATGTAGACTTTAGTTTCTTCCTTGCTTTGGGGGTATGCTGCGTGATCAATAGCATCCTACAACTCATGTTTTAGTCTGCCTGGTTAGACTCCAAAGAGCAAGCCTGTGAACAATTTTTCAGACCCTGTGATTTTCTATTATGTTGGAAGCTGTTTTGCTTTGAATCTAAAAAGGCAAGTAGTGAGGAAGACAGTCTCACAGCCAGGCATACAAATACGCTTTCTTCTTTGGTTTTGCTGTATTGTACAGTAATAAGCATAGCCTATAAAAAGCATTCTGTTATTTCCTTAGCTCCTTACTTGCTGTGAAGATCTTTTTTTCTAGTAATGTGGCAATTTTCCATTTTAGTATCTATGCTGGGATTTGGATAGACTGTGAACTCCCTCTTCCTCATAGCTGCAAATGTCCTAGTGAGTGCCATTGAAAAAGGCTGCTGTAGATGGAAATAAGTTAAGATTGTTGCTTTTACTTACCAGTTTGACTGTGCTTTCTGTGAGATTTTTATTGTCAAGAGGACTGTGGGGTGAATCCACGACTGCAGTAGAGTACAAGCCCACAGGACTGGTGCAGCAGACATAGCTAGGACCTTGGCAACACAACAGAGTGTCTGTATTGCAATGGAGATTAGACCTACTCATTCTGCTTATAAATGACTTGGTATAGTCAACCTAGGCTCTCTGAGGTGAGTGGGATGTGTTTTGCTGTTTCTCCACCACATCAGGGTGGATTATGATAAGGTTTTTCACGCGTGGATTACACTTTCAGGAAGATTTGACTCTGCAGACTGCAGTAATGTTACAAACGTTACACCCATTTACAAGAAGGGTTGGAGGGAGGATAATGGGGAACTACAGCCTGTCAGTCTGACCTCAGTGCCGGGGAAGGTCATGGAGCAGATCATATTGAGTGCTATCACACAGCACACGCAGGACAAGCAGGTGATCGTGCCCAGTCAGCATTGGTTTATGAAAGGCAGGTCCCGCCAGACCAATCTGATCTCCTTCTATGACAAGGTTACCAGTTTCCTGGACAAGGGAAAGGCTGCCATTGGCCTGGACGGGCACACCCTCTGCTGGGTAAAGAACTGGCTGGATGACTAGGCCCAGAGAGTGGTGGCAAATGGAATTAAATCTAGTTGGAAGCCAGTCATGAGTGTCATTCCCTAGGTTTTAGTGCTGGGTCCAGTACTGTTCAATGTATTTATCAATGATCTGGATGAAGGATTGGTTGTACTCTTAGTAAGTTTGCAGATGACATCACGCTGGGTGGAAGTGTCGACCTCCTTGAAGGTGGGGGGACTCTGCAGAGGGATCTGGACAGGCTGGATTGATTGGTTGAAACCAACGGGATGAGGTTCAACAAGACCAAATGCTGAGTCCTGCACTTAGGACAGAACAACCCCACGCAGTGTTACAGGTTTTGGAAAGAGTGGTTGGAGAGCTGCCTAGCAGAGAAGGACCTGGGGGTGTTGCTTGACAACTGGCTGAATATGAGCCAGCAGTGTGCCCAGGTGGCCAAGAAGCCCAATAACATCTCAGCCTGTATCAAGGACAAGTGGCCAGCAGGACAAGGGAGGTGATTGTGCTCCTGTACTCAGCACTGGTGAGGCCACACCTCGAGTACTGTGTTCAGTTCTGGGCCCCTCGCTACAAGAAGGACATTGAGGTGCTGGAGCACATCCAGAGAAGAGCCACTAGGCTGGTGAAGGGGCTGGAGAACAAGTCCTGTGAGGAACGGCTGAGGGAACTGGGTTTGTTTGGCCTGGAGAAGAGGAGACTGAGCGGAGACTTTGTCACTCTCTACAACTGCCTGAAAGGAGGTTGTAGTAAGGTGGCTGCTGGTCTCTTCTCGCAAATTACAAGTGATAGGATGAGAGGAAATGGCCTCAAGTTGCACCAGGCGAGGTTCAGCCTAAACATTAGGAAAAACTTGTTCATTGAAAGGATGGTTGAGCACTGGCACAGCTGCCCAGGGAGGTGGTTGAGTTGCCATCCTTGGAGGTGTTTAAAAGGTGGGTAGATGAGTTTGAGGGACATGGTTTAGTAAGTGGACAGGTACGGCTGGACTCAATTATCTCAGATCTTTTCCAACCAGATCATTCTATGGTTTTGTGGTAAGCATTTGCATGAGTATCGTAGAAAAAAAATACAGGGTAGAAGGGAGATTCTGGAAGCAATGACAATACTTGAGGAATATTCATTTTCAAGCCAAGCAAGTGACTATAGCTCTTCATTTGACTGTGCTCAGTGTGGTGGGTTAACCTTGGCTGGCCACAACATGACATGGGGAGAAAATATGATGAAAAGCTCATGGTTTGAGATAAGGACAAGGAGATCACTCAGTTACTGTCATGAGCAAAACAGACTGAGCTTAGAGGAAATTGATTTAATTTATTGCCAGTTAATAGCAGAGTGGGATAGTGAGCAACTGGAACTACTAATGCTTTTCCCGACCCCTCCCTTCTTCTAAGGCTCAGCTTCAGTCCTGACTCTCCTACCACCTCCCATTTGTCATATGAGAGTACTGTAAAACTCTTTTTTTTTATTTTTATGCTCTTCCAACTCTTGAGTAGAAACTCATGACGTAAAGGCAAGAGAGTAATGAACAATTCCGATGCACAGTCCATATACACATTTGTAGTGTAGTAAAATAAGCAAGCTTGTCTTGAACACAGGAACTATGACTGTGAATGAGAGACTTCTATATTGTTAATAGCATGACGATGGATCTCTGATTACTTTGTATGTTTTTATTGCAGATGGTATCAGCACATGTGTTTAAAAGATGTAGATTACTAAGTGAATCAGCAGTGGTAATCAGAACAGTAAATGAGTGAGTGGAAATATGTGGAAAAATCTAAACAGATCTATTCACTCTTACCTTGTGGGAAAATAAAAGTGCACAGGGTAGCATCGTTGATATAAAATAGTTACTGGTCTTGCTAGAGGTCCAGTAAGTACACTTGCGAGGCCCATTGTGTAATAACTGGGTTGTTAGACAACTGCCAGGGAATGTGATAAGTGGCCATGTCTCCACCTTTCTGTGCTGTTAAATTTCGATTGCCTTACAGCACATGTCACTAACACACAAAGTTTTCCAAGAGTTTTCAGCCAGTGCCCTTTGTCTGTAAATTCTGGGAAGGCAGTGCATGAGTTGGAAGCAAAGCAATAGTGATGTGGAAACAATTTTCTACTTATGTAGGGACTGTCAGTCTAACTGAAAACAGTCTAGCTCAGGGGTGAGCTGACTGCTCTGGGCTTTTGCAGGGACCCTCTTTAATCAGCTTATTAACATTAATAGGGTTATGTGATCTCACTTGCAAAGTATCAGTACTTAGCAAGAACACATAATTTAGTGGGCAGTACTATTAGGCTACTAAAACAGATTTTGCTAGACCCAGCTGTTCTGCACCCCATAAAGCAAAGAGGGAGGAAAGCAGAGTTGGGGAAGGGAGCAGGAAAAAAGCTCAAAAAAAACCCCAGTTAGGGTTGGAGAAAGGCAGAGAAGGAAAATATGAAAGGACTTACACTATCATCAAGGGGTATCATCAACACAACACAGTAGAAATAGTTGCTCTGCTTTAGGAGAAGAGAGTTGGCAGAGCACAGGGAGTGGACACTGTAGAGCTGAAGGAGCAGATGGGTCTTAGCACAAACAGGGTAAATTGTAGAATGTTATTTTTGATCTTTTGCCTTTAAAGTGACAGCAGGTAGACTATACAACTGGGTTTTATAATCATAAGCTTAAATGTTAATTCAAGTCTAAAACTTCATCGTGGCTTACTTCTGAAATATTTGTTGGTCTCTGCTCCGTAAGTAGATGCAGTATTTTGAGGAAAAAATTAGTGTTTGAGAAAACAGCCCCACAACACTTACAAGAAGGGGTGTCAAACTTGTGTCCCATGGGCCAAATCCAGCCACCCACCTTGTTTTATCCAGCCTGGCACCTTGTTTCTCCCTGGTGGCAGCGCTGAGCTCCTTGTCCCTGTGCTCCTGCCAGCGCTGGTCACGTGTGCAGCAAGTGACGTGCGTTACACTGCAGGAGCCCTGTAGGAGCTGTGAGTTTGACACCCCTGTACTATAGTATAGAACAAATTCTAAGTTAACTAACTCCTAAACCAATTAAATAATTTTGTTGTTGGTTTATGTGTAGTACTAATATAAGAAGTTGTTTGGGTGAATCTCTGTTGTTGATCTGTGTGGTGAAGAGAGGCTGTTTGTTGTGTTCCATTGTGGTTCTGGGACTTCTTATCCACTTTGCATTTCTTGCGTAGGAAAAGTTTGCATTAGCTGTCGGTCCTTGGAGTGCTCCGTACTTGCATAGAGAATAAAGTGTTGGAGGATCTTGCATCTTTGTTAAAAGTAGGGATCTACAGTTAGGATCCTGAGGTAGGACTTCAGCTTTGGTTTCAGCAGGAGAGGGAATGCTTTGAGGATGCTTGTGCTGTGCCTTAAATGCAAACTTGCACCAGAGAGTACCCCTTTGGCATGCTAAATCAGTATCATAGATGCAGCTGGTGTGTGCCTCGTCTATTACTTCACTGTTAATGTTTTCACCCAGCGGTAATCTGCTTAGTGAATGCTTAATTTGTCCCAGGTAGATAAAGCAGGAGGACAGGGAGCACTTCAGAAGTTTAGAAGCTGTTGCGATGCTAATTTATGCTTGACAGGTTTGGATGTAGCATGTCGCCTTTTGAAGTTCAAATCGGATCCAGGTAGCTGGTATCTGCCACAGAGTTCTTTGTCAGCAAAACATTTATGCCAAAGCAGTGTTGCCAGTTAGGCTTAGCAGTTGCTTCTGTTATATAGGCATTTGAGTCCAGGGCTTAATATTGACCATGACGGAAATCTGTCTGCCTTTATTATGTCATTACAATTCCAAAAACTGTGTTACTTGATATTGTCCTAGAAAGGAAATTGTATGACATACATTTTTTTCAAGTCACAGAATGTATTTTATTTGGTTTCTGACCAGGATTAAAGGGCGCAGCGGAAAACGTGTGTCTGGTCTAAACTGATGTGTGTTGAGAAACTCTAAACTGCTCCATTTATTGAAACAAAAAATGCTTCTGGGGTAAAATTGAAATGAAATTAGAACACAAGCTCTGTGACTAACAAATTCTCTGAGTATAGGCCTTGCATGTGGTTTGTCATGGTTTTTCTGCATGTGTTTGCTTTTTCGTCAGCCATCAGGGTATTTGTGAGTATACATTACAAATTTACACGAAGAAACAAGTATTGCTTTTCTTTATTTGATGCTTTTTTGCATCTTCAGAAACTCCTAACGCTAAAATGTACTACTAATTTCTATGAAATCAGAACTCTAATATTTCTATAAGGTACTGCTAGCATTAAGTTGCACAACTTGAAGTTGCAATTTTTCTAATCATTCTTGATTACATCTTCGTTTCTTGCACGTCAGGGGTAATTAAATGTTGAGTAATTATAGTGCTTTAGATTTTTGCTGACGAAAACCTGCTTTAGAAAGCGCAAATTCCTGTTCTAGTTATAGTTGTCTTTCCAGACTATATTTTAACATATAAAAATACCACTTGGGGACTGTCTAAGCAAAAAAATGCAAGCAATTTGAATCACAGTGTAATTGACTATGCTAAACTACAGTAAGTGGTAGAATTAGCTGCCTTGAAATGGTGGCACATCTTTGTGTACTTCTGTTTCTTGAAGTCCAGGGTAGCAAAGGGGTTGGGACAGAGCAAGTTGGTTTTAATTTCCATCAGTGGGATTTAGAGCATAGTCTTAGAGAATTGGGTAGGTATGAAACAGTGTTTCCTTCAACGGTGTTATTCTTTGTCCCCTGACATCCCAAAATACTGGGCAAACCTTTCCTAACTCTCCTACCACCACTCTTAAAAGGCTAGATATACTCTTTTTTCCTACTACAGATCAGTATTTTCTGTAGGGCACTTGCTACCTAATTGAATTGAAGTGACGGGAAGTTCAGTGTCACTTCACAAAGCAGCATATGAACTTGTGCTGCACAAAGCTGAAATATGGAGCGGTCATAAATGAGGTAGCTATAGTTGTGAGTTATCAAGGTTCTCTTGCACTTTATTGTGGAAACTGCAGGGAACTGATTAGTGTTTGAAGATATCTTTTTGAAAACTGGAAGAAGTTGAAGTTACAGCCATGCTTTTCAGCATTTTGAAGTGCAGGACTTGGGTTTTTTTGTATGCCATCTGGAATACCTAACTTGTATACCTGAAGTGAGTCTTTAGAGGATTAGAAGATAAAGTTGATACCACTTCTGGCAATACCCTTCTGTGATTTCTGCTTGTTAACCTGGCACATGTTTTCAAGAGTTGATATAAACTGCTTTTGATGCACTTTTAATTCTCCTAAACTAGAAGAAGACTTTATGGAAATTTAACCATCAGTATCTTATGCACAATGTACTGAGTTATCATACTAGACTGTCTTTTTTTAAGAAATATAGACTCAGTATCCCATTGCATTTGTGTAACAATTTCTAAAAAAGTATCATGTATAGACTTATAGATTTTAAAATGCTTCTTCACTTATGGTTTCTATACAGGGTTATAATTTCAAATAAGGAAAAATGTTCTTGATACTTCTTGTGATAATACTTCTTTAGTTGACTCAGAAAATAGAGAGATTGCAGTGATTTCATGGCAGAGTGACCACAGAAAAATATTCATAATAGATCTTTGTTTTGGCTTTACTTGTTGTTTTGCTGTAAGGCATGCTTCACAAGCAATCATGAAAATAAAACATTACTGATCTGGCCCACCTGGTGTGTTAGAGGAGTATCGATTGTTCTCAAAATTGATTTAGAGATGTAGCTTGCTGCATGCCTCTGTGATGACTATATGAAATCTGTAGGTCTGTTCTTAATGTGGGATTTTTGGTGTTTGTATTGTAAACGGCCTCCTGACTGTGCTATGGGCTTTGCTGTGTCTGTTGCCCAGGAAATGGGCAGTGCAAGTGTGCCCCTGAAGCTTTGATACAACCCCTTGCTCCCCACACCTTGTGTGTGGCGATTTTCAAAGCAACTTTTAATGGCCCTATATTAAACATAGGAATCATCTTGCCACAAGTATGAATACTTTCATATTCCTTAATGGCTTGCTTGTAAAATTGTATCAATAACCTTTTCTTTGTCTAATGTCATACTAGCCAGATTAGCTTTGCATGAGAAGTTGTATATTGTTTCTGCAGTTTCAGAACTGCACTTCTTTTTCAGATAACAAACAGTAGAGCCAGTCACACGCAGATCTGCCGTTTTCTCAAAATGGTTTTGACAATTAAAACTTGATTTCTGTTGCTCAATCAAATACTGTGTGTTCCTCTCTGCACTGTTCTCCCTTGAGTGATGAACTTTGAAAACTTGACTGTCAGCTAAAATAAGAGTTAGGGCCTGATAGTCTGGGTGGAAAGGCAGCTGAGCCTTTTTGGTTTGCTTTGATTGGAACCTCTGAACTTGGTGGGGTTTTTTTTAATTGGAAAGTTACAGTTACTGCAGGATACCATAATTTTTCTTCCTATTAATATTCCAACCAATTCAATTCTAACTTTGTCTTTCATGGTATCTTAGCTCTTCTCTTTGGTCACTTCATCCTTTTCTCTCTGTCCATTTACTGCAGGAAAGAAGCCTGGTAGATTCATATTGTCTGCTTTTCCCTTGATGGACAGGTTATGTTGTTACTTAGCATGTTGGCTGTAAAAGCATCTGTGTTCAATCAATTTCCTCTATACTGCACCCACCAACCCAAATGAATCTTTCACAGGCCTTAATGTTTCTGAAGACTCATCAGTAATCAGAGCACTAAATGAAGGTGCAGTGGTTCTGATCCTGGACTGTCGTTCTGGGAAGTTTTACTGTCACCTCCTGCCTGCTGGGCCTCCAGAGGGAGCCTAATACCCCGGTAACTCTAGACACAGGTAGCAGGTGTAACATCCATCTGAGCTGTTACTCCATCTGAACAGTGGAAATGAGTGTTTCTTTCAAAGATACTGGAAAGAGGTTGCTAAAAGACTGTCATTGTTTTTTATTACTGTTGCAGCTATAGCTAGCGGACAGATTTTTGTGGGTTCCATAATTTCCCAAATGACTGGTAACACCTTTTGGATAAGTTAAGTTTGTATTTCTTTAGTAGTTTAGGGAAGTTTTGAGCAAGAATATTGGGATTTGAATGGCATGCTTCACTGTAAATTTGCTTTCTCTTTAATTCGAAAAGATTTTTAGGAAAGGACAGATCTAATGTCTGACCCTCATAAAAGAAGTCAGGAGATGCCCTGAGATTCTTTGTCTTCATTTGAAGTGGTACTCCTCTTCCTAGTGAGTGGTCTGCTGCTATTTTAGAAAGGAGTTTAGAGGAAATGCTGTATGATCTAGACAGCAGCATTAATTGAACATTACTTTAAACAGGTAAGCACATCTGTGTTAAATGCTTGTTGCTAAAGGCTTGTTCTGTACTTTGTAAATCTCTTTGAAGGATAAGGGCTAGAGAAAACAAATTTATAGAGGTATTTGAAGTTCTTTAATAATAATCAGGGAAAGAAAATGGTCAATGGTGCAAAGTAATGTGAAATGTTAGCAGAAATTGAAATCTTGATCTCTTTATATGTCATTCTTGCTAGAATTGTTATGGCATTGCCTTTTGTCTGTCTGTTAATTTGAGTACTTGAAATTTGTCACAGAAGTTATATACTTGCTGAAGATGATTAAACTACATGCAAGTGCCTGCCCATGTTTACTATTCTTTTTCTTAGTTCCTTATGTTGTTACCTTTTCATAATTTATTTCTCACAAATTATATGCATGTCTTCCTGATCACAACTTTGTATGAATATGCTTTTTTTTGACTAGTGTGGATGCCACTTCCTTGATGCTCTAAAGAAGTTACATTTTTTTAAGACTGTCAGCTGAAAAATCGTGTTTTTTGAAAGTGGATTTAGGTGAGCTGAATAATGAAAGATATCACTTAATGATTGTCAGCATTTTTTTTGCATGGAAAGAAACTTGCACAAATTAAACGAGAAACATGAACATATTCCTACTGTGTTTATGTAAACAAATGTTACAGGCTAAGCAGACCCTCTGTTAAACACAAAGCTTGACAGTTCAGATTATCAGATAATTAGGAGAAAAGATGCACACAGTCTATCAGCTCAATGAGGGGAGGAATGAATTCTTTAGAGTTCAGTGAAGAAAAACGTTCTCTGCTCCTTGATGTGAAGGTGTACTATTTCTAAGGGTTTTGGTCTTTACTTGACCTGTGCCTTCTGATGTGTGGCAGTTCTTAGTCTATGTCCTTTGACAAATTTGAGACCACCAAAACTTCATGCTTTACCCTTTCCTTTGCTCCTTCATTTTAAAAACTTAAGGAAAAGTTTTAGGGCAGAGAGCTACTTTGCAAACAAATTTTTGTTGGCGTCAACTTTTAAGAAGTTCTATTGAGCAAGACTTTCCTTGAAAAAACAATTATATCTCACTTCTTGCTGTTCGTCCATTGAAAGTTGTGGGGAATAATGTTAAAGATATCTTTGAAGTTTGTGTCTTTTTGAAGCTGTGAAATCTGCAGTGGTTGGATTCCTGGTTATGAAAACATTTGTTCAGAGCATGACTGATAAATGAAGCTAAGGAGGGAAACTTTGTCTTTAACAGGAAGGAAATGTGTTTAGTTTTGAAGACTCAGAGTCTGTAGGTTAGCTGGTATAAAATGTCTCTCTGGGAATTCTAGTTGGCTTCATGCAAATACATTCCTTGAAACGTATGTAGAGAAGGAAGTACCCTTTCACTTGCAAGTTTCTTCACTTGTGCCTGCAGCAGAATAGAAGTTGTATATCAGGAGTTAGTTTGATCTGTACTGAAATCTGGCAAGGATTGTAATATTGCAGTGGCTTTTGAGTCATTTAAGGTATTTTGTATCTTCGTAGGTGTTGGATGCTTTAAATATCTTCCTGGAGTGAAAACAGTTCGTGAAAATGCTGCTCAGCGTTTCTGGACTGGAAACTTGTGTCTAATTTTCAGATGCATGCTTATAAATCTCAGCGGTTAGTTGCAAAGTATTTATACTGGGCTGTGCCTTCTAAGGATCCGTGGTATTATCCGATTTTCTTTTTCTCCCAGTCATGATGATTTTGAAGTACTCTGAAGGCACCTCAGAGAGATCAGGTTTTCCCTAGAGCAGCTCTTCAGAACTGAAAGTTATTAGAAACGTCGTAGTACTAATCTTCAATATTGCTTCAGCAATTAGGTGGATCATAAGTGCTCAAAATCCCTTCACCAATTAATGATGACAGACTTTTAACAACATGCATCTCTGAAAGGAGATTTATGTGAAGGGCCTGCTTTTACATGATAATGCTACAGCATTTCTTGTAATCAAGATACCTGAAATTGTGGCTAACCTGCCCCATCTCCACAAATGATTAATTATTGCAAGGAACTAATAGTCATGTGAAATAGTGATGTTTGTGTTCTAAAAGTGCTGTACATCTATTTAAGTGGTAAATGGATGAACCATAATCCAAAGTTTGTCCTTGTAGTAGTACCTTTCTCTAAATTTGCAGAAACTTGATTCTGCAAAGTTTTAATCTTTTGATCAAGTATTTCTGTGTAAGTATGGAAGTTTTGCCCTTATTAGGAAAGGATGGCTTCAGAAAAGTAATCCTTAGAGTAACTGGGAATTTCCTTTTGTTGTCACTATTAACTAATTGGTATCCCATTGTTTGACTTTTAGCACTTACTAAGTGAAATCTAATTAAATTGCACATGTCTCTTTGATTCCAAAATAATTATTTTTGATATTTGACAAATGGGCTTGCCTTTGTTATCACACACTCATTCTAGGATAATTCCCCCATTAAAAATGAGAATAAGGCTGCCTGTTAATCTAACTGGAAAACCAGCGAAGTAGCTTTGTGTTTTAAGTATTCAGTAGAGCTTAGGGCCCAATTATGTCCTTAAATGTCATTTAGACTCAATAGCATTACAAATTAAGAAAAGTCTAATAGTCCCTCTTTTGATGTGATACTTCACTGCTTATTTAAGACCACAGCCTTGTGCAAGAATGCACACGGTACTGTGCAAAATGGGTCGTAAAACTGGGTGTTAGTCTGTCTTCTGCTTTTTATGGTACTTAGATATCTAACTTCAGGATGTCAAGAGGTGAGTCTGTCGGCCCTGCAATACTGGCCAACGCCAGAGAAGTGAAGGGTTGCTGGGTTTTGAGGTGTGTTTCTTCAGTCACATTGATTGCAACCTAAGGAGTATATTTTTGTACAAATTTTTGTTTCTGTAATTTACTGCTGCTGTGGCTGATAAGCTGATGAGATCAGACTGAAGTATTAGTCATGAGTAGCTTCACAAGAGGGGAACGTAGGTGCACAGCAAGTACAAGCGGGGCAGGCGTGTCCACACACTTGGGTTGAAACAGTTAAGTGTCAGCAAAACTGCACATAATTGATTTGAGCAGCCTAAGTGTAGCAGTGAAGAGGCTGATGCTCTTCCTGACTGTAGTAAATTAATAGTAGAAAATATGGCTGGAGAAAAGCAGTGTCATCCACAGTGCTAGTTGCCATTTAAAGATATTTGTAAGGAATAATTGGTTATCAGTTGCTCTCTCCCATAGGCTTGTATGAGTCTGCTGAGTAAAGGCTTCCTGGCAGAGCATGCAATTGAGCTGGCAGCTCTGAGCAGGCATTTATTGCCAGCTTTTGCATGGTGCAGGGGATGGACCATGGCCAAGCAGTGAGCTTTGAACTCTGGGGATAGTTCTTCTGCAGGTCATTGTGGAGGCACTGAAGTGAATTCTGCCCCAAACACAGCCTTTTGAATTAAGAAGAAAACTATCATTTACTCAAGTTTTTGTTTGTGCTGGCAGATTGGCCTAACCATTTAATTCAGCTTTTACTCTTCATTTAACGCCTAGGAAAGGTATGAATCACATTGCAGTACATGACTTCATTCTGAATTCTTAATTTTAAAAAAAAAAGAATCTAATGACAGGGGTATCTGTTCTTCATTTTAGAAAAATTGGAGAAATCTGTAAATATAATAACTGAAGTGTGTGTGCATGTAGAGGCTTCAATGTTGGGAATGTTTTGTAAAGAAATGCTTAAATCCTTGACACAGTGCTGAGAAAATGGATGGGCTGGAATGTATTAGCTGCATGGAAAAGCTAGCTGTTGCTGTACATTTGACAGATCTTTAATACTCTATTAGCTCTGTATTTTAGATAGTTGGAGTAGTGTATAGTATGTGTACCTCCAAGGGTTTAAAAACAAAAGTTGAAAATCCTTTTCTGTCACCTTCTCAAGGTAGAAAGGAATGTTGCTAGGTAAGAGTTTTGTGTAGTAAATTAGAACACTCAGACAATTTTACCAAGTTATTCTTCAATCCACCATAAACCAGAACTGTCTTAGTAAACAATGCCTTAGTTGATAGACCAGGAAGTATTTCTAGTGTACTTCTAATAAATCTTCATTTAAACAGTATTATTCAGAATGTAATGTTGTGAACACACAGATAAGCATTCACACAGAAACTTTGGAGTTAGCATATTTCTTGCCTTTTCCCTGTCTTATTTTGATAACGCACTTTCTTCTTGTTTACATCTATAGAAATCTTATCAGTGGTAATTTAATTAAAATCATTTAAAATATGAAGATTTGTTTGGATGTGAGTCACTGGAAGACTAATACAAGAATTTGATAAGATTATGAGTAGGAGTTAAGAGGAAGCCAAACTTGGTTTTCTTGCACTGCAATGAAACTTGGCAGCCTGGGGATTCTAGACTTTTCATTTCTTTATTAATGCATTTCTCACGAGGGATGACATGTGGTATGTTTTTCTAGGATAAGAGAAGTACTGACTGCCAGAACAACTATTTCATTTTCTGTTCTCTCCTTGCAACTCTTTCCTATGAAAAGAATATGTTTCCATGCAGTTTGCTAGTTGTACAACAAAAAAGCTGCTCATCTAATATTTTTTATTTTGTCAGGCCCTTTTTTTACATATGCTGTGGTATTTTGCTTTATAAAAGTACCAGGAGGGACCAATGGAAAAGGAGAAATATCTTTTTTTATCATATTAGTCAGTGCTAGTGTGTAAGGTGTTGTATAACAGTTAGGAATGATTTCTCATAGGCTGTTTTAGCTTCTGGAAAGGTAGCCCTCTGAGATGGAACCTGTTCTTACTTTTAAGCAGAAAGCTTATGATGGAAATCTAGTTTGCTTCCAACAGATTCTTGTTTTGTTACAGAAGTTCAGTACTTCAGTACTTACTGCTTTTACAAGGAAGACCTGTTTGAAACTTTGCCTGTAAGTGTAGGTACCTGGAAAATGAATTGGATAAATGACACATTTTGAAGTTTTGTACCTTTTGTAAGTGTTATATGTAGTGATTTTGCCCACCCCTTTAGTTTCCATTGCTCTTGTGTGCATGAAAGCTTTTGTTTTTAAAAATATCAATTTCAGGGTCAGTTTTTGTGTAGAGGATAATGCTCTGTTGGGAAAATATATCCCTTTAGGTTCAATAGAGATCACAAAAATGTGAGTAAATTTACTATCAGAAATTGAAGTAAGGGTTAGGGTTAATTGATTTTACTGATGTATTCTTTAAAATGTCTTGCACATCCATCTTCTTGGTCAACCTAATAGATGTGATTTAGTAGTTCTTCCAGTGGTTGGAGAGAAAGAGAGCAAAACTTAACAGGGTACAAAGTCCTTGACTGCTCAGAGAGCTTTGAAGTAAGGAGGGCTGTCATCAACACCAAATTCTTCCTTTGATGATTCAAGCCTCTTAGCATGGCTGGACGATGTCCTCCAATACATTATCCGTAGACGCTATAACACTTTTGCTGTGGTTGTGCTCGAGTGTGCCAGCTCTGCCACTTGAAGAGGACTGGTAATTGGTCTAGCAGAATGAACTTCTGCTGCGTGTCTGGGTTCTTATGTCAGTACTTGCACACTCTTGAGCTTCACGACTTTTACCTGGGTCACAGCTAACACAGCTGTGCAGCTTGGACTCCAAAGTGTAATTGTAATGGTCACTTGGAGATGCCTGAGTGTGCCTTTAGAAGAGAATGAAATTGAAAGCTGAAAAGTGGTGCTCTGTTGGCACTCAATAAGAGATAAATAGATATCTAGATGGAAGGCCTGAGAAACTGTTTGAAAGTATTCTCTAATAATTTTGAAGCTCTATTTGAGAATTCTTCATTTTCTGTTCTGTAGAGCTCTGATGTCATGCTCTTCTGTATCTGCCTGTTACAAGATTTGAGTATGCTTTCTAGAAAGTTTAGAGCCTTGCGGCTCATTGATCATTTTCTCCAAGAATATCTGATGTCATCAGTAATGGAGTTCTTTTGGGGAGATGAAAATGTGCGAACTCAAAGTTAAGTAAAAGTAACCAGTATTTGAGTTCATCTCCAAAGAAATTATTTCATTAAGAGAAGAAATATTTACTTTCTCTCATCTGAGATATGTATTATTCATAGTGTTATACAGTTTGTACTCCAGAGCAGGTTTGATTTTTCTTGGTCCTGCTGGTGCACGGCTTTAGGTTTCTTTTCATTTTGGAGAGCCATGCCTTATGATCTCTGCTGCCTTCCAAGAGTTTATGGTAGAAATAATCCCAAGATGCTAATTAAACCTGAGTATACGGGTTCTTTTCTATTTTGTCTTTAGATGTGTGTGTGCTTGGGTTTTATGAGTAAACAGTATATTATATTCTCCTTTTTTCTCCTCTTTCTCCTTCTCGAGAGAGTTCCAGATGAGCCTCTTTCTTCTGAAAAATCGCAGCTTTGCTTCGATCAGTTCTGCAGGTTCTCCATTTTTCCTCAAATTCCTTTATCTCTGCTTTTGCTGCAGAGTTGCCTGGAATTTAACCTCAAAGGACTAACCTGGTTAAAAAGCGAGAAGCATTATCTTTTTTTCAGACGAGAGCCCCTTTGATATCACACTTGAGGGCTGATAGGTTCTGTTCTGCAGATCACCTTTTGCATTGATTCCCCTGCCCCATATGCTCACCCTCCTTGATATGGTTGACATTTTCAATATGAAGTGGGTGGTTGTAGTGGTGGTGTGGGTGTTCCCTGGACTTATTCCTGGGAATTGCCATCAGGTATGTAAACTGTTTGAGCGGTACTGTGTTTTTTCTTTGGGGAGGAGAGCAAGGGAAAATAAGCATACAAAATAAAAACTGTTATGGGGGCAGTCTCTCTTTTATTTTAAATCGTTCCATATAGAAAAGTGGTATAAAAAACCAAACCAAAACAAAAGCCAACAAAACCTCTCCCCCTAACCTCCCCCCCAAACCACATTAGAAGCTTAGTGGAGTGCAAGGTGGTAGTAAAAGCATATTAACATGTAGGAAAACTGGACTAAGAAATGTAAATTAAACAGGAGAGGAAAAATGTACTACTTTAACTTGAAAGCGTTTAATGTGTGAAGTTAATAGGCATAGGTTCGTTGTTGTGTAAGACAAGAAACAGAAGGTTCTGCTTACTATTCTCAAGGCTCAAATTATGGTTGCCAGCAAACTACTTCCAAATGCTAAATTCAGTAGATGAATCTTGAATAACTGTTCTAAGACTTTGTACCCTAGTCTTAAAAATTTTACTGCGCTTTATACTTGCAGTGGTGTAAAGGGTATCTCATTATTCCACAAATACAATTTTACCATTAATTAAAATGCTTTTGAAAAACAGTGCAAAAGGATATTTGAAAATCTAAAAATTGAATTGCATTCTCTACAGTGATGCTGGCAGCAGTGCTTTGTAGTCGGTGGAATAAACTGATGCTTAAGACAAAATCAATACCTTCTATTAAAGTGAAGTGTAAACTGTAGTGTACCATTTTCTATTTATCTTTGCCTCAAGTATGCTGATTTCATAAATGTAAGATTTTTCTGTGTCCAAAACTAATCAATAAACCTGTCTGTATACACTGCTTCAGGTTTATGAATGCAGTGTACCAAGATGATTCTCAAAGCTGTTGCTTGTAGTCATGCGTTTAATAAGATGTTCTTATTGTATCTGAAAAGCATTTAAACTAATAGCCTGATTAAAAAACAATTTACTTAAAGGTGTTCCTTAACAGAAAACATATTGTTCCCATTTTAGCTCATTAATTTTAATATATATTCAATATTCTATTCGTTTTCACCTACTTAATTACGATCTTAAAATTCTAAGGTCCCACATATGTCTGACAATTCACCTATTTCCTGTTTAGCAATGGGGCAGTTGTTGTTTTCAGTAACTCCAGCCAAAAAAAGAGAATTCCTTTGCTACTAATGAAGCACTGATACAGGAATAAACCCAATAATAATTTTGTGCAAGAAGTATTCCAAACCAGCTTGTTCTATTCTTGTGCTTATGAAGGGAAACTCTTGCCTAGTTGTTTTAATCAGTGACATTTCTCCCTCTATAGAAGTTTAGAGTCCAGCGTTATATCATCTCAGCTTTATTTATAATTATGTGCCATTGCAACAAATGATTAGAATTGGGTAGGTAGCTGATGACAGATTTTCTAGTGTTTTGCTTTAAGTGCTGATTGTGAAGGGTTCACAAGCATGCGAAACTGTAAAATTAGTGGTTATTGGGTGTGTAGCTTTGAAGCAGTTGCAGAAAATACGTAAAGTATTTTCTGCACAGTTTTAATATTCATAATACATAGGTTTTTCAGGTGCAGCTAAGCAACTCTTTATAGTGTCAGCAGTAAAAAACCTGTGGAGAAAGGGAAGGGGACAGCTTTGTGAAGTGCAGGATTAGATCAGGTTTTGATGTTAGGCTGAGGAAGTAGAGATGGTGGCTTTCAAAAGTGATATAGGAAAACGCCGGCTATAACTTGCTTTTTTTTGTGTTTCATCTTGATTCAGTGGCAGTTGATCAGTTTGAGCATCAAAGAATTTAAGGACTGATTCATTCTCTTGGTGGAAATAAGTGCAAGTGCATGTGTGAAAAGAAAGGGGGGAGGAAGGTTGGAGTCAACAAGCAGTATTGCTTCAGTTGGCAAAACGTACCAGATGCTTGGCTTTTTGAAAGTAACATTCAGTAGCTTCATAGCTGGAGAAGCTAACATATCTCTGCCTCCTCTCCCCTTTTAAATTATTTGTGAATGTTGTTTTTCATGCTTGTGTAGATTCTGGGGACTTTATCTTTCAGAATTTTCTTTAGCACTTCTTTTTTCAACTTTAATCTCAACATGAGAATAATATCTGTCAACAGAACAGCACACAATTTAAGAGCAGGTGACCTAATCTATGTGTCTGTCTTTATCTGTGGTTTCCTGCAAGTGCAAAATAAATGAGTTTTCAAGTAGTCTGTGTTTTTAATAATAAACCTTTTAAAGTTGCTGTTATCTGAAACATGTATCCAGCAGTGAGAATTAAATGTCAAAGAAATACTTGTTTGGAATTGTTGCTTGATGGTTCTGAAGGTTTTTCTTCATTTTTTCTTGGAGTTTTTTTGGCACCTCTGTTTGTCAGTGAGTTAGTAGTGATATGATGGTTATTTTTATGTTTAAGCCTTCCTCCTGACTCAGAAAGTCTTTGATGGACTATCCTAGTCTTTCCTACTTTATTCTTCCTCCTCCTCCTCCAGCTTTTGAATCTGTTGCTTAATTCAAAATAAATGCCAATATTACATCTTTGTCAAATTCTTTAAAACTAGCCGATGTAGTTGATGAGGACAGTTCTGAGTGACTTCCCTGAAGGAACAGCTGCGTTGTGAATTGAAATATTTGTAGCTCCATGTGGGCTGAGATGACAAAGACTAATTTCTCATGGCCTTGGCTTTCAAATGCTGTTGCTTATGTAGTTCTGTTATCTTTTCTAGTGTTACTGAAGACTTAAAAACGATGATGAAGCTGCGTTTAGGGTGCAACTCAACTACTAATCTGAATGAGCAGAATTTAAGGAATTTTGACAGATCATATTTACTCATTAGTCTAGAAATAGCTTTTGAATTATTTAAGTGAAAAATGTGGCTGTGCTAAGCACTACCTCTCAGAAGCTCAGTTTCACTTATATGCTGTAGAGTGATATTTTGGCATTTTTGTCCAAAATACAAACAAAATAGGGGAAGAAATTAGAGCAATATGTAGTGGTTTTTAAATCTGATGGCTCTAAATTTTGGAGAGAGGGATGGGTCTAAAATTTGAAACCAGTTGACTATTGTGCACACTATTCAAAACAAGTCATTAGGAAGATAAGACAGCATTTGAGAACTTGACTCATGTAGTTTGAATCCCTCAAATTTGAACAATTTGTTTCTTGTTCTCCCCTCTAAGTCTTTTTGTTGAAACTGTTCTAGGACTTAAACAACTTTTTTAGATATTTCTTTGGTTTGGGTGTCGGTTATTTGTTTTGCTTTAGAGCAAGGGTGTTAAGCTCACAGCTCCCTCTGTTCTGCTCTTGCAGCGTAATGCGTGTCGCACGCTGCACACGTGACCAGCGCTGGCAGGAGTGCAGAAGCAAGGAGCTTGACACTGCCACTGGGGAGAAACAAGGTGCTGGGCTGGATAAAACAAGGTGGAAGGCCAGATTCGGCCCATAGGCTGTCAGTTTGACGCCCCTGCTTTAGAGGATCTGCCTTTCAGGCTTGAGATACTGGATGTCTGAAGTTATAACCTGTTTCTTTCAAATGTTATTCAGCCTTGAAGGGAAAGGACTGGCTGATGAAACTTGACACATACAATGCCTCATTGTGATGAGGAATTACAGATGATTTGAAAGTACATCAAGAAGAAAATAGTTTAAAAAGCCAATCATGCAACTGTCTTGATATCTGTGTAGCATCTGACACTCCTGCTTGTTCCTTTCATCTCTCTGTTGTCTGAACTGCTGGGGCTGGACAGCTGCTTTATGTGTTTTGAACCGATGAGCCTGCTTAAAGTTCTACATAAAATGAGATTCTGTATGAGAGAGCATAAACAGTCTCTACAATCAGTAAAAATGGAAGTACAGCCATGGCAATTTGATTGCACAGTTTAGTGTTGAAAATTATTTATTTTTTATGTGATGAGATGTCTGATAAATTTAGTCAACTTGGTGGCACTTCATAATGGAGTCTGAGACTGATTTAAAGATAGCAATCACCTTTTTTAGCCAGAAAGAATGCTGCTATCCTGTGGAGATAATGTTCTAGTTGGATAACAATTGGAAAAATATGAGTCATATTTCAGGTGTGAAGTGGTGTTACTGCTGTGCAAAACTGAGGACCACATCTGCAGTGTATGCAAGGGCTTAAATGAACCCCGTTTTTCAGACAGATGCAAGGAAAGAAATTGTTGCTATCTCATTGTATTTTGTAGACTAGCCAATACTAAAATAATCCTCATTCTTTTCGCACCATGTAAGCTGTTTTACTCTGTCCATTCTGCTACTGTTTTGACTGTTACTTATTTTTCATTTTGTTTTTTGTAAGTAGTGATATCCTATAAATGAAACGAATTGTTTATACTCATGAATCGTGCTATCTATTTTTTCAAATGATTTGTGGTGTTAGATACTGCATTGCCTGACTGTATTTTGTTTTGCCACCAGCGTATGAATGAGTTAGTATGTTCATGTAGAGTACTTAAAATAGTCACAGCATTGCAATGATCTTTCTCAATATAAACCCTGCTGGTCAGTACAAGCATCAAACTGATAACAGTATTTTTACAGGAGCTAATTTATGATTTGGATCTGTCTTCTATTGTATAGATTTACATTCTCTTTCCTGCGTATCGTAGTCTTTACTCTTTCATCTTTAAGGACTTTTCTGATTCACGTAACAATGTATTTCTCAGGAAGCTGAAGACTGTTTTATTCTACCAGCTAAATTAAAGAGTGTTGCTGTGGCTTGGGTTCACAGACACTATTTTTCCTTAGTTTTTGTGAAACCTTGTTACTTCTCTTTAGGTTTTTTTCTTTGGGGTAACATATGTCTCAATTTTGTTATTTGTTTTGTTGCTATGATCAGCATTTCAGCTATTCTTTCACTTACCAGAGAGCAGGGAAACTTCTTTTTTCTCTGTCTTCTAATGGCTGCTCAAATTGCTTAGTAGGATTTCTGTTGTGCTTTTGAAAGTGTACTAGTGTACTCAGTTTCTCACCCTGTGCCTGCCTCTGTTTTTCTGTCACAAAGTCTGTGATTAGAGTTCACTTCTGGCTGCTAATATGAATGGGTACTTCTTTCTATGTATTTATGTGTGTATTTTTATATTTATGTATGCTTGAACATGAGTTTGAAGTCTTTCCCCTCAAATCCTTTTTTTTCCTCACTGATTTTTGGATGACTTCTGACTTAAATTATATGGACATGTGCAGTGAGAGGAGGCAGAGAGCTCACTGTTGAAAATAGTGAGGTAGCATGTGTTGTGGAAACAGTAGATGATAGGAATAATGTTTTGCTGTTACTTTTTTATACCATTCATGACTTCCAAAACAGATGATGTCTTTTACCTCATCTTTTGGCATTTTTCAACATTAAGGATAATATTCCATTTCCAAGTTGGTAGTAAAAAACCCTGTTTAAGCCGATGAATTCTAGAAAATAGTAGCTCATAAAATCCTGCAGAAAGGTTTAAATTTCAACTTTCAGATGTTTCGAATAGTTTATCAGCTAGGCATCCTTAAAGAGGAATCTGAGTTGGAATAATCCTTCCTGTTGGAGTTCTTTTGAGTTGGTAAATTCCAAGACTTTTCCTTATTGGTAGATTTGAGAGCAGCTCAAAAGCTTTCTGTGCTGCACTGGTTGAGCCATCATGCTTGGATGAGCCTTTAGTTCTGGCTTTCCCCCTTTTAGGTCAGTGTCTGTGATAAGGGCTCTTTGTGGAGTTGTTAGAGATCTTTGTGTAGGGCGCACAGTTGGTGACCCCTCCTCTAAGGGACTGCAGATGAATAGGCTATAACTTGAGCAGACTTTATCCCCTATTCTCTTCTTGCTAGGCCTTAACATTCAGGTTTCCTACCTCTTTTTAGAATGAGATTAATTCCTGTGTGCCTGTATAGTGTGAAATTGCCTTCCAGCTTGGTGCTTGCAAGTGTGCAGAATTCCTGGAATCCTTCAGTAAATTACCCAGTCCTTTCTAAACATCTTCCCCTCAAGTCCTGAAAAACTTGTTTTCCTGTGAACAGGTTTGTGCATTGTTAGCTTTGTCTCACAACTGAAGGTTATGTTCTCCCAGGTCTCAGAGATACTTGATACACCATGGAAATCTTGACTATGATTTAGTAGTCCAGCGTATTTCAGATGAACAATGCTGTTTATGTCTGGCAGAAACTGACAGCTGTTATTGACAATTAGCCATGTGAATTTTGCTTCATGGAACCTTTACTGTTTGGATGCATTAGTAGAAGTCATTTACTGTCAGAATTTCTGGACTACACTAAAACTTCACAGTTGTTGTGGAGAATAATTCTGATTTTTTTTTTCAATAGGAATCTGCAGTTAAACACTATTAAATGGTAATACTAAATGTACTGTGTCACGTGCCCAGAGCTGCAGAAACATGTCCATAAATCCTAATGCTGGGATGGAAGAGAAGATATGCAGAGAGTTACTGAAGGTAGAAGCCATATGTCAAATGCAAGCTTGTCATAAGGTTATTTAATTAGAGGAGTTAGTAAGTAATTTTTCAGTCTTCTGGGACTTATTCCATCTGTTTGTGTTCAAAGATATTCTCCTTGAAAGAGGTAGAAAGCAGTAGTTCCCTTGTTCTTTCAGTGGCTCAGTTTCTGAAGCTGAATATTAACCTTTTCCCATTTTTAAACAGGTAAGACTTTAAATCAATCTTGCTTTTTGTTTTCTTAGAGAACAAAGCAGTGCTTTTGCATGCTACAGGAAAGATCCGATACACAGGAACTTCAGTTCCCTTGTCTCACCCTATCTTCAGTTTCCTTATATGCCTGTGATAACCTTCTGTTATGCCTGAGAAAATGTGGTATAATGTTGTGTTATTTTATTGCATCATAACTCTGCAGATCTGATCCAGCAAAACATTCAACCTGTTAACCACATCTTCTTTTTCTTTTCTTTTTTCCTCTTTTTCCTCATACAAAATAGCACTCTTGGATCCTCTTTCTACGTTGTTTTGTTGTAACAGTCACCTTGTTCCCTTTATTAACAAACTGCGGACATAACTGCCCCAGATGTTTTGCCTTTACATATTCTTGCTTTTCTGATAAATGTACATCCTTTGTTCCTAGTTACTTTTTGAGGTTTAAATATTTATAAAACAAAACTAAGCTGTAAAGGGGTTAGTTCTAGTTGCTTTCCCTTTCTGCTCTTTACACTTGTGTGTAAAGGCATGGGAGGTTTTTTCTTCTGTTCTTCCTTTATGCCCCAGCTGGTTCTTAAATTTTATCTCAGGGGTTGACTACTGCTTCCTTGAGAAGTGTAGAGGCGGAGAATTGGAAATGCCTGGGTTATTGGAATACTTCCATATTCTGAAGTTATTGGATGCATACATTTTGAGTTCTGCTTATTTATTCAATCCGTTGTTTTTCTTTCAACTGTTTAACTCCAGTTTTCTGGACTTCCAAAAAATATAAGACTTTATCATGTGTATAAATATTAAAACAAAGCTCTGCCCTTTGCTTTCTGTGCCCTTTTTTTTTTCTCCTGTGGAAAAACTACTCTGTCTTTTCAGACAGTCTTAGAGCTAAGAGCAAGCAGTGATGAGCTGAATTCAAAGAAGATTAGGGACAAGACTTTGAAACGCAGACTAATTCATCAGACACTTCTGATACTGTAGAATTAACAAGAGATGGCATTAAATCATGCTTGAACATTTGTTGGAGTAATTACCTTCTTTCAGGCAGAAAAATATGTAGTGGTTTTGAGTGATGGGTTGTTTAATGTAACTGAACTTGTAATCTTTTACTTGTAATGGGAACACCCCTTTCCGTGCTTTTTTTTTTGCCCTGCTAGCCTGGGTGATGCTTCCCTTGCATCAAATACATCAGATAACTTAGTGGTTGATGTTGTGGTTTTAAAAAAAGCTCAGCCAGTAAAACAATACATCCATACATCCATACCCCAACCTTGCAGCTCACTGACAAGTCAGTCAATGAATTGGATCACCTGATCTGCCACTCCAGTGTCTGTAAGGGTAGAAGTGGGGGCAGTCCAGCAGCTCAGGACGGAGATGCGGTGAAGTGTGAACAACTCCTTCCAGCAGCTGCTGGCCTGTAAAGCCGATGGCTTGTGAGGGTAAGCAGCACCAGCTACATGCTTGCTTTGCAAGTTGTTGCAGAAGTTTAAGATTATATTGCCCTTCTCATTTCTTCCACTTGCTGGACTAGTTGTTGTGTGAGGTCTTTCATCTACTGTAAGTACAATCAACTGGTATTGTTAAACACAGGTTTAGTTGAATCTTGTTATTTTTTTAGTTACTGATATGCCTGCTGTATCTCTTGGATCTGAATTGGAATCTGGGTGCTTGTATTCAAGCTACTTGAATGTTCAGATTTCACATCTTGGAAAGGGCTCAAACAGGAAAGTGAATACAGACTGCAGTTGTCAAGCAAGAGCCGTGGATTTTGAAAAAGTGCAGTGGGTAGATAACTGTTTGTGCATCAAGTCTTGCCCTACCTTTTGGAAACCTGTTTCCACTATTTCCTACTGTGTCCCATTCCAGAAACTGATCAATTAAAACAACCAACAAAAAATGTAAGATATTCCTTGCAGACATTATAAAGTGTTGGAAGTAAGTATGGGATAGGCATGCTAATATGTACCTCAGACCACTTTTTAACCCATGAGCCATGGTGATGAAATGCTCCTTGGAGATGGACCTACCACTAAGATGCTTTTAACAAGTTGGTAAAGTTTTGTGAAATCTTTCTAACTCTTTGTTTTTCTATTGAGTTGTTTTGGTTTTTTTCCTCACTTATGTGTAACAGATCAGATCACTCAGCTCCTTTTGATGAAGATTTATGATTAGTTTCTTCTTGGATTTTTTTCCAATCTAGCACAACTAAAAGAGCAACATAAACACCATTCCTGCTGAATGGGCACTTATAAATTGTGGAACCATGTGTCTTCACAGACAATAATTTCTGAATAGAAGATTGTTTTAAACATTACTTCCCCCCCTTCCCCCAGGAATTAACTATTGAAAGAAGTGTCTTATTTTGTCTCCATCAGTCTTTCCTTTTGGGACCTAAAATTGAGTGATAATAGACTTAGATGTTGTGTTAAATTTAAATAACCATTGCAAATGTTTTGTGATGTTTTATTTCCATAGCCTGTGGCAGGTAGTGGGTTGTTTGGTTTTTTCCAAGACATGATAAATTTAGCATGAAATACTAGATAGTTCCTGACTCCCTACTATCATCCTTAGCGATGGTTATTCCTTGCTTTGAAAGTTACTGGTGCATTTGAGAGTTTACCCTTCCATCAGTCCCAGTACCCTTAAACGTTTTTCCTCCTCTGCACCTGTCCATCTGTCATCCCATCCATCCCCCACCCCCATCCACCCTTATTTAGTTATGCAGCCTCATGAATCATGAGGTTTGAGTAGTCTTAGAAAAAAAAGTGAAGTCTTTAATGGCTCCTCTGCAGTGTTTCTGTTGCATTCATGTTCTTTCTCGTGTGTGAGACATTCCCCTCCCTTCTGCTATTTCTGTGGAGAGGTGACAGTGTCTCCCGTGAGTTGAGCGAGATTCTGGTTTGCTTTCTGGTCCTTTGGCACTTCACAGTGGGTGCTGGTCCTGCTTCTGTCTGTGGTAGCCTCTGGAGAATTTTTCTTGGTTGATACTGCTTCTTTAGGCGTGGTAGACTTGGTTTAGCTGGTGACGTTGGAAGTAGTCTCTGTCAAGAAGATGTGGTCTATTCCACCCACACTTGATCTGAGCGGGGGTGTGTGTTAGTGCACTATCTTGACTCTCCTCTCAGTCTGACACCACTTCAACTGACAGCTTTCTGTCACTGTACAGCTGAAGAAAATGAAGGGTGTGTTTTAGTTTTTTGGGCTTGTGGATTTTGTGGGGGTTTTGTTTCCTTTTTTTGGTGGTATACTAGACTGCCAGTTTTGTACAGCAAGATAGTATTTAGTTTTCTGCATTCTTGGTAAGTGATAAGTTTGTCCACTTAGTTAACACACTTACTCCTAGAGTGCATGAAATCTCTAGGCAAAGGGAGCATGATTTATTAACGGTCACCTGGACCTGGATGCCTGAAATCTCACAGAGCTGTCAATGTTGCGTGAGGTTTTTTATACCTTTAGGATCACGTTATATGATTACAGTATCACAGTATCATAAGGTTGGAAAGGACCTCCGAGATCATTGAGTCCAACCTGTATCCCAACACTAACACCAACACTAACACCATCATCTAAACCATGGCACTCAATGCCTCATCCAGTCTCCCCTTAAACACCTCCAGGGTCGGCAACTCCACCACCTCCCTGGGCAGCGCATTCCAATGGCCAATCACCCTTTCAGTGAAGAACTTTTTCCTAACTTCAAGTCTAAACTTTCCTGACGAAGCTTGAGTCCATGCCCTCTAGTTCTGTCACTGGTCACCTGAGAGAAGAGACCAACTCCTGCCCATCTACAACGTCCTTTTAGGTAGTTGTAGAGAGCAATGAGGTTTCCCCTGAGCCTCCTCTTCTTCAGACTAAACAGTCCCAGCTCCCTCAGTCGCTCCTTGTAGGGCTTGTGCTCCAGCCCCTTCACCATCTTCGTTGCCCTCCTCTGGACACACTCCAGCATCCTGACATCTTTCTCAAACTGGAGGGCCCAGAACTGTACACAGTATTCAAGATGAGGCCTGACCAGTGCCGAGTACAGAGGGACAATAACTTCTCTGGTCCTGCTCGTCACACTATTCCTGATGCAGGCCAGAATGCCATTGGCCTTCTTGGCCACCTGGGCACACTGCTGACTCATGTTGAGCTTCCTGTCAACCAGCACTCCCAAATCCCTTTCTGCCTGACTACTCTCCAGCCACTCTGTCCCCAGTCTATAGCTGTGCACGGGATTGTAGTGTCCAAAGTCAAGTACCCGACATTTGGACTTATTAAACATCATCCCATTAGAATTGGCCCATGTCTCCAGTCTGTCCAGGTCCCTTTGTAGGGCCATCAAACCCTGTGACATATCAACCCTTCCTCCCAGGTTGGTATCATCTTTAAACTTGCTGATGATGGACTCAATCCCCTTATCCAGATCATCAATAAAGATATTAAACAGGATCGGACCCAACACAGATCCCTGGGGGACACCACTGGTGACCGGCCGCCAACTGGATGAGACACCATTCACCACCACTCTTTGGGCTCAGCCATCCAGCCAATTCCTAACCCAGCACAGAGTGCTCCCATCTAAGCCGCGATGATGTCAGATGCTCACAGAAGAATTTGTCATTTGTTGTAAAATACTGAAACACAGTCTAAAGCTGCATAGCATTTGCTGGCTAATCAATTAACCCAGTGTATATTAAATCAATGTGGAGATTTGGGGAAAAAGTCATGCTGTTGCTTTTAGGTTATCTTCAAATATTGACTAGTTCCCTAGCATATACTGAAATGCAAGTCTTTTTATTTAACAGCTTACCTATGCTTAAAAGCTTACTGCTTGAATAGCCCTAGGTGCCCTGTCTGGGGGTATCTGCTGCGCATTAGCTCTTGTCAGTTGAATAAGTTCATATTGTACCCAGAAATCTTAAATGAAGTTAAACAAGAACTTACAATTGATCCTCTTCACTGTACAAATAAGTCTTCTGCTGCAAGGCTGGATTGAACCTGCTGCAGAGAATATTTATGAATGTATACTAGAAAATTCAGGTAAAACATTGTTTTTGTCTAATCCATTCTGAGTTTATAAAATGTTGTGTTGTGTAGTTGTTTCAATACTTCAAGTAGTGCCCATAAAGCTCCAAAATATGTACTTTGCCCCAAGCTAAAAGCTAAAATTTACAGAGAAGGTAGGATGCTAAGGCATTTAATTTTGTCTGGAGACTACAGCATTTGCAGAGTGTTTAGAGTGTACTGAGAGCATATCTAAATATATTTCCTATATATGGAGCCATCAAAGCATAATCTTGATTACTTTTTCTCCTTTTTTTTTTTTCAGAATTTACAATTGCCATCTTGTGTACATGAGGAGCGTGTGTGTGTGTTTGTTTCCCCCTGCTGGAAGCATCTGTTTTTTGTTTTGATTATTCAAACTTATGAAAGGAATGTACCTTGGCAGCAATTTAACTGCATAAAGGAATAAGAATAAAAATTAAATCATCTTTGCTGTAGTAATTTCAGACATTACATCTAATAGTGGTAATCAAATATCACAAAGTATAAACATATATTTTCAGTGTTTTTTTCTTTGTTTATGCTTTGCTTCTTGGTGTACTTGGAAATGTCTCTTTTGCTAATGCTGAGCAAGTTGGCAATCAAAGTCAGTCAGCATTTGTTTATGGGTTATTTACTGTTCGTCTTGCCTGTAACAAGCAGCATTCCAGGCATTAGCAGAGTACACTTTATATCTTGGTTTCATACAAAACATTTTTGCTGACAAGGGAGATATGGGTGCCCTGTAATCGAATTGTATTAAATTGCTAGAGTGCTTGCTTTGGATGTAGGAAAGCTGGATTCATTTCCTACAGCAAGAAAGACTTGGAGTTGCGTTTCTGAAGACCTCTTGAATGGCAGCAAGCAAGCATTGTGTCAGAAAACAAGCCAACACGCTGGACTTTATCCCCTGCTGAAGGTTCTCCTGGGTTAGGAGGAAATGGAGCTTTAGAGCCGGCTTAGCTATTCTGTAAGCATCTTGCATGATGTCTAATTAAAAGATGGTAAACTGAATTGGGGGGAAAACGAGGCAGATACCAGGTGCCAGCAATAGCAAAGGTGACTGTGCTTTCCATCTGTGGCTTAGATGGCTGCCTGCTCAGGTTTGAGTCCTTTACATGGGTAAAAAAGCTCTACAAGGAGCCTTCGTGCTTGGTTTAGAGATCTAAATTGTAGCAGATATTAAGCCTTGCAATGCCAAGTGCTCCTTTACATAACATCAAAGTGCTTCTGTGTTTCTGGTCCTAGGTACATGATCAGTACAGAAGTATATGAAGTGCTGAGAGAAGTCGTTTGCAGTGAGAGCACCCCTTCCACAATCATCAACTGATTTGACTGATGTGTACTGTGTGATGCAGTGCAGCCTTGTATTTAGGCCAGCTGGATCAAATGATGCTCTTTGAAGATGCTGCCAGTATTTGGTTTCCTCTTAGAAAATCAGCAGAAGAAGAAAATCTGTCTGCAGTTGGCCCTTGGCCAACATCTTACAAGCAAATATCAAAACAGATATTAAGCCTTAGCACGGATAATGTCTCATGAAGCCATATTTCTGCTTTATTCTATGAGTATGCTACCAAGGCAAGCAGAATTTTGTTTTATCCTATGTAATTCCCAGCTTTGTATTGTGTGTACTTCTTTGAAAAGTTGTGCTGGTACGTGGTGATCAGCAAAGCAGTTAGCCTGACGTGTGTCTAGGATATCTGGATGGCTTTTGCCCTTGGGTAGTGCTGTGAGATGCTTTCATCTGACTCACTGCCATTTCCATGGAAGAGACAGTGAACAGCTGTCCAGGTAGCACCTGGTCTAGTCATAGCTCCCAGCTATCTCCTGTGCCTGAGTTCCATGTTGTTCAGCACCTGAATTGTCTGAGAGAAGAATGGCTGGTATTAGAGTCACACTCAGCTTCCACTTTGGATGTTTTCAACCACAAAAGCTTTATTGAAGTCTGACTTAACCCTTATAAGGTGTGTGGTATCTAAATATGTATGTAGTGAAGTTACATGTTAGTAAGTTCTTGTGTCAATAAGAAGCCACTGTAGGATCTCTGCTAGAATGAGATCTGAAACATAGCAGTTAAATGTCAAATCTGTGATACTTGAAACTTTAATTAAATGAAAAAAAAAGTATTGGAAGAAAGAAATAGGAAAAGCAGCAGTGGTTTTAAGCATTTTTTAATATAGGAACAATACCTAGGGACCTGGATTAGTTTAATATAATTTTTTTTGGTACCAAGTGAAGTAACAATTGACAACATCCTAATTGCTTTGCGAAGCTTGTAAGAAATATAGTATTCAATACAAATATACCAAAACCGGATGTGTAAGTGGTCACTGTTGTAGGTCTGTGTATAATTACAGCTTTCTAGACTCAAATGGCTCTAGTCTTAAATTTCATGCTGAATGTGATCATGTCTTGTTACAGATGTGTAAAAATGCTGTAAAAATGTGTTTGAATCTTGCTTTACATTTGTACTACCTCATCCTTCCTTTCCCCACCCCAGTTAGAGCAGTTGCAAATGTGTAACTAATCATTTCATGAAACTTTTTTTTTGAGTCTGGTTCTTGAAACTGGAGTTTCGTATTGCATCTTTGTCATTTCTTCAATTCAGTGTACAGGATAGCCTTAATGGAGTGGGTGAGTTGACAGGAAAAGAGAAGTGCGTAAATTGATGTAGGTTTTCTAAGGCACACAGTGTACTGTATCCTGAAAGAATATCTGCTGTATGTCAGTAATAAATCAACCTAAAAAAACCCCTTAAAAACTCCCCCAAATTTATTCAGTTTAGCCATAATGAATTGTAGTTAAGGTTTGCAAGGACTGTTTTAATAAATTGGTTAGTAAATATGTATCACCTTAATGTCTGATCTTTTGGAGTAGGAAAGATATTTGGATAACTGATTTTAAAAATTACATCTAAATTATATTTCTTTGGTACATCTAAAATACCACTACAATACTGTTTTAAGGTTTCCCACTGATTGGTATTGAAAGATAGCAGGTTTGTTTCTTTGTGTGTCATCTGGTACTGAATCATAAATTAATGGGAAGCTGTGACGTGTAAAATTAATGAATGCCAAATCCGTGCAACACAGGCATTATAGCTGGTGTGTACTTATTTTGATATTGCTATACGTGTCCTGGCCTAAGAAAATAACTACATAAGTAATGATCACAAATACATTGCTCTAGTGGTGCTCTACATGTGTGTAGTGTTTGGGTTTGGTCTTTGTTAGTTGTACAGTTACCTTTTTGTTTTTTAATAAGCTCAAAATACTTGTCCAGCTGTACTTACGGCATTTACGTATATAAATTATTGCTTGATATTGTCAGCTTTTTAGTATGTCAGGAAAATAGTTTTAAGCATTAAATACTAATAGCATTAATAGTATTGTAATACAGCGAAAGGCATTAACCTTTTCTTTTTAGTTTTTATTTGTTAAATATCTCTTGTGCTCTCATGATTAAAGAACTGTACCTTCTTTTCTACAATTTCAGTTGCTTTCAATTGCTTTCATTCTTGCCTTAAGCTTAGGTATTTGAATGACTTCTGTCAGTACAAGCATTGTTATCTTCTATCAAGAAGATTACTCATGAAATTCAAGTGGCTGTTTAAAATCACATTGGAAGCTGGGATTTTTTTCACTCCAAGCAAGATGAAAAAGCAACTTTAATATGACGATGGCAACGTAGGAATGTCATTTGACCACATTATTCATTCGTGTATTGCACCAAACTAACATGATGCAGCAATTTAGTCAGAGATGTAAAGAAATTGGTTGTATTTATGCCTGTGATTTAAATGTCTTCTTGCTTCTCCTTCCATGCACTCAAGTACTCTCTAAAGGTTATAGCATATTGTTTGCACCTAAAAGGTATGAGTTTCCCACATGGGCTTTCCAAATGCTTTATTGGATGGCAGCACTTAAAACAGAACATCAGTTTTGGCTTAGTAGACTGTTTTGAACGTAATTAAGAGAGTCTTATTTTGGACAAGAAAGGTACCACAGAGCCCTAATCTAGAGCATAAAAGTTTTGAGGTTAATATCCCATACTCTTCCATCACTATGCTGGTATAAGGGAGTCCTAGAAGGCAAGTTGAACATCCAGCAGTCTATGGTGGGGACTCACCCTGGCAGCTTGACTCACCTTAGAATGTCTGGAGGCTGTACTCGGGTACTTTCCTAAAAGCTTTAAATTTAAAAGAACTCAAAATGGCATTTAGTTCTAAGGTATCTAAATCTAACTTTGCCTTTGTAGTTTGTGATTATTAAAAAAACACAACAACAAAGAAACCCTAAAGTGAAAGAACGTGATAAATAATTATGCTTAATGGCACGTGCTCCTCATCTAGAAGTATTAATGGGAAGGCAGAGTTTTACCCTGAAAACTTAAAGGGGAAGGGAGGGAGAGAATGAGGAAGCACTTGATAGTTTTTGTTTAATTACAGAAATCCCTGCTTTTTTTTTGATTGCTTAATAGATGGTTTACATTTACTTTTCAGCTTATGTAGGTATTTCTTTGATTCATTACAGTAATTTGGGATAGTGAAGAACTTTGTGGAATTTTGTAAAACTTTACATTCTAATTGGGAAGATTTTTCGTCCAGCTGCATTTGATACTTGCACTTGTTAAAGCTTCCATAGTGTTGCTATCTTAAAGATAGTGCACAAAACCAAATAGCTAGTGAAATACTGCTTCTTAGAACCATAAAATGGTTCTGTTTCAGTGTACTGGTAGGACTCAGTACACAGTGACAGATCATTTCCCTTACCAGCATGAGCTACAACTGTTTTCTTTAAATGTGTTGTGTGGTTTTGGGTGTATGGTGTGTTTTTTTTTTTGTTTTTTTCAGGGTAGTGGAGATTTCAGGGTTGACTTAAATCTTTCTTTCAAGTTGTTGACCTCTCAGTGGTACAAAGCACATACCAATGTGGTGAAATGTAGTATAAGAACTTCGACAAATTTCTTCTCTCTGGTATCCTTGATGCATGATGCTATGGAAAAACATGCATTTGTGGCATGGCATTTTTGACTGATTTAGTGTTTATATGGCCGTTTTTCTCTGAAAATGATTAACCATAACAAAAAAGCATCAGTACTCAGTTTTGCATTTCAGTGTTTTAGAGATCAGATGCCTTTTTTTAACGTATTTTTAAAAATTAGTTCCTACTTGATGTACATTCTTAAGCTGAATTTACATTGGAAATTTCAGACATGCCTGGGGACATGCTAAAATGATATCATTTGTGGTTGAAATGTTCCCCAAACACGTCTGGCCTGTTACAACTTCTTACTATTCTATCCAAAGAATTCCCAAAGTGGCTTAGGAGCTGAGATGACAGAGACAATTTACAGTATGCAGTTTGTATACCATCACCCATTCTGGAGACTGGCAGATTCCTATAAGAGATATGAACTGTTCTACACTGCTTGACTTCAGTGCCTAGTATTGTTTTTACATGCACTTATTCATTAGTATAGACATGCTAATATATTTTCTTACTTATGTAGTAAAGGTGTTGTCTTTAGCAGTGTTGTGCAGATAAAACCAGTATTATAATTGGGACTTCTTCAGTGCAGATGTAGAAAAGGAAACAATTTCCTTCAGCAAGTATGCAAGAACAACAGAAGCTGATGGCACTTACATCAGTTGGTTAAGTGTAGTATGTAAATCAACATACAATTGCTAGTTATCTTTTTATTTTCAAAAAAGAAAAGTTACCCTCTTTTCTGTTTCTGCTAAAGGTATGATGGGATAATTCCAGTTTGACATCTTGTACTTTTGTGATAATGACCATACAAGAGTGTGGAGTTTGTTTTTCTGTTGAAAGGAAAATGAGATTTACAGGTTCAGAATAAATGTTGGAAATTGTAGGATTGAGAGGGGATGAAAACTTTCCCTAAATGGGTATTATGAATATTACTGGAATAGTAAATCCAGGAGAGTTGCCTGTGAAACCCAGAATGAGCTCCACTGAAACGAACACATGAACAGAGCAACTTGAAGATATTTTGGAAGTTTTTTACCTTAGTACCAAGGCTACTACTTTGGATATAACTGTGAGATAACCTGACTTCTCTTTTTCAGTTAACTGTCCTAGTTCAGCTGTTCCTTGCTAGATTAAGGCTTTCTTCAGATTTTGTTGAATCTTTTTGCCTGTGTTGCTCATGTGACTATTACCAATTTAAAAAAAAAATCCATCTTTCCTAATACATTTTATTCTTACATTTTTCTCTTTTTTTCCAAATAAGAATTGCTGGATAAATTAAATGCAAAAGCTGGTCTTAAGTTTTTGTTGTAATATTTTTCAAGTAATGAAGGAAATAATCATGATTTCTCTTAATCTGAAGCTAGGTCTCTTGGACTGCTTCATGAGTTTAAAATCCACAAAACTTAGTTATTGCTGTTCGCTTTGAAAACACAAAATTAAATCAATTAAGGAGATGATTTTAAAGATAATGTACTTTTTTCAGGAGGACCCAAATGATATCGACTCCAAAAGGAAAGACGTGCGTGGCAGTGATGGGGAGGACAAAGCACAAAGCGTGGAGACACTACCTCCAGGTACTGCAGTAACATTTGTTATGAAAGATCCATAGCCCTAAAACATTTATCCTTGAAAGCCATAAAACACAGCAGTTGTTCTGATTCTAATAATTCTTTGTATTTTGGAAGTGCTAGCGTTATTTTAGCAGTATGTACTTCTCTATTCTTTAAGCTGCAGCTTCCTTAAATCTTACCTGCTTCACTGCTCCTTTGGGTTTAAAAACAGAGAATGTGACTCTTTGCTAGTATGTTTGTCCTGTGGTAGGTTTGAGGTGCTGTAAAATCCTCTGGTACTAAAGTAGTCAATTTTTCCAGATGGATGATGTTGGCAGGTACAGACAAGTCAACTTGGGGCTGTGCTTTCCCCTGAAGATTCAGCCAAGGTTCATACTTTTTTTTTTGTAGTTTGTCTGGCTTTTGATGTGGCAGATTTTCCAGTGGTATACCTTCATTTTCTTACACTTGCTCTGTTTTTTGTCATGTGCTTGCAAATAACAGAGCAACATGATTTTTATTTTATTAGAGTGAAATTGTCTTATTCCTTGAGGATGAACTAAGTGTTAAGGAATCTTCATTTCACATGGCTGCTTCCATAAACTTATTTTGCTGCTTAACTCTTTCACATCAATGAGATTTAATATATATAGCAATAATTGATGTACTAAGGAATACAGAAATAGTAAACCAAATTTGAATATTTTACACTGTATTGGAAAACTATACAAGGGGGACAACTCCTGATCAGATAACTTCACAACACATTTTACTCTTGTATTAACCCTAATGTTTGGCTTATGAATTTGTCTTAGCCAAACATTTGAAATACTATGAGGACATGAAGAAAGCACTAACCAAAATAAACTTTCCTAAAGGAGCTGGAAACTTCCATCCCTAATAACATGTGAGGTAGGATTTTTGTTTTACAGTCTTAGATTCCTGGTACAGTATAAGCTGCTTGACATTTGTGGCTTTTTTCTGTAGCCTTTGGCCTACCTTGTCTTAGCTGCTTTCTGGAGGGGGCATACAAGACTCTAGTTATGTATGTATGCTTTTTTGGCCAAACCTTTACTTTGTGCATAATTGGGAAATAAATCTGAAAAAAAAGTCAAAGAGCTTGGCTTATTTAACTTGGTTTCTGGCAGATTTGTTCAAATAGCTTTTTTTCCTCTTAACAGAACTCTCTGCGAATATCGTTACTTTAATTAGAGGTCAACCAGTTTGCACCTTCCAGCTATTTTTATTATTTCCCATTTTTGAATGTTTATGTATTCGGAGCCAAACCCTATACATTTTTCTAAGACATTCCTTTCCCAGTGGCCCTAAGTAGCCATAGGAGTATTAAAAGAAGTGGGAGGTGTTACAGGTTGAAAGGGAGAGATCAGAAGCTGGAGGGTTGAAGCTAGAAGTAAAATTAAGGGTAAAGCAGAGCAGGTTAGGACTTCTTTCATTTCATCTGTTTATTAGTACTCTCTCATGACTTGATATAACAGGCAGGAGAATCATTACTGCGAAGTTGTATGAGAGTCTCGAATCAAACATCAAAGGCTACTCCAGCAGAACTATGCACTCTTAAAGCACTGTTTTGATTATTTTCAATTTGTGTAGGCAAACTTTGAATCCTTATGGTGATGAAGCTTGGAATTCATATTTCTGCAGATTCTTTGCACTGTTTTAAAGCAAAGTGATCAAATTTTAGGAGGGCTTTGGTTCAAAACTTTCTTGCTTTTCCAGTGAGGTTAGGAGACCTGTAGTTTATTTCAGTATTATGCAGTGTAGTATCTTTCAGAACTTCTTGGAATTAAGGAATTGTTTATTATCTTTATCTTTAAAAGGGCTTTATATAAAGAATAAACTGTTGGGGTTTTTATCTTCTGTACATTGAAGTGCACCTATCCTTTGCCATTTGGTGACTTTTTTATATGATGAGAAAGTATTTATTTTTGTGGAAAGAGTGGTGTTAGCTTTTGTAGTTAGAAAGACCAACCTTGAATTGTCTGCATGGATAATTAAAAAAAACCCTGTATAACCAGTTCTCTGTAATAATAGGAGTTTCTGCAATTACTCAAACAGCTCTTATAGTTAATAAGATCTGGAGTCTCTTAATGCTTGTAGGGAAGAATAATCATGTTTATATCAAATATCCTACTGCTTTTAAGCTGTCTTGAGTCAGTAACAGGGAGTGCAAGCTATTTAGGGGATTTTGTATCCTTTTATTCCTTCTCTTTGGCTCCTGCTTGGTTGCATGTAGATTTATTTGCTCTCCTTTTTCTCATCTATCCCACTTCAAGCTGCTCTTACTGTTAACTGACTTTTCCCTAATAGATCTGATTCATATTGCATGCGATTGACAGAGCCTTCTGCTGGAGCCAGAGCCAGGCTTTGCCTGCTTCCTGGCTCCTCGAGCCAAATTCACTTATTCTTACATTCCGTGGGCTGTCAATGCTTTTCAGTAAATTTAGCCCTATGAAGTTGTCTCCTTTCTTTCTTTTCAAATTTACTCTGTGCTTTGTGGACTAGTGTTGCATTTGGTGGTTTTAAAGTCTTGGAAGATGGTTAATGATGCGTTTTAAATGATTTATATGGAGCTCTACTTACATGGAAACTGGAATGGAATAAAATGGTCCAAGCTAGCACTATTTTTTAAATATAGCTACTTATTACACAGCAAAAAAAAGGCAAAATTTTCTTCCTATTTAAAAATCAATCAGCTTATTATTAAAAGTAATAGCAATGAATTGCACCATTTTTGTTGGTTTTTTTTCCAAGACTTCAGAATTAGAAAATACCTGGGACAAAAAGAAGCAGATTCAGTGGATTTCACATTTCTCTTATTTAACTTCTCAGATTCAGAACAGTCTGTAAAATAAGCACTTGTCAAATCCAAGGTTAGCACTGCAGCACACCCTGGTTCTAGGTTCTTAGCTTGTTCAGTGGTTTGTGGTGGGTTTTTTTTTGGCTCTACCTATCTCTTGTAGCAATCTCTGCAGTTCATTTACTGTTGAGTTTAAAAGGTCATTTTTTTATCATGATAAGTCTTTGTACAGATAAACACACGTTTGCTTGAATTTGAAGTTAGAAACCTGCTTAATTTAAGTTTGAAATAAGGTAGCTGTGTTTTCTGATTTCCTCCTGGCAAATACTCAGGAAGCTACAGAGCCAGCAAACTCCCCAGAATAAATTAAATCAAACATCTTCCTATTTGTGTACCCCAGGGAAGCATACATCAGAAGCAGTACCTATTATTGGAAGAGGTTTGTTAAGCTGCTTCTGACTTGAAAACTTAGTTGATAAATTGTCAGAAAGGCAAGCCTTTCAGCAAAAGTAAGGCTGGAGAGTATATTTAGCTTTGGATCAACCTTTCATTTTCCAGCAGTTAACGCGAGCTGTTATCACTTGTAACCATGTGGGCAGCCCACATTGCCTGTTGTAGTTCATAAAGAACATACCCTGTTCAAGAAGAATGCTTGTAATGGCATCACCTGTACCATTGATGCAATACCCTCATGACCTCTTGTGTTTTACCTGCTGTTCGCACTGGATGGAGGGTGGTTAGAGGAGTGGATGGGAGTGATAGTCCTGAAGTAGGCATAGCATCATAATACCCTGGATGTTGGACTGTTTGAAAGTTGGAAGTCCTATGTAAATGCATTTTAGGTGTAGAATATATTTTTATTTTTGGACTGGAAAAGCCGTCACGTGTCCTGTATTTCAGAGAATATTCAACATATGTTCCAGTTTGAAGCTACATTATACATTAGAAGCAAGGGTGAGAGTATAGGTTATCAAGGAGGTTGCGAAGGCTTTGGGAAATGCTAAGGGGGAGAGGACATTGTGATCTCTGCTGTTTCTTCCAGTTTCCTTAATCAAGCTACTCTGCATTTTGTATAATTTTGTTGCTAGAGAGGTTTGGTGTAATTTTTGTGAACACCTTTTGCTGGGTCAATTGTAGTGTGGTAGCTGGCTCAGGTGTGAACTTGTTTTCAAAGTTGTTTCCTGGATATATTTTCAAGAAAGAACTTGAAAGGCGAAGGAAAATTCTGGGCAATCTGGGTTACCAGCAACAGCTGGAAAGTTTCCTTTGTACAATTCTTTCAGTAACTGGTTATTTCCTAGTTATTTTCTTATGGATTCCCCTCTGGATTCATTCACCAAGTGTCTATTATAAGTTCTGCAGTCTGTTTTTAACTCTCTAGTTTGGGCTTCTATCTGCATGTTTTTACTTATTTAGGATGGTAATTCAGATTTAAAAATAGGTGCTTAGTTGAGTAGTTCATCAGTTGGTAGTAACTAGGTAGTTCTTAAACCAGTAATGCAAAAGTATGGACACTTGTCTCTTACTCTGACTTTGCTTTGATATTGGAAGTTTCATAAAAACAAACCCACCAACCCCAAACCACCTCCCTCCCCCCCACCTGTCTTTGGTAATTTTGCCTTACAGCCTCCACTATCATCTGACCTCAAGTCCAGCTTTTTTAGATGAGCTCCTCAGATGATCCTGAGATTATAGAGAATCTTTAATCAAGTTTGTGGTATATGTGTGGTTAAACAACAGACAATTATTTGGTTTAACGATGGAAAGTGTTCTTTCAAGATCAAAATCTTCTAAAAGGAGTTAATGCTCCGTAGTTGGGGCATGGCTTATGGATAGAAAGCTGTAGACAAGGCCTGCCTTAGTTTCTGCGCTGTGCAGATAGAGACTTGGAGCAGGGGCAAACCTTGAAACATTAGAGCAACCTCTGGCTCTTGTTAATAGCTGCTAGATTAGTATTCCTTCTCTATCAGCTTAATTTAGGATGTGCCTGAGCTATATTATTTGTCTAAAAGCTGAGCTTGGATGAAGCAACATCTCTGCAACCTGCTACTAACTGAACTTGAAGTACCTCAAAGAACTTTGCTAATTATGAAAACAATGGGTATTCACTCTTCTCATCTTTAATAAACAGTGACTCCAAAAGACTGCTTTTGCCTTGTATCTTCTTTTTTAATGCTAACATTGTGCTGTGTTCAGCACAACATGCTTACAGGAGATTCTCCTACACTTCTGTTAAAATAATAATGTCTGTATTGCATTAGAACTCGGCTTCCTATTTTGAGTTAAAGGTGGAATAAATTTGCTGTAGATTACATAGGGTTGGCTGTCAATATGCAAAAAAGAAAATATTCAACCAGAAGTAAGATTTGATAGTTTTAACACACTTGGTGAATTCATACAGTTGTTTTACATCTGGAGATGAATGGTGAAAGTCCTGAAATTTTGTTCCTTATGGCTGGTTTCTGATCTGCCTTTCTGTGTCAGTATCACAACCAGTCACGTAATAACACAGTGCTTGTTGAAGAGGGGCTAGTATGTGAATTAGTTCTGATTGTAAAGGAGATTGCAGTTAAGTTGTATTGGAGAGCAATCTAGTGCTCTACCCACATGAAATGTTAATTTTTGAGAGTAATGTTATCTCGTACTTCTGAAGGGCCTGCTCCTTAAATGGTTCCATTTTAACTCACTGTGTTTTTACTTAGGTAATAAGACAGTAAATTACATGATAATGTCTTTGAAGTCTGGACTGGATCTTGAAAAATAAATGTTGCTTGGATAACTTTACAGCCAGATCATCTGCCCTATTAATGCCTGTTGTTATGTGAAGGGCTTTCTTTTAGCTGGAAATAGGGGTAGTTGGGGTTAAATACCAAACAAATAAAACTGGTAAAGGTGAAGCATGGTCTGGTGATTACTTGTATAAACTGAGATCTGTAAAATGGTTAAATTTTACATTAATTTGCAGGGTGTTCTAGAGGAATTTAATATGCAAAGAGAACCATTGATGTTATACTGTTAATGGTACTGTTGAAGTTCAATTACTCAAGTGCAATATTTAAATGCCAAGCCATTTCATCGGTTGTTTCCATTGCTGAATGCTGTTCTTAAAATTATGAAGATAAAATTCGATATTTTCATGTTTTTCTGTTGTAGGAAAAGTTCGGTGGCAAGACTTTGATCAAGATGCTTATGTTGGTGCTACCGTGGTACGATCTGGTCAGGACCCCTATGCCCGCAATAAGTTTAATCAGGTAGAAAGTGACAAACTGCGAATGGACCGAAGTATTCCTGACACTAGGCATGATCAGTAAGTGGTGAACTGAACCATGGGTGACTTGGATTAAGTTTTTTTGTATTTATGGCTTTTGAGCAGTAGGTATTTTTTATAAAGCAGGAGCTCTCCAGCTTTTAAAATGACAGGAACAGTAAACTGTGGTGTGATCCTTAAACAGTGGGTTAAAGAACAAATCTTATTCAAGAGTTTTTCTGTTTTCATGACTTCCGTAAGCATATGTTCTATATCCAAACTGGTGCTGTATTTGAGTCTCTTTGTTCCTGTTTATCTGATGGCTTTTCTTGGTTTCTACATTCATAAGCCTCTTTAACTGTCAGGATGATCAAACAGTGGAGCCGGTTGTGCAGAGAGGGCGTGAAGTCCCCAGGTTTAGGGATACTCAAAGCCTGATACACAGCCTTGCTGTAGCTGACCCTGCTTTGAGCATGGAGTTTGGACTAAAAGATTTCCAGGGGCCTCTTCCAATCTCAGCCATTCAGGGATTCTGTCCTCCTGAGGATGTGATGATTGCCAACTCCAGACCTAAAGGAATCCATTTATGCACACCCCACTAAACTCATAATATAATTCCACTTCAGATGCTTAAAATCTTTTGCTATGTCAAATGGCTTGTGCAGTAACAGTATGCTTCAGAGTAAGGAAAAGTATTGTTTTCTTGTAGTTAGAGAAAACCTTAAGTTAAAAGAGTTTGAGTGCCTTGCATGAGTCTTTCTTAAGCAGAATTGATTAATATTAAAACAGTAGTTTCTCATTAGGCCTTCAATAACTGAAAGTAAAATAACAAAAGCAGCTTGAACTTTGTTTTTCGAAATTACTCAAGTATAGTCTCCAAGCATAAAAATAGCCAACTGTGTATTGTTAATTATACTTTCATCCTAATTGCAGAATTAGCTAGGCATTCACAGCTTTGTAGGTAGAAGAAACGGGAGGAAACACCAGAGGGAGAGAGAGGAAAGGAAGGTGTCTGATTTTCTTCTTGAGGCTCTTTAATTAGGATTTGCATACTGAATAAGATTTGTGTAGAAACTCAGACCCTTACTGTGTCATTTTTAAATACCTTCTGTAATAGCACAAGTTTAGTTTCTTTTAAGCAGGTGACTTGTAGATAAAGTAAAGAAAGTCATATGTAAGTTGTCATTAATTGAACAGAAAAGTAGGAATAATCTCCTGTTTCACTTGTCGCTGTGAAAGCAGGGAAAAGCATGATCCAGATTGTATATTGAGGAGTTTAAAATGATTTTTGAATTTTCTTCATCACATACCTTTTTCCACAAGAAATGCAGTCTACCTTTTTATACCAGGTATTCTTTTCCCAACCTCAATCACCAACTTATAGAAACTTCTGTGTGTCAAATATGCTGGATTTAGAGTTTTTCTAGATATTAAATAACCTCTGAGAGAGGTGTAACAGGCAAATTCTCTCCTTTGAGAAGAACTTGACTAAGATGACAGAAGACAAGTTTTATTACAGTGGCTGTGTTTGGTTTGACTGTCAGTGTTGTCATTATTTGCTGTCCTGCCTGAGTGTTTTCACTAAATGGAGCTGTAAAAGAACCCTGCAATGGAAGGAGAGATGTGTTTCTGGGGAAAGGCTGCATCTGAACTGTGATTATGACTTTGCTATGGAGCAGATTTAAGTGCCCATCAGTCTGTAAACGGTCATCTTTTTAAAGAAAAAACAACAAACCAACCAAAAAAACTGAACCCCAAACTGAAGCAATCATTCCTACAAATTGTCCATGATGCTTTCCCTGCCATGTTGCAATTAATTTTTCTTCTATTTTGGCAAGAACATTCATTGCAGAAACTGAGAGTCGCATAAAATATTTGTCTGGGAGCTGTCCAATGGAAAGAGCCAGAGCAATAGCCGTAGGAAGAAGAATGTTATGGATCTGATCACTTGACACTTGGAAGCATGTTATTTTCAATAAAACTGGAGGCAACTGAGTTAAGATTTAAGATCTTGTGGGGCTGCTACAATCTTTTTCTTTAAGAAAAGAAACCTGAATGAGGAATACTTGTTTCTGCTCAAGCAACTTTTGTTACTTATATAGATGTGTTTAAGAAGCTGTTTGACTTTAAAATAACTACATAATAATACTATATAATTGCTGAAACTGTCTAGGTTGTTTAGAAGCAGTTTATCAGGATTCTATGTTAGATATGTAAATCTGAGTGTAATTGTGTATCTTGCTTTATACTACATTTAGTTGTTTCTGCATTAGACAAAGTTTTATTAGCATCAGGTTAAACTTGTATTAGCATCAGGTTAAGGCCAAAGTTTTCCATTTGCTTTCTGTGAAAGCGTGCCAGCAGTACTAGAAAACACTGTGGTTCACTTGTTTAAGCTGCTTGCCTCTATTTTAAGCAAAAGGAAGAAGTGAGAAACGAGCAGATACAACTGCTGGTTGCTGCTTCCAACAGCTTGAAGAAACCTCTGGGTTTCCATCTGTTGCAGTCTGTTTACGACATGCCCTGTCATGGTATATTTTGGAGATCTGGAAAGTGAGCGTCACAGTTAAAATAGGGAACTTCCAGCACTGTCCTCCTGTCAGTGTGAAACAGTCTCACAAGTGTGATGAATGGTTGGCTACTCCGTAGTTTTTGTGGACCTGTCAACTGTGCTTACTTTGGACCAGTGGTTTCTAATCAAGTCTAACTGATGTTTTGGCATGATTATTCAGAACTACTGCCAAGTACTCTGTTTTCTTTCTCATTTGGGAGCTATTGCAAGCTTCTGACCTCACACTCCAGTTTTACTCTAAAGTAGAGAAGAAACAAACTTTCCTTTGTTTTTTTGGTACCCAGGTATTTGTTGAGGTGAATGTTCTTCTTGCATTGGTTAAAGTGGATATTTCTGTCAAAAGATGATTTCAACAAACCATGAAGGTTTCAGAAAATCTTTTGATATATGAACTAGTCCAGTGACTCAGATTTCTGGGGGAAAGAATGTCCTTCTCATTTTTTACCTGATTTTAATGATCTATGCTAAGCATTGAAAGTCTAGATTGAAGTTTTCAGTTCTAATTTTATTTTATCTGAATTTGTTTTCTCATTCTACATGTAAGATTAAGTACTGTAACTTGAGGAAACAAAGTCTAATCTAACTTGGAAGTCAAATCTTAATTTCTTCCTCAGAAATATGCAGTAGTGCTCTTCTGTGGGTTTTTTTTCAAGTTGAGAGGCTTCATTGCCTTGAGTAATTCCAGCCTAAGTGCTCTCTTCTGCAAAGACATCAATGAGTTTAATGTCATTTTAAAAGTTATTCTGATATAAGTGCCTCATGTGACTTGTCCTCTGTGGACAATTGGAAAGTTAGCAGAAAAAAGAATATCTTTTTTTGGCACCATAGACTTTGTTTGTATAATATGTGAGTGTCTTGTAGCTAGATGAATTGCCAGAAGCCAAAAATAGAGAAGGAGAATTCTTTACTTTCCAGGAATGCATACAGGTTTGTGATTTATAGCTTCAACGCTGGTCGCTAGTGACAAAGCCACATTCTAAGCCCGCCATTTGAGAAACAGAGCTAGATAAGGCCCTGCTAATCTAACACAGAAATTGTAGGGTTGGCATGGGCTTTGTTGTTTTCAAAGTGAGTAAGTGAGTGGGGTCACCATGGCACAATGATTTCTTTCATGGCAAGCACTGATGTGTGTGACGTTATGAGTGTGTTGTATCAAAAACTCTTCAGGTCCTGGGCATTTTGTAGGGTAGGCAAGGGCAAGAAGCACATTGCGGTTTCCTCTCTGATTCCAGGAAGCTGAAGGCTGCGTGGTTTATGATGCATGTTGCAGACGTTTAGTAGGTGGAGGCCTAGGTTTAGAAGTTTAGCTAGCAGTGTAATTTATCTCTCATCCCTGGAAAGCTAGTTTGATTAATACTGCACAGAGTACGTAATTACTTGCTGAATTTACTACAAGTGTATGCTAGCTGGGTTTATCCCCTCTGAAGACAGCTAGGCCTGTTAAAACTCTGCCTCTGATATTAAATAAAGGATATGTGAAGAAATACATCACTCGTATTTGTTACTGCATGAATGGTGATCGGTGTCATGACCTGTCAGACTGTAATGCTTTCAGCATAAACTCAATATACAGTGTTTTCTGGTACTCTTAGTTTCTAATACAATGAGAGTAGTGTCTTTTTTAGATTTATTGTCAGTGGCTTTAAACAGCTTAACTTTGTAGTCCTACAGGAAGTATTTGGGGGTTTGCTTCTTTTTCAGGCTACCGGAGGTGATGAAAAATAAGTTTGCATAGATGGAATATTTCATTATTGTTATGCTTTGGAAGGATGTGGTTCTGTTTAGTTACCTCAACATTGTCACAACTAGCTTTGTTTTTCAGATTCTGAATGTTACAACTTCCCATTACAAAACTGTTTTTATCTATGAGCAAGGCCAGGATGTGTTAAAAATAAAGGGACAAGTGGACATGTGCCATTCTAAAGAAGAAACATATGGTAGCCTGTGAACCTGTGTGCTTTCATTGAAAATATGCTCATTTGCTTAGATGTATTGAATATTTTCAATGTAAAGGAAGTGCTCTGGTTTCATATGCAATTGTGTGAAAGGTATTTATGATGTTCTGCAGTGATTGTAGTCTGACTTTTCTGAATCTGCCCGTATATGACACTGACTTCTGGTATTTGACATGGTACGCAAAAAAGAAGTGGCAGAAACTTAAATTCATTACAATCTTACCTGCAGAAAAGATACTTCATTCTTTCTGAGTAGATTTAGTGTGTGTACAGGTTTAATAGATAACAGCTTAGTGATGAAGGCAGTTTGCTAAGCCTGGGATGTAAAAATTATGTGCGAATGACAGGGTGTTCTTGTCTTTCAGGTGTCAACGCAAACAATGGCGGATAGATTTGCCAGCCACTAGTGTGGTGATCACCTTTCATAATGAGGCAAGATCTGCCTTGCTTCGAACTGTTGTCAGGTATACCTAAGAGACCTTGATTTTTTTTTTTTTTTCTTTCCCCTAAAGGCCATTCACTTGTGTTACCTTCTGATAAGGAAGGGAAGCAGCAATCCATTAAGCTTTTCTGAACCATTTGCAGAGGGAAAACTGAGCCTTAATTTCATTGAATGCTCCAATTCTTACGTTCTGAAATAGTATCATTAAACAAACAAAATTATTCCCCTTAATTACAAATGCACAGTGTGTGGAAGTGATTACTGTATGCTTAGAGGTTGAAACTAATTTCAAGGAAAACTCAGGGAAGACGGATTCTCAGGGAATATTTGGCCTGAAGCTATCTAGAAGACTTCCCTATTACAAGTTGTCTAATCCACTAATTTCTGGAGTCTGGAATTTTAAGGCGGATGATTCTATGTGTGCTTCTCTTCACAAATGCCTTCTGTAAGAATAACCCAATATCTGTTGTTGAAGATAGAATCCTTGGCTAGGTTCTACTGTGGCTTAAAGTAACTGCTTTTATGATGTCATTATGGAAAATTAAGACAGTTTAGTATTAAATACCTTTTTTGGTCTGTTTCAGTGTCCTTAAAAAAAGCCCATCACATCTTATTAAGGAAATCATACTGGTGGATGACTACAGTAATGATCGTAAGTACTTTTACAGGGTCTTAACTTTGTGTTGTTTATTCTGATAAGACTTGCTGTAGATGGTAGTAGGTGACTTGGTTAAGAATAGGTACACGAATAGGAGTTTGCAGAGGCTGATCCAAACCCATTTTTTAAGTCTTTCCTATGTGTTATTGTGGAAGTGTGAAGAGTTCTGATAAATACTTAAGGTATATTTTATCGCTTCCTGCTAGCTGATTGAGCAGAGTGTATAACTGAAAACAACCTTTACATAGTATGTTACCTGATGTAAAAATAAAACCCATGATGGTTGCACCAAAAATTTTCATAGCACTGCCTTAAATAAGTGCTGGTCTCCTTAAAATTTTTCCAAAAACTGATGAAACCTAACATAAGTCAAGGTTTTATAAGTACTGGGGCATCAATACAAACTTGAAAAATTAAAATGGACCTCTGAGCAACACTTCCTAAAGGAAATTAGGTATAACTAACAATGGAAATGTAGCCATTAGTTTAAGATAGGTTTAAGCTTTAAAACAATTTATTTAATCCTGTATTTTTTTATTATAAAATGTAGAAATTGTCAAAAGTAAGCAAAGGGAATGTCATTAAATAAAAGTATTTCAAGAGTGTAAAATTAAATAAGCTTTATATAACATAATGAGGGTAGTAATTTCTTAGCCTGCTAACTTCTCTTTTTCTGGTGAGGCAAGTAGGTACTTTTTTAAGCATATGTCTTATATTTAACTATTTATGACCGTAAACATTTTCCACTACAAAGCTTTTATCTTCCTCTGAGGACAGCCTCTCTTATCGTGTAGTGTTCTTATCACTTGGGTTTTTTTAATTATTATAATTTAATTTTTAAAGCTGAGGATGGTGCTCTCTTGGCAAAAATTGAAAAAGTGCGGGTTCTTCGAAATGATCGCCGAGAAGGTAGGTTTAATCTGGGGGGAGAAAGATACAAACTCCACTGTGCTACTTTATCTGTTAATCTTCAAGTCTTTTAAATGATCATTCTGCTATATGATCTGTGTTGGATGGGGGATTTTTACTTTATAAATCAACTTACTAATGGAAGGAATAAAAGCAAATGCATGATTAATTCCATATTGTTGTGTGCGCAGTTGACCATTCGATGGCTTTCACAGACTTGAGAAGTTGCCTTTTTCCCCTCGGTTTTTACTTTGTTTTACTGTACTGAATCCTCAGTTAAGCTGCTCTCATTGTACATATGATCTCACTATAAATTGTATGAATCTTTGAAATTATCTACCTTGAAAATAGCCCTCTTTTTGCCAGCTCCCTTACTAGAGATCACTGTTAAGGATCCAGTTGGGACAACCTGGCAAACTGTTTGTTTGGCTGACTTGAGAGGGTTTGAGCAGCCAGGAGGGCTGGGACCACGTATACCAGTTTTGCTGAAGCCAGCGTGCCATGTAACAAACTTGTCTTACATTTTTGTTCCTTCTTCATTGCTTTGTAAATTATGGTCTCATGTCCCTGAGCCCTTCAGTCAGCCACTTCCTGGATATGGAGCTTAAAGTATTTAATACAGACAACTGTTATGCTACAGCTGTTTGAGATAATAACTGAGAGTTGACAGTAGAAATAGCTTACTGAGTTACCAGACATGTGCTTGCTTGTTTTTATTGTCTAGGCTGCCAGCCTGGCCTGGGGAACAGCTAGAATCATTAGATTATCAGAACCTGGAAACGGCATGCACAAAACCTGTGTTGCCCCATAATTAGTTATTGAAAACTGATTGGCTCTTAGTGTTTAAGTATTTTGTTTAGGATATCCTTGTGAGCAAAGGTTTGTTAAGAAAGCAGGCCTCTTATGACTTCCCATGGTTGCAGGGTTCTGAATAAGTTGATACCATGCCTCTGCTCAGTACAGTACCTATAGATGGAGACAGTGATGAAAAAATGGAATTAAATAATACCTTTTTGATTTTTATTTTTCAACAATCAAAAATATTACTGCATATACAGATGAACTGAATCAGTATATCTGAAAATGAAGTATGATTTGAAAAATCTTTTACTATATTAGAAAAAAACAATGATTTGTAACTGGAAGGCACAGTACTACCTTACTTGTTTTTGTGGAATTAGGATTAAATTATTACCTGTGAGATCTACTGTACTGTTTAAAAGGTTTTCCTAGGCTTGCATATATGCAACCAAGTGATAATTTTTTTTATAACTAAAATATTTTGAGATTTCATTTGATTGCTGTTTTGTTATGCTTGAGTTTGATACTCTGTTTGCTTTTCATTTTCAAGTGCAGGCTGATACTGATATCTTGGACACGTACAAATTAAAATTTAAGAGAATCAGTAAAATCAGCCAGTGTGCAAGACACTGAGTAACGCATTAGTATGAACAACAGAGGAAAGCAGTGTGTTTTAAAATAAAAATAAAAATAAAGGGGTGGTATCTGTGGAGGGGATGACATTAATACTGCTTTCAGGAATATGGGATAGTAGTTCTTGGTTTTGTCTGTAGGATTAGAGCTTGTTATGGGAACAGATTTCTTTTGGAGGGCATAGTAATCTGTGAATCAGTGTTCAGGGGAACATTTCAACTCTTTGTTGTAAGGTCAAATGTGATTGTAGAAGACTCAGTGGTCCAAGGGATCATCTCATATTTAGGACAAAGAAAAAGGAAATTAGAAGCACTGTTTTCTATGAAGTAGAGCAGAACAATAGGTTCTGTAAGAATGTAAGTTAGAAGTAATAAGCTCTGGAAGGAAGGAATTACAAAAGGAAAATAAACGAAGTGCTTGAAGTGATTTGATGTGGAAAAACTGAACAGAACAGGTTCAAAGGTTGGAATTAGGGAGACAGCTTTAAAATAATATAGTTAGCTACCAATGTGCAACAGGTAAGGTGTAGAAAGTACTACAGCAGGGAAGCTCTCACACTTATGTTAGGGGATAGTACAAGGATGAGGCTGTTTATTGCTGGATGTTGGACAGACCAAATGAGCTTTTCCTCTTAAGTGCCTTTATATTCTGTTTGGCGGAGTTACTTTTTGCAGGCTTTGTAAAGGGAACAGAAACAAATTGGATTGATTCTTTTTTACAGTGTTTCAGGTGGAGGTACACACACAAAACCAGAACAAACTCAATAGGAGACAATGTAGAAAGAAAAATGAAGAGAAACAAATTATTTGGCTTTGGTCTTGAGTGACAATGAAGTACATGAATTTTGAATAGTAATAGAGGAAAACGGGAAGGAAATTTGCAAAGGAATGAGAGGAAGCTTGCTATATTCTATATTGGAGTAAATTATGTGGTGTTCTGGGGTATGTATGCAAATATAGCAAAAGACTTATAGGAATGGTGAATTCATCCAATGAACAAATATTAAAAGAGAAGGAAGGAAAAGAGCAGAGAGAATCAGTGAGGGGATCTGTGTTCAGATGTAGAGAAAAGAAGAACCTTTTAGCTTTACCAGAAGCTTCTTCCCAAAGAAATCTTTTTAAAGGTAAGATTTATATGCAGACGGGAGAACCCAAAACCACACAGACAGAAAAATCCAGGCCCCCCAAAACCACAGCCAAAACGTCACCAAATCACAAAATAAGAGAGTTGCGAGCAACATAGGGGAAAGACAGTTGAAAGGAGTAGGGGAGAAGGCTCTCGGACATTAATTAGTGACTCATGGTTATTTCTGGAAGAAGATGATAGAAGAATGGACAGGCTGTGGTGGAAACTAGGATCAGGGGCAGCAAAAAGATGGGGAGGGTAAGTTAACAGTGGTGTTTTCCTTAGTTCTACCATAGAACTGAGGAGGAAAGGTGTTTGTTTGCAGGATCAATCTTAAGTAAAGTTTATCAGTAAAAATACCATTTGTTGGGATGCAGATCCAGCTGTCTCACCTTTTTGAAAAGGTACTGTAATTCCTTCTACTTAAATCAGAAGTAATTTAGTTTCTAAACCTGTAGACTAAGGTGCAGTAGGCTGGAATCTTGTAGGCTGTTCCTTGCAAAGTCATTTCACTGGACTGTTAACTGGATTTGCATTTTGATAATGGAACTTGTGGTTTTGTCCTGTCTGAGTTAAAGCAATTTAATTTGTGACTAATTGGAATGCAGTATTTTCTCACTACTGTTGATTGTTTTTCTCAGTAAGCACTTAAAACATTTTATCTTTACTTCTCAGGCTTGATGCGCTCCCGTGTCAGAGGGGCAGATGCAGCACAAGCAAAAGTACTGACTTTCCTGGATAGTCACTGTGAATGCAATGAGCACTGGCTGGAACCGCTTTTGGAAAGAGTAGCTGAGGTTAGTAAAGAGTTCCCCTAAAGCAATTTCCTGAAGTAGCTTTTAAATTTTAAAGCCATCTGGTGCGTACTACATTAATTTTATGCATTTTTCTAAGCAAGCTTTTTCTCTAAAGTGAGATGATGGAGATGATCAGAGTGTTCCGTGATTAAAACCCACTTTTTGTTCATTTAATCTGTGAACACATGAACATAAAATGTGAATATTTATTATTATCTTTACAGGCAGTTCCAGTATGTGCTGCTTTGGTTCTTTAGGGATCTCCTCAGTAAGTGCTGAAAATCTTAGAGCAAAGGTTCTGCTTAACTAATATCATCTCAATGTAATTTAGTTTACCTGAGTATTTATGCCTCAGTAGTATTCAGTGTGACAACAGGAGAGAGCTATGAAACCAAAATTCTCATGGAAATTAGCAAGGACTGTGGGAGCTTACCTTCTGTGAAAATGATGCTTTATTTGTGTCCTGGAAAAGCAATTGGGAGTGAAAGTATTCCCTGCGTGCTGGTTACACTTGTTAACTTGCTCTGGAGGACCTCAGTTGAAGTGGAAAGTAAATCAAGTATGATCTCAAAAAGCACTGGGAAACACTCAGGACAAAAGGGTTTTTCTTTCTTAATTGCTCCCCTTCTCCTCTCTTTCAAAATGCTCCTAGTCAAAATAATTTTGCTAAGCTACTCTGTCTCATTATTGCCCAGTCCTTTCCTTATCTTCCCAACACTTCTGTTTGCGTTTTCCCCTACAAAATGGGGAGGGAGAAAGTAAAAGGGATATGCTCAGTGTAATAGAGAAGCTATCAATTGTTGACTGATTTTCCTTATTCTGTTTGGTTTTATGATTCCTTACTGTGAGTTCCAGAAATTGTGTAAGGTGCCTAAACATACCAGTAGTTAAAATCCTATTTTGGAGTAGAAATAAATCTAATCAACTCTGGACACTATTGAAGTATTTAAAACCTGCAAAGTCATTGAGAATGAGTAACACAGCACGTCCTTCTGGTTTTGTGCCTGTATAGTGCTGCAGCCTCAGAAGGATTGGGGGAATTTGTCTCTAATTATTAGCTAGGAAAATAAACTTGAAGGCATTCAATGTATATCAGAAGAAGTAGAGAATACTTGCAGCTAAAGGACTAATGGATTCTAGGATGTGAGACCTGTTTTCAGGCATTTTTGTATGAATGGTTTGAAGCATCTACCTGTTAGAGGAATTGGAAAAGATATGGTGGTTTTGTTCAACAAAACCCTGCTTTTAGTAAGAGAAGCTGTTTTGCTATTTACCCGTTTTCTTGTCTGTGAATTTTCAGGGCGTATTATTTTATCTTTCTGAAACTGAAATGGAATATGTGGTACTTTTTCATCGTAATAGAATGTAAAACCTCTTATTAAATTGCTAACAGTTTTGTGAAGATCCAGCATTACATGTGATGTATTTTGGTGGGAGAAACTGATGCATATTTTGCTTTGTGCTACTTTGTAGCAGCACATGAATTATTAGACTCTTCAAAAATTGTTCCTCACAATTGTCACTGTGATACACACTAGTAATGTGTGCCATTGAATAGTTTGCAGCTATATGAATACAGTTTTCCATTCTTAAAGTCTTGATGTATTGTTAAATAAATAATTGATGTGGAATTCCGTTTTACTTTGATCTGGGAAGGTTCCCAACCAAGAGATGTGGTGTTTGATGAAAGAGCTTCTAAGCTTTCTGCTTGTTCAAATAGTTAAGGCATGGAAAGTGTTTACGTATAATATGTGATAGTTCTTACTTTAGACGGATTGATTCTGCTTCAGTGCAGATGGTATGTTACTTGATGTTTAATTGGTGGCATTTTCTCAATAGTCTCAGTGACAAGAAGTTGAATAGACATAAACTCATTTCTGCTCTCACCTGAAAGGTAACTTTTCCAGGTCAAGGCTGCTATACATTAATACAGTATTTTCTGATGCACTGCTGCATCTATTCTGTGTGTTCTGGAAAGTGTGAGTGTTTTATTTTGGTCCAGAATTGCCCACTTGGTGTTTAATTCTGCCAGAGTTCAGGGGAGATTAGTTGTGTTGCAATATGATAATCTGTAGCTTCTTAGAAACAGTCTGAATTGAATCAGTTCTACAATACTCTGATGTGCTGTAACTACTTTAGAAAGCTTTGTCTTTGACCTCTTGCTTGAGTTTGGAGCACTTGAGGCATCAAACTCTCCAATTGAAGGATGATCCATCTCACAGTTTTCTTCTTTGAGATGTTTTTGTGGTTGAAGTATCTTTTGTATATTGACCGTGCTTGCTTAGTGTTCCTAGAGGGGTCTGACACTGCAAGGGATTTTTCTTCAGCAATTTGAACAAAGGTTTAAAGCAGAAGCAACGTACTTAAGTGAATATTTCAGAGTTCAGAACTTATGTGTACTTGTGTAACCTGGAGCTGGTATATCTTTTCCCCCTCTCTCTGCTCCCTCGTGGGGAATGGTTTTCTGCCTGATTCCCTAAGGCTACCTTTTATGCCTTCTAGTAGTTTTTGTGTGTGTGTTGGTTAGGGGAGATTAAATGAGAAGCCAGTGGAGTTTAACCCTTTGATTATCCCAAAATGTCAACCTAGCAATAAGCATACAAAACCCTGAGGACTTTGGTAGGTACTAGCTATTGCATGAACATCTGTGCCGTTGGCTTTATCTGTTTCCAGTGTCTAATTACTTTGATGTTCTATTCTTAGAATACATCAGTTATATTGGAAAAATAAAAATTGAACGATTCCGATGCAGAACTGAGCTAATTTGTTTCTATAGCATAGCTGTGAATTCTGTATCACTTTCAGGAAGATATTTTGAAACAAAGATCTTTAAAGGAAATGATTAGGAAATGAGATGTGAATTCCTTTTTAATAACTGTCTCAGATTTTGTGACCTTGAATGAGTCTTAGTTTTAATGGGCACAATGCTGAAAGGAAAATATTCCTATTTTCTCTTAAGAGTGTTATGAAGCTTAATCTTCGAAGTGTCTTGAGATTTTGAGGGGGGAGGAAGCAATGTATGCAGAATCTTGAGGATAATTTCTGAAGGTTTATGAGAAAAATATATAATAGCCTCACTCTCTAGTGCATACATAACCTCCTTATGAAATATTAAAATGAAATAGTCTGCTACAAACTTTGAGGCACTAGGGACTTGCAGTATTCATAGGCTATTTCTTTCCATTATCCTCACCAAGAAGCACATAATTTTTCAGTTCTGTGTTCCATTATAAGTAATGGTGGCAACTCCTCAGAATGAAACATGGTATTACAAAAGAATTGCTTTTTGCTTCTGTTTTTGTTCCCAAAATGCACATCAGATTTCTACTTTAATCACACAGTGGATAAATAGATATCTTGCTTTAGGATAATTTAAAGGGAGCAGCGGCTTTTTAGTATTTTAAGTGAATGGACTCCCTGTACTTTGGAGACCCACTGCTCTTTACAGCAATCTCTGCATTAACAACTTTGTACTGCCCTGCAAAGCATCACCTTAAGACTATGCAAGTCTTTTGTCTACTTTGCTGCTGAGAAAATCTATAATTCCAAATCATGGAAGCAACAGCATGTTTCCAAGCCAACAGAAGTAATGATTGAACGTCAAACTTAATGCTCATAACCTGGGTGTGTCTGTTGGAGAAACAACTCTAAGTTGTTTAAATAATATGTTAGATGTAGCAATTGGTGTTACTGTGGTGTTGCACCGATAGTGATAGAACTAATCAAATCAACACTAAAAGCCTGAGGAACTCCCAGAGGTGTAGAGACAGTGTGCTATCTGCTTTCTCAGCATGGTGGAGATAAGTTGAAGCCTAACTGAAGCACTACCTAGTGTAACACCTGATGGCTTGGGCTACTTTTACCACCAGGTTCAACTGTGCCAAGTAGAACCATTTGAGAAAATTCAATTTTTTTGTCAGAAGAGGTTTTTAGAGGTGGACATAAATGTAAAAGCTGTCTTGGTTTCAGCTAAGGAAAGGAGGAGAGAGAAAGGAAGGGTGGTTTCATGCAGATGGCGTATATGGTGAATAACTGGATAGGCTGGATATGTTCTGTCCCATCAATCTTTATTTAAAGGAGTTTTCTAATTCTGTCACTGAATGCCTAAAATAAGGTTATGGGCACACCTGAAGCACTTCAGTGATGTAGGAGGGCACACAGTGTTTTGCAGTTAAGGTGAAGATCATTATTGTCTGCTCAGTACAATACGGTTAGCAAAACTATACTTACAATTACAAACATGGACTAGGAGCTACAACCAGCAGAAACAGGAGCTAAAGATGTGATTGATGTGAGAGCAGGACAAGTTGGTCTTTTTTGTCTGTTTCTAGTTTGCTTTAGACCAACCTAATTAATACTTAGTAGCAGACCTGATTAGATGTTATGTTGCATCCCTCATAAAAGCAGATATTTAGCCCAGGTATAGCTGCGCTGATACTTAAAAGAAATATAGAAATCAGGAATGAGTCTTCTGCTAAGTCTTCAGCTTGAATTCTCTTGGATTCTCATTTTGGCTGATACAGAAATTAGTGATCATTTACTCACTAAGGCAGAATGACCTAGTAAATTCCAACTATGTAGTTAGGAATTATTAAAATCAGCACAGATTGAATAAATTGAAAATGGGGATTTAATGGATTTATTGGTCGAAGCAAAACTTCTGACTAGAGTTGCTTTTAAGCGTCTTGTGATGAGCTCAAACTGTTCTCATGCTAGTTTGGTTCCAATCTGTCCTCTGTAATAGTGACTAGCAAGGGGGGTGCATTGCTGAACCACTGTTTAGAATATCTGTATTGTTCTTTGGAGACATACTATGAAATAAACTACTAAAATGGAGAGTTTTAGGTTGGTATGTTGTTTTAAATATGAGAACCATTTCTTTATAACACAGTTAGGAAAATATCTCCTAAAACATTTTTTATATTCATGGATTTAATGGCACACTGTTCTGAAAAGTTTTCTGTGCTCTCTGAATCATGTTAAATTGTGGAGCTCAAACTTTTATTTTGAACTCAAGCAAAACGTTCCATCAAACTCCCACAGGAATTATGCTTCAGCGTGTAAATGTAACTTTTATTTTTTCCCCAGTAAGTCATGGAGACAAACTGGCTTAAGCATGATATTGCATTTCTAATTAGCTGAGTCTGTTTTTTAGAGGTGTCTTATGATCCTACTGCATGTTGCATGTGGCGCTGTTGGAAAGACTTTTGTTTTTTCTTAAGTGTGACAAAAATCAGCTAAGATAATTAACGTTGCTCAGAGTAGTATATGAGACCATGGTTGGACAGAGGAATATTATCTATGCCACTGGAATCTTGGTTGCTGGAGATTAATAGCATTTATTAGAGGTGATTTTATCTGTCCTACCTAAGTTTCTGGTGAAGTGTGATTCTTCTAGTGTGAAATGTGTGAGTGATAACCTAAGACTGTTCTGATTGCAGAAAGGCTGAAGTGTCACTTAAAGGCTGAAGTAATGACTGTAGCCGCGTGTGGCTAGGGATTTGCTGTGGAAAATGTGAATTGCATGGGTGCTTCTTTTCTTTTAGCTGGTTTTAAGAGTAAGAATGGAAGTGCTGTTTGTTCAGCTGCTTTTAGAACTACAAGTCTGCAGCCTTCTTCAAGAGCAAGTGAGAAGAGGGAAATTACTTTAACATGGGTAGCCTAGAAGAGAAAGAGGACTTGCAGCCATACTGTGTGGTATCTGTGTTCTGATGCAGTGCTGAGCAATGCTATTCATAGCACTGGCTTTTGGGAGCCATGAGTTGAAGTAAGGGGAGAGCTGGGGGAGATGTCTTAATGAAATCCTGTTGAACTTTTCAACACCTCATCCTGCCTGAATCCTTATACGTTGATTTCATTATTTCAATATTACTTTCTAATATTTATTTTAGGACAAGACCAGAGTTGTGTCTCCTATTATTGATGTAATTAATATGGACAACTTCCAGTACGTGGGGGCGTCAGCTGATTTAAAAGGCGGTATGTACCTGTACTGGAATACAAATTAAAACAAAAAGCATCAAGAATCGAAGCTCATAATCACTGCAGTTGTGGAATGGGCAGTTACTGTACTGTTCTTCCCTTTCATATATCTAGTTTAATTTATATAGGTCAGTTGTTTCTAGGCTTGGATTTTAATTGGCCTTATTGTCTTCTGCTTTAAAACACTTCATCTTTATTATACTAATTCTATGCTGCCTTTTACCACTGTGCAGTACTCACTCCAGTGTTTGTAGGATTGTGCAAATGTGTCAGAGCAGCTTATGGTCAGAGCTTATGATTCCCTTTTTAGATAAGCAGGTTTTAATTGCTCTCTGGTTTAGAAACCCATTAGCAATGCAGTGGCTATGAGTTTTTTTTTCAAGATGCTGGTTTGCTTAAAAAAATTGTACTCTTCTGAATAAGCAGAAAGCTTTGGAATATGTTTAAAAAAATAAATGTTCTTGTTAGCCATGATCTGTGTGTGACAAGAGTAGCATGTAACTTTGAAACTTTGTAGTCTTTATACCTTTACAATTACAAAATTTCCTTTAAATCGAGTTTATAAGGGCTACTGTTTCACTATGTTTAGCTAACATAAACTGTTGATGTCAAATAGACTCATGAAGCACTCAAAAAATAAAAATCCTCCTATCTTTTTTCACTGTAAGCAAGAATCTACCATTTAAAATAGTTGTTATATGCTCCTCCTCCTTTTTTAAAAAAAAAGTTGTCACAACCGTGGAGTCTGGACTGTCTGCACGAATGTATAAGCATGGTATAGAAATTGGATAGCACTTAGTTATAACACCGTTTCAGCTTTTTCGGAATGAACTTTCTTGTGTGGAAGGAAAAACCGATTTTCAGTATGTTCTGTCAGTTGTTAGTCTCTGCCTGACCACCAGGTGTTGTTCCAGCAAATTAAATAAAAGCAATATTTGCATAATGTCACATATGCTTCAATTTCCAGTCAGTGATCTGGAGGTGAGAGGTTTTATAACGTTTTAATTAACATTCTGAAATAACACCTACAGTGCATATATTCACAGTATGCTAATGTATAAGTTCTGTGCTATTATATGTGTGCCAGCTTTATTAAAATCTTAAGGCTTTTACCCTGTCTATTCATTGTGCCTCGAGTATGGAAATCTCCATACCATTATGTGACTTTTATTGTTGTCTGCAGTAGGAGGAGGAATGCTTTCATTGTATCGTTTGACTGATTCCTGCAGTGTTCATGGTTTTTAAGTCTTCCCAAGTGAAGTGGGAGAAGATTGAGAGATCATTTCACTTGTTACAACTTTTTATTCTTCTTCTTCGGAACTATGTTTCCCAATTTTATATATATTTTTTTCACTTTTCAGTGCTGATTTTCTCCCCTTATACTCAATAGAAATAGTTTTGAGGAGGGGTTTAGATATTTTTTAAATGTATGGAATATCTGTTCACAACAAAAATAAAACCAATAAAAATAAATAATAACAATAAAAATTTTACACATACCGGTGTTTTAAGTTATTTAGGTGTCTGTTGAAACATGAACAGTATTTCTTTTCAGTTCCCAGAGGATAGATTACCATATTAGAGGCACTGCAGCATTTGTCATCATGGGATACTTTCACTGGGCCCAAGTCTAAACATGGAAACCAAACTATGCTTTCAATCTTAGATGTAGTATCTGTGTGGCTGAAGCATGGAGAGTTGAGACAGCTGGGCCAGCACTTGTGCCTGGTCTGTTTTGAAAGGACTTAATCTCTGAAAACAAGCAAACCAGCAAATGCTAAGACTTTTTAAAGCAGATAGGGCTGAAATGATACCAAAATTTGGCCAATACTAAATCCATGCACTTCACGTTACAGATATTTTTTTTCTGAGGGGGGATTTGCAGAAGTGTTTATGCTGCCCTGAGAAACACTTCAATAACTGGAATAAACTGTAGTTAACTGAGATCTAGTAATTTAGAGTATGCCTGTGATGCAGTTTACACTGGATAGAATTTCATATTGGATATGCACTTGTGTTTAAAAATACTTCTTTTACAGAGTTACTGATATTATCTCATTGAGTGCAGATTTTTTCCCCAGAGTCAGTGAAAATGGATACAGAAAACCAGTTTTTTATAGGTAGACAATTTATACACTTGTTTGGAGTTTGTAACAGAGTGCTGTGTTCCAAAAGAGACCCCTTGTGTTCACTGGAGTATGTGTAACTCTATCTCTAACACTTCTGCCAGAGAACAGTAGGTTTTTTCAAGTTCTCCCAGATGCAAGTAATTTTGCTGAGTTTTTGTGATGAAATGCCACTTTTTAACTGCTTGGAAATATTGGAGCTCGTTTTACTTTTCACGCTGGAAGCTTTGCAGTACTGTCTGTTGTAGCCATTTTACCATTTTACTGTTTGGAGTTTTGGAGTAGTTAGTCTTTCATTTTTACAGTGCAACACTTCATGAAATACTCAAACATGGAGAGAAGGAGCTGGAATGCTTGCTGTAAAGGCTGTTTAAGATAATTTATCTAGTGTGTATGTGTATGATAAATATCTTGTAAATTAAAATGAAAACTGTTTCGTTTCAGCTCTCCACATCAGTCATTACTATGCATGTTTATGGATGCAGTCAGTTAGTTTGTAGAACTGTAACTGTTATCTGTTTACCTTAGCTTTTTACCAACTTCCCCACGAAGTAATTGCTTTATCTTTATGCTGGAAAGAAAAAATTCTTGACATCTGTGCACCAGAAATCTGGAAATCATTCATTACATGACCTCATAGGATCTAAATGTGTTTGGCAGCAGTCTGTGTAAGGATGATTTGCTGGGTGTACTGGGAGAGGGCTGTGGGCCTTGTAGTTTTTTTTAATAGATGTTCATGCTTATAGGCATTACTCAGCTCAAAAACTCTTATTTAAGTGTTTTCTATGGAAAGCTTGACTTTTACCATCTGTTTATCGTTGCCTAAAGGAAGTCATTCAAAAGCTGCTGTAGGGGACCTGTTGTCTATTCTGGTGATCTTCATGTGCTTCTGTGCTGTTGTGTTTGTACACTCGTGTATGTACATAAGGGAAGTAAAATTTTGGTGCTCTGTCACTTGGTTTGGGTTTAAAAAATGATGCACTTAGAAGCATGCAGTGGGAAAGCAGGAAGTTAAATGAATGTTAATAAGGTAAGCTGGAGCTACATAAACAGTTGTGACCTTCATGAGAGAGAGTGAGCTTTTGCTGGTAGAGAGGTAGCAGGAATATTGCATAAAGCCTACGTAAGCATAAATATGTGATCATTTGATAAGAGTTGAAATGCAGTTGTAAGTGAAGACTGCTGGGAACATTTGTAAAAGCTGGAGAATCTTCATATGATGTTCTACTTGGTTTAAGGATATAAGACATTAGTTTCATATACAAGGCTTTTGCTTTGTCAGTTGTTGACTATGTTTCTTACTTTGTGTAATAGGTAGCAACAAGAGAAATTAAACTTATTTTGTATTTGAGAACTTTTTTATTGTGTTTCAACTTTACCTTCTATCTGGACTCCTACTTCTTTGTTTTCTACCTAGGAGTTTGTAAAAGTTTAATTTTTTAATCTGAATTAGTTTCCAGTGTTTTCAGTCAACAATATGTTACTACAAGTTAAATGATGAACACAGTCTTTTTAACATCCACTCTGATATTCTCTTGAAGGCTTTGATTGGAACCTGGTGTTCAAGTGGGATTACATGACACCAGAGCAAAGAAGAGCACGGCAAGGAAATCCAGTTGCTCCTATAAAGTATGTCTCTAACACCACTTCTTCCTGTAATAGATTCTTAACTTCTAACTTCGTTTAGTTGCAAATATCTTCTTTGAGTCTGAAAGGATATCTTTACTATAGCTTTCATTAATATTGAGATTTTATTTGTATTTATGTAGCATTATAAGACTCTCAGAAACAATTTCATAACCCGCTTGTGTGCTTTAAAGTATGCTTTTTACCCTTAACAAAAGTAGATGTTCTTTGCATAAAGTTGGTATGTTTTGAGGGCTAAAAATACAGCATCAATTTCAATGTTTTATTGCTGGCACAGATTTCTGTCCTTTACATAAGGAGCTTGTGAGCAAATGGAGATTTGGAAGCTGCCTCAGAAAGTGGTTGTGGCACTATATATGCTATGGAAATATGTGCAGACAACATTTGACACGACATGCAAAACTAGTTGCATTCGAAAGCATTGCAAATTTGTTCAAGAAGGTGTTAACGCTGGGGTGCAAATAATAGTTACCTCTCAATTCATGGTTCTGTAAGTATTTAATTTTTTTGTCTGTTTAGGACACCGATGATAGCTGGTGGGTTATTTGTGATGGACAAGTCCTATTTTGAAGAACTAGGGAAGTATGACATGATGATGGATGTTTGGGGTGGAGAAAACTTAGGTATGTATATTATCTACCTTTGGATAACTCTGGAAAGAAGGCAGGTTTGATCATTATCTTTATTGTCATGGAGTCGTGGTCTTTCTGATTTTGTGTGAAGAGTGTTAAAACCAAAGTTAAAACTTCACATGGATTATTGGCAAAATACAAAAGGTTTATTTCAATGAAAGAATTAAAACAAGGTAGGAATGATGTGCTAAATAAAAGAGAATTAAAAGTAGTTGTTCATAAGGCAATGAATTTTTTTGCAATGGAAGTTGGCTGATAAAATTTTAAAAATACAGGATGTAGATAGGCAATTACTTTCAAAAATGCTGTCTTGTTTGAAAGTCACATCTTCAGATGAAGTTATTGGTTAAAATATAGGTAATGCTTAAATGCTGACAATTTAAGGCACATTTTAAAATGTTGCTGACACTTAATGGTGGAAAGTAGAACACAAGTTCATGAGTTTAACGTTCTTCCATACACCTTAAGAAATCAATTAAAACTTAGCTGACTGAAGAATAATCTGTTTCTTAACATTAATATTACTATACTGTCTAGCATCTGAACTTAGTGAGTTTTTTAAATTTATACCCCTACTTTAGCCCTATGAGATAATTATGGTTGAGAAAGCATTTTTGCTGTAATTCCTTATTTTCAGATGTCTAAGTCAGTGGAAAAGGGAGAGACGGCTGAAAGAACTTTGTACTTTAGCCATTTCTTCTTTGACCTGGTGGTTAGACCTGGCTTCAGTAGCTTTTTTTGGCCCTTTGCATTACAGTAATGTACAAAGTTCTTTCTTCAGTTCAGGACAGTATACTTGTATTAAAACAAAACGATTTGGAAGGAGCAGAACTCTGCAACTTCTCAAGACTTCAAATCTATCATTAATTTAGTGTTTTAGGTAGAGATTCATCTCTGACATTTTAAGTAATATGTTTTAGGACCAGTTCTAGGGATTGAAACTTCTCTACTGCACGTGCTAGTTGCAAAATCCTAAAATACCTTGATGTTGTAAAAACCCACAAGTATTTTTAGTTACTGAAATATGCATATGCACTGAGCATATGTTGTGCCCATGAAGAAATATCTGTTGTGGACAGCACACTCAACATGGAGAAATGGTAACCAAATGTTTAACCCTCCTGTAAAGAACTTAAAGGCTGGAGGAGGCATCTTTACTGTCCAGTTTCTGACCTTCCTATGCAATACTCAAGGAAACCTCTCATGTATTCTGAACAGATACTTCTGGTGTTTCTGTTTTATCACTATTTTGGCTGTATATTGCTAAAGTTGTATTAATATCAATATCATAATTTTTCATTTTTTAAATTGCCTGGAAAGGCATTGGATAAACTTACTACAGCAATACTTGCATTCACTCTGAAAACCTCTTTTGCCACTAGAGACCTTAAATATTTTATTAGCTTAAGCATGTACTTGAGTGATCAATTTTTTACTGAAAACTTAGCAGCTGCTTTTATGCTTTGATAATTGAGGCCTTCATACCAGGAAAGGGCAAGAGCAGGAGCTCCTCACTCAAGGTGAGAGGACTTACATGCAAAAAGCCATTTAAATTGTCCCTGCTGCATTCTGTTCCCCCTCCTCCATGAGAAAGAAATGGGGATTGGGTTTCTCTGTTCACTGAAAAGGCAAAGTCAGTCGGTAGAGTGGACAGTTAATGATTTATTTGTTCATAGCTGCCAGTCTAACTGAAGACGAATAAAAATCACATGATATATGATTTAACTGGTACATGCATCAGATACTGGGAATGTGATGTGGAGTTTGAAGTTCAATATGCGTAATCATCAGGCCTCTTTACTCTCAAGCATATCTCTGGATCAATGACATGCAAGTAGGTGGAATAGATCCTGGTGGATGGATTTGCAAAATAATTCTATACTTTATATTTATACTTTATAAAACTTAACATTTTTCTTTCAATCATGTACAGAGCAGCTGTTATATGAGATTTTGTTCACATGTTAGTATAGTCTCAACTTTTTAAATTTCAAGGTAAGCCTGCAGTATTTTGCCTAAGCCAACCAAGAGACTGCTTTTACCATGAAGATGCGGTGCATTTTCAAATTGTTGCTAAACGTGACTGGTAACACATGCTTGCTGTACAAGATGTGGGTCAAGGTTTGTTCAGTCTTGTCTTAAATTTGTAAACTCTAATTCTCAGATTCTTTACAATGCTTTTTGATAAGCATAGGAGGATTGGAGTACACTGGAGGACTGGGTGGACCATTGGAAGGTTTGGGTCTAATTTGAATACCTCGGCTTTTCCTAATACATTTGCTAAAATCAGGGAGCAAGCGAGGCATTCCCTGTCTTCTCTGTCGATAAAACAGTTCAAAAAAAAAGAGCAAATCTGTTATGGAGAGATGTAGCATAATCTCATGCAACTGAAGAATGTTTTGTCACGCTCTTTATGCCTTCTTAATGAACAACATTGTCCACTGAAATTGTTGCAATAGTAACATTTCTTCTTCCACTGTTTGAATATGGCAAAAAGATGTCTTAAAGGAGTTTGTGGATTTCTTTTTTTAAGTTTTAGTTGCTGTACATTACTTTTTCATTAAAAATACATGCAGGCTTTAGAAGCCAGGTTGATGCAAATGAGAATTAGTTTGCTTCTCCCTATTTAGAAGCCCTTTCCCATAGAGCTATTTTTCATCGTTTTCACTTTCTTTGAGATTCTTCAGAATATACGGTGCTGGAAAGTATATGTGTGGGTTTATGTTTCTGGGAATTTATGAAGGGAGAATTAATCAAAATAATGTATGCAGTGAAAGCTATGAATAATGAAAGAAGTTGACACAACATCTCTCTAAATGACTTGTAAAATAAAAGTACTTTTCCAATGGCTACATGCATTCAATAGATGACAGTGGCTTTCTGGATTAAACCTTCAAATTAATAATTGAAAAAAGGCAGAGCCTTAAGCATACTGCATTGACCTTTATTTTTAACCAGAATCTCACTTGACCTCATTTCATAGGTGTGTGTTTCCTAATACTTAAGTCTAACACTAGATTTCAAGCATTTAGTCAACAATTATCTAATGCAAAAGTCTTCATCTTTGATCATATCTTCCCATCTTTTCTCACTAGGCTGTCTTCACTGAGTGTAGCATCCTCTCATGTTGGGCTAATAATTGTAGGAACTTTCTACCAAAACTTCATAAATAATGCTTCAAAATGGTACAAGAAAACTATTACTCTGCTTTCACAGTTTGAACAGTATGGAACCAAATTGGAGCTAAATATGGGAAAGCCTTAAGTCTTCTGTGTGTAATTTATTCTGGTAGAACCATAGAAGTACTCTTGTTGCTAACTTTCTTAATAGAATCAGAGACCAGTTATTTACTGTGATTCATTCTAAGCTCAAAATTAGAGATGTAATACTGAACTCACTGCTGTGAAAAATGTGTGGGGAGAATGTCACATTCAGCTGCTTTAAAAATTACTTTTGCCTGTTGTCCCCGTGTTAATTCAACTGGAAAATCAAGACCGTAAGTTGTTGGCAAAGACAGCATTGTCATTAATATTTTTGGAGAATGATCTGTCTATAGATTGGACTATGCTGACTGTCTAGGATTTATGAATATGCCTAATTGGCCTTGATGCAACAGAATTTATCACTAAAATAAAACAAATAGGAAATGATCCTTGTAAAAGCAAAGACCATTCAATAGAAAGGCAGTTAACTTGCACTGTCAACAGTTGAAATCACAGCACGTCTTTTTTAATATTTTTTCTTCCTTTTTATCTGAACAGACTATCAGGAAGACCGTCTCTAACCTTCAGGGATTTTTTTTTTTAGTTTAATTTTTGACCTAATGCTATTTCTATGGCTTCCTGTATGTGGGAGGAAGTCTTTTTGGGGAAGGAATGACACTCAGTGTAAGTCATAAAAGCTAGACACTCTGCTTAAATTAGAGCTGCTTATTATTATTTTATTTTAATCTGTGGAAAGATACTGAATGATTATGAAAAGGCTCAAAACTAAAGGTAGCACTCAGTAACTGATAGCAGTGGCTCCACTAAAGGGGGAAATAAAAACGTTGAAGCAGTGCTACTGGGAGCACCCTTGCACTTATTTGGAATGAAATGAGGTAAAGTTCTCTGACAGCACTAGATGACTTCTACTGTCAGAAGCCTAAGTTGAGAAAGGTGTATAAATATTTCTAGACTGTCTTGTCCTCTGCTGGCTCAGCTCACTAGATTGACTTAAAAGTTTATTGTCCATAACCTTCAATTTACAGAAGTTGCAATTTATTCAGTCTGTCTTCCAATCAAGATTGCCTTGATATAACTCCCTCCATGGCCAATGTATGAGAGTGTTTGGTTATCTGCTATAATAAGCTAGCAGCTCAAATCTATTGATTGTTTTATCATGCCTTAATTTTGTCAACTGTGTTATTCTATCTTTTGCTGAAAAATTTTATTATAAACTAGATGATTAGTTTATTTGTTAAAAGGCAAGCAACAGTGGATACATTTATCTACAGCACAGTAATAGTATATATAGACCTAACTTACCCTGACAAATTGCAGCATGGTTTATAAATTTGGAGAATGCTGGTAATCTCAGATAAGAGTAGACATACAGTTTTTCTTCCAAGTTAAATATGACTATATCTCCTGAGCTTGGAGAATAATAAATGCCCAGATAAGTTTTCATTTATCCTAGAATTTCTCAGAAAACTCATATTGATCTTCTCAGCAATAATCACTAAAACCTTTATCTGTAGGGAGTACTCTACAAAATTATAGTATTTTGTGATGTTGGTCTTTAATACATGTTTTTGTTTCAGAGATCTCATTCAGAGTCTGGCAATGTGGTGGAAGCCTAGAAATCATTCCTTGCAGCAGAGTGGGTCATGTATTCCGCAAACAACATCCTTACACGTTTCCTGGTGGGAGTGGTACTGTATTTGCAAGGTAACTGTTAAGTCTTCAGCTAAAGCCCAATGTTTCCCATTACTTCAGATGATCAGCAGATGGCAGTAATTCCATTTTAAGTTTGAAAGAGAAAGGGAAAAGAGTTGAAAAAGGGAAACACCTAGTGGACACAGGCTGAGAATCTAGAAAAAAAGGAAATGCTTAGCTTGGCATTCTTCAATTTGAGAACCTTGTGTTTATTTGGTTTTAAAGAAGGCTTTATTTTCAGAACTTTCTCAGCAGTCTTCATTCTATAGAAACAGTTTCATCAGTCACGTAGAGACAGAATATACTGTTATGAATATAATGTTTTTTGGTAATACACGATCAGTGTATGTGATATGCAAGTGATTATGTAGACTGATTGTGGTATTTGTGTCATTCTGTTGGCAACTTCATTCCATATCATATTTGCCTTTCCTGTGCTATGTTTAAAAATGCATTTTCTATAGACCTAAGAAACTGCAATATTAAGGGCTTGGATTAATATGTCTCCCAACTTTGATACAATGTACAGTGGTAGGTGAAGTACTGAGCTATTTCCTCACTTTGTTTTTGGTAGAATGAGAATAGCAATTCTGATTCGTGTTCATAGTGGTATTTTAAGTAATGTGGGTGAAGGTATTGCATGAGTGTAGGGACGTTTTAGTGGAAGTACAAGTCTCAGCTGAAGTTTCTGTGGGTTAAGAACTGTAAATAAAACTGTTTGTTTATCCTTCAAGGGGTATGGAGCCCAAATTCTGGTTAACAGGAAGGAACACAGGGCAGATGTACTTAAATTCGTAAGAATGTTCTAAGCTGCCAATACATTTGGATTTGCATTTCACCTTAGATGGAGGAACCTCTTTAAGGTGTAATTCTCTTCACACTGATTATGCCAGTAAGATGACTAAGGGATTTAATAGCCTGCTAAAATCAAGTCCTGTTTCTTCCAGTAGTTATAGTAAGGTTTTTTCTGTTCCTCTATTCTTTGAGATCTGTTTCTTATGCTACTGTGAAAAATGGATAATAGTACTTATGAGAAAAGACAAGCTAGCAGTGAGATCCTCCCAAAACATCACATCTCTATTCCAGTATTTATAGTGTGCATCAGGAAGGTAGAAAGATCTACCAATTAAACTGTATTATGTAGGCTTAAGATGCAAGTGTTTTAGTTAAATGGTAGCTTTTAAAATGACAATGTCATAACAAGGAAAACAATTAATGAAAATAAAATACGTAAATTATACAGTTTTCCCACTGCTCTGCAGCTTTTTCATCTACGGGCTGTTACCAAGATGCTGCTTTTCTTGTGAAGTTAATAGATGCTTAAATATCTCAGCTGAAAAGTAAGAACAAGGTGTGGCAGTGTGCAATGCAGGAGTACAACAGACATTAGAAGTGCATCATATTAGCAGGAGATGAAGATTCTGTGTTTGTACTGGGATTAAAGGTTTTGGACTTTGTTGTGAAGTCAAATCATCATTGTGATTTGATCCTTCAAATATCCTGACAATTACTATGACAGGGTTTTTTAAAATAGCATTGAGTTTTCAAGTAATTTGTGTTCAAAATGACCTTGAAGAGGGATCCTGCATGTACTTGAATAGTGAGGACAGCTGAAGCCTGCAAACCAGGATACTTACCTACCTTTCCAGATCTACTCTTCTTTGCAGGTGGTTTATTACCTCTGTCCTTAGCTGTCCAGCCATCTCAAATTCTGAAATATCATTAAAATTTTGTTTCATTGGAACTAGAATCGACCTAGAAAAGTTGCATATCACTTAAAAGAAGGGTTGACAAGTTGCTGTATATTTGAAGGTTTCCTCCTCAGTCAGCTTTCTTGGGTGTCAGACCAATATAATGGAATGCATTAATTTTAGCAATGACAGAATGAGAATCCTAAGGGAATGGGATACCCTTGTAATACAGCTGTTATCAGATATGTCTGGGACCATGGTGCCAAGGGACACGGTGCATGGAATCTGTGCTAGTCTTGCAGTCTCAGGACTTGTTGACTTATTCGGTCGTCTGTCCCTTGACTGTGTGTAATTTATTTGGGAGTGCTCTGGGTAAGCGTTCTATTTTTAGCTGTCTAGTCGATATGCACTACCTTTTGGCAGCCAAAACAAATTGGTGGTTCTGGATGAGAGACTGGGAGTCCTGTTTCATGAGGGGGGGAGACCACATCCTGGCTGTGTGGTGTGGGCAGATAGAGTTTGTGTCTGACAGGATTTGCTAGACCAGCAAGCACTGCCTTAATATGCCACTTCAGACAAGACAAACCCCACAGACCCCAGACTGCTCCATGTAAAGCTCCCTCTGATAGCTCAGTGCTAGCTTTTATTAGCTGTGTCTCAGCATTAAGCACTGGGTACACTCTACGTCATGTCCCTCATTACCCTGCCACGTTTGGAGCAGTTTAGGCAGTTCTCAGCATCTACAGAGTTTCCATATTCATGTCTCACTAAGCCTGAACTGTCCAGGCCTGAGTGTGGGGACGTGTGATGCAGGTATGCATTCTGGCCTTGAAAGTGCCTTTGGAGTTAGTTAAAACCTGGAATAATTTCTCTCTCATCACCAACATCTGTTTGGCCTGTGAGAATCCAAGCTGTTTGCTGAGCAAGCAACAGGGTCAGGTTCTGAGTGGCTCCCTGACACTTGCACAGGCCTGAGAAGCTGCAAGTGAAGTTAAACTGAAATAGCTTTCTAATCTGGGTTGAATGGGATTTTGCTTATAAAAAAAAAATAAAGGCATCTTTGCAAGGAAAAATCAGTCCTCAAACAAAAGAATTATTGAGGTCTGTCTTGTGAGTTGTTTTTCTTCTCCACATCCTTCCTTCTCAGTGGCCTGCAAGAACAACTCATTTTATCCTTACTATTTTTTGTCTTTTCAACTGGAAAATCATATTAAATAAGTTTATTGGCTGACTGAGTTTACTCCAGTTGCTTTAGATGAATTTACTGCCAAATGTAAAGTAAGCTTCAGAGTATGGCAATTGCAAGTGAAACAAGACTTAATTTTCTAAGCATAAAATTATGAACAATAGAAGTAGATGAGTTTTACATGGAAGCCAGGGGATGGAAAAAGGCATTATACTGTTGCAGTCCAAAAGGAGATTTAGAGACACCAGTTACATAAACACAGGAATTTTAGTTAGAGATGTGTTTGGTTAGAAGTAAAGAATTTGACTTAGTGGGGGTTTTTTCACATTTATTGCAATAATCATTCTCTCCTGCATTTTAAAGCATGAAAACTATTTTCTAATTACTGGTTCTTCTCTGTTCAGACTTGCTTGGTTCATAGCCTTAAATGTCGTGACAGCTTATGCCTTTTTGGAACTTTGAGTGCTGTTCTAGTAGGAAAAGGATGAAGACTAGGCATGTATTGCTTATGTTAGCATATCTGTTTTCAGAAACGTAAAAACGTTATTTAGTATTGCCAGTTGTTGAGAGTCTTCTGTTTCCAAGTAGCCTGCTTATCCAGATGAGCACTCACTGGATTTGACTTCTGTCAAGTTACTCTTCAAAAACAAAAGCCCAATCAACCAACCGCCTAACAACTTCCATGAAGTTTGCAGAATGATGTCTAAGATGTATATCAAATTCTGGATGAAAAGCTGATGCCGTGATGTGTGGAAAGGATATATAAATTTCATTCTAAATGCATTGATTTCAGTTATGTTACTCTCTAATAGTGTTCTATTGTTTGGGTCTTTAGTAGGAATCTTCTGCCTGGCTTGAGGCAGCTGACTATATAGTATTAAGAAGGATTAAAATCAACCCAATGATAAATGGCACAGTCTAACTGCAGCTAAAGAAAATATAATGAGTTTCATATGATTGTTTCTAGAAACACACGCAGAGCAGCAGAAGTCTGGATGGATGAGTATAAAAACTTCTATTACGCAGCAGTGCCTTCAGCCAGGAATGTACCTTATGGCAAGTAAGTCACAAGTGCTTCTTTGCCTTATCAGTTTGTTCTTCATAAGACGGCACCTTCTGAGGTGAAAGCAGTGCTAGCACTCATGTTATCTCTTTAAGATATAGTTCTAGATTTCTGTTGTGCTTGAGTTTTTCTGTGTATTCTTTTATATGTATGAAGACAGCAACATGATTTTGAAAGCTGCTCCTTTTTGTCTCGTTTAGTATTCAAAGCCGAATGGAACTCAGAAAGAGACTTAGCTGCAAACCATTCAAGTGGTATCTTGAAAATGTTTATCCTGAGTTACGGTGAGTTTTGGCTGAATCGGGGATCATATGGACTTCTCTTTTTTTGCCTTGTCCAGAAATCATCAGTTTCTCTTTTTCCTTCTTTGGATATAAAGGATGTTTATTTTTTGTGAAAACAATGTCTCATGCAGGCGTATTTGCTTTGGCTTTTTATTAGTGCTATTACTAAAGAGCCATTTTTCCCTATTAAGCTGCTTTTTCTGCTTACTGCAACTACAGCTGCAGTAGAGGGTATTGTAGAGAATAGTGTTGACAGGATTTAACTTTTCTGACCCCAAGTCTCCTACACAAGCCATTTGCTGAAAAGTTCACTATTTTGTATCCTGTTTTCATCCCCTTAAAGCTTTTGCCTTTGCCTAAGTGCATGCCTAGTTCAGTGAGGAGACTGCATCTCAGTAGAGTGCAAGCAGTGGCAGTCCAGCAGACGAGAGGGGCTTGTATATTTGGTAGACGAGGGTAGATGCTTAAGACTCTTAAGAAGCTGAGTCTTCTCTTTTTTCTCTTGTTCTCTGTCACTGGATAATCACTAGCTTTTTGGGAGGAGGTGAGAAAAGGGGAAGAAGGGGTAACATTGCTAACAGTTTCTGTAATATGAATGCATCCCAACTAATGAAAAATCCTCAAAAAGGAACACTTTTTTGAAAGGATGAGAAGGTTTTTGTTCCATAACCCATCAATGTCAGTCAAATCTGAGTCTATAAACTAGTTTGTCTGCTGTCAGCCTAATATTGGTAGTGTAATGGTAAGATACTCTGTGTGGCTTATAAGAACACTTGTTTTTTTTCCTGGAGGCACTTCATGCCAGTAGAGTCAGGTAACTGATAGTGGCATACAGACTTGGAGTGCAAAAGCACCAGCCACCACAGCCCTGGTGAAACATGTACAACACCACATATACTAAAGAGTCATGTAAACCAGAATGATGTTGAGGAAGTAAGTTATTCTTTATTTTCTTTTAAAAGTATCAGGGGATATTTATTTTGTTTAATTTGTCAGAGCGTACATCTTGCAAGCTGTCCTGGAGAATGTGTTACCATAGGCATTACTTAAGTGTGATATTGTCTCAGTCAGTGTCATCTTACCTGTGCTTTTTCTGCTGGGTTGAATTATTATACTCCTATTACAGTTTGAAGTTTTAACATGCCCTTGCTTGACTGTTTAACATGAACTCATGGACTCTACCCCACAACTGTACTTTGTTGAATGGGTTTGCTTAGGTATTTCCATACTATATGAGTAGACTTTATGTGCAACCGTTACAAAACTTCATCTACCTGGACTTGTGCAAAGCATTTGACCCTGTCCTGTGTGATGTCCTTGTCTCTGAAATAGAGAGACATGGAGAGACATTGCACTAAGAGTTGCAGTCGCTGGTTTGATGTCCAAGTGCAGACAAGTGACATTCCTCAGGCACTGATATTGGGACCAGCGCTGTTCAACATCTTTGGAGACATGAACAGTGGGATTGAGGGCACACTCAGTATCTATGCTGATGACACCAAGCTTTGTGGTGTGTTTCATGTGCTGGAGGGAAAGGATGCCATCTAGCTCTTGACAGGCTTGAGAGGTGCTAAACCCATGAAGTTCAACAAGGTGAAGTGCAAGGTCCTGCACCAAGGTCAAGGCAATCCCAAGCACAAATACAGGCTGGGCAGAGAATGGATTGAGAGCAACCCTGAGGAGAAGAACTTAGGAGTGTTGGTTGACAAGAAGCTCAACATGACCTGACAAGCATAAAATCATAAAATTGTCTGGTTGGAAAAAGACCTTTGTGATCATTGCGTCCAACTGTACCTATCCATTACTAAACCACATCTCCAAGAACCTCATCAACCCATCTTTTTTATTCCCCATCCTTGGAGGTATTTGTCTCCTCCCTGGGCAGCTGTGCCAGTGCCTGACAACCCTTTCAGTGAAGAATTTTTTTCTAATATCCAGTCTGAACCTGCCCTGGTGCAATGTGCGCTCGCAGCCCAGAAAGCCAACTATATCCTGGGCTGCATCAAAACAAGTGTGACCAGTAGGTCAAGGAAGGTGATTCTTCCCCTCTACTCTGCTCTCATGAGACCCTATATGAAGTATTGCATCCAGGTCTAAGGCCCTCACCATGAAGGACATGGACCTGTTGGAGGGAGTCCAGAGGAGGCCTGCAAAGATGATCAAAGGGCTGGAGCGCTTCTCTGATGGAGGCACGCTGAGAGACTTGCAGTTGTTCAGACTGGAGAAGAGAAGGCTCTGAAGAGACCTTAGAGCAGCCTTCCAGTACCTAAATGAGGCCTGCAAGAAAACTGGAGAGGGACTTTTTACAAAGGCGTGTAGTGATAGACAAGGAGTAATGGCTTTATACTGAAAGAGGATAGACTTAGACTACATAAAAATAAGAAATTCTAGACTTTGAGGGCAGTGAGGCACTGGAACAGGTTGCCCAGAGAAGTTGTAGATGCCCTATCCCTTGTGCTGTGTTCAAGGCCAGGTTGGGATGGGGCTTTGAGTAACCTCCTCTAGTAGGTGTTCTTGTTCATGGTGGAGTGGTTGGAACTAGATGATTAATGGAGCTGGTGAAGGGTCTAAAGTACAAATTCTATGAGGAGTGGCAGAGGGAACTGCGAGTATTTAGCCTGGAGAAGTATTTAGCCTGGAGGAGTATTTAGGCTGAAGGGAGACCTTATCACTGTCTACAGCTACCTGAAAGGAGGTTATAATGAGCTGAGTGTTGGTCTCCTCTCCCAAGTAACAAGTGATAGGGTGAAATGACCTCCAGTTGTGTCAGGGGAGATTTGTATTGGATGTTAGGAAAAATTTCTTTACCAAAAGAGATGTGAAGCATTGGAGCAAGCTGCCGAGGGAAGTGGTGGAGTCTCCTTCCCTGGAGGTGTTCAAAACCCGTGTAGATATAGCACTTCAGGACATGGTGTGTTAGGCGTGAGGTGTTGGGCTGGCAGTTGGACTTGTTGGAAAATACATCTAAGGTCATCCTCAATGATTCTATAATTCTGTCTTTCTTCCCTTCCAACTCAAACCATTCTATGAAAATAGATATTAGCAAAATAATGTTTTGGGTTTTTTTCTGAATTCCTTATCTGTTTTCTAACATTTGAGTAAAAAAAGTCTGGGGAAAATGTAGAATATCTTCTGCTACAAGCTAGCTTGGCTAAAAAAAACCAAGAGGGCTTGATGACCTTAACTAATAGAGTTAAGCTTAAGTGACCTTAAATTATGATGCTAAGTCATCTTTAATTTGCTTTTTATGCTGAGTTTGTATATTCATCCTCATTCTCTGATATGTCTTTTTTACATTGTCCTAAGCTTGCAAGTTTACTCATGTTTGATCAGTTTATGATCAGAAAATTGCCTTCCATCTTCAGAAGATGATTGATATTTCCAGATAATAGTTATCACTCATCTTTAACCTGTCATCTGAAAACTGCTCTGAAGTAAAGACAAAGAGTTTTTAAAAAACAAACAAAACCCACAACCTGAAGTAACTGGAACTGAATTAAGCATGTATTTCTGATTTTATTTTAGGGTACCTGATCATCAGGATATAGCTTTTGGGGCTTTGCAGCAGGGTTCCAATTGCCTTGACACTTTGGGCCATTTTGCAGATGGTATTGTTGGAGTTTATGAATGTCATAATGCCGGGGGAAACCAGGTCTGTATGCCATTAATTTTTTTCTGCAGTACGTGATCTTTGAAACAAACAAACATTAAACATTTTTAGCTCAAGCAGGTACTGTGTACTGGTGTTGGGAAGATGAACCCAAATCAGCATATCAGTTATTGTAACAGATTGGCTAAATAACTTCTCAAGTATCATTTTGCATTTTCAGGATTAGAATCTGAGTGTGGAGATTCATTCAACGTGCATCAAATTATCCCCTTTCTTTGTTTCTGTGCTTTTATGCTAGAGGCCAGTAACTTTCTTCCCAGGAGTTTTATACTTCTATAGATAGCTTCTTCCAGTGAACTGGTGTGTTTGATTTTTGGGGGTGGATTTCTTAAGAAAAGATTTGGATTGTGTTAAGCATTTGTCCTCAGGTCACGAAAATAGAAGAATGCTTTACTGCGATGCCTGTTAGTCATTGCCAGTTTGTAGTAGTGAGGTATATAAAAAGTCTATTTTAAAATTCTTATTTTGTTCTTCTAAAAGAAAAAAGGTGCCTAAATGTTATATCCTATTCACTGAGAGAAAAGGGAATTTTTCAACCAAACCTTTCTAATCCTACGCTTAAACTAATTGCAAATGTGTCAAATCTGTAAATGAGAGCATTAATTATTCCAAAGAATCTATTTCTGCATTTGTGACTTAGTTATCATTCACAAAATATATGCATACATGCTCACTGTTTTGTGTGCTGCTTTGTCACTAAATTATTTTCAGAATCAACCTGATTATAAATCAAATATATGATTAATAATTTATCTGTTAAAATAGGAGGCTGACCAATTGCAAATCGTTCTGTTGAATGAGTATGAGAATTTTGCTATAATTTAAATTAGAAAGGGAAAATCCTAAAATCAGACAAAGCCTAAAATAAAGTTATTTCCAGGGAGATGTATAATGATGATTTTAAAACATTGCCGTCAAACATCCAAGATATGCCTCTTTTCACTGTCATTAAAGACAATCTATCTGGGGAGACTTTTTTTCTAATACCTATGTGAAGTACATTTCTTTTCAGACTACCACAGTGTTTTTTAGGAGAAAGGGTGGACTTGGCTGAATTGCCTTGGTGCAGAAGTCTTGGGAGTTTCTCATGGTGTTGTGTATACTCTATAGATACACAAACTAATCTTCCTCTTCCACACCCTCCTCCCGAGTCTAACGCCTCTTTTCTGTGTAGTTTCTTCTGTGAAGCTGACCTTAACAAACCAATATAAACTTGCTCTGAACAGGTACCCGTGAGAGGACATTCAGACAGATTAAGAGGTAGAATGGGCCAAACCCAGGTTTTATGTCCAAGCAGAATTCATATGAAATTGGAGGGGACAGCATGGGAGAAGAGGAATAGGGAACAAACCAGAGTCTTAAAATCTATAGAATGTGTTTTGCACCTGCTTTTATCAAGAGGTTTTCAGGAGGAGTTAGGATTAAGACTACTTAGATATTGTAGGAGACTTTCTCCTATTATTTGAAGAGCATGCTCTGGCTTACACTCAGCACAACTTAAAATGCAAAGTTCATGTCAAAATGGGTTTTCTGTCCGCCCCCTCCAGCAGGCTGGTAGAATTCAGTGTTTTAAAAGGCAGGTGTGCACCTCTGAAGGACTAAAGAAATTGTGGTGTATTTGACAATTGTGTACAAATGTGTAGGCTTATGATAAGGAGCTACAGGTAAAGCCAAATGCACTTAAGTGCAAGGGGACGTTATATTTATGACACAAGTCCTGATTTTCAAATTCTTATGTAGAGCTATCCCGTTTCCAGCCTGTGCCCTGAGCACTTATGCCTCTAGCAGGTTTTCTTCCCTTCTCGTGTAGTGGACTTCGCTTAATGTTATCTCTGTTATAGCTGGTCACAGGTCCTGGTAACTGAAGGAAAGCACCTATGTACTGTGTTTCATACCATGAATGGCCATCACATAGATGTCTCAAGCAGCAGAGCTTGGAGCTTTTGCGAAGCAGTACCTTTGGCTTTTAAATGCATTAATTTCTTGTGTGGTTTCTGTTGTACCTGAGTCTTTTGGAAGCATTTTGATGGAAGAGTGAAGATGCATAAAGCAATATTTTCAAGGCTCTAATTTTCACTGATTGTAGCATTGTCAAACACAAGTTTTACTACTTCTCTGGTTGTATTTTTGGCTGTCACTATTCTTTATAAATCTTAGAAGGAGACCATCTGTTTCAGGGGCATTTGTGCTCTGAAAATAACTGAATTCCTTAAGTGTTTAAAAATGGCTATTAATGATTCTTGTTAGCATTGTATAGGTTGGACAGAACTGAGAAGGCAAGTAATTTTGCTGTCATCAGAGATCAGCATATTGAGAGTGAAGAGAGAAGTTTTAAGCCTAAAAGTCTGGGAAACAGATACACAAAGTTATCCAGCCTTTGCTTTGTTTTGCATAGTTGTCATTATTCTACTCTTTGCATTATGTGGTGCCCATCTAATGGCTTGCTACCTGTATGATGGTGATTACTTGTAATCACCTGGATTAGAAGATCTGATTGTTTCCTGAGCCGCTGTTCTCAAAGGAATATAGTCATTGTTTAAAATTGATTATGGAAGCCAAGAAATCAGTTACGATATCAAAAAAATAAGTAAAAAAAAAAGGTGGATTTAGTCATTCAATTTCTTTCTAAACACTGATTGCTTGTAAAATAACATTTAAATGTAACTAGGCTTTTCCCTGTATGTCTAGGGTTTTGTATTATACAACTCTGAATCCTGTTTAGTTGCTGGGGAAAGCTAATTGTGTTGTTATAACTAGTGACAAGCATGATTTGGATAATTAGCGTGGCTTTAGTTGATAGATCAGCTTCCTTCCTCAAAGGATAATTAGACAAATGAAGGTCAATCTATATCCTGGAGACCAAACTTCGGGGAGAAAGGCACGGAGAGAGTCTGAACATCAGTGCAAGATCAGACTCTGTGTAGGAGGATGCTGATATCAAACAAGCTGGGCAACAGTACATACAGCATGGCTTTTCTTTGCTCTCTATTTGAGTAGCATATTTAAATGTACTTAAAGGAAACTGTTGCATGTCACGCCTTAGAAAGTAACATTCTCCCTCTATCCTTGAGATTGACCTTCTTGTGTATTGCTTTCTGATAATCTCTATCATATTAAGAACTACTGTTTCCCCACTGTGGCACATGAGCTCTGACACAAAAAAAAATGAGATTGTGCCTCGTGCTTTGACCATGTAGGCTTTTAGTGTGTAGGTGGGGTGGCAGTGATGCTGCAGACAAAGCTTTTAGGGGTTTTATATATGCAATTATCTATATTTTGCATATATATCTATTTCTCTTACACAGAAGATATGAGGGGTGTAATACACACACATGCTGCCCTGTGTAGAGATAGATAAAATATTTTAAACCTGAGGACCTGTGTGACTGCCTGCTCTATTTGTGTAAAGCCAGCAGAGGGAGCAAACAGCCAGTTCAGTCCTGAGTAGAGTTGGAGATACTGAAGCAATTGAAATCACGGTGTGTGGAAAGGACGTTTTTCCTCTCCTGCTCTATGGGAAGCAATGAACTGTTTTGATGTTTATACGGAGCTATTTACAGGATTTTAACCTGGCTAAATATGCAGAGGTAGCCTGTGCACCTTGTGCATGTGTTAATATACTCAATTTTGTACATTTTTTTCCCTTTTTCTAGGAATGGGCCTTAACAAAGGACAAGTCGGTGAAACACATGGATTTGTGCCTTACTGTTGTGGACAGAGCACCTGGTTCACTAATAAAACTTCAGGGCTGTAGGGAAAATGACAGCAGACAGGTTAGTATTTCGTGGATGCACTCTGGAAACAGTGCAGAAGACAAGGGTTGTGATGAGGATGCAAGGACATTCACTTCTAGTAATATCTTATTTGTTTTATTCCACTCTGCCTCACTGTTGTTTGTGTGTAAAATTAGGATGTGTGACATCTGGGCAGAGCAGCAGGAATAAACTTGTGTACTGAGATCTTGTTTTTATAGGCTAGTGACAATCTTCGATGAACATTTAGAGATTTTAGCCCTACAATGGTTTTAAAGAAATGTTTCATCCAACAGCACTGTTGTGTAACAGTCTGCTACATCTCTTTTCTGAAATAGAGTATATGTATTCCACAGTGTATTTTGAAAGGTCTTTATCAGTGGAGTTTGAAGATTATGTAGTCTGTGTCTCAGTGTTGCTTGACTTTTCTCCCTTTTTTTCAGCTGTGTCCTGTTTTTAACAGCTCTAGGTTCTAAGCTCTAGGCTCCTTCAGTTCATTTTTTGTTAATGCAGCATTGTAACTTCATCTGTTTCCCATCACATTTGCAGAGTCGTACCATCTCTTTGACCTAGTCATGCAACTATTCATCTTTCTGCAAAGTCACCAGTTCTGATCGTCTGCCAGTTTCATTGCTTCTGTGTCTCAGTTTTTGCAGATAAATAACTGAAATACTATTCCTTGATGAAAGATTATTCTCACCACTGTTCAGAAAAGGAAACTAAGGAAGCAAGATTTCCTTGATAAGGTTAAAAGGCAAAATATTAGACATACAACAGAAACCACTTTTTTAACGTCCTGTAGTTAGGATTTACCCTCTTTGGCATCATTTTGGGCAAAAAAGCTTCTGAGAGCACAGAAGCTTTGACTGTTGTCTTCTGTATAATTGAAAGGTGTCTGGTAGGCTTCTGGATTTCTGTAAACTTGCCTGTAGTGACTATGCTTCTTTGTTCTATATGTTCAGATATGGTTTTTAGCTTTTTCTTTAGACTAGTATCGCACAGGTAACGTGGTGTGAGAGCGTATTTGAGAAGTGCTATGGTAGAGTAAAATGATTTGGTGTGTTCTGTATCTGTTGCAGTGTGTTAGCTGAATGAACAGTTTTGGCAAGGCTTACCATAACTTCTATGCTGTTATTCAAGGATCATCTCAACTATGGGCTATTATTGCAGTTTTCATGGCTTTCCCAAGCACAAGCCAGGGAAGCTTATGAAGACTTCATAGGACAGGATGCAGAACTCATCCTCTTCCCGCTTTTCCAACTCAATAACTGTATTTTCTCTTCCAGAAATGGGAACAAATTGAAAGCAATTCTAAACTAAGGCATGTTGGCAGCAACCTCTGTCTAGACAGCCGAAATGCCAAAAACGACGGTCTCACCGTTGAGATCTGCAGTCCTTCTTTGTCACAACAGTGGAAATTCACACTTAATCTGCAGCAGTAGAAAGACTTACAAGCAAAATGCTGTTCCGATTCATAGACGTTGGGCAAAGTTTTGATTGAATTACTGATGTATTTCTTAAAACTTTCCACGGAACTTATATACCTCAGTATTCCACCTTTATCTGAAAGTAGGAGAGTGCTGAAGCAGACACCAGGGATCCAGGGGACTTGGAGCACTGCAAAGATGTCACCGAATGTGACTGCAGCACAATTCCTTATTGGTGTGAAGACTTTAATGGTTCTTTTCTGTCTTCAGTTACGTACTTGCACAGCAGATAACTCTAGGAACAACTGATGTATGATAAAAAAAATGGATCTGAAGAAACACCTGTGGGGGACAGGGTGTGGGAGGGAGGGTGGGAAAAATTACTAGGAGAAGGTTATTTGAAAACTCCATTTGCATAGAAATCATGGTTTGTTGTTTCCAGAAACAGAAGTGTCATTTTGAAGGTCTTTTTCCTCCTGTGCGTACTTGGTAATTTGAATATGAACTTTTCTATGATGGACTCTAAATATAAATATATAAATTATATATATTGTCAGCTCCCAACGGTTTATATCAGTTTTCATCATCCTATTATTATTGACAAAGTGATCGACGTATGTATAACCAGAAATTGGATTGGAATGCTAGGAGAGTGAAACTTTATGAAGGTGCAGATTTTGTGCTGCTGGGTATGATGTCCGTGCTAACACTGGATGCTTTTGCTTCGCAAACTGGATCTACTTCTTAACACTTCGCCTTCACTGGTGATCGTGAAACTCAGGAGGAGAAAGAAAACAGCAGAATAAGCCAATGCATCAGCACAGATGATTGCTCGGATTGTTATTCCAACTTGAAAATTCATTACATGTGCTCTACATGATGTTAAACTTGTACCTGATATTTGTGTTGATCATTTCTGTAGTACTTTGTCTTTAAAATAATTCTTCCTTTGTTACAAAATTATATAAACAGGGCAGATCGTTTGTGCAGCTGTGTGGGTTCAGCACAGTTGTATTCTGAGCCCTAATGAGTAAAATTTCTTTGTCTCAAACTCCCCTTTTGAGCTAAAATAAGGTAGGATGGAACGTCACTGACAACAGCACAAGATCTGATTTTTAGTTTGCAAGGATGAGCAGCTATTTAGTATCTCTGAATTGCACTTGCTTAATTTATAGACCTACTACTGGGGAATTTTCTTCCATTTTGTTTCTTTAAATGGAGCTTTTCAATGGATTCAGGCTCGGCTCTGGGAATCAGCCTGGATACCAGCAGATCCTATGTGTGTTTAATCACAGAACCCATGCATTTTGCAGCTTCAGTCCAGCTGATGTCATTCTTATGTTAAGATAATACTGTCAAATTAACCCAAACTTTGACCTGTCCTTTCTTATGTTTGCATAGACTATATGCTTTTTTATTAAAAACAAATGCTTCAGTGAGCTTTTAAAATGAGAAAGGAAGGTAAATAAGTACTAATTAAGAGAGACAGCTTTTACAAAAATTAGTGCAGGAAGTGGTTTTGGTAAGATGATGGATCTTGGAAAAATGTAACGGTTGATCATAAGGAGATGAAAAACATCTGCTATACTGTAGTATGCTGGTACGGTTCCCCCTTTGTCTTTGTTCCTGAAAGTAGAATAGCTTCCAATTTTTCAGTTTCTTTTGGCTGTATCTACACATTGGGCATAGAGGTGGTACTGTTCTGGGCAAAATGGCTTTAGCTGTGCCTGTCAGTGTGCCCATAAATACCTTTTGTGTCTAAAATTATGACTTGCAAGTACCTGCGTACCGTTTGGATGGGGGCATTAAATCCAGTTTCTTCCATCCGTCATCTGGCTTTTTTAATGAATAACTAATACTTCTTTTTTTGCTTCTTTACAATCCACTTTCTCAAACTTGCCTGGTTTAGAGGCTGTACAGTGGATAAACTTTTTTCAGCTTTTAGTCTTTCCCTATCTGTAGCCTTTTAACCTAGTTGAGAACTTGAAGAACATGATTCATAAACATAGCAGTAGATTTCTTCATAGTCTGGAAAAATAAATGCTGAAATGTGGGCTTAGCAGCAAGTCAGTTGTTTGAGGTTTTGAAAAACTGAATTAAAAAGAAAAAACCTAAACCACTCGGCTTCTACCATGGAGGTATTTCCATTTGCAACTTTGATCATACTAAGGGTAGTACTAACTGAAATCAGCAGTTGCAACTCTGAATATTGACTTTCCTCTTATCTCTGAATCAGAATTGCTAGTAAAAAAAAAATCCATATTCCACCTCTTAAGTATTTAATGTCAACTACTCATATAAAGTAGGAATGTTTTCATTAATTCCCCCTGGATGCAGTGCACAGGGGTTTAAATATAGGAGGTATATGTTGCTTTTCTTTGAGGGAACGGACAAGAAATGGTATCCTTTTGTTATGTTTACATGACAGTGTGCCAAAGTTACTTACTGTGATTTTAGGGGTTTTTAATGTTGAAGAAATTCACCCATTTGAAAGGTAAATTAAGAGCCCTTGAAACAAATTGCAATGGAGTCTCCTGAGAACTTTTCTTACCGTCTTCAGAGCAAGAATGGTGATATTGTTTGTTTTTGCAGATTTTCAAAACATAGTTTGAAAACTGTTTTTTTCAGTTGGTTTGAAAAGTCTGCTGTACAGAGCTTGTACTTTGTTCATTTTATAGATGGAAACCATCCTTGAAAAATTGTTTAACTTAAATAAAGAAGAACGCTTTATAGATAAATGTGTGGTTGTTAATATAACTGAGTAAAACCAATAAGTCTGCCTGGAGCTTGTAGACTGAAGTAGTTTTCAGGTGCTTCACTTCACCTGGTTGTTTCAAAAAGGTTCATCAGCAGTCGTAGTTGATTTTGGGTTCCTGTCCTCATCTTGTGTTGGTCTTCTGCTCTCCCTTATGCAGGGTAGTAATTCAGATGTCTGTGGTGCTCTTGAAGCTCCATATTAAATGTTTCAAATCTTAAAACAAGAAAAAAGACTTAAAAAAAATATTTTAATGGGCAAACACCTCACAGGTCTAATTTAGAGAGATTGCAAATGGACTTGCACTGGCACAGTTGGGGAGGAAGCAAATCCTCTACGTAGGTGATGGACAGTGTGAAAGTGTGAGATTCCCCTACTACTGTTAAGAGTCAGTGGTGCTGCAGCTGGGCTGGTTAATTACAGCATCACCCTGGCAGAGGTGGGCTGAGAGTCAAACAGGTAGGGAATGGTATGATGGTCTCCACGAGGTGAAATGGGAAGCAGGAGAATGCATGAGGTAAAGAAATCTCATCTGAGAAATCTTATCTGTGAAATCTCAGCTTCAGAGATGCCTCAAGTCAGTTCTTATGGCACATCCTTCTTTCCCACTTTGTGGCACACAGGACTAGTATATTTGTTCCTGGTCTAAGAAACATAGCTTTGCACTTAGCCTTAAGGACATGATCAGCTGGCAGAACCTGCAGAAACATTTATAGGAAAGATTTAAACAGTGCTACCTGAAGATTTTTAGCTGTCAATCTGGCTGTAGGAAAAGAGTTCTTGGGTGCAGACCTACTCTCCCTGTGCGCCAGAAGCCAGTGACTAGTTGGTACCTTTTAAAAAACCTAAATCAAGCAAACACATCTTTACTATTAATGGTTGGCAAAAATAAAAATATCCTGTCAGACCAGTAAAGGGAACAGCCTTTCATTTGCAGATTATTTCTGAGAACTCAAATGAGGGTTCTCAATCTTAAATGCCCTTTGACACCTGTGAGCTGACAGGTAATACTAAAAGATAATTACAATAGATTTCTGGCAGTAGGAGCTTTTAATCTAATCCAGTGTTCAATATAGAAATCTGTCTCTCATGTCTCTGCCCAGTCTTCTATGTTTTCTGTGTGCATCGTTCTCAGCAAACAACTTGGTACAAGTATCTGGACTGAATGAACCATCCAGCAAATTCTACAATACTTCTCACCACAGCTCCATTGTTTCCTTTGTCTTATGGCCAAGTAAGTAGGTGGAAAAAGTTTCCCATTCAGTGTAATTCATTTTCTGGAATTCCAGGTCATGCTTTTTATTCAGTTTCTATGCATGAGTTTACCTTGCTTCCCTGTCACTATGCATAAAACCAGATATATTTATACCCCCTTTATAAGGTAACTTTTCATCTTTCTTCTTTGTGAATTAAAAACCTCCCATGTTTTAAATCATGAATTTTCAAGAAGATGCTTGTGTGCATTTCAAAAGGAAGATGAATATTGCGAGAGGTTATAAAAGGCTGTAATCTGCTTGCGGCAAGGACTGTTGTCTTGTTTAAAGTACGTCCTATAGAGTATTGTCCAGTTCCTGTCTGGAGTGTTACTGCCATAACCTTAGTTATTTTAAAATGTTACCTTTCTGTATACAAATACCAACATCTATTTTGCTTTCCTTATATTGAATATACATCTAAAATTTATGTCATCCTGAGTTGCATGAAATACAGTGAATAATTTCATAGCAATAACTTGTTACAGAATGCTCTAGCAAGAGGCTCGTTCCTGTACAGAATGATTTCAAACGAGTAGAAACAACTGATGAAAAAAAATAGTCTGGGATAATAAGACATGATTACAGAATGAGCACAAATGTCAGGGTTGCATCTTTCGTTAGACTGCACACTTTATTTACAGCTTAACAGCCAGTAGCTATTTTAAGAGCTGCGACTAATCAAGCTTAAAATTTGGGAGTAAAGTTAGATCCCAGATGTTCTCACTGTACGGCCCTCCAAGAGGTTGTCTGAATGGGTGCAAAATATCCTTGTGGTTTGATTTCTTGCAGCACAGCAGCATGGTGTTGCTGTGTATGTGGGAAGAGGGACCTTCAAGTCCCTACTTCTACCCAGCAGATGTTTTAATCCACAAATTTTGGAGGTTTTTTTTGTTGAAAAGGTTCTGGAAGTAGTAAATAGCTATGTTTTCTGCTATATCTGTATTATTTAAACCTCAGCTTTGGTAATTGGGGCATCGTGGTAAAAAGAAGGTTAGAAAATTATTACCAAGAGTCTGTTTTTTCTCTGGCTGCGTGATGAGCACTACTTCTGCAAAACACTATTCTGTTAACTTCTATGCCTCCTTTCTTCCTGTCCAGCAAGTTGTTTTTGAAGTGAACATGAGGTGGATTCCTAGGTGGAAACCCTGGTGCCAGCTTATTTGTTGGTGCTGAGGGGGAGAGGGATGCTGATCCTGCCTCTCTTCCCTTGTGCTTGCACTGGTGCCTGTTCCATAAGACAATTAAGAGAATAAAGCAGTAGGACAAGACTAACTTTTTTTTTCTGCTTGTTTTGGAGAGTTGAGTTGGCCTTTTGAAGGGTCTAGAGAGCAGAGTTGGCACAAAGTGGCAGGGTTTCATAACCAGAAGCAGGCGATGTGAGAAAATATTGAGCTTCCCTGGCTCCAGCACCAGTGAAACATAAAAGCATCTTGCCCACCTTGTTGGAGCAGTGGGATCCAGCTTCTGCTTACGGTATTGCTCCTCCTTGCTTATCACTATGAGACTTTGGGTGCAGTTCTGTCACCTGTGCTAATCTGTGAGCTAGCAGCAGTTAAAAAGTAGGACTGTCTTGTGGTGAGCCAGTGTGGGGTGGCAACCATGGAAAGTGGTGTTACTTTCAGTAGCTGAAAGCCCTTTGAGCTTGGCTTAACTAAACAGTAAAAGCAAACCTCTTGTTTTCATGAGGGAGCCCAAGCTGAAGGATGTTCTGTTTTGCTTTTCAATTGAGAAGTCTTTAATAATTATTATTATTAGTTATACTGAAACAGCCTTATTGCTGATATCTGAGTGTTAAGGCAGCAGCAGCACCTGTAGTGGCAAGAGAAGGAAAAGGGAGAGAGAGGGAACCGTTTAAGTTGCACAAAGGTCTTGCTTTCAACATCAAGCTGACATTTGATTGGGACTTTTCTACTTGGAAGGGTCATAACGCTTTGGTTTAGAAAATCTTGAGAAAGAAAATGCTCCTCCTTGCATACAGTTTGTGTTTTGTGTGGTATGGTGCAAACTATACTGGTGTTAGGCTCTGCCAGCTGGTTTCAGAATTGTGGGAAGATCTTTTTAATTTTCCTATTGAATGAGGTATTTGAGACGGGGTGAGGGTCAGGGCTTCCATCATAGTAGGAGCTACAAAGGAAGGTGACACATTTACTTGATGTCTAAATAGAAAACATGAAAAAAAAGTGTAGTGGAAGAGTGCAAAGAGAGAGGATGTTGGAGAAGCAGCTGCATGGATGTTGCTTAGAATGTATTTCAAAGTCAGTAAATTCATAGTTCAAGGTAAAATGAGATCCAGCTCTCCTGTGCTCTACAGCATAAACTGTGACAACTTTGACAGTGCCAAGTCCTCGGATTCTGTTTGGATGTGACTGGCGACAAAAGCAAATGTAAAAGACTGGATACAATTTTCAGAAGTGTTTAGGACAGTCAGTTTTTAAGAATAAAATTCAGGCAGTTAAACGTCTTGGAAAAACCATGAATTTGAGAATTAGGAAATCATAGAATGGTTTGAGTTGTAAAGGTCGTTACAGGTCATCTAGTTCCAACCCCCCTGCCATGATCAGGAACACCTCCCACTGGATCAGGTTGCTCAAAGCCTTATCCAGCCTGGTTTTGAACACTTCCAGGGATGGGGCATCCACGAATTCTCAGAGCAACGTGTTCCAGTGCCTCACCATCCTCATAGTAAAAAATATCTTCCTAATATCTAATCTAAATCTCCTCTCTTTCAGCTTAAAACAGTTACTCCTCATCCGGTCACTGTACTCCCTGAAATCTTATTCTTCAACTGATCTAATTGTCTTCTTGTCAGCTGTTCCAATATAAGTTTGTTTTAAATGGTAATTGGTTCCAGGCTGAATGTCCAACTTCAGCTCCTGGACACTTTGTCTGCTAATTAAGTTTCATCCCTTAAAATATTATTCTTTACATCAGAGCTTCTGGAGTCTGATTCTGTTGTCTCTTAACTTTTCCCCTTACAGACTGAGCCTCTTAAACTAGATTGCGAAGCAAGTTTCTCAGAACATCCATTGTTACAGCTGTTCCCTGAGCTGTCCTCAAGGCAGGTGGAGTGATGGTGAGGACTGAGTATCCTCCTCTTAACCACAGTGAAAACAGGATGACACCCTTGCAGCTATTCAGTTTTTAAGATACATGCTCATGTTGTACTTTGGGCTTTGTAATAGAGACAGTCAGCTTTTAGTCAGTACTCTGAGAGGCTCTGAGTCGGTGATCCTGAGGGCTGGAACATCTTCCATCTTCCTTGGCTTCCAGCAAATCCAGCATAGCAAGGTAAATCAGTGTTGGGTCAGTAGGTGATAAGACAAGGGTTGTTTTTTTGGGATGAAAACAATAAACAAAACCCTGCTCAATGTCCACAAGTAATGCAGGCTGCTGATTTGAACTGATACTCTTGAGGGTCTCCTCATTTTGCTCAGGGAACATCCCAAATATTTGTTGTGCATCTGGGATCTCTCACCTGTTGCGGTTCCCATTTTTCAGAACAGGAATATGTTCTGGAATAGATCAAAATATTCACATAGCATGCTGGTAAATCTTAAGACACATGGGGAAAGTGGAATAAGGGATGCAGACGTAGCTCAACTACAAGCCAAGTGGCACAGAGCAGATGCCAAAGCCCACTTTCTTTCCCTGTTAATTTGAAGTCTTTTAACAGCGAGGAGCAGGAATTGTCTTGTTTCATCTGATTTGAGATGGAAAGGCATGGAGACTGTACAAGAAGAGGTTGGATCATGAACGGTAAGAATAACATATGGATAGGAAGTTAACGCTTGGTTGTTTTTTACAAACAGTGGATGAGAAGGCAAAGAAAGGATGTTTTCAGGTACCAAGTTTAAGACAGAAGTACTGCACACTGTTGAAAAGTATTCTATGGATATGAAAGCCTTTTCTGTGAAAATAAGGGCAGCAAAACATGCAAACAAGTAGAACATGCAATAGGAAGTCTCCAGTCAGAGACTGATGGAAGCTTGAAGGGCAGGTGGTGGAAATATTACTCAGTGCTAATCTCATCCCTTTGATCTTTCCTTAGGCGTTTGGTTACTGGGTTGTTTTGTCCTTCAGCTGGAAACTGTTAGCCAGCATGGACTGAAGTACCCTGGGTAGCTCATACCTGAGGCTGGATGAACATGCAGGTGCACAGAGCATCTTGGGGAACAGCAGGCTCAGTAAGTAACAGTGCATGGCCAGGAAGGTGTGAGGTGGTGGGGCCAACTGAGCACACCCAGCAGTAAGAGCACACCCAGCAGTAATTACCAAGCAGCTGGTATTTCATATGCCAGGTGGAGATCTCATCTCCAGCTCTTGTTTCAAATTACCTTTCTTTGCTTCAGCTTACTTACAAAGTGCTCTCCTTAACCTTCTCTGTAAAATGTAAAATGTTTTTTGTTTGATTTTGATGTTATAATTGCAAATGGTTGCAGAAAGTTTTTAACTATCAGATATCCACCTAAAAAGAGGAAATATGAAAAAAATGAGCCTAGGAAAGATCAGGAAAATAATTCTTCATTTTATTGTGAACAGCAGAAGTCTAGTGCCTTCAGGCATCAAATTCCACATGCTATTTTAAGAATTTTCTTCCTATCTGAAATTGCTGCATATATAAACCCATAAGAATTGGTGTTCTCAATAGTCTCTTAGGTAGGAGACAGCGTCTTTGGCATTCTGCTGTCTCTTCTTTACCCAGTCCCTAAGGACAACCTTCAAGAGCTTCTGAAGAAAAGTGAAAGACTTGTGAAAACATTCCATGGGATTTTCCATTAGCCTGGGTGATCTTTGTGCTGCATCTGAATGTAGACCTTTATTAACAGTGCTCACAGGTAGTCTTGTATGAGCTTCTGAATATTCTTAGCCGGCACAGCGGGTCCTGGTTCCAGATGGGGCACCCTGGGCTCCACTGCTAGAGAAACGATGGCAAAAATGGGAAACGGCTTTTGCAACCTGGGAACTCCTGCACTGTGGGATTGGTGGGAACCAGCCCCACCATTTTTGTTAAGTGCTAGTACTGTACTTTTGTGTTGAATTCACATGGATGAGAACGATTTCTGGCAATGAATCTGAACACATACCCAGCCTGTGTGGAGCAGAACTGAGCCTGGCAGGAGAGCCCAGCAATGCCCCTAAAGCAAGGACCACCAAGTGATCTTTCTTTAATCTTTCTGGAAAGATTTTAAAAAAATGCAGAGCATTAACATTAAGAGGAAAAGGCATATCTTATTTAGACCTGGTCAAATAAAAGGTCATTTCATGGAGGAAACAAATTGTTGGCCCAAGCCCATGTGAGCTGAATGTGACCTTCTAGCCTGCTCGCTCCGTTCTGGCTTTGTCTGAATATTTCTGTGGGAGATGGCATTCAAGTCAGCCTCACTCCCTGCATTGTCAAAGGCTGGTATTGAGCTGGTGTTGCAGTACATGAAGAGCTCCGTTTGTGAGATGCTGCTTTCTGTTTTGTCAGGGGCTACTTTTCAGGACAGAGGAGGTTGTTGCTCTTGCCCCTCACAGGCAAGATCTGTGGGGATTGTGCATGCAAAAGAGGCTTGTCTGAGTGTAAGATATCCACTGAGAAAATGCTTGTGTCTCTGCTTCTCTGGATGGTATGGTTAGGTTATCTCTATGTTCACCTCTACATACTTGCCCACTTATTTTTTTTTATCTGTGGGAAGTGGCTTTCCCTTTCCCAGCAGACAATCTCCTGCTTGCCTGGTGTCCATCATGGGGAGGGTATGAGCTCTGCATCCTGCTAGCAGCTCCCTTTTCTTTGTCTGGGTGCACTGGTGCTCAAGTTTCCTTAGGAAAACCAGAGATGGCAGCAAGACAAGTTTCCTGCTGGTTCCCTTGTTCCAGTTTCCTCCGTTTGGCAGAACATAATTTGAATATTTTTTTTTCTCACAACGATAATATTGGCTTGCAAAGAACAGCTCTTAAATTAGCCCAGAGGAAGTGGGAAGAGAGAGAAAGCTCACTGTGGGGATTTGGTCTGATGTGTGTAATAAACACCAGCTCTACCTGATTTGACTGATGAACCCTGTCATATGCACAGCCCTCTCCTTAGTTTGTTTTTGTTGTTTTAATTAACTTTTGGCAGCTATGCCAAACAAGTTCTGCATCTTTTTCCAACTGCTGCTGCAAAGTTACAGTGAAGCTCTTTGGCAGTAACTTCACCTGGGAGGCTTGGGTCCATCCAAGGAGCATCCTATGAAACCTAAGGCCTGTGTGAAAGTGCCAAAGGTTCAAAACATCTCACAGCAGTGACCATTTATCACACTTTCCTAAAACACTTCTACTTCATATTCTCCCCACTATTTTGAGCAGCTCAAAGACCTACAAATCTGCTGTTCTTACCACTTCTTTGGGACATTCTTGTGCTGTTTGGCCAGAGATGCTCTTGATGGACATGGACTGAAGTGAGGGAGCTGGGAAGGGCAGACTTGGGCCCTTCAGCCCATGTGAGTAAGGGCCGGGCATGTGTGATGCTGGCACTGTTACTGGTGCATCTGCAGGGTTGGGAGGCAGGGGCTTCTCCTCAGTCCTGGAGATTGTGGAGCAGTCAAGTTGCTGCAAACTGAGAGGAGTCCCTGGGTTGTCCCATGGTGCCTACCAGGGATTAAAGCATCCCAGAGCATCTAACTGATGGGAAGGGGGGGGGGGAGAAAGTCAGCCCACTTTAGTGCCCTGCAGCATCTATGGGCAAAGCAGGATTTAGCTCACCTGCTTAAGGAACAGAGTGTTCTCCTCCGAATACCTCAATCACACAGCCCTGAGGTGCTGACAAGGGCAGCTTTTGAACCTGATTGTAAATCCCCCAGACTCTGCTTAAGATGATGTGCTTAAGGAAGATGACTTTGAAGCCACCCATTTTTGAGCAAATCTGTCTTAAGGAGACGGAGCCGCTCATGTGTTCCTGGGTGCTTCAGCCTTTGCTTAGGGTCCCAAAGAACAGCAGCAACAGCAAGTTTCATCCACTGCTGACTTTCATTAACCACATGAGAAATGGGTTAAGCAACCTCAGGCAATAAAATGCTGCAGGCTGCTGCGAGGCTGTCATTGGTGGAGAGGCTCTGTCAGCTGGGAAAGGACACTACTGTCTCACAACAGTGAACCTAATCAAGTTATAAATAACTCCTTATTGTTCGAAAATAACAGCAAGAGGTAATTCTTTCTTTCTTCCTTTTCTACTTGTCTCCCTTTTGGATAGTGTCAAAGGGATTTGGTTATTTGCAGCACAAAAGCAGAGCTGTCTGGGATCAGTGGCTGTAAAGTGGAGGAGACAACAGGCAGGGTGAGCACACAGAGAGAAGTTCTGGTGTATCTGGTGGTTAAACCTGATGCACAGGCGTGAGGTGGGGTCCCCAGCTACAGAGCTGCAGGACAAGTTTTCCAGCACTGCTGAGGTTCAGGGAAGCTCCCTTACAGCCCAGTTTTGTCAGACACCTGGTCTCCCTTGCTCAGAAGGTGCTCGGTCACCACTCTTGTAGGCTGCTCTTTTGGGAAGTAATTCGAGAAATGTTCATCCCAGTGCCTCGTAAGCTGTTCATGATAAGTGATTTTCAACTGGTCCTCTGCTCTACCCTGTCTCTATAGATGTTTCCATTGAAATCTGGTGGTGGTGGTGGTGGACAAATCTTAAGAAACAGATTGTTCACGCTGGCCTGTGGGAAAAAACTATTCAGGAATCTCTTTTGCTTATTGCATGAACAATAGAAAGCTATTACTGGCACTCACTGAATCCACTCAGGTGTCTATGTTTGGTGTGAGCATACTTGCCCCAGGCCTGGGTGAAGGCAGGTGTTATCTTATACAATGCAAAAGCAGCTTCTAAAATCACTGTAGTACACAATGCCTTGAAATTGGCTGCTGTCATCCCAGGTAAGAGAGTGCTGTTGAATAGGGGTGATTTGTTTGAACTAACATCTGTTGATTGCGTTGGCCAAAGCCCCTGTAAGGAATACAGATGTTTAGCAGATGGTCTGCGTCCTACCGAATACCTTTCAGAGATGTCAGACCTCCCGTAGTCCAGGGTCACACACACCAACCTCCTGGCTGCAGTAACAAATTTTCTTCATTAGAAGTGCTGGTATCTCTCCTATTTTAATAAGTTTCTTAAATCTGACTTGCGGTGTTTAATAGTTAAATGATTAAATGGTGTTAAATGGTTGCTCAGTCTGGCTGCAGACTGTGGGTCATTATCCACGTTCAGTTTAGTAAATTCTTAACATTATCTGGTGTCTGAGAAGATCGAAACCATGGAACTCTACAGTGGCATTTTGAAACTGCTTTTAGGTACAAAGCAGTGCTCTACCTGCTCCATGTTAATCGTGGGATAGGAAGAAAAAAAGTGATTATTCGAACACAAAAATATTATGCTATTGTTACACTAAGGCTGAGATGCCTCTTTTCCATCCAATCTCAGAAGCAGCTCTGTACCAGGTGGTAGTTGAGCACAGTGATGTAAAAAGGAAGAACCAGAGAGACAATGAGAAGAGGAAGCAGCATGCACAAACTGGAGCAAAGCTGAAGGGTACAGAATCACACTTTTCTTTGCGAGTATTGGACAGTTTGTTCTGTGGCTGGGTAGAGGTGCACTTACTGACGCTTGGAGACAAGCTTTTTCAGTCCAAATGTTCAAGATACATGAATTAATGTCTGTATGCATTGTCTTTATCTCCAACAGTTTCAATGCTAAAAGGCTTTGGGATACAGATAAACTAGTGGGCAATGATCTTTTCCAATTCTTGAGAGGGATTTGCAGTTTATTCTGCTGACTGCAGATGCTGATCCTATTCATAGAAATTTAAGAATTGTCTCTCCCCTTCCTTGCATTCCTCACAACTTTCCATTTTTGTACATTATTATTTGCCATGATTGTACCTGGCTGTTTTCTCAAAGAGTACCAGATAATGCTGCAATTTTAAATCTTGCCTTGTAGTTCTTGGGGAGTCTGAATCTGGCAGAAGGGACGTCTAGCCCTTCTTTTAAGGTTACAATCCAGCCCCGAGTCATGGAAGCATGAAAACAAGCATATTTTGGCTTGTTGCACCTCGGTGTGTTTACATTGCAGTAGGCACCCACTGCCTCTGGAGCAGTGCGGGACGAGGGCTGTGCTGTGGTAGATGAGCCTGTTTGCTTGGGGAAGGTTCTTCTCATCCAGGTTTGTGCATCGCGAATTCCCCATGACCTCAAGAACCCTGCTTTGCTGCCACTCTTGCCTCTTGGATGAAGGGAGGATGTCAGGTTCTCAAGCAAAACCTGTAACAGTAAACATATTCTGCCAAAAACAAAAGCTAAAGCTGGTAAATACTTGAATCCTGTGCCAATATCTCTGGGGTAGGTGTTCCTGGGGAATCCCATTCAAGCCCTCACTTGGGGAAGTGGAAACGGCAGGAGAGGGGGAAGAGACCTCTGGCTCCTCAATTCTCATTGCCTTTTGTTTTCTTGAACTCTAATTCCCAAAGACAAAGCTGTGTCTGGCTGTGCGTCTGATCCGTGCTGTAATCAAAGGAAAATGGAGGAGGAGATGATCTCTGAAGAGAGTTGAGATGACTTTGCTTTGCAGGGATCTGATGAGATGCCATTCATTACTGCATGTAAAGTGAAAGTGCTTTTTCAAGTCTCGGATAAAGGTACTTTAAGAGTGCTTGTGCTTTGACTTAGTGATGGCTGGGGGGGGTGGAGCCTTCTCTGCAGCGCCTATGACTTGGCATTGTTTTCTCTCTGCTCCTCTCTCGGGATGGAAGGGCAAGTGGAACAGGATATTAGAAAATACCACAAAATAGAATGTTAAGTTTGGCTTAATTAAAAAAGACTACGTTGTTGGAATTATTACTTGCTAATTCTCTTGAGACTAATTTGATGGGAGATTGGATTACTACAGGCCCTGCCCTGATCTGAATGGATGGCATTGTTTTAAATGACAGCTCTGAAGTTATGCATGTGTGTGTGTCTCAGTGTTAATCAGATCCTGGATTTCATAATTTCACAAATTAAATTCCCTGTTTTATTCAATTAGTGTGTTAAAGATGATTCACATTGCTTCTTGCTGCTCTGACTATGAAGCCTGATTACACACAGCATTCTCTCTGTTCACGGCACATCCAGGGACCAGGGAGCAAAGCCATGTTCTGCTGGTGGTGGCTCTCCAAACGTGACAGTGAACTCAGAGAAATTCTCATTTGGTTTATCATGCAGCTCAACATCTCGACCTGTGTGTGGCTGATCTCACTGCAGGGACTTGTAATCATTTCCTTAGGTACCTCCTGCCTTTGCATGCCTATGGAGCAATGTATAGAGCCACCTGTGTGTGAAGATGCTGTGCTCAGCATGGCTGTTGGCATCTCGGGATGCCTTACCACCAGCCAGGGTGTGTTTGTGCAGATCGATCACCACTTTCTCGGTCTTGGATGTGATAACTGAATGTAGAAACCTGTGTGTTCCTCTCAAAAATACAAGCCATGGGAGAAAAGGAACCTGTTTCATGGAGGAGCTGATGGTGTGAAGGGTCCAGACTGTCTTTCAGACTACATTAAAATGTCTTTCAGACCACCACATTAAGGGTTGTCGATTCAGCTACCTTTATCTTGAAAAGATTTCTGAGAGCTTTGCAGTATTGAACATGTCAGAATCTCCTGCCTTCCCCTTTTTTTGCTACTAGCTGAGCAACTTAAGAAAAATAGTTAACCTCCTAGAGACTGGGTCCATGGAGATATTAAATAGGTCAAGGGACTCACAGCTGGTTGCTTCTGTTAATGCTTTCTTTTCCCTTAAAATATGGATTTACAGCAGACACCTGACACCTGACAGATGACATCGAGGTCAGTGTTGAGTCTCATTAGCACATACCTGAGTGATGCTCTGCATCTCTGCATTCTGGTCCCTAGCAGACAGCTCTGGGCCTTGGGGGAACAAGGGACACAGGCCCAAGGCGTGGTGGACATCTTTATTGTGGTTGTTGGCAAAGACTTGCATTTTTTCCTGCGAAGTTTCTGCTCTCTTTGTGGATTAAGGTTTAAACCAGGTTGAAGTAACTTGTTGAGTTGTAGTTGTGAAACAGTGGCCATCCAGGTGTTGTGTGTCCATTTTTGCCTGCAAATGCCACATATTTGACATGCAGGTTGTGGTTTTGGTGGCACCACTGCTGGGTACAGACAAACCTTGCAAGGAAGAGAGCAGTGAGGACAAAGGGCTGCTACCGTTAGCAAAGATATCTACAAGAGTTGGGACAGCCACCTTCCTGCTTGTGTCTACCCCTCCCTGCCCTGAGATGGTGGGAAAGCACCAGTTGTGGTCGTCGGGGGGGGGGGGGGGGGGGGGGGCATCAATCCCCTTTTCTGTGCCTGTGTGTAGAACACGTTCACAGGCTTTTTAAACTCAGTTCTTTCTAAAGAAAATGCCTTTAGTCTCAATGGCTGGATAAAGACGCCAAAGCTTTTGCTTCTTAAGTCTTATGAGGCCTCTTTTGCCTCATAAGAGAAGCGTAATTTATTCAGCAGTCTTTCTCCATGTCCTTTCACCTACACATGCAGAGGACCACCAAACACCTTCCCCACCTGTTCCAGAGAAGAAAGAGACAGAAAAGCGATGGGTAATATATCTGACTGTATTTCAAAGTTGCTGATTGTAAACAAACCTCATTGAAGAAATAAAATCACATGACAAGATATCAGAGTGACACTATAAATCCATTTTGTTATTGTTGCCACACTTCACATTTTTGGAACTCAGAATTTAGCTCATGGTGTACAAAACTTGTAAAAATTTATTGCAAGCGTGCCTTTGTGTAGAACAAAACCGGTGTCACAAAAGTAGTTTCCTGTCCCATGCAGAAACACAGTTGTGTATGTCTTACCGTGAAGAGGTCACACACCTGCATTTCCTGAAAGACTTGGCTGTTACAAAATTGCTCTGAGAAGTTTTTCTTTTTAAAGGAAAAAAAAAAGCAATTGCAGTGTATGTTTTACCTCTGAAATTTACACTTGTATGGAAATCTTTAGAATCATAAAGAATATGGTACTTTGCAACACAACTGCAGTCGCTGACATCGTGAGCACAGCCCAGGGGAGTCATCTCAAAAGCGCTCAGCCAGCTAAGGCCCTTCTTTGCGTTTGGTACCATCACTGCATTTGATGGAATGTAAGTTGCATAAATTGAAAATAAATTAAAATGAAATGCAGAGGGGGAGATTCCTTTTCCAGAATCTCCATTGTTCTTGTTTCTGCTGTGGCACTTCCTCAGCCTGTCGCTCTCATGCTGTGCTGACATGCAGCGCTGACATGCAGCGGTGCTTTGACTCCAAGGTTGATGACTACTGAACATGTTTTGTATAAGGAAAGGCATGGAGTGAGGCCAGCATTGTAGCTAAAGTTAGGTTTATGTTGCAAAAGCAGCTATGCAGACTGGTTGTGTTAAATATCAGCTTTTTCTTTTTAATTCAAAGGCAGCAGGGGAGGGGGGGGACACATGCTAGAAAAAATTAGTTAGGAGGGATTAATTAGCTTCTCAACCTCTGAACTTTCCTCTGCCTCCTCAAACCCACTGTTCCCCTTAAACTCCTCCCTGTATCGGACTTGTGCTGATTAGCTTCATGTATACGGGATCAGATTAATCTCTGGCATAAATCTGTGTTTTGCTATCTCTACTCTCACCCCAGACCACGGGATCAAGTTATTTTTTATTTCAGTACTGAAATGCCAGGTAAAGATTTGGCTTACAACTAAGAGAAATTCACATTGCAAAACTAAGTCCAAAAGACTTGCAATTTGTTTTCCGTCAAAAGAGTAACTCTTTCATAGAGAGGTGTAAATTGTCCAGCAGTCCCGTTTTTGCATACACCTTGACACAGATTAAATGGAGAGTAAGACCACCAAGTTACTTTGATACCAAGTGTGTTGGGTTCTGGACAGATGAACCTAGTGTACTGGGCTTTGCTTTTCCGTTTTGGTAACTGCTGTAAATAGGACAAAATGCTCTGTTTGAAGACCAGAGCTTGCTGTTCAATACTCAAAGAGTAAAAGCAGTCGCCAGCTGCTATAATTTAGAACCAGAGTTGCCAGGGCTGGGAGCTAAACCCTATGGGCCTGGCATCTTCCATTTCCTAGGAAAACTTAGGAGACTAGTTTGACTATGAAATCTGTTTGTTCAAGGAGCTCACATCCCAAATTGCTCTCATTTCTCCCCTCTTTGTTTATCCAGTCAGGCCCTATAAATTGTGGCCCTACAGGACTGTGTTACAGTCCTTTCCCACTAGGTTCTTGATCCAGACCCCCCACATATTCAAAGGTTGTTGCAGTTACACCAAATGAACACTTTTGCAGAGTGAGTGATTTTGGTTTTATGGATAAGATTTTTGCACTACACATTGAGTGGACGACCTTGACATCGACTATAAGCAATTGTTACTTCAGAAGGGTGATACCAAAGGGATTTACTACTTAAGGCATCAAAGCAGAAGGGTTTTAAAAAAATCCAAACCACCAAAACCACCCCAGATCCCATCAAAGACTCCTCCTTGACAGTGATACAGAGCTGAGGAATGTTGCAGCCATTCCAATGGGAGCAGAGGGTGCAGTGGTTCAGATACCTGTTCTGGGTCCTTGTGAACCTGACGGGCAGCACTAATGGGGCAAAGCAGGCAACACCTTCACAGTGATTGCAATTAGTATAGGCTTCAGAAACAATACCCTGTTTCATCTGAGATTTGCAGTATAGCAGGATGGATCAGTAAAGTAAAGTAATACTATAAAAGTACACAAAGAACCTGTGGGATGATTTGGATATGCTCTAAATGCACAGAATGAGGGGACCAAAGGAAAGCGTAGGGCAGGAAGCTTCTCCAGGGCTAGATTTCTGAAGACCCAGAGCTGTCTCTCAAAAGAAGAGGAAGAGACCCTGTTTGTATAAAGCACAGATATTCTCAGCTGTTGCCCAACAGTGAGACAAAGATATAGGGGCTTTTCCAGTTCATAATGCTTCTGGAAACAAAGGTAGGTTTGGGAAGAACTGTTACAAGAAGGAACATATATCAGGTAGCACTGGTCATCAGCGTGCATTTGAGCAAACTATGATGTGATCTGTCTGTGCCAAATCTCCTAGCTAAGGAGAGACAAATATATATGTTTTGAGCTTAGAGTTCCTTACCTTTGTGAAACATAGCTAACAGTCCTTTGACACTTGAATGTTTTTCTCAACCAGATTGAGATGAGCTCTTGTTTTACAAACAACTCATCTCACAGCTGTTCTAGCAACAAGAAAGTGCTCTGGTAAATTCTGCGACAGAGATGGATGGAAGACTTCATATTCCATCTAAGCTTCAGTGACTTTTCTCAAGTAATTATTTGTCTGAAATTCATATTGATTGCTGGACTATAGCAAAGCATCATATTCTTTATTTATCTTCTCTAAAGAGGTCAGGCTGCTATGCTTTATCCTGTTTTCTCTGACCTTCAGCACAACTTGATTTTGACTCATTCCAGCTTATATGGAGCAAGGAACCTGTGCTGCCAAAGTCCCACAGCTCTTACTTCATGGTGGAATGATGTTTGGCACGCTTTCATTTGTGGTTTGGAAAAGTGCATTTGAACAAGGACCAAGTCACTGAAAATGCAGTACATGGACTTAATCAGCAGGAGTGCAAACTCCACTTTACGGCTTCATCACCCGCTTACCTGTGCTGTGCTTCAGTGCCTGATTAAGAAAGGGGAAGCTCCTACTTGAGGAGCTAATGATGTCTCATGAGTGCTGAGATTGTTAAAGCACTTTGCAATCCTTGCATGGAAAGTAGCACAGATGCACAGAATTATCAGTGCAGCCTAATCCCCACTTGTCACTAAAATCAGCTCCAGGACTAGGGGATTCTGAGACACATAAGACAGATAGTGGAGGCTTCTTTCACTACTCATCAGCTCAAGGCAGACTACTAAATAAATGTTAGAAGGACAAAAACATCTTCAGAAAAAAGAAAAGGCTGCATAAGTATAGCTGGAGGTAAAGAATGGGAATGCTGGTTTAAGTTAGTGTCCTTAATGTCAATCTGGTAACAGCTAAGTTATTTTTTCTCTGCAAAGTGTCTGAAGAAAACTATGTTGTTCCCATTAGGGACACTGAAAAAAAAAATCTGTAAATTGGGATTCTTGGACTACCTTGTAAATGTGGAAGCTGGAGAATGGGGGCTGGAGAATGGAAATGGAAAATGGAGATGAAATTTCTTTAAATTGTGCCCCAGTGTCAAGTGCACAAGTGGGTTGAAGTAAAAAGTGGCAGAGTTTCTGCAAGCCCTTGAAACATTTTTCAACTGAGACAACAGCAGTGGAAACGATTTTATGGTGGCTTCTAAACTCTAGTGAGTGCTATCTTACACACTGGGAAAAGAAATGTTTTCCAAGAATGGATCATGGCAGGACAGAGATTTCTTGAAAGAAGTCCTGTGCATAGAAGGTGACCAGTGTGTTTTGCTGATGGTCTTGGTTCTTTGAAACAAGAGTTTGCATACCATAAATAGGTAATTTTCAGTTTTCAGAAGCGTGTGTGAATGAATGTCAATTCAGCAGGAGAAACAAACCTTCCTGGTCCCTTGTTTACTTTAGCTTCAAACTGTGGGTGTTTTGCCTGGAAAAAATGTAGAGACCTGGTTGGCATTTCCACTGCATTTTAACTCCTGCTGAGCTCTAAGGTCTCTTACCCAGATTGTCTCAAGGCAACACAAAAACCCCAAACTAATCCAAACTTGCTACTGTTTCACAAACCACTGCACAACTAACACACACATGCACACTATAACGAGTATCCTTGCACTACTTTGAGACTAATTTCCTTTTGTCCTTTATCTGGGAGAAGCTTTAATGTTACAAGCAGGGAGAATGAAATCTGAGTAAGCCAGTTTGCAGTAAAGGAAATGCTACAGAAACTGAGATGCATTTAAACTTTTGCCTTTTAAAAATTATTCAGTTTCTTCCTTAATTACTTTGCCTTGTTTGTAGTAACATAGAGAAAGTGCAAGATGCTTTTTCAACACGGAGAAATCTTAACTTTCCCCACCCCTATCCACTCCCAGTCAATAAATGGAGAAGATGAGGTGGAATAGTCAGCTGTGGATATAGACTATGCTTTGGTGGGTTTTGCTTGTTGGCGGCGAGAGCCAGAAGTCAGGCATTTTGTACATATAAATATATATAAATATTTTTGCTCATTTATGGAATGTTTGTGCATGTTTAGGGCACCAGTTCAAAATGATGAGGGATGGTTAAGGCTAAGAAAATGAAATTCATTGCAAAGCTATAATTTTGTCTTCATTTATCTCCTTTACAAAGGAGACTAAAGCATCTTCCCTGTAATAGTCAGCCACTGCGTAATCCCCCGTCAACACCAATTCTAGGGAAAACTACTCAGGACCCAGTCCCTGAGGCAAAAAAAGTTAGGACCTCACAATTTTAGCTCAAGTAATTCACACATTTAACAGCAAATATTAGTGGAAAATTAAACATTCCAAAGTCTTGGGCGTACTGCCACCTGAAAAAAAGAAAAGCCATTTTTCTGTACAAGAAGGCCTAGATCCCAGCCTTTAAGCATACATAAGGAATGTAACAACTGGCCAAGGGCTCCAGATCTATTTCAAGGGTCTACAACATAGCTGGAGAGTGCTGTGCTTGCTGCTTGTAAGTGTCAAGTGACTCACAGAAGGTCCTGCAACCCTCTCCATCTCTGCTGGAGGGATGTGCATCTTGCAAAAGCTCCAGCATCACAGGGGAACGCAAGGAAGCTCAGCTCCCGGCAGTTACAGTTCATTTGAACGGCCCCACCAGCAAAGTTCTAGTCAGACCTCTCCCTACTGCCCCGATTTTGACTATGACATAGACTTAGAGGACTGGCATTGTCTGAAGTAGGGAGATAACACTACAAACAGCATTTGCTTCCAGGTACCTCTGTGGAATTTCCTAAAAAAAAAAAGGAAACCATGGCCTTATATTGCTGTCCACTTGTTTTCCACGCTAGCATCTCTCCCACTTGGAATACTTTAAAAATTGACAAGAACCAGCTACTGCACACACTCAGTCTGAAAAGGGATGGTCTCAGTTCTCTGCAGGGTCAAGAAGTTTGGAACTCATCCTTGGGTTCGTATGCAGCTTGGCATTGCAAAGCACTAGAGTGGCACAAACTCTCTCCTTCTTTTTGAGATTAGAAGGCCACAAAGTTTTGTTCTTTCTCACACATTTCCTGGATGGAGACCTTGTGGACTGAAAAGTGAAAGGGAATGCTTAGGAAACCCACTGCTGTACATTGTGCAGCTGGTGGGCAGAGTAAGATGTGAGGGACAGTCTCCAGACTGTATTGCAAGCATAACCACTGTGCAGTTGGCCATCCTCTTGCTTTCCCTGCAGCCAGGTGAAATCTGCCAGTCTACTCCAAAAAAAATAAGACTCTGGTGGAAACAGAAACATGCTTTTTGGGCTAGTCAGAAATTTACTAATCCCTGCTGGAATTCTTCCTCTGTGATGATTTACATGCTATGCATCTGTACATCCCATAATGATGAAATCTGGGGAGGTCTCAAATTCATGTTGGTAACCTCTATTGTTTCTTGCCAGATAGATACATGTAACCTGGTGAGCTTTATACGATAAAAAAATAAATCCATCCATCCATCCATCAATCACTCTTTCCATTCCTCTTGAACCAAACCAAATCATTCTTTGGTAAAACTTTTCAGGAAATGCTAGGCTTGGGGACCTAAAACCATCTGGTCCTCTAAGCAAAATCGTTTCTGCTCTGTAAGTTAACACAATTCTGTTTGTGTCCATCACTTGTAACCTTTAGATTATAGATTTTTTTGCTGATCGAATTGTGGACTGAAATCAATAATGTGTAGAAGGCAGGGAATTTCACCTCAGTATCAGTTCTCCCCCTTTTCAATCATATCTCTCTGTCTTCGCATTGTTTTCTAAAGCTTCAGCAGCCTTCAGATTCCACCAGCACCAAAACATAGCGTTTCGGCCATGGGCACCAGCTAATTAAGATGCTGGTCCTCTACACTATTACTCAGAACAGGAGACCTCTTTGGTCTTGCTCTGGTTAAGTAAGGTTTAAGGTCTGGTTGCAAGGGGACTTCTTTCTTTTTGTGAATCACAACGCTATGTTACTTTGCTAAACAAGTAGTGTGCTTAATTACCACTACTGTGACAAACCCTGAATTCTAACAAGAAGAATTCCTACAGAACACCCCGCAGTGTTAATGAGTAACACAGTGCTATTAGTGACATTTTTTCCTGCCAACTGTGTGCCAAATGAAGTTCTAAAATGGACCAAAAAAGTCTTAATAGTTACAAAAGGAAAATAAATTGTTGTTCCTAAAAACTTAACAGTCCATTACATTAGATTTTTAAGCAGCCTTTAAGATACAAGTGAAATCAAGGAAGAAAAATAACTGTTATACTCCAATTTCTCACCACTGCACTGACCGTGGCAGTTAAGATGTGAGGCAGTATTACTTACTCAATGTTTACTCAAGTTTACTCAATGTTAATTCTTACAGTATTACTCACTATTTGTTTGCGTATAAAATGTTTCATCCTGGTTAAAAAATAAAATCCATGTCACGTATTTCTATTTTAAATTCACTAATGTATTTGTTTTCTCCTAATTTTGCTGTTTTCTAACTGGGATCAAATCGCTTTACATTACAGTAATAATAATAAAAAAAAGTCAAAGGAAAAGCCTTAACTGGTCCTCAGTACCCAACTGCCTGTAAAGGTTTTGTTTGTCAATACGCTTGCTTCAGTGTTCGTCTGTCTGAACTGCTTCTTTTAGCACACTGGGAGGGCTGCAGTGATGCCTTACAGGGTGGCAGGCACTCTCAACCACAGCCCATGGTGCAGACTGAACCTTGCTTGTCCCAGAATCAAGCAACTCCAAGTAAGGTATAGTGTTTTTTGTAACGCCTGCCTAGGACTGCCGAGCTACGTCAGCTTCTGACAAGCTCTTAGCCCAAGAGGAACTTTACAAGATGACCCTGTTCAACATCACACTATTGAGATGATGACTAATTTAAGTCCTTTTCTGGTGTACAGATTCCAACAGGGCATTCACATATGCAGTTTTTCCAGTGGTGCTTTCTGCAGGACATGTTTACATCCAGCTGCTACTAGGAACAAAGTTTCCACCTCTCTAGTGGCATCACTTGGCATTTTTGAATAAGGACAGCACTGGTGGTGTCACAAGTTCCTTGCTTTCCCACTCCAGGTATGGTATCTTCTTCTGCTTACCCTCTACTCCCTGTCTACGCCACCAAGAACAAAGCATCAATGGGAGGGTGAGGTGTCTTCCAAGCCCAGAAGCTCCTTTACGAGTCTCTCGCCAAACTGTGCGCGGCTGTACCTTGTCACGTGGTAGGCCTCTGACATTTTGTAGAGGATGTAGGCATTGTTTATAGCGATGCTGATGGCAAACCAGAATACTTGTTGCCAGGTCTTGTTTGGTTTGTGAGAAATGAAATACCTAAAAGGCCAAGAGAGAAGGAGAGGGAAAAGCACTGTTCAGTCAGATGCTTGCAGTTGCGATGCAAGAAATAACCCCAGATAAAGATTCTGCAGTCCCAAAGGGGAAGTGGGCCCACGGCTTAATACCTAGTGCAAGTACCATCTTCAGAAATTTTGTACAATGCATTTGACAGCCTTTTACAGTTATGTTGCACAAATATGGAAATTTCTAGTAGTGTCTAACAGAACAGACTTCCATGCTCTCACAAGCAAAACCCTCCGCAACATTCTTACCTCTGTACCCCAACAAGTAAGTAAGAGTGCTGATACAGACTCCTTAAGCTTGACCGTGACAAACATCCACGTGATGGGAGCTGTGGGTCCAAATCCCTTCAATTTGTAATTTAAAAAAGCCTCAGGCACATTATGTTACAGTTTAGGGAAGATTGCTGATGCTTCTCCTCTTTATCTCTGTTGTGTACAGAGAATCATTTCTGCTGCTGTCAACAGTAGGTGGGAGGATGTGGGGGCAGAGCCAGAGCATATGCTGCTGGTATGTGGAACACCTCTTCATAAGGGCAGAACTAGAAAGGACTGACATCCTTATATCTAGGTTCTGACTAATTCTAGGACTGCCAGAATATTTGTGCTTTAGTCACAAGATTTCCCACTTTCCTACTTTTACTTTTTTAGCAACCAATTTAAATCCACTACCTCACCTCTTTTTCATATTGATTTCCTTGGATCAGATCCCAACATCGGTCTCCAGCAACTGCCCCCTCCTTCTTCATCTTTTCTGCTGCCTTGCCCAGAACTGGCTTGGCACATCCCTGCCATTCTCTCTCCTCAATTTTGAGTTCTTGAAGTCTTCTGCACCTCCTTGCTATTCCCACAGCCAAGCCTCATCACTGCTGTTCTTACTGTTTCTCCCTGCTACACTAAGAACTAACAATGAGGACTCCAGATGGAATTCAGGAGCCAAAAGATCTACGTTCTGCTCAAGCAGATCACTGATCAACTTTACACCCACAACTGAACAGCCCTTCCTTCTGGCTGCAGGTGACACAAATGTCACCAGGACAGATAATCACCTAAATGACACCTGATGAGAGCAAGGGAGAGCTGAGCCAGCCTGCGAGGGTTGTGGGGCTGGTAGAACCTTGTAGAATTCTCTATTTAGCCTTCAATTTGATGTGGCCGAGAACATCAGCCTGCTGGCTAATCCTCCCAACACGTCTTAAAAGTGCCCTTGTGCAGAGCCAGCTTCTGATCTTTGACTGAAACAGGAGTTTTGTCAGAGATTAATTCCATGAAAGTAGGATTGGATCCTCAGCTGCAGCTCAGCATGGAGAACTCGAACATTGCTGTAACAGAGTGAAAGACATACACACAAATACATGCACATATTCTTACTTACTTGCTGTATTTGTCGTCATATTTGCAGATATAGCTAAGGTGAGCAGCAAATGCTTCAACCGCCAGCGGGCATGGAATTTCTCCACTTTTTCTCTTAATTATAACTCCTGCATCAATTAGAAACATAACCACGTTCAATCCACATGATAGGCCTAGAAATCCAAAGATGCAATTTCTATATATAGTTTATTATAAAATAAAACTTATTGACAGTTTCTGCCCTAAAACTGAGAAGCTACTTGTAATGGAGATGCTAATTTGATTTTTTTTCCATTGGTAGTACACTGAGTGGAAGGGGAAGAAGAGAGATCATTTTTCAGTTGGAAATGAAAAGGTGCCAGACACACAACACTTTTACCATATGTTCAGAAACCCCCACACATTGCTGTAGTCCCACAGTAGCCCCCTACAGGCAGTGTATTAGTTCCTCCTCTGTTGTTTCTCAATGAGTTTAGGTCAGCTCTAGAGCCATGACTTGGTATTTTATGCTTTGAGTCTGAAGATTCCAAATGAGTCCTTTGAAATTAAATTCTTTGCATATTTCCACCCAAGAGCAACAGTACCTCCACTCCACTGGTGTTAATTGACACAGAAAGAAAATACAGTAAGAAGGATCCAAGCAGCTAAGTCCAGTCAAGGCAGAGGTGATGCTGGTGGGTGAGTCAAAGAAGCCACAACCACGGTATCTCTGAAATGAGAAGCAGCCTGATTCATTGCTGTGGGGAGCCAGAGCCCAGATGGTTCCTCCACTTAGGTTCCTCAGTGGAGCTAAACACATGTTTCTGCCTGTGAGCAATGTTCCCTGCCTTGCCTGGTCAGCTAGCTAGATAATTCAGCTCATCATGGGGGATGATTATCCTGCCTAATGCAGAAATCTGTGCTAAGGCAGCAAGTCTGCTGCAGCTACCCACTGCCACTCTGCACCGACGAAGACATGGTTCTTATATCAGGTTACTCTGAGAACAGACCCTGTTCCCTTAGATGGTGCATCTCCGACCTGGTCTCCTCTGAGACTACAGCAATATTTAGGAGTCCAGTGCTCTCCCAAGAAACTCCTCTAGCTCTTCTCCAACTTATTCCTCTTCTCCTTTGTGTTTTGCCCATCTGGGGAAACTGCTTGTAAAAGGGAAGGATAAAAAAATCCAAACTTGTAGTACTTTATTAAGGAGTCAGTTTCCCTAACTTTCACCTGTGTGTCCCTACAGGGTTTGATGGTCAGCTTTCCATGTCTACAACACACTAACAAGGATCCGTGCTCTCAGCCAGGAACAACACTACTTTATCCAGGTCTAGAGAAGCATAGGCTTCACTGCACACCTTCTCAGCGTTGCTTCAGTACAGCTACAGTTATGGGCTTTCTCACTTCTCAGTCCTTCAGACTCATTGCCTTCCTTTTGCCAGCTGTTTCACAATCATCCCTAAAATGCTGCTCACGTTTTGATTACAGATTTCACCACTTCATTCCTTCAGCTGGAAGTCTCAATTCCATCCATTATCTCTGTCAAGCTCCCTGTGCTGTCCTAGATGGCAGGCTCTACTTTGAAGTAAGACTTACGACACATACTAAATGTCATGTTACAGCTGAGCTATGCAGCAATTTATTTGGGGTCTTTAAGTCTGATTTTTCAAGAGTTCAAAATGATACCACCTCTAAATTATTCAATATACTCTTCCTTCACCTCTGCTTCCCCAAGCTGGGCATAAACACAGTGCAAGAGGAGGGGAAAAAAACCAATAAAATAAATAAATCCTTCATTAACTTCATACACTTATTGTAGTGGTTTTTTTGATCCTTTCAATGAGTCCTACAAAAATCTGGCCAGCATGAGGTAAAAAGGGCTAATATACCACCAGCCTGCTGCATCAGTGCTGCAAAATCACTTGCAATCCCACCAGGAAGGTCAGAAAAGGGTATGTTCCTGATGCCTGAATTTTGCAGAAAAAAAAAATCCTCTTTCTCTTCTCGCTCTTCTCTCTCCTTCTCCCCCTTCCTTTGAAGGATTTATAGTTCCTTTGCAATTTGCTTTGTATTCACAATCCTTAAAAAAAATGCATTGCAGTGGTAGCTATGTGGGTTTCTCACTTTCTGTTATATTCCATGTAACAATCCTCTGTTTTGAGAGCATAAATAGCTTTATAAGCACATTATTTTTATAGTCTTTCCCAGCCTTGTTTCGTTCCATAAGTCACCTCTCCAGGGAAGGCCACTGCGGGCGCTGGGTCTTTCCCAGGTGCAGGTGTCTGTGGCAGCAGTCCCAAGCCAGCTGACTCACCAGCACATCGGATGAGCTATTTCCCCTCCAGGTCCTCCCCCTGGCATCATTGTGTTCCCATCCCTGGCAGCACTCCAGGGAACACATGCCCGCACTGCAGCTGCAGCTTGCCTTTGCCTGCCTGTTGGAAGGGCCACTGGCCACAACACTCCCACCACAGAGAGGCATCAGTTTTGGAGTTTCTTTAACCTTTTTTTAAATAGGTTTTTTTAAATAAGTAAAACTTAGTAAATACCACCCCAAATAAACAAGCAGAAATACAAAGGTGTACATATGTTTGTTTCCTCAGAACACTTATTCTAAGCCAATTTGTGACTTTAGGAGCTAGAATCACGTTTGTTTATTTGTTTTTTTAACAAATGCAAGCTCAGTAGAACTAGAACTTGAAAACCTTGGCAAATGCTGAGATTGCATATCATGACGTAACAGAGGGGGTACTGCATGTCACATGTAACGTATGGCTTTTTATCAGGACTTAAAATTTGTTCCAGTTCTTTCATTATCAGAGTCAGCATTGCACAAGGTCTAATGTTCACAGTCTTCCCATCACAGTCCTCCTGCCCCATCCCCACTCTCATAATATTTGGACACAACCCCCCGAACGTCATCTCACAAGGGACATATGGAAATTTAATCTTAAAACCCTGAGCTTCCCCATCCTGAAACGTAGTTTTCAATGTCATGCTTCTTCCCCCACACTTTCCGGTTTTGGCCCAATCGCACAAGATGATTTTTTTTAGGAAATGAGGTTGTCAGCAGACACTCCTCACTCCACCTTCTCCTGGGCTAAGAACCACACCGGGACTTATAAAACTGCTTCATACAATTGTGATACCTCCACAGTATCTCCCATCTTCTCACAAGTCACTTGTGAGGTGCCAACATGCCATTTGCAGCTCTTTGGTCCTCTTGTATGTGGTCCAAGCTTTGTTTTCTATCCTTAGCTACTGTCTGTTTGGCTTTTAAGTAGAGCTGGCTGGTGAAAAGCAGCCATGAAAGCTCTTCTCAAAGAAGCTACTTCTTAAAAAGATCTTACGGTCAACAAGTTTTTTCTAATGATGTCATTGTGTCCATCCTACTGTGCAGCAAGTGAGGTTGCTGCCTGCTCCATCCTGCTTCATATGAAAAAATCGAAAAGATTATAGTTATTTCTAGAACATAGTAATGGAGATGCTGGGAAAGTGAGCACCAGACCTAGAGTGGAAAACCAAAAATACAGCCCTGTCCCACAGATGGGGAGGTTTGGGTCAGCACATACATCACTTGCTTTAGAATAAGGATAACTATTTACTCTCTTGGGGTCTCAATCTCTTTTGGTTTCTCAGTTCTTCTGTAGACACCAGGAAAACAAACTCAGGTCAAAGGTTAAGGGAAATTCAAAACTTCACTGAATTTTGTTCTAGGCATAAACTTCACACTTGATAGCAGAGTAAGCAGGACATTTTTGCAAGACTAAAGGAATAAAACCCATCCTTTAGCATGTGAGATGATATATTATGACACATTAGTTGAAAACATCCATAATAAATAACCTACTGCATCTAAGGATAGTACACATAGATCAGCTCTGACAAGTGTACTGCCCTCCTGGTGCCTCCAGCCTGGGTGCAATTTGCAGTCCAGTACAGGCAAGATTTACCTTCTTGACTTTCCTTTAAATTGTGATAAATAGATACATCCACCTCTTTTCTCATCTTAAGTCTTTTTACCATCTCTTGCCTTCTGTTTTTAAGTTCTCTCTTCATGGCCTCCTGCACCTCCATCAACAGTTACACTCAACCAAGTGCCAACACGTCAGACGATCCCACTGGTGCCAATCTCTGTCCACCTACCCTGAGTGGGTTTTATTCCCCTTTGTGCCTACCTCCTCTCCCATATTACACACGTGCTCAGCAAGTCTGTGCTACAGGCTTGCCTCAAGGATTCCTTCTCTTCCTCCTCTATATATACATGCCTTAGAGACTGTACTGGTCCAGATTCAAGTTGGTTTAGACTAGCTTTGCTGCACTCACTTCAGAGATGCCAAATGAGAGGCAATCCAGGCAATCTGGTCTCCTGCCTTCCTACCGAGTCTCCATCTGTTCCCAGCTCTTCACTAGAGACTCTCTTCCCTCAAGCACCACTCGTTAAAAAGCCAGCCTCTGTTTTCTGCTCTGATTCACCGTGAACCCTGTCAGCTGTCCCAGCCAGCATTTGGTGAGCAATGTGTTGGGCAGGTCTTGCCCATCGCATGCACAGGTCCCAATCAGTGCATGTTAAACTACCTCACACGTGCAACCTACAATCCCATCCATGCCAAAACAGACCCAAGGTTAGTCACAAGCACAACAGCTCACACCTCCATGTCCTGCTTGTAAAGGATGCTGCCCATGCAGAGTCTGCTTTTGCTACTCTAGACAACACTGATGTTTGCAGAGTATTTTTCTAGTCATATTTATGAATTATGGCCAAATGCTCCATGCTAATCTATAAAAGACAGGTAACATAGTGATAACTCTTGCCCAAGCAACGCAACTAAATAATCTAAATCCAGCAAAGTGCACAAGGGAAATAGCATAAATCCTGATGACAAACATCCCTCGTGGGGAGTAAGACTGTTCCAGGGACTGGTTTCAGCAGAACCCCCAAAGTGTCTTATTTCCTTCATGTACATATTTTCAGCATTTGTGCTCAGACACTGGTCAATCCTAGTCACCAAGTCCTTGCTCTGCTGGGGTGTCAAGCGTAATTCCTCAGGATCAGCCATGCTTTGCTAAGGTAACAAGCCTTTCTGCCAAGGCACTGAACAACATACTAAGTCAGCTTCTCAGTTTACCATACAGTAATTCAAGGCCTTAACTTTGCTTCTGTAGCCTATACACACATGTAAGAGTCACTTGGGATTCAGAACATGGGTGTACAAGATACCTTTGAATTGGTGGCTTTACATTTAAAGATTTAGGTTATTCAAAGGTTTAGGTTATTCTTATTTGTCTCAGGCAGTTACGCATAAATTTTAGTAATAAAAATGAAAAGAAATTGAAAATATTTCCACTGAAAGATGAATTTCCAAGAGTTAGCTAATCACATTGCATCTTACAGAAGTTTCCAAGCCGTCTTAAAATCATCAGTATTTTTTTAAAAAAGAAAAGATTTCAGTATAAAGAAGCTCTTTGCAATTAATTTGAACTATACAAGTTATCTGTTTTGGTTTCTTTTCATCAACTGCTAAAATCAATTTAATATACAACAGGAAGCCTTAATCATATTCACTTCTAGCAAAAAGACGTACGTTTGTGACTAAGTTTTTACTGGATGAGATAAATTAATTGTAGGATCTGCTCAGAGTTCTAAGCACATCATGACATTTATCAATTTTTCTATAGCAGCAGTCCTAAAAATACTTTGCAAATGGAGCTAGTGTAGCGTTACACAACCACCATCTTCCTTCTCTGAACATCAACAAAGATATGTTTTTTATACCCAAAAGGATCCTGCCCCCACCAGACCAGGCAAAGGAGGCTGCATTAGCAGTAGGCTTTTAACCTTTGCATGAGAAAAAAGAATAGCTGTAGGAAGACACAAAAGGGAAGTAATCACTACTGCTACTGTTTATCTAGGATGTTATGATCAAGCTCTTTGTTCAGGCTTATTATCAAATTCAATGGGTCATTTTGCCTTGTCACATAAAGCATTTGCAATTCTGAGATGAACAGTAGGAATATTGCTTACCTTGTTGAACCGGTGAATAGGCGTTGGTCAGAAAACGAAAGTGCCCTTTATTGTACCAGCAGATCAAGGACATGTTTCCCTTCATTCGTATTCTGTACTGTCCTCTGGACTGGGGAGTTTCAGGGTTGTTCAGCATGGATGGAGGTAGACCTGTGCAGTCACTCTTCCTGGCGCTCAGCAACCCACAGCAGTAAATCCCTGCATATGAACAAAAGCGTTCCCTATCAGCAAGCCATTGCATGGACCCAGAAAGCAAGAGCAGTGGAATCTGAATGACCTGAGTAGAGAAAGAGCTTGTTCTACAGTTTTCTCATCAAGCAGATATGTTAGCCAACTGGTCTTCTCCTGTAATATCAAAGATTTGGGTCCTACATGAATGTCTCTGGAAACTGAGACAAGCCTGCTTCCTTGATGAAATATCTTGACACTTCTTGCACAGTCCCGATGAAATGACAAAGAGAAGAATTCAGGGTATCATCTTCCCAACAGCAACATCTATAATCTGAGCCTTCACAACCTGTTTAAAATTGGACTGAAAAAAACCACAATGGAACAAATAAAAATCTATTATCCAAGAGAGTCTTTGATGTTTAACTAAGAGAATAAATTGTGGAGGGAGCAGGAAGGTAAGAAAAAATACAGCATCTTAGATGTTAACTGAAATAAATTCTCTTACGTGAATCCCGTGATGCTTTTAATCACAATACACAGAGCTGACAAATTCTGGTTTAATCTACCACTTCACTGTGTTGCCCAGTTCTTGATTACCAGCTCACTACTCCTTGCACCTGCATCATCCAATTTGTTAAAGAAATGCTGTTTAAGCAATTAAGAGCCACTGAAAACACGGGCTGATTTTAAAAATGTGTGTGCCAGAAGGATGGAGAATCTGAAAATACAAATTCAATGAAAATAGATTTTAGGGAAAGCAGATAAACCAAATAGTGCCGTGAGCACCGATCTTGTCCTGCAGAGACATCAGAGGATTCACAGGAGACACACTCTGCTGCTCACAGCTCTGTGACCTTTTCAAATGTGAAAGAGGCAATGAATAAAATCTAACACCACAAAACTCGTCTCAATGCAGCCAGATGGGCACAAACAAGATTTGGAAACAACATCGATAATGACAACACTTGAATGTGTCATTAGGCTGTGAAATAATAACAGCCTGTTTCTGTTAGCCCAAGAGAAGCAGATCTTCTTTATCAAATTAACTGAACTCAAGGAAATAGCTGTAAATCTTGAATGGAAACTTCCTCGGTTTCCCTAGGTTTTGCGTTAACTCACCTGAGTGGAATAAAACAATGGACATGGAAGCAGGTGATATCTGTGCACATCTTTCATGTAGCAGCAGAGGCTTATGGTAGTTTAAAGCTCATCTCTCAGCTGAGCCTGCTTGATCAATTTTTTTATTGTGCTGAATTCTGCACATTGGATAACTCGATGCTCTTACAGAGGAAATACTAAATCAGACTACCGTGTCTGGCTTCCCCTGAGCACGTTGACACTGTTCTTGGGTCTCGTTACATGGCTCTTCTGCCTCTGTCTTTCTGCACTGACCTAACCTTTTGAGTGCAGGTGCAGCCTTTGCTCTTGGTTCATACAGTGTCTGGCATGCTGAGTGTCCCCTCAACAGCTCACAGATACCACAGGAATACTAATATTATAATAAACAATACTCATTAATTGGTCTACAAGGAGCTAAGGCTTTTGCATCAGACATTTAAGACACATCAGAAGAAGGTCAACCAACACAGCAATAAGGTAACTTCATTCTGAAGGAGGAAATCTGCCCTCTGCTGGTTATTTCTAATGAATGAATTGGTGTCTGGAAATCCATTAGTTCCTTCAGCAAAAGACAACAAGAAAAGCCTGACAGCAACAGGCTTATGATCAATATAGGAGGAATATAGCTCATATAGGAGAAATATTGTTATTCCAGTGAAAGGCACTTTTTTTTTCTAATTTGTTTTGCTGAGAGGTACACGAGTGCAGGTACGTGACCTACAGACTTTGGCATTAACAGCAAACCTTTAGAAAGCTTTCTTCTAGCCAATAATAAGATCTTCTTGCTCTGATAACAAGCAAGCCTGAGAAGAATTTCCTGAGCTGCCTAAAGTTTATGGCTCACTGAAGGGTGATACTCTTTCCAGGAGACTGCAGTGGTATAAAAAACAGGCTAATAACTATATTATTGTGCTAGAGCTTCAAAACAGCAACAGCTATCTCTGAGATCTCATAATAATTAATTGTAGCCTTTCCTTTAGCTCAGGTAATAAGCCTGCAGAAAGCTTCCAGCAGATGTTTCACTCCTTATGCAGAATAATGGGAATCATTTCCTCTCTCAAGAATACAGTGCGTAACCTTCCTGCTGGATAGCCTAGAAAAGTGCAGCACTTCTGCAGATTTACTGGTATTTCTCATCATGGATGATGACCTTAATTTGTAGAGTTTTTTAAAGCCACTCAGTTACTATAGCAATAGAAGCAATAAAAAATATGTCCATCTGGCTCAATGAAGTTTTGTGTGCAATTAAATCAGAATCACAACAGGTGTTTGCCACGTACACAGGAGTGAGTGGAGACATATTGTCCTTCTCTGGTCTTCTCAAACTGTGACTGCAATATAGATGCATATGCCTAAGTTAGATTAGCAAAGATGAGAAAATGTGCTGTAGTCACCCAAGATTCATTCCCAGGGTCTCCAGGCCCTGCAGAGCTTGTGCTGAAGCCTGTTTCATCACAACTTCATCAGTACTATTTGCAAGGGCAGCCACACTTGAGCTACTTCAGTCTGAAATACTCTTTGTGCAATAATTTATCCTGCTTGCAACACTGGGTCAAGTCACAGCTAGGGCAGCTGGGGGGCCTGTTGTGCAAAGGAGATCAGAGCTTGGTTTTGTCTGTGTGCTGGAGTTGCAGGATTCTGCAAAGCTTTTAAGAGTGCCATGGTCACTCAGGCTGGCAACTCCTGCAGCTTTGCCAACCCCAGCCACTCCACAGGACAGAACCAGCCGCTCTTGCTGGTTCAGAAAGTGCAAAAGAGACTTTTGGGTATCATATGTTTAAGGGAAGTATGTGACACAGGGCTTCAGGAGGTGCTGTCCTCCGTAACGGACAATGCTGCTTAGAGGTGGAAAAAGGGATGGGCACTATGAATGAATGTCACAGCAAGTAACAATGATGACTATCTGCTTGCAAAACAGTGAATCTGGGGCAATTCAGTGCAGGTTTCCAGTTCTATTCATAGGCCAGAGAAAGAAATGCTTTTGTATGTCTCCTGAAAAAATAAAAAAAAAGGTCTATTCAGGTTTTTGGTTTTGAAAATCATTGAAGTGCCCTGTCTTACTTTCTGGAGTTTTCTTGGCTCTTGGTATCTCCATAGATGCTAGAATTATGCTCATTGACATTCCTTTACGTTACTAGACACACATTTCCTAATGTGGCACAGTGAAGGTGCTACACAACAGGCTTTCAATGAAGAACATTGCAGCTTTTGCAGTAATGCATGTGTGGGCTAGGGTTAGGAAAAGCAATCAATAGTTCAGGTTCCACAAAAGCCTTCACAAGATCACAGAATCTTACAGGTCAAAGGATAATTCAGGTTGGAAAGCAACTCGGGGGGTCTCTAGTCCCATCCCCTGCTTGGAGTAGGGTCAATTCTGAGGTCAGACAGTGCTGCTCAGTGCTCTACCTTGCCTGAGCTCAAAAACCTCTGAGGACAGAGACCGCACAACCTGCCTGGGCATCCTGTTCCACTTCCCTCAGGAAAAACCTTACATCTAGTCTGAACTTCTTTTCTTTCAATTTATGTGTGTTGGTTTTTTGTCCTTCCACAATGCACCACTGTGATGAGCCAGCTCCATTCTCTTGATAGCCTCCTTAGGGTAGCATAAAGTGCTGTTGGAGCCCAATGAAGCTTTCTCTTCTCAGGCTGAACAAGCACAGTTCTCTCCTATAGCTGAGCACGTCGTCCAGCTCCTGGTCAGGTGAGTGGCCCTCTGCTGAACTTACTTCCGTTTATCAATGCCTTTCCTATACCAGGGTGGCATGTTGTCCCAAACCCCTCAAGCTACAGGCTACACTCCTGTCAACACAGCCCAGGGCCCAGGACAGCATCACCCACCTTTGCTGCCAGGGCATGCTGCTGACTCGTGTTCAGCTCACTGAATACCAAGAACCCAGGTCCTTTTCATGGAGAGGAACTAATACATTTTTAGTGGGTGCCTCTTTCTAGATTTTCCAGAATTCCTTAGTTCCCTTAAATGTCAGTTTAGGTTCCCAAAAAGCTTATAGTTCCTAAGCATTAGCTTATTTAAATCTCCCTCCTTTTTCTCTGTTGATATTCACCCCCTCCAAAACAACGCAAAGCAGTCAAGATCAATACCAATTTCTTTTTGGTTTGAGTTCTCAATAGGATCTTTCTACTGCTGATCTTTCTCTTCCATAGAAACTAAATTTTCTTGAACAGGAATAGTAAATTTGTCAGTTTAAAAATGGGTCTTGAACTTGACCATAGTTGCTTTTCACCAGGCTTTCATGATACTTCTTGGTCATGTTGTGGTCCTGTTTAGATTTAGTTGGCTAAGCCACACACCAAAAAGGCACTAAGGTCATTGCTGTGTGATACATTAGGAGAGAACTTTCTGCTGAGTCCAGGCTTCTCTGCCTGCCTCTACCCAAACATACTGCCAATGCAGTAGGATCCCAGCAGGTGCTGGCAATACCATTAGCTGCTTTGCAGTGGAATCAGTAAACACTGTCTCCTTCAGGATACCTCACCATTGCTTGACATGTCTAGCATCTCACCTCTCCCAGTGTCTCACAGCCCTTCCAGTTTAACACCCCCCTGCAAAACCCCTGAGCTACACCCTAGTAACTCACAGCAAATGCATACAATCCCATAGCCTTATTTAATAGAAACACTTTCACCTTCTCCCCCTGATCTTCTTTATATGGACAGTCACAGTATTTTGCAAAGCCAAGAAACCTGTTATCTTAGTGTCTGCCCCTTTCCCACCCGATAGGTTCACCCCTAGGAAGGTGGTGGCATGTACCAGATCTGAAATTCAGTTTTGGAAGTAGCTGACAAATATTATAAAAACTCTCATGAGGCCATATAGCAAATCATAAGCCAATCTGAAACCTCAGGCATTAGCATACTTGATCAGAGACCAAATTACAAGCTTTAAAAAGACATTATTGAATTTGCTACCTGATATAAACTGTTAATTTGAATGATATGTTTGCTGTAAAGCCCGCGAATAATTCACGCCTGTGAACCATTTGAATTATGTGTAAGAAGGAGGCACTCAGCTGTTTTAACAGCCATGGATCTTTCTCACTGGGATTATGGATGACCTGGGTCATGCTATACTGTCTTTATCCTTCCCTAGCTGAGGGTAAAGTGTGCGTCTCAGCAGTCAGGTTTTTGTCTGTTAGTCTTTAGATTTAAACCTGACACATCTCAGGCACTACCAGTACATGGGTTACCCTCTCATTGTTTTGAACCCACATTTTGCAACGTTGTTTTGGTAGTCTTAAAGACATAATGCTTATAATCAGCTGTGGAAACAGTCACTTACTAAAGAACAATCTGTTCTCAGAGAAAGAACTCCAGAGTGCTACAAATCTGCTCGACTTCTTTCCCATTTGGCTGTTTGCAGCATTTGTGAAACCCTGATTCTGGTGAGAATACAGTGGTATTCCACTTTACCCCGTGAGCTTCCAGCTTACCTAAAATAATGCAGGAGCTAGGTCCTGCATGGAGCTCAGAGACAGCCCTCAGTGTCAATGCTGTCTGAAGTGCTCAGCTACAGCACTGCTGCAGCTCACTGGTGTTCTCATTTTAAAGAGAAGCAAGGTATTGTCTCAACACCCAGTCTTTCCTCCTGCTTTGAGACATGTTTCATCAATAAAATGCCACAGGTCAGTTTAATTTGCTGCAATAGGAAACATGACAAAAACAAAACTCTGTTGTCAGTGGTGTGCTGGAAAAGGAAATGGCCCTGTAGTCTCCTCCTATATGATTGGTACCAGCAGCCTTCAGTCATACAGCTATGAAGGATCTATTGTATATACCATACCAAGATAACTGAAAAATGACTGTGAAGAGTGCAGGAGCCTGTAATTTAAAGGGAGTAACAATCCTTCAGCATTTCTGAAAGCAAATTAAGATATGGCTTTTCCACACTCAAGATGAGGGGAAGCATTTGATGGAGACAATGTAATGGGATTACTCTCTGCACTAGCAAGAAACTAGCTGGGAGAGCCACACTGCCATATTGATGGACATCCTGCTGGCAAGTGTGCTTTTGCCAGTGTAGAGTTTGTTATGCTTTTCAGAACTAATATCTATCCTACCAAGGCATGTTTATACCAGCAGAAACTTTTGCAATGGCATAAAATGTCATTTATAGAAGATACATCTTTAACCGGTATTAAACCAGCAAGGACTTCCAAGGCACACCTTTAAGGATGTACCCCATCCCTAGTCTTTCATAATGGGAATAGAAAAATCACAGGCAGCTAAGAAATCCCTTGAAAAGTCCCCCAGACCCTATAGGAGATTAGACCTTCCATTTCTAAGGCAAAGAACAAAAGCAAGGGCTTTAAATACCCTTATTAAAAATGTTTTCACATCCTTGTTTTGAACTTTATAAAGATTTAAAAAGGAAGATTTAAAGCGCAACTTAGAAAGTCCTCTGCATAGTATCTTTTCATGAATGAGATCTTCTCTTAGAGATGACTGAACAACTTACTTATCTATACAAAGAACTGAAATACCAGTGAAGCCTTTGGGGAGTCTTTTTTTAATTCGGTGGCAGTCATCATTAAAACCCAGTGAGTCACCTGATACACACCTTGCTTCTCGAATTCTTCAAAGAGATTCAGGCTGGTAATGCTTGGGCCAGTGAAGATGATGTAGTTCTTCCCAGAGGCGTTCTGACAAAGGCTTTTGGCCACCATGCTGTGGAGCTGTGGTTTGTTCTTCAAAGCATCCAGCCCATCAGCACCACTCCCTTCTTTGAGATGGACATAAATCTTAAACGAGAAACGGGGAGAAAAGTCAGAAAGTTATAAGGAACTCAGAGGGAGCAGATGCAATTGCTAACGTACCCATAATATGCTCAACTCAACAGGAGACAAAGCTGAGAATCAAGGTAGCAGATACTTTTAATAATCTACTAGTGTCTAAAGTCCCCTTCAAGGGGCTATTGCTTTAAAACCACTCTAGGTTAGCTGGCACAGCTACTGAAAAATACAGCATCATTCCTTTCTTCTTAAGGGCTGAGCTTCTTGTCACTGGTGTGTAGTTTTTGAAGACTGCTTGGCAGGAAAAGGCTCAAGTCATAACTGACATTACATGTTACTAAATCTGCGTAGGCTTTAATGCTGCCAGCAAAACAAGAGTAACATCATAGAACTTGCAAAGGTTCAAAAACACACACAAATGCAAATTTTCTGAAAACTTTGCCAAGGCCTGCCTTTGTGACTTTGGCTCTGAAATAGTCAAATGTTTCAGGCATTCCAGAAAGTTTTACCTATCAGAGAAAAAGCCGAAATTTGCTCAGTATTCAGGGGCAGGGAAAAGAAATTTTGCCTTGTTTGTTGAATTGATGTGTCCACAATGAGCTTTTGTTACACTCGCTTGAGATCTCAACAATTTAGAATATGCAGCACTGCTTTCCTATATATACACTTATCTTACCAACACACTCCTTTATAAAGGAAAGTTCATACCATGCCATGCTCAAAGAACAAAAATGCTTGCATGTTTGCAGTAGTGCTCTCCTCAATGATCTTAGAGAGGACTAAAATTCAGTTAAACAGCTTTTCCCCATTTTAGATGGTGTATCTCCCAGTACTGGTATTCTATACACATTCATATAATATTCCTTAGCAATTCATACAACATGGATCAGACCCCAGAGGAGTGTGTTATGTATGAAAACTATGAGAAATGAAACATAATTTGTAATTTGAATTGATATGCTAAAGAACAAAGTTGGTGCAAGGACGAGTACACAATAATTCCAAAAAGAAGTACAGTACACATTGAAAGGAAGACTTAAATGTACATTATTTATCTTTTTTTTTGACAGAAACAGTTTCCAGATGAGGACAAAAGCAGGAATTTTTGTAGACTCCTAACCTAGACCATGCTCTACTCACTTTTGAAAGCTGTCAAATTTGTGCTTTCCCCAATGCTAAGGCTGAGGACTAGCTAATTACAGTAAGTCATTTAGGTTATTAATCAGTACTCAAGAGAGTGGAATGCATACAAAGGGCAGATTGTTCCAAATTTACAGCAAAAGTATTTCATGACTATTGGCATCAAAATTAAGATTAGGTTACTAGTATGTCAGCACACAGACATCAAGCATCACATAGCTTCAAGCCCTTAAAATCTACAGACAAGGCAGTGGAGACAAAAGATGCAACAAAGTTTTGACTTTGGATTAGCAGTTGAGCTGAAAAAAAAAAATCAAGAATCTCTAAGTCTAGGAAAGTGTCCTAAACCTTCCCTCTCCTATTACAGCAAGCCTTGGCCAACCAAGAGTCTCTCCTGCTCCATGTTCACTTTGTGTTCCCCATAGAGTATCCCTCAAGGGATGAGACAGTCTGCTGGTGAGTCAACTGGTACCTCATCCTGGGCTGGTTCGGATCTGCAAGCAGCTATTTTAAAGGGCATGCCCACCATGCAACTGTTCACTGAGATATCACTGTCTTCCTACTAGGATGCTACATACTCCATAGGTTTTGTTAGCAGGGCTCCCTGTACACCTGGCACCCTCTCTCTGCACTTCCCCCTATCCCTAAGGGTCCTTTGTAATGGCCACCTTGTAATTCTCATCCGTCCTAGCTTTGTTCACTTTCCCAGTGCCCTTTACCAAACTTCCATATATCCATACCCACTACTGAACCTACCCCCCACCTCCTCCAATGTTAAATATGTCCCTCTTTTTCTTCCTTGGACATTTCCTTGCCTGTCTAAGCACGGCCTTTGTTCTTGGCACAATTTTTCCTGTTTTGGAGAAGCTTCATTCAAAGCTTTATCATGCTCAGCTCTGTAGGGAAGATGGGTGACAGCAGCATAATGCTTGAAGATATAAAGGCTGCTGGGACACAGCAGCTGGGTACAATCAACTGGCAAAGACATAGCTTGAACTATCCTTGCAAGTGCCTAGGATCCCATATAGCCTTTATTTTGCCTCTCCCCATCCTCTCATGCAGCTTATTTCATTCTACCTCAAATCATTACGATCCCACCTCCTGAAGCCCACAGCATCCCCACCTCGTTCTGTAATGTACTGAGTGGTTATTTAACAGTTAGCAGTCTGCAGAAAAAGTACAGAATCACCAGAAATTGGCTGGAAAATGTTCAAGGGCACAGTAGCTGCTCCCCAAATTGTTTGTAAAAACATTCATTAAAGCTTCCAGTTTGCCCTGTGACAGCGTTAGAGCTTTGTGCCCTTTCCATGTGCTCCAACAGCAAAACATCATCACAAGCACAGGCTCAACAACTGTTGCTGGACAACAGATGGAGATGTTGGCAGCCACATTCTATGCTTCTGTGGGTGACAGGCAAAGCAGAGATCACTTTTACTGTGCATCTTTTTCTGATCCATTGGAATACTGTGTACAGTTCTGGGCCCCCCAGTTTGGGAAAGATGTTAGGATACTGGAATGTGTTCAGAGGAGGGCAACGAAGATGGTAAAGGGGCTGGAGCATAAGCCCTATGAGGAGCGACTGAGGGAGCTGGGGCTGTTTAGTCTAAAGAAGAGGAGGCTCAGGGGAGACCTCATTGCTCTCTACAACTACCTAAAAGGAGGTTGTAGTCGGACAGGGGTTGGTCTCTTCTCTCAGGTGACCACTGACAGAACTAGAGGGCATGGACTCAAGCTTCGTCAGGGAAAGTTTAGGCTTGATGTGAGGAAGAAGTTCTTTACTGAAAGGGTGATTGGCTATTGGAATGCGTTGCCCAGGGAGGTGGTGGAGTCGCCGACCCTGGAGGTGTTTAAGGGGAGATTGGATGTGGCACTGAGTGCCATGGTTTAGATGATGGTTGGTGTTAGTGTTGGGTTATAGGTTGGACTTGATGATCTCAGAGGTCCTTTCCAACCTTGTGATATTGTGATACTGTGATACTGTGATACAGTGATTTACAGCACCAAATGTGGTAGGCTCTATAGATGTGACATCATCTGTTTTAGGAGGCAACTACAGGCAGAAGCTCTTTATTCTGCAGTGCTGTGATAGAAAATAAGCTTCCTCTAGTCATCATATAATTGTTTCTTACCAGAAGAGCCACATGCTCAAATCTGCCCTCCCTCTACCTACTGCAGCCCTAGTGCACCGCATACTTTCAATCCAACATGTTTTAATCCCATGCACACAATGCCAGCTCTCTCTTTTCACACTGTTTAACTCATCCCTCAAACTCTCCTTTCTTCTGCCTTCGCTCTCCTGCAGCATCTTAAGAGTCTCTTTCCTTTTAAAGCCTGACAGTAGGAAAAGACCCTCACAGTCTCCAACTCATCCTTCCTTCCACCTACCACTGCTCTGCCTCCTCTCATCACAAACACAAAAGTAGGTATTGATCAATATATCTGAATGCCCAAGTGACAGGGTATGGGTGAAGACTCTGCTGAGCTCTTCCAAAACAAGAAAAACAGTGAAAATTCTTCTGGAAAGACCATTTCCCTACACCGAAGCAACCAGAATAGACATCACATTTCTGAGCAAGAGCTTTCACATATTGACAGTCAATCACCTGTCACTTAGAAACTCAAACCAAATATGTTCAGCTACAGAGACAGAATGCAAGAGAGTTCTACCAGAGGAAGGAAGATCTCAGAGTAAACATCTGTACTACAAGCCAATAGGAATTTCCTTGCTCTATGCCAGCAATTTACTCTATGGAAAATTCATGCAGAAGGTTCGTAAGGTCTTGCTAGAAATTCGGTAAAAAAGCAAGCACTTAGGAACAAAAGCTGCATCTTGACCGCACATTTAAGAGTGCCCTAGAAACTAAAATACTGGTGACTCTGCTCATATCCAAATCTCAGATAGCAAATTGAAAGCACTTGTGAATAGCACTTCCCAAATACTCCACATTCATACATAATTGAAGCACCCCAGGGTACAATTCTCAAATGAAATAGATGACATTTAGAAGAAAAAAAAAAGAGTTGAGATATTAATAAACAAATGGAAGATTTTGAAGGCTACATTGTGCAAAATACCTCACAAAGGGCAGACCCTAAACAGACACAAAACAGAAGCCAAGTTTTTAGATGAGACATTTATAAAAGCAAGAGAACAAAGGATGGTACTGTCACATATTTTGGATCCTAAATAGATATTCAGAAAAATAACTATTTTTTTTATAGACTATATCCAAATGCTCAACTGCTCATTGCTAGCACCATTCTCTAGATCCTGCCTCACTTTGCCTTCCCTTCTCATCCTGAACCTCATCTTTAACAGTTATCATTCCCATTGCTGCTGGGAGATACTCCCCTCCCAGCCCCACTCCAAATCTTCTGCAGCTGAGATTCCCTCCTTCTTTAATGCCCTTTTTCAGCCAGCTTTTAGGTCCACCTCTTCCTCTGCAGCTGTTGGCATCACTGATGGTACTCTTACCAAGAACGCGTCCTTTCCTTTGTTTGAGCCTCCCTTCATTCTCTCCCTACTACTCTAAAGGCTACTTTGAAAATGCATGAAAGGGACACACAATTTTCCCATTCTGTTCCTAGCAAGCTCTTGGCATTCCCTACAAAGTTCTTTCCTTGGTTTTCCTCTTTTCTCTCTCTGCCTCCTATTTTGAATGATTTCAACCTGCACTAAAACACAGATCCAGCAAATATCTTTGTGCTGCCAACTGGCAAATCTGTTTTCTCTGAACATGTTCTCCAAATTTTCTAATAAGATTTTCATAAGACCGGCAGAAAGATGCTGAGGATGCTACAAGATGTTACCTGTGGATCACCAAACACAAACCTCTCTGCAGCTTCTCTTAGGCCAGTCACATTTACGTCAGGCAGATTAATTATCTGTTACACCTCCATGATAAAACATTTCCTATTCTTTCAAATACCTAAGAACTGCCTAAGAACTTCTCTCAATTACTGCAGTCATCCTTCTTTTTTTTGGCCTTGCTGAAACGTATCTTGACATTCAGAGATCACTTGCTTTGACTTCTATCGGTTCCTTCTTTGCAGCATCAAATGGAAACAAGCCTGGAAAACGGAGACAGGCCTTTATTGTTTGGTCCTCCCTATTGATTTCTTCCTACAGTTTTTCAGTATACTGATTCCTGTCCACGTTTGCCCTGTGAAGCCAGCCATCCCACCACTGATGTCAAACAAGGCCACGCTTGCTTCTTTCCTCGCTGCCCTTCTGCCTGGTTGGAAATCACTTTCCTTTTGCTTTTCAATATGTTTCATAGAACAGAATCATAGAATAGAATCATAGAATAGTTTGGGTTGGAAGGGACCCTTAAAGGTCAACTAGTCCAACCCTCCTGCAACGAGCAGGGACATCTTCAACTAGATCAGGTGGCTCAGATCTTCGTCCAGCCTGACCTTGAATGTCTCCAGGGATGGACATCTACCACCTCTTTGGGCCACCTGTTCCAGGGTTTCATCACCCTCATTGTAAAAATTTTCTTACTTACATCTAGTTTAAATCTACGCTCCTTAAATTTTAAGCCATTACCCCTTGTCCTATCACAACAGGCCTTCCTAAAAAGTTTGTCCCCATCTTTTTTTAAGCTCCCTTTAAGTTCTGAAAGGCTACAGTAAGTTGTCCCTGAAACTTTCTCTTCTCCAGGCTGAACAACTCCAGCTCTCTCAGCCTTGATTCACAGGAGAGGTGTTCCAGCCTTCTGATCATTTTTGTGGCCTTCCTCTGGACCCACTCCAATATGTCCATCAGGAGAGAAGAGCAGAGGGGCAGAATAACCTCTCTTGATCTGCTGGCTACACTTCTTTTGATGCAGCCCAGGATACAGTTAGGCGCTACAAGTGCACATTGCAAGCTTATGCCCAGCTTTTCATCCATCAGTACCCTCGAGTTCTTCTTGGCAGGGCTGTTCTCAACCCCTTCATCCTCCAGCCTTTTTGATACCTTAGAGATATCTTTCTTAGAAAGGATGCAACCCCCACAATGCAATTGCTAATCTATGCATTGGTGCTGCTACCCTCTTAGCACTGCTTTGTCAGGCTCCCTCTGCGTAACTGGCAGCCCAGCTCAGGTCCATGACTGATGCCTCACTCTGATGCCTCACAATTGCACAGTCTTGGCTCAATTTTTGTAGGATTACTGTTGTGCTGTGAGAAGGTGCATAAATGAGGAGGTATATAGATCAAGCAACACAGCAAAAGTAAAAACTATTAAAGTGCTGTAACTGTTGAGGGTATAACATGTAGTAGCTCAGGAAGGAAAATACTTGCATAAAAAGGGTGTGAAATATTAAGATAAAACCAGAAGATGACAGTTCCGTAACATCAAGGACACAGATCACTTCCAAGGAGCAACAAGGCTGACAACCACCTGGCCTGTGCAGGCTCACTGGAAGTAGAAAGTAGACTGCTGCCTAGCAGTGTGCTGGTCCCAGCTCTCCGCTGTGTATATTAGCCAGTAAATACTGTTGTACACATCCTGCCTGCAGAGACTCTGGACAGCCAAAAGATACCCAAACTAAAGTGACTCACTGTGAGAGGCTTTCGCCTCCATCTAAATAAAGATGCTAAACTTAGAAGGACAGAGATTGTCTTTGTGTTCTGCCTACAGCACCCAGCACAAAGGGATGGGATCCCTGAAGGCTGTTCCTACGGCAAAACTGTTAAGTGAGGAAGAGAAGAGGCTCTGGTGCTTTTAGCCTCCTTCCCCAGGCAGAGCTGCACTCAGTGAGAACACCTGTAGAAAGGAGACAATTACACAGGTCATTTTATCATCAACACTCCAAGCACCGCAGACAGGAACTAAAAAATAACCTTCATTTTCACCCGAAAAAAGACTCTAGGTCTGCATGTAAACTCTGGGAGGGATCTTTGCATTAGGTCACATTTAGATGTTTGTTTTTCCCACTCACCTAGAAACACAGTAAGATTGTAAATCCCACAGAAACGAATTGGGCTGCTCCATCACACATCTGTAAAACTACCTTCCTGCTTAATACTGGTGAGCAAGAGAATAACTGAGTTTTAATTGAAAACTGAGGTTCACAGATGCTGACAAAACAGAACCGCATGTATTAAAAAGCCAGAGCCTGGTGGGAGCCAGAGGAAGAAAGCAGATAGGATTTTCCAGCCATCAGTGACTGACAAATGAAGACTATCAGATTTCCTGGGATCCGCTCCCAGGCAAAGCCTGACCTTGAGAACCTCCTCAAAGCAGCCGATACATCTGTGCATTCCAGATGCAACTGTTCCAGCAATAGAGAAATTATCAGGGCACTGTTTAAAGAAACCCAAGGGCTCAGACTAATCTCTAAACAGAACTTAAACAAGCTGAAACATCAACATTTCCAAGCAGCTTTATTAAAGAAATGCACAGATGGGTAATTCTCCTGCAATACTGACCTTGAAAACAAAACTAACACCAGTCTTATTTACCTCTCCTTTCCCCAGTGAATACATTTATGTCAAGTGTTGTGAAATTATGAATTCTTTGGGACATGATCTCTGTTTCCCTAAATTCCTGAAGTAAATCCTTTCTCTGTAAAATCAACAGGGTTATGAAGCATTCGAGCTGACTGTACTTACCCTGTTTGAAATCAAGATTGAACTACAGCATTCACTATGAAAGCATGACAGCTACATTGTTTGGGGTTTTCTTTGCTGTAACTGAGAGCTCTGCCACTGATGTGTGACCTCAGATAGCTCCTTTTGCTGACTGCCGCTTTTTAGGGAGGGAGCCATTTCTTACCCTCTCATTCAGGGGCCACCCTGATCCAGATTGCACTCGTTAACTACTGCTATAGTGCAAGTTGCTGATTGTTCAGCAATGTGGCAAAATTCAAGCTGAAAAGACATAGTCCTTTTCCTTAATCTCTTCTGACTCATCATTTCTTTAAGGTGAGCAGTGGAAGGTAGAAACTCAAATTCAGTCCCAGCACAAGGATCTCAAGGACTTCACAAATCCAAGTGACACATTTCACAATGACATTAGTGAAAATGTAGTGCATTATCGCAAGAACTTTCTGCCAGTGAATAAATGCAAGTGCAGAGCACATACAGTTGGAGGTGGGAAAGGGAAGAGCACCCAGAATATCCCAAGAGAATAAATTTCATCCCAAGGAAAAGGAAAGAATACACACATCCATAAAATCATCTCTTTTCCAACATGACATTACTTTTTTTCTAAGCTGAGTTAATTCTGTTATTGCTTATGACAGTGATTAATATTGCCTGACCGTCCCTTTGCAGTGCCCTCTACCATTTACATCCATTTTTTTGATTGATGGCTCTTCAGATCAGGGACTGTATTTAGGGTTATATTTGTGCCATGGGCCTGCAGTCCAAGGCAAGGTACTATGGGAACAGCTTCTCTTTCCTGACTCCCCATGGGGCTCAGTACATGGCACCAGCTTCCTGTCCTTCCTTCTCCTGTAAAATGACCGTAAAACCTTCTTTTGCAGGAGAAGCTATACAAGCACAAAGCACCAGTTATTCATGGCTACTTCATTCCCTGTGAGCCACACAAGAAAGCATGACACATCCTACCAAGACAAAATATCTAGCCCTGATCAGATACTTGGGAACTTTCTGCAGTTTATGATGAGCTGCATTGCTCTATCTAAAATGAGAAAGAGACCCACCAATTATGGGTCAATTTATGAACATATTTTACAAGCAAGTGTTCCAGACTTGAAAGAAAAAGAGAGAAACAAAAACTGACACAACTAGAGTTTTGATTTAAATAGGATGATTTACTCAGCAAATACTCTAAGAAGAAACACTTCTAAGCTATATGGTCATTTAAACTGCAATCAAGACATTAAAATACTGGTAACATATTTAGGGAAATATGTTGGAGGGAAACAAGGAAAGCAAAGAGAAGATGGAGCAGAGAGGGACACCTGAGGTCCTGCAAGCTGAGTTTGATTGGGGACTTCTCATTCCTTTCTTTCTAATTCATTGAATTAGAGAATGAGAACTGGATTAGAAAGGAAAAGACCCCAAGCCTTCTGCTGTAGCAGCAGCTGCTGCCACCTTGATGTCCAGCATCAAGGCTGGGTGAAAAAGCAACAGTATCAGGGCAGTTTTGCTGCCTACTTTGGCAAAGTCAGCCTTCCTGCAGTCCCCCTAACAGTCTGAAAGTTTTTATTCGTGTTCCCAGCTCCTGTGGATGTATATTTACTGTATTTGAATGATCTGTCCTTCCTGCACGTTACTAATTGATCAGCTGACCGTGAAAAAGTACTCAGCAACAAAGCCATTCACTGCAACAAGATGCTTTGCTTGAGAAATTCTGAAGCAGCGATGTGGTTTGAAATTGTTCATCCATCTTAAAATAGACTTAACTGTCAGGGTGAAGTCAAGCTATCTGTATTACAGAAGACTGAAAAGTAGTCTAATATACATACACTACCTATACATATAAAATATAAATACATTATTGATATTATATATGTGCATATATAAGCCTATGCACCTTCTTATATCCACAAGAAATATTTAGTTTTTATGCCACTTCAGTTCCATGAACGACTTACTGGGCTGGATTTTTAATCAAATGCCATTTACCTAAAAAAAAAAAATTAAAAAACATCAAAAAGTAGTATTTATTCACACCAAAAAAGTGATTCAGAGTTTTGTTCATTAGAACAATCAGACAGAGGAATCTGGGGAGTCAAACAGATAAAACTCCTAACATTAATACCTGTTCTGCAAGCTGCCAACCAGGAGTTGTTCACAGAGTAGCTCAGCATGTGGCTTCAAAACACTGCTAGCAATTTTATGTTAGGAAAACAAACCAATCAACTGTTTTCATCATTGGAAAAGCAGATCACTGGGAAAACTGGGATGTCCTCAAATGGAATTTTTTTAATATCAGACTCATCATTCGGGTTTAAAGAACTTCACCTTTGGCCAGAAGCATCACAGACCACTTGAGGTTCCTTCCACTCCTGACAGCCAGTCATATGTAGCTTACTTCCCTCTTCTGCCTGGGCTGCCTCACCTTTTTATAGCTATGTATTATTCAGGCTTTTGAAACTGAATTAACCTGATTAATGAAGTGTTTATAGTCATATTTTATCCCGAATAAAATGACCTCAATATCATCATGTGGAAACAATGAGAGGGAATTCGTCCAGATAGAATTACAGAATTTCTATGTATTTCCAAGAGGGTGCTGTAGGGTTTCTCTGAGAGCAGACAGGTAATAGATCAGTCAGTCCTTAAACACCAGGCAACAAGTACTTCCCTCATGATGGCAGTTTCACAAGAGATGAAGGAAAAGGTGTGCACATATAGGGGGAAAACATTGGATTTTCTTCTTCTTTAGATCAATTGTCTCCATAGGTTAAATACAGAAAAAAACCCACTCCTCTATTTTAACACAGTAAATAAACTAAATGACCACTTTGGATTCTGCAAGATCCTTCAAAAGGTGTGACAGATAACAACGCAGCATTTCAAACAGACCATCTTGAAGATCCCCATCCTCCTCAGACTAGGTTTTTCTATCTTAGCATGAAGGTTCATGTTCCTGTATGTTCTCTTTCACCCTTTGCTAAAGTCCCCCTTACCCAATCATTTGAGTATGATGATAATTACAGCCAAGTCGTGGAATGAAAATAGAAAGTGGCTGGCAAGATGATCCTGGACGTCATCTGGATGGAAGTGAAGCATGAGTACCTAACTCATTAAGGGAGCAAGAGGATTAAGGTGGTGCTGAGCATCTATTTTGTTTTATTTGACATTCCATTCATTTACTCTCTCAAAGGACAGGACGGGTTGTGCAACAAAATTATAGCTCAGAATCTGAAACCTCTGGCACGTCTGAAGACTTATTAGTTTGGTGGCAGTTGGCTGGGGGGAGCATGGCAAGAATGATCAGCAAACTTCGTGCTCGCTGTACCCATTACGCTTCAGAGACTGGAGACAAAGGACATTGTCTCTTTGTAGCAAATGACTTTCCAAAAGCCTTGAGAGCAGAAACTTCCAAGGATGCTTCATAAGGCGAATCTATTTTTTATTGGACCAAACAACTGCTTTGAAACCTAGATGGAAGATGTATGCTCCTAATTTTCTTCTTAGAGTGAATAGCATCACTGAACATGCAAACCCCTGTTCCCAGGAGACTCTTTTCTTATACAGCTACTCAAACAGTCGTAGTGATTCATGGATCAAATTCTACTGTGAACCAATTTTCAGCCACAGCAAATCCACAGGCCCTGCAGTACTGACAGACATTCAGCCTGAGAAGGCAGTGTTCACGTCCTACCTGCAGCTCCAAACTGCTGCTCTAGAACATGTAGGATACCATATTTTCACAGAAGCTCTTAGGAGAAAGAAATATGAGAAAATACCTGCACCCTCACCTCTAGGCATCAAAATAAATGGCCAGATTTTTCAAGAACTCTCAAAAATACGTCATCAATTGAGGAATCTGAGAATTTGAAGAGTTGTCCCCAGTGCTTTATAACACTAAAACCAAACTCTTTAGCATGTCTGCTACTCAAGCTCATATCTCATCTGAAGCCACATCAGATATTATTTCTTTGGTAAAGAAGTAGAGGTGTGAAAAGAGATGTAATAGGAAATGCTGCTAATATGTTTCTCTCAGAAAAATGGACATCTTAATACCATATTGATTTCAGTCTGTTGGACACCACTGGCTATCACAGACGCAGCATTATACTTAGAGAAGCTGACTCATTAAAAACGACAGAAGTCACAGTACCTAGACATTTAGATAAACTTTGGATGCACAGCCAGACCTTTTTAACCCCGATTCAATTTAATTAGCTTAGGGCTGTCAGCCAGACAGACAAGATTAGAGTCAGGCACCCTCAGTTAAATCATACAGCAAACAGACCATCAGGAACTTGTCACTGTTCTTCGGATGTAGTAACTGCAGGAGTCAGTGGTCTGCCGCACTTAGACTGTAGGTCCTGGCAATGCTATCAACAGAAATGACTGTTACCTTTGGTCTTGCAATGCATTTAAGGGCTTGCTAGAACTGAATCAAGACAAATAAAGAGTTAAAACACACCTGGCAGATGAAACCAGTGGATGAGCACTGCCGAACCCAAAGACTGAATTTCCTCTTTTTCCTTTTGCGCAGTTCCCTCTCTGTGCATGTGGCAATGAAAACAGGATCTTCATCAATCAGGGGCTCATGTAGTACCTACAATTGGCAAGAAAAGAGAGGGGGAGAAAGAAACAGAAGAATACATGACTGCTGAAAAAAACAGTGCTTTAATTTCTTTCAAGGAAATACAGTTCTTGCATTGTGCTTGTCCAGTTCATCTCATATAAAGGAGAAAAACTACTTTTGTTAAATGCTGCCACCTAACAAAACCCAAAGCCTGGCCAGGCAGACTCCATTGTAGATGGCTGCTCCACACTTGGTTTGCAAACATTGCAAAGCATGGCTCTCAGTTCTCACAATCAGCTACAGTTTAACACCCCTCTAAAATGGGGCAGTGTTAACTGATGGAGAGGGGGGAATTGTTAATAGCATCCTTCTCTGAGCTTCATCAGCTTAATCTTGTTTAGCAGAACATCTTCCACCCAAACATCCCATACAATATGTTGTAAATACACTCCTTGGTTACAGCAAAAGAAAACAAATAGCAAGGGGGGAGAGAAATTAAGGTATAAAAAGATACTTTCTGCTGCCACTTAAGGAGGTGGTAAAGAGATAGAAAACAGTTTTCCTGGTGGCAGCAGCTTCAGGGAAGCCTCTCATGCCTCAGGAGCTGAAAAAAATGACAAAAGGAAACAGAAAGATAAAGGACCAGAGGCAGTAATAGAAAAAGACAAAGCAGAATGGAGCAAATAATGAAAATCTGTGAAAGCAAAACAATTTTGCTCTCTGCATCCAGATATCAGTGGTTCCTCGTTCCTTGTAGTTGTTGTGTTACACTTCTCTCCATCAATTCCGTAGCAAACTCACTAGGTTTTACACTATAGAATCCACCTATAGAAAAGCAGTACTACCTCCCTGCACCTCACAAGTAGCTATGCATAACATACACATCCCTGATAGCATGGTGTGTGAGTTGCCCAGCAAGTCACTTGTGAGAGTATAAATGCCTGAAAACTGCTGAAAGGTCTCAGATGATCAATGCTGACCAAATCCAGACATCTACATCTAAACCAAAGCAAGTCACTGCAGGCTCCCCTCGAGTACATGAGGGAAAAGCAGTTCCAGCAGGCCACAATTCATATACTCTTAAAGACATATGTAAAAATAAATCAGATGGGTTATGCCCTAAAGCAGCCCATTCTTTCCCAGTAACCACCAACCCAGGCACAGATACAGGTATCCAGAAGCAGAAGCTCTCACCCTCAGACTGACCCTTTCCATGCACACGTGTGCTACTTTTGTGCACATCTGCATGCATCCAGTGGTGGAAATGACAATGAAGCTGCATTAAACCTGAGAGCAAGGCTCCTAGGAAAGGCATGGTATATAAGCAGTTAAGCACCAGTGATAAGCAGCTGCTGACCTCCTGAATATAAGCCCTTTGATGAACATCACTCTGTTAGCCCAAAATAGGCACCCGTGCCCTCCCCACGCAGTGGCGGCTGCAGACTTTCATTTATACACACTCCACTCCTTAACAGCTCATAAAACATTCACGGGACCATCTGAAAGCACTCTTGTGAAATGTTCAAATTATTCACCAAAACGCAGATGCAAGCAAGGAGAGCTGCATACAAAGCTATTTGTCCTTAAAGCGGCAGCTGTACCATTTCCCCACTTGAGCAAATCATCTTCCTTTCTCAAGGTCCACACAAAACACTCTCTTCCTTTCTGAATACCACCTGGGGCAATTCACGCTTCCACCTCAGAGAATTCTGACAGCATTCTGCAAATATTAACTGTGCTCTCATTTGTTTTTGGCTTTCTGCTTCTTCCATGTGGAGGGGAGGACCAGATCCCTTGGGATGGGTTTGGATACACCATTAAGAACTCCTCAGCTTCTGGAAAACCCCTCCTTATCTGCCAGATCCTGCAGAGTGGTGTGATTCGACTGTTAGTTTCCCCTGCCATCGGATGGGGAAAAGCAGAAAGAAAAGGCTGAGGAATTTTTTTTTTTTTACTCTCTGTCATTAGCTCAGCTCCCTCCTCTGCAACACAGCACCAGCTCTCCTCACAGCAGCTCTACCACATACTGCTTACTCTTTGCACTCCTTCTGCCTTCTAAGACATAATAAGGCCTATCAGCCTCAAATTTAGAAGGCAAACATGAATTTTGAAAACCTCTCCCTCATCTTCCTCCTGCCCATGCTCAGAGCCTCCCCTCCTCTCCCCTTTCCTGAATGTTTAAGTCATTCCCATTTCTCCATAAGACCAATGCTCCACCAAAGTCCCTACTGAACTGCTGGGAAGAAGGAACAAAAATAGAAACAGAGTAGGACAAGATTTGCTTTTACTGCAAAGAGGGAAGGCGGACAGGCAGAGAAGCTGAAATGAAAACCCTGGAGCTTGCTCTTCTTGTTTCCTCCACGAAGGGTGGGGAGACAATTGTTCTCACTCCTCCACATGCAACCACTGCTTCAACAGCTGTAAAGGACTTTGCAAGCAGGACACTGCATGTCTGCTGATCCTCATCTCATTTTCAAGGAGGTGATTTGTAGCAACAAATTAGCACTGACATGGTTTTCTTATGACAAAAGCGTGGCACTGGCTAGTCCTCCTCCACTCTCAGTTTCCTTTGCCAGACCTCCATGCAAAGTGATATTTGCTCCCTCCCCATTTCCTATTCTTGCTGTTGCTGCAATACCCACTTTTCCAAGAGTGAGCTTACTGTACCCATGACGTATTCTTTCCTGCTTCTCATCTGCCTAGATAAAAATCTACTTTCAGGCTTAATTGACTCCTACACACATTCCTGGCCGCCTCTTCACCATCTTTGACTCACTTTACAAGCCCTCCCCTTCTTTCTATTCTGAATTCCTTTGATGCAAGGTATCTTGTGGATGTCTTCATAGAAATCATTCCCATTTTCTTCTCTCAAATCTCCAGCTTTGTTCAGATCCTGAACTAGTCGCTTTGCTGCCCCACAGCTATCCCATTGCTGTTTTTTTTTCCTCTACCTTATAGCCATCCTCATCCCTGCTAGATCTTTTTGCTAAGCTTTCACTTCTTGTTTTCCCCTCAAAATGTACATGCCCTCCAAGTGTTTGAGTCTCATCTTGGAGTCTTGCCTCTCTAGCAATTGCTCCATCTCATCCTTCTTCACTGAACAAAGCAGATAGCCACTGACAAGAGTACCCTTCTGTCTTCTCCATTTTAGATAACCCGCAAAACGCTTTCCACTCCACAGTTCCACCCATCCTGCTCTCACCACAGCCCAAGTAGGCTTGTAGGGAAAGTCCAAAGGCGCTAACTGTTCTGTACTTGGACATCCTTCACTCTATTGCCTTAGACAATGAACCAACACGTCCTTGAGATAGTTCACCTTCTCTTAGCTCTAGGGCCTTCCCCAACACAGGCTCTCTTCAGCCTGCGTTCTGGATAAACTGCCTCAGCTTGCCTTGTTTATGGCTTTTGGTGGGTACCATCTAGTTGCCCTGGGTAACTGTACCTGTATGCAGAGATTCAGCCATTGTTTCTGCAATCATAGCATGTGCTTCTGCTTCTTTGCTCCAAAGATCCTCCAGTCTAAATTAAATTCTCTGCTAGTGTCTGACATCTCTGCTTGCATACCTAGCTGTCAGTTCTGGTTATATTATGCTACATTTGAGAGCACTTCCCTTCCCTTAAGATAACCCCTTACTATCTTGTTTTTCGGTCATTGCAGACATCTCCTTCTGTTGCAGAACACACTGGGCAGTGAATACAAATGTCAGTCTTTACCTCCAACTCCTTGCAACACCTTCTGAGCCAGGCTATACCTGCATTTTCCATGCTTTCTGAATAACAACTTACCTACCCAGTAACACTTTCATCCGAGCCCACAGCCATCCTGCAACAGTACTCCTTTTGGGCACGACATAAGGCAATTCTTCCCTACAGACAGCTGCTGGAAATCCATTCTCCCAGTCAACCAGATTGGCCATATCACTATTTACTCTCTGATAGTTCTCCTTCTCCCATATATCAGACAGATTCTCTCTTTTTTTCAAAACCCTGTTTGGCCTATCTACATTTCACTGATCCTTTTTGTCATCTTTCAAAGTTTAACTTCAACCTCTGATGGAGGCACGATTTCATGCTCTTCTGCCCATTTGTTTAGTCTTCAATCAACTCTCTTCAAAGAAAAAAATAACCAAACAGTTCTTGTAGCACTGTATTACCACTAGGTAATTTAAAAATAGCCATAAAACATTCATGTGCTGTCAAACTCACCCTAAAAACTAGCATCACCAGAGGATCAAGCAGCTAGGAACTACAGACAGCAGAAATTTACTTTGTTATTCAATATTCTTATTGCATCTCTGTCTGTCTTACTCTTGCTCCACATCATATGCTTGGCCGATGTCCTCAGACTATTTAGGCCTTTTTGATAAACTCACAGAAGCCCTAAGACAGAACAGTCCTGGTTTGGGACCAGCACCCTTATTCACAAAGAATCATTTTGAAAACACAAAAACTCAGGTGTAGATACTTGAGCAAGACCTTATTATTCAGAAATGCGCAATACCAAATCAACACTCATTGATGAGGACACAAAAGAGCTACAAGTTGATCAGTCCAGCTTTGCCCCTCTGTGTTTTCAGAGACGCTGTTGTCTAATGCTGTGAGCTGGCTTGGAAGAACTATGTCAAAACTGCTTAGCTGTACCCTATGATACCACTGAGAGCAAAAACCCAAACAAGTCCCCTAGTAACTGGCCAAATTTTAGCACTGTGTCTCTGGAGCAAAAGTTATTTCTCTCCTTTTGCCAAGGAGTCCAATGCTGCCTGAGGTCAGGACTTGAAGCTGGCTGTTCCCCACTGGCATTTCACTGGGCAGATGCAGAAACATTTTCTTCCAAGATGCCAAAGAGAAGATATTGAGAAGATACTTTGCAGTGAGAGGGAAGAGGATAGTGCCCAGAGTTGTGCTCCCCACCTCTCCCACACCAGTCAGGGCCAGCCAGAGACACCAATCCTGTCTAGTCGCCTCCCGCTGACAAGCATATAAACACTCAGCAGGCACAGAAGGATATTTGAGCAGTGATGTTATTTTCCTGAGCTCCTCTGGTTTCTGGAATTCAGTGTATACCCTTGGCAGGTGAGTGACCTTGAATTTGTTGCAGTACACCTCCTGAGGCTTCCACTCATCAACAGCGGCACAGCTACAGATCTATGTGGATCCCAGCAACAAAGAGACAACAATGATGGCAAGAACTGACCCAAACCTCCACCTCTTGTTGTTCAGGTAGAGGCAGCAGTTATTTATATAGAAGATGCTGGGGAGGGATAGGATGCAGAGAATATTCCTGTCATTCTTACCCAATCTAGGTCAGAATAACAATATTTTTTTTACTTCAGAAACTGAAGCTAGCACTGCTGATACACAATTATCATGTTCTTGGCTTTAAATACTTTCATAAGCTGGAGAGTAATTACTTCCTTTTGTTTGTTCAGTATATTTAGCAAAATAATTATAATTCACTAGACAATTTTCTTTGTTTTGGTATATTGGCATAGTTTCCTCTGTCCCTCTGTTTCCTTTCAGAGAAACTGTGATGTAATTTTTGCATGCACATTTTGGTGGAGGCGCGCATGAGAAAAAAGCCCTAAATATTTTCTGAGATATAAATTCCACTTAAAGAATCTTTTCTAGTTCTCCAAAAGGAAAGCACCAAAACTGTAGAAGCAATAACTGTGAAGGTTGATGTTCCACTGCCTACTCGATACAAGTGTTCCTTAAGCAACAAATCCATTTTGAACTTGGTATTCCAGGTATCACTGATTACAGAAGCCTGGGTCACTCTTCCCAAAACACTTTCAGAGGGAGCACATCCAAAAGGCCATCTGGATGGGTCTTTCCTCTTGTCTTTTCCCTTTGTTTCTGCACAACTGGGCTATTATTTTAAATTATTTTTGTTATTTCTCACTAGTCCTGACATTCTGGGTTTGATGTTTACTGCAGTTTGCTAATTTGCACTTAAGGCAATTTCCAGGGAGAGGTCTTTCCTATTGTTTTGAGCAGATGGGTCCATGTCTCTTGAGACAGGTAGTGTGAAGCCCTGCCTGATCGCACCCAGGAGGACATTAAGCACAAGACTCCGTTTGGAAGGAGTCCTGGAACATCCCCCCAGTAGGTTACTGGCACTACAGTAGAGTACAGATTCAAACCCCTTTCTTTCTCACAGAGTTATTTTTGAAGCTGTATTTTAGTGCTTTTTGTTTCAACCAATACCACTGAAACACGCAGTATAGAAATCACTGACGTAAACACTGACAAGGGGACAGGGAAGTAGAGGGGGGAGCAAAAGAATTGGGCTGTCAATTCTTCCCTCCTTGTTTTTTTTACCAAGCTCAGCACAAGCATACCTTTTGCTTGTGGAGATTTAGATGTTTTGCCACTGCAAATAGGATGCTATGATTTTCTCATTTCAGTTCTCAAGCTTTGCTTGGTGGGGGAGAAGGGAGAAGGGATATACATGCAAATCAAATTTTATTCTTTAATGGATTTGCACTCACAGCATGTCTCACAGCACACCATTATGAGCATTTACATTAGACACAGTGATCACATTTCTGAAGCCTTTATCTTCTGCCCATTCAAGTCAGGCCATAAGGATTAGATTTCATATCTTAATGAGAGCTCAGTCCCAACAATATTGTGTCTTTCACTGCCTGTTTTGTCTTGATGGAAAAGCACCTTGCTGGCATGGCTTAGTGAAAACACTCTTCCCTCCTCCCTGCTGTAACAGCTGTTTAGACAGCTGTGTTGCTCTGAATTATACAGGTATGAATCTTATTTTCTATAAAATAGGAATAATCGTGTAATCAATCTCAATTTATTTTAGGCACACTTCAATGGATGTGATGTATCTATATCTTCATTAATGTTGTGCAATGAGCAAAAATGTGATGCTTCAGAGAGAGAACAGGAAAAAAACGACAACAATAGATGCAACTTTTCCAAATGTCTAGGCAAAATTTTTATATTCTGAAAAGAGAGAGTTGATTGAAATGTTATTTCAAGCGGTAACATATTTCATGCTTATTCCTTTTTCTTTCCAAGCTCCTGAATGTTCCAATAGCAACAGCTCCAAAAGAAAATAATTTATAGTAGAACAGTTTAAATAGGTATGATGAATATTAAGAAAATATTTCCCTACACTTAAAAATGTTCAGCTGTACAGCTGTAGTCAGACAACCACCACCTACAGAAGTTTCTATATTTAGTTCCTTATGTTGTCTGCCCAGTCTATGGAGCACTCTCACTGCAGAATGGCATTTTTCTATACCCCTAGTTTTATCTAGAAATGAAAATTCATTGGAGTCCTGTTTACTTTTATTGCTGGTAGTCCAGAAATATTTCCAGTTCACTGGCACTTTGGGTGCAAATCCACATATCAATAAGTTTTTCCATAGAAGCATCACCCGTCATTAAAAACCAGGACTGATACAAAGTGCAGGCAGTGATGCTGAGAGCAGCTGACAACTGTAGCGATCAAAACCACCTACCCCCTGCTTGTTTTTCCATTGCCCAGTCGTGCATAGGTAGCTGTGCTGCTGGATCATACAGCAAGCACCTAACTGCTAAGGTCAGGGCTGGTTGTTCCTAGCAAACTCAGCTGCTGCTTGCAATTCTCAGCTTGTATGCAGCAGGAGAAGCTACAGGTTCTCCCTCCAGCCAAGCTGCACCAGCTCTGTCCTTTCAACCCTCACAGGAGGAGACTGCAACCCATCTTCAGGACAGCAAAAGCTAGTGGTTTGAAGTTCACTGAGAAGTCTCCGGGCTTGTTTAGACCGCTAAAGCAAACAGCCCCAGCTCAGAGACCATCATTCCTATTGAACCATGCCAGGTACCAGCACTGCAAAGATGTAAGTCAGATGTTGCTGAACACTGGCACAGGACAGTGCCACATGCATCACAGAGGCACTGCAGCCTGATATCACAGCTCTTTCTACTTCCTGCTTGCACTTTCAGTCATAGCAAAACAACCCAGAGCACTGAGGTTAGATGTTCCCTGCCAACTGGTTAACACTTACCTGGGCTTGTGAAGGTCTAAAAGCAGAGTCAAAGCCATTCTGCAGCGAGTCCAGAAAAGGCTGGATTTTGTAGAGGCCATGTGTTGTCTGGCTCGAGCGAAAGGCCACAATGTGGAAGTACTTCAGGATCTTCTCAAACCGTAATTGTGTCATGATAAGTGCAATGCTCTTGTTACTGTAGAAGCCGCTGCTCCAGATGCTGAGAACAGACTCACAGTGGTGGATGCTGGTCGATATCATATAGCCTAAGAAGGCCTTCATTTCTGTCAAGGTGACGTCAATCCAGGCATCGTCCTTACCGAACCTTTCCTGGTACTTCTTGGCATACATATTGGTTTGGACCACCATATTCTTTAGTACGTTGTCAGGGACAAAGAGTTGAAAAAAGTCCATGGCACTGGCAGTCAGGGGCATTTTTCGTGTTGGACCTAGGGCAAAAGCAGGAAGGGAAGATAAGCTTGCTCCCAATCATTGCAAGGCATGTCCAACACCAGCAATTTAAAGTAGGACTAACTTACTTTCCTAAAGCAGGAAACCAAGGCCAAAGTGACCGCACATCATGTAATTCCTTTGAAAGTATATCCACTCTCTGACAGATCTCATAAGGAAACTTCCCTCCTATAATCTCTGTCTTCCTCCTTCGTTACACAAGTACAGCACCCTCTGAATAGTTCTTCTTCCATTCTGCACCTGCATTCATCTATGGCACGACTTAGAGGGCATGCAGGTCTGTGAGGCAGCATGCATTTAATCTTTCCATTTATACACTATGTGTATCTTTCATTCTCTCAGCAGCTGTTTTGGCCTTTTTCGGGATAGTCTTTTATTTTTCTTATGCGTGTCAAAGCAGTGCCTTCCTCAAAACAACCCAGAAGGAAGGATGTCCTAGCCCTCTGGAGTGCAGCCCCATCCTACCTAACATGACTCCTGGGCACCAGAACCTGATCCCACCTTTTTTCCAAGTCCTGCACAGCTCATTGTGACTTTCAAATCTGCTTCTGCTCCAGCCAGAGCTGTGCAGATCAAGCCTGTGTGCTTTTGAGTTCTGTGTCTCTGCCACCACGTTGGAGCCTTGTCCTGGACTCTGACATCCTCAAGAGAGCACATTACCAGAACAAGTCAGAGACATCATGTGGCAAGTGTCATTGTCCCACGTCACAGGGAATATTTTTAGCTTTACAATACATACACTGGTCCTCTTCCTCCCATATTGTAATAAGCATTGCCGTCCTATGCTGTCATTACTCTAGCTTTTCACCAATCTTGCACCTCCTCTGCTAGTTTCATCTATTCCATAAGAAGAGTGGGTAATAGACAAAAAAAAAAGGGGGAGAGGCTCGAAGGGCTGGCAGTACTGCATCAGCATAACAAGGTTATCCAGTTAGACACCAGATTACATTAAGATGAATTAGGAACATCGAGCCTGCAGTACCAGGGACACAGACACCAGTCCTTAAAGACCTCTCCCCTCTAATGCCTTCCATGAACTAATCAAGACACATTTAAAAAGTAGTGGGTTTCATGCTCCCATCCTGTGGCAGTGCTGTAGTCATCAGTTAAGGGCTACAAAACAGGAATATTCTCTATTCTCTTACAGAAGCAGTCAATCTGGTTGGAAAAGACGTCTGAGATCATCAAGTCCAACCATACCTATCCCCTTACTAAAATACGTCCCTGAGAAACTCATCTACCCACCTTTTAAACACCTCTAGGGATAGGGACTCAACCACCTCCCTGGGCAGCTGTGACAGTGCCTGACAACCCTTTCAGTGAACATCAATCTAATGGACAGGGCAGCGCTTAAGAGTAGTTCTAGATCCCTGTGCAAAAGACAGTGTCATGATTGTAACCTCTAAGTGTTGGATCCAATAAATACTGCACCTTAGTTTAACAGCCTGCCTTCAGCCTCAGGACTGTCTGAACAAGGCTCTTCCTGATCAAAAGCAGGAAGCACACAGCTTCTCATTTGATGTTCTGCCCAACAAGAGTCTTCCTTGCACTACGTGGCTGCTTGGGTCTCAGTATCAACTCTGCCAAGTGATTCAGAGCACAAGACTTGCTGTCCTTTGATCTGGATCTATAAAGATCCACTAATGTATTGGTCAAGTCTCATTCTCCATTACCCCTGTATCTCAGGTCATATTCTTAATTATAGCAACAACTACAGCTTGCAGGTATTTTGCACAAAACAGCACCATGAGGAACTACTGTGTTTGGACTTGCTCTTAAAGCCTTTAAGTTTGAGTGCACTCAAGCTATTAGAAGGACAGCAAAAATAGCACCACGGCATTGGAACAGTGAACCTTCAGATTGCACAGAATGCCAAAAAAGCAATCAAATGTGGATTTTTTTTTCCATAGTGCAGTGGGGAAGAAGAATATATTTAAAGATTATTTTCCAATTTTAATTCGTGAGATTGAGAAACTGGAAGTGAAACACTTCAGCTCAAAGCACATTCCTCTATATAGCAAGACCAGAGTAAAGAGTCACACACAAACCATGTTCTGATAAGTACAGAACAGAAAACTTCAGCTTAAATGAGAACTATGGGGTAAGAATAGATAAACTTACTTAACCTTAACTTCTGCTGCAATAATAAATCCTCTTATCAAAGAGTTCTCTTATTTTGTTCAGGAGATTTATATTCCACTAGACTTCTATAGCTGACATGAAATACTCTACAAATGATTCTGTATGGACTTGCAGTACATCACTTCTTCCTTCTTCATGATTTAATCAAGTTTTGACAGTCGACAGTAGATAGGGCTCTCTGATAACATACTGCACAGAGTGTATTCTTACTTGCATAGGAAGTCTTGAGAAGCTATCAAATATGACTTCAGTGCCCACTCAGCCTTCCAGGCAGAGCACAGAGGCAGTTTTAAGTTCTTGCCTTTAGAAGCTGAAGCTATGAGTGTGGTAACATTTTACATCTTGCCTACAGTAATCAAAATGCATCCATAAAGCATTAAGACTCATGAAGTGAAATATGTCAGTCTTGAGACAGGTGGACATGGACAATAGGCTGGACTCCATTATAAAGAAGTCAACAACAGGCAGAATCACAAAAAGGCACTTATTTATGTAATTAAGGTTTCAGTAGCCGTGCAAGTTTACCTTGAAAAGTTATTGTGGAAAACTGTCAGGTATACTGGAAAGGACAGTCCTTTCCTACCCAGCAGTCCTGCTCCAGCCACACAATCTCCTATCTGCTCTCTGTGTTGAAAAAAACACATAAGATTCATATCCCATTTGCCATGCAGAGCCCACACAGCTCTAAAAAAAAGTGAGCTGAATCACTTTCTGACTCAAACATCAACCTAATTATTGACTAAATATAATTCTGAAAGCCCCTGTATAATCTCATTGTCTTGAAAACCAGCCTTTATCGGTAAAGCAAGCAGAACTGATTCATAATTTACAGATATGCAATAGAACAAGAGTGACAATGAACTTCTGTAGGAAGATAACTGAATTTTTAACATGATTAGGGTTTTGCATAGTTAATGACTAGTCTAAAATAAATTATTCAAATATGGCTTTCTATCTAATTATACAAATATGTCCAACTGCGTACGAAACCTAAATAGTGAATTTTAATTTTTTCAGGATTTTTACATTTACTTAAATGGCATTTACCCAGAAAGTACTGATACAAAAGAGTTCAGTGTTTCACACATGCAGTGTTTACCTTTCAAACCTTTAGTCAATCAAAAAAAGTAGCTTTGCTTAGCCTTCCATTCTCACAATGAATATACAACTGTGACTGCAAAATTCAGATTTTTCCCTCTCTTCTGCCCTAAACTGCGTGCAGGAAGAACATATTTATTTACATAAGGTTTTTTGCTTTAAAAAATAATCAGGAATTCCAATATAGTTATGGAGTCAGCACACAAAAGCACTCTTGGAGTTTCCAAATGTGCAGCTAGACTCAGTGGTCTGTGCACACACAGGGTAGGGACAGAGCTCTACAAAGTAACTTCTGGCTGGGCAGCACACATATGAGCACTAGCACTTTGGACTTACTTAAGTGGCTTTGCAGAACATGGAAAATAAGATCAACTTCCTCTGTCATGATACAACACACACACACAAACTGTCCTTCTTCCTTCTCACCCTGTCTACTAGCAAAAACTTGCACGTGCCATCAGCAGCAACTGCTTCGCAAATCATTACTGCTGCTATTATAGAACGTCTTTTGAACAGGTTTGTTCCATTTTCTGTTTTGCACTCAGAAGGAATGTCTCCCCAGAGCTAGAGCTACTTAAACTGTAAGAACGGACTCAAAATAAATTAAGAAGCTAAGCAGGGAAAGCCATTTGTGTTTCCATACTGGAGATAGGACTGTGGAGTGGAGGCTGGCACCTCGCCCTCAGACTGCACGCATTGCAGAGCCCGTTTTGGCTCAACTCAGCTCGGGGCAAACTGCAGCAGCCTTGCTGGGTCCAGTACCTAGTGAGGGAGCAGGCTGCGCACTCAACTTCTCAAACATAAGCGTTGCAGAACAAACAAATCTTTAAGAAAATCTTCACATGAAACATCCACGTGACCATCCTTCAGGCAGCCCTTCTGCATCCTCCTACAATCTCTGGTCTTCTCTCTCTCAGATGGGCCCCCACCAGACACATTCCTCCCCCTGCTTCAATCCCACTAGTGTTTCTAGCCTTCCTTACAGAGCAACACATTAGGGAAGAAATAACTCCAAGTACATTAACTGCTTTTTCCATACTTAACTGGTTTGCAGTACTAAGCAATTTAAGCCCACTTTTAGGTTAATTTATCCATTTTTCATGTTCTGATTAACAACTTGTTATTTAGTAGCTCAGAGTTCACAGACAGAATAAAAGATGGAAATTTTCTAAACTTACTGTAATCTACTGGTGCTTACAACATAACATACAAATCTTATGGAGGTCAAAGCATTGTCATTTTGGGCAGGATAAATTCAATGTGTAAAAAGAAAATGCAGTGGAACAAAATACTCCTTTTGCTCTGCTGTACAGAAGACTTTGTGCTGTCTTTCAAAGTGTAACCAAGGTACGTGATAAAATATCCCTTTACCTTGATAGGGCCAGATATTACCACATGTATGCTAAGTCAAACAGCATAGTTTGGAAACAAACCTTGAACAGAGGTAATCCAGGGTTGACTTTGAAATTAACTCAAATTCCTTAGCAACTGGGCAGACTCCAGTACTCCTGAATCAGGCACAGGAGTGGCAGAAGTGTAAGTTTAAGAATTACAAGTAATTTTATTGTCCTCTTTGAGCAAAAATCTAACAATTTATAGCGCATGCATGATGACAGCACATATAGGTGTATTGCATACAGATACATAGTTAAGAGAAATCTATCCAGAACCTGTTATTTTTTTGGCAATTGGGAAGTATTTTCTATTCTGATTTATGGTACAACTCTCAAAGATCAGGGTTTGAAAATCCAATTAATTCCTTCTTCCTGTGCCCAAGCAATTAGAGACTGTTTTATATTCCTGAGAAGTTTGAGAAGTTAACGTTTCCAAGAGTACACAACATGATTATTTTTGGTCTTACTTAGAGAACATTAAAAAATGCTGATAGAAGATTTCTGTCAGAAAATACACATTCATCAAAAAAATCATGACGTTTTCACAGCAAGTGTCAATTGATGAATTATGACAGTTTAAACAATTTTGCATCTTTGTATTGGTGTCTACTCTTGAGAAACAGCTGAAAAAATAGCAACAAAATAAGAACCAATGTTTCAATATTTCCCAAGTGAGATGTTTCAGAATTTCAGTTTCACACTAAATTCCTTCACATAAGCTTTGGAAGCACTGGAGCTTATCTTGCTTACCAGAAAATCAGTTTCACATCAGCTCTAGTCTTAATGGCCTGGAAGAAACGCACATCAGGCCATTCTCAAGCCATCACCAGTTTGACAGCCTTATGACAAGCCTGTCAAGACTCCTTCAAGTAAGTGCATGTAACAGTTCTCTTCTGCATTTTATTCCAGTTTATTTCAGATACTGCTCCTTCTGTAGGAACTGGGCAGCAAGTATCCAGGTCTTTAATGTAGGATATTGTGCTGCATGGTTTTTGTACTCCTTCATTAAAAAAAAAGGCAGTCAAAGGTTCAGTCTATTTTGTCAAATCAAAGGAATCATCCTAACATGTATAACTGGGGTTCTGACCAATATTTCACAGCAAGTAGATGTTTGCATTTCCTATTTTGGTAGATGATTCTTACTTTCCTTTGCAAGTGCCCAGCACAAGAATTTTATATAAATGATCAAAACATTATCCATACCATGGAGGTGCCTGGAGCTCAAAGCCAACCTACGAAGATGCAATAAACCCCCACACACACAAAGCTTCCAAACAGATACTATATTGGTTCTCTTACCCAGGAAAGAAGAAACTAGACATAGTCCTTCCAAAGATGGTTCTTTTTGTAAAGTATTTCTCAGCAGCTGATGCTTCTAGTTTTTAATAGGTCAGCTTCCCCCAGAAACTTACTTTGCACCCTTGCCTGGGCACCCAGTAACACTCACTGTTGCTCTATGTTTGATTTCATTTAAGTTTATTCCAAGCTATTCAGCAAAGAGTGATTTTACTGCACTTTCCCACCTGCTATAAGTAAGCCTTTGACAATGTTTCCACGCCTGCACATAATAACTGTAGTCACAAAAATGGTTCCAAATAAGTTCCCGGGAAGGGCCCTTTCTTTTCCCTCCCCAGCATTTAAAAGCATAGTTTTCCTTACAGCATAAAGCTATCCACAACATATTGCACTCTTATTTCTATTCAGAGAGAGAATGAAGAGCTGTGTCTAAAAGACACCCAAAGACAAATGAAAAAGGACTGAGACCAGCACACAGCTGCTCTGTGCTGACTCTGGTCAAAACAGTCCATAGTCTCCACATCAGACAACAGTGAGTTATGACAAGCTAAATAAAGAACTGGTTCAGTGAATGAAACCATAAAATTTAAACGAAATGGTAAAATTTAGCAAAGTATTTAGTAAACTAAGGAACTTCCTGCATTTCAGCTTGTTTCCCTGCTGTGTACTGGATCCAGATCCTCATCTTTCTTTCTCCAGCATTACAGCAAAAGACTTAAAAGTCAAGTCTAGCACATCAACCTGGCATAGGTCAGGGACAAATAATGTACCTATTCCCACCCAACACGAGAAAACCTTCCCCCTCAATGTGAAAGGGGTGTCTCCCAAGTCTCCAGGTAGTAAACAAGGTACCTTGTCCATTCCTCCTGCCCCATGCTGCTATGCACTAGCTGGCAGTTCAGCCCAGAAAAGGTGAAGAACTTCAGAGGGGCATCAAGAACAAGACTGGAATGCCAAGGGCAAACAATTTTGACTCTCACTCAGCAGGTTACCATGTCTGATAAAACACTGTATGAAAACTGTTAAATTTCTAGGCATTTTCAGGGGATCAAGCAAGCAGGTCTTACACTTTTCCAATTGACCAAATGTACGCTGTGCCACCAACAGCATTGCTCTAAGAATGAGAATATTTCAGAGATGTTGTGGCAGTGTTCCATGGAAGCGTGGCTTGTTGTAGATTTAAACTACTGTCAAAAAAACCCAATTAATTAAGAGAGTATTTCTTCATGTTTACCATCATGTTTTAAAACTACAAAGCCTTCAAGCTGCAACTAGTGAAGCAGAAAGGATAAAAAGCCCATTGCAAGTAATGTTTACACCTTTAATTATATACTTTATTTCTGTGGTGAGATCTTACAACTTACCAATCAGCATTATCAAGAACCTGCATAATGCACCAAAACCTGGTACAAGTTTTTATGGTTAAATTACAGCAGAAGAGTCAGTGCTTGAAACAGTACTATATCATGCCACCTTACGTAATCTTTTGTACATTATTCATTTGGCTGTGGAACTGAACACACTTGTCCCTTGACAGGGGAATTCCTGCTGCAACAGCTTCCATGGTAATAGTCCACTGTACTTCTCTTTTGCCACTGCATTTTACTGCACCCACCCACTAGAGCAGATTCGCTGCTCCTGGCAGTCCAGTTGATGCTGAGCATATCTAAATAGCAGGTCAGAAACAACCATCAACATGCTGACTTCATACGTCATCTGTAATACATCTTGTACTAGAACACAGAGCAGTTACACATCTGGTTGTAGGCACAAGTGTGAAGTAGTTCTACAAAGCAGCATTAGTAGTTTTATTCCAGCACAACTTCCATTACTAGCAGGGTGACCCTCATAGCTAAATCCCAGAAGTCTGCTTTGGGATGGTACCATGAGGGGGGCCCTTCTTGCACTGGCAACTCTTGCAGATGCCATCAATCTTCACATCTTTCTTTCCTGGGCTTCTGGTCTGTTCTAGCGCACACTGTTCACAAATATCATTACTCATATCCAACTTGCTTCTTTATAGCAATTTAAAATAAAAATGCACCCGTATAAGCATTAGCAATATGACCCCATCTTCAAAGGGAGGGATTTTGTGTTTGAAGAAGGAAAAATAGCCCAGTATGTTTTCCAGGCAAATCATCAGGACATTTAATTTATCTTTTGTAAACAAAAGTCAATAAGCAAGTGACCCAACTAATGAGATGCTGAAAGCCCTCACATCAGTGCTTGCATTTATGTGCCACATACATATGCCACTGAAAAATGAACCTCTTGTCTTTGAGCAAGTCTCATGAGGAAATGGTTTTTTGCTTTGTTCAAAAATTGGTTATTTTATTTTTAAAAAAAGACTATAGCAACTGGAAATTCAGACGGGTCATTAAAGCATTAGAGACAACTTTTTCATACAAAAATATTCATTTCAGTACAGCACTTCCTAATGATTCATCTCCATAGCACATGGGCTAATGTAGCTACAGTAGTGGTCTCTGCAATTGCTTCCCAGCAGCTACAGCATCTTCCTGAAGAAGACAGAGAACAGTTGTTAGGCTAAAAACAGTCCCTAAAGCATTTGATGCTACTTTCCATGGACAGAACTAACTGCTGCACCCGCTCAGGAAAGGATGATGAGTGGGGCACTCATTGCAGCCCAGCTAAAAGAGCTGGAAAAACAGAATCTGCTCAAGGAGGCTGGTGCCAGGAGCTCCATGGGGATGATATTCAGGCTCATTTTCCAGACACCCTTCCTTTGGGTTGTACTAGTCTCCCTTAGATTTTATAGCTTTCTGTAGCAAAGCGTGCACATGCATTTCTAGATGATTTAGGTTTCTCTGCCATGATCTTCCCCAGACTAGGAGGTACAGTAGCTATTGTCACTCGAGAGATCATAATAATAATAAAAGAAATCAACACTTCAGTCACAGGCACTCTCCATTTGAAGGCTGTACCACCTCTATCAGGGAAGATTATAATGCATCTGCATTTGCACAGCGGCTTTTAAACTTGTAATTTTCCAACTTTACATTCTCCATATTGCTCCCCAACACCCTCATAAACCCTGGGACAGTTACAAGCCACATGTTCCTCACTGGTCCACTGCTGGGGGGCAGATTAAAGTCTGAATATTTTCTTAGGACAGCTAAGATGCAAGTGGAGGCATTTGCAATTCTTGCTAGTGCCAGAGCTCCTTTACACATGTGCAGTATCACTCTGTACGCTTTCTGTTTTCTTCTTGCTCTTTTACTCCTGCTCCTCTTGTTAGACTGCCTTTTTCCATCCTTGTTCTGTCTGCCCTTAGAAGGGACGAGTGCCACAGGCTATCTGAACTCAAAATAGCCAAACAGCTGGAAAGTTCAATAAATGACTTCTATACACCACGCACATCAACTTCCCTAATCCTCTTACCACATGCAGAATACATGACGCACTCCACAGCACTCCAACTGCTTAGTCTTCCTAATAACTCTTACAAATCCACAACTTCCCAATTGTAAGAAACCAGAGCATTTCTTCAACAATGAATTGTAAAGGAAAAAAAAGGCAGTCATCTGTGCAAAAAGGTGCCTTTATTACTTGTACCGCCTGTGTGAACTCCAGGGTAATGCAGACATGTTTACAAACCACTGCTCCCCCAGGAATGACTTTCAAGGGAGTTGTATCTGCAGAGAGCAAGCCAGAAGCACCACTCGGAGCTAAACAGTGGAGTGAAGTCAGAGCAGCATCTACAAATAGCAGTCCCTCAGCAACATAGCAGTGCTCCTGCAACCTCTGCCCAGCTGCTGTGTGCAGCCAGCTCCCACCACCCGTTCCATGCTGCACAGCTTCTGGGGCTCAAGCAGAGCAGGAACCAGGTCTTTTTATACCATTGTTTTCTAGAAAGCTGATTCCTTCCCTTCATGCAGTCACTGAAACAGTTCTGGGCCCCTCAGTATGAGAATTACATTGAGGTGTTGCAGCGCGTCCAGAGAAGGGCGACGAGGCTGGTGAAGGGGCTGGAGAACAAGTCCTACAGGAGTGGCTGAGGGAACTGGGGTTGTTTAGTTTAGAGAAGAGAAGGCTGAGGGGAGACCTCATCGCTGTCTACGGCTGCCTGAAAGGGGGCTGTAGCAGAGCGAGTGTTGATCTCTTCTCTCAAATGACAGGTGATAAGACAAGGGGAAATGGCCATAAGTTGCACCAGGGGAGGTTCAGCCTAGATATTAGTAAGAATTTCTTTACTGAAAGGATGTTCAGGCACTGGAACAGCTGCCCAGGGAGGTGGTTGAGTCACCATCCCTGGATGTATTTAAAAAAAGGATAGATGAGTTTTTAAGGGACATGGGTTAGCAGATGATAGGTACGGTTGGACTCAATCTCCAAGGTCTTTTCCAGCCGGAAGATTCTAGATTCTACGAAACAGTGCTTTAGTCAATGTTCATTTATCAGAAACCTCACTGTCAACTTGTTCTCTGGGAGAGACCAGCCTATGCTGCTGTTTCAGCCAGGATAACAGCATTGCAGCTCTGGCATCAAGAACACTCATCCGTTTCCAAACCTTCTTTCATTTTCTGATTTTGTTTCTAAGCACTCTTTGAATATGGAATCCCACAGGAAAAAGAGTATCCAAGAATCTCAAATTTTTATTAAGTCTCTCCCCACTCTCTTGGCTCTGTGTGCAGAAATAGCAAAGCAAATACAGAAGAAAAATATGCATCTCCATAGAGAGCCTCCTGCTTCCTAAGCCTTCCAGAGTTAAGTGTTAAAGCTGGTTTTATGTTATAGACGGACTTGCTCCTTTGCATTGCTCTTCCATTTCCTCAGCTGCTTGTTGCTACGTTCACAAAGTTCTCTCATTTAAGCAACATTTTTCTCCATTCTTTGACTGCCTCATAAAATCAAGAAAAGTAAGAGCTCTGCTACATCTCGTTCAATTCCATCATCTTCTTCCATCAATTCTGATGCAGCTCCTTTCCTCCTCACTAAATGGGAATTGCCCTGAATAGGTAGCATTTTTTTCTTCCACATGAGGAACTGATTACATTCCTCCCTTAGGGCCAAATCCAAACCAGTCCTATTGCGGGGAGGGGAAAAAAAAATCTTCAGATTATTACCAAGGCTGGGCCTGGAGTTTTTATAACCTAGTCTCATTAAACCCCAAGCCCTCTAGAATGTTATTTCACAGTATCACAGTATCACAGTATGACAAGGTTGGAAAGGACCTCCGAGATCATCAAGTCCAACCTATAACCCAACACTAACACCAACCATCATCTAGACCATGGCACTCAGTGCCACATCCAATCTCCCCTTAAACACCTCCAGGGTCGGCGACTCCACCACCTCCCTGGGCAACCCATTCCAATGGCCAATCACCCTTTCAGTAAAGAACTTCTTCCTCACATCAAGCCTAAACTTTCCCTGACAAAGCTTGAGTCCATGCCCTCTAGTTCTGTCACTGGTCACCTGAGAGAAGAGACCAACCCCTGCCCCACTACAACCTCCTTTCAGGTAGCTGTAGAGAGCAATATTTATTTGGGGAGGAAGGAGAAGGGAGAGAGAAGGAGGAAGTAGGTGAACATAACACTTTTCATCACAGCTAAATACTAGATCTGGGTCTGGTAGTACACTTGGCAGAGAGAGGCAAGTCACAGAAATTCTCTCTCTGGGCCTGGACTGAAGCAATCTGGCAGGCCTGGTCACAAATGACCACAATCCTGCCTGCCAGGCACTGTCTGCTTGCCCACACATGAAGTTCATACCAAGATCCTTCCATAGACTCTAGTGCGGTGATCTCCAGTGTGGGGTGCACCCACCCCAGGGTTAATAAATAAAATAAAATTTTTAGTTAGTGTTTATTTCATCTTTATCTCATCCTTTTTAATTTTCTATTTTTGTGTATGTTTTTTAATGTATCTACTGTGTTACTACAGTAATATACACGTGTAGTTTAGAAATACATATACATAGATTGAGGGTATCTGCTCAGAAAACTTCTACTGATAAGGGTGCATGATCAAAAATGTTTGGAGAACACTGCCCTAGAATTTTCAGTAATAGCATTCAGGACTAAAGCAGCCTAGCAGCCACAATTCAGCCTCACTTCATCAGACACCTGAGTGTGCACTTGAATCCTATAAGCTTCATCTGAGCTACGTGTAAGTTTTATACCAGTATCATCCGCTGGCTTTGAAAAGGAGTCATTTTTCTTTGCCCTCCCTAGAAAAATGTTGTTCTTGTAGGCACAAGGGAGTGACAGTATCAGTCACGGGTACTTCTGCAGTGGTTTAAAAGTTTTCATGTCAGTCTACTGTTAGCATGTTACTAGACCATACCATTAAGGTAGTACCACATATACATTTATTTAAGCACTTCTCTGCATTCAAAGGATTATGTACTATACTAACATTCCTCGACACTCACTTTGAGTTTATTTTGTGTCACTCACAAATCAGAAGGATGATTAACAGGTTTGTGTTTTTCTCTATTGGAAATAAGTTTTCAGAGCACACATTCACTGTGTAGTCAGCCATGCAAATTAGTAATCCCATAAGCAAGACTGAGGCTGTAATATGCATGGTGGTCGAAAAGGAGGGAAATGCCTTTTTATCATAAAAATCCTCTGTAGTCTCTGCTCCAGCCACACTGTCCTCCTTTCAGGGCTTTAGGACTATCACTCAATAGATTCTGGTCATTATTCTCAAACCTTGGCAAGCAAATTGCAACTGATGTGTTCTTCACAGAACACTTTTTTTTCTTTTGATCATAAGTCTTAAGGTTAATTTCTACCACTTATACTCAGATCTGATACCAAACTTATTACTGTTCTAAGCATATAAATTGTTTATTAAAAGCTAATTAAATGCTATGTTTAGGGAGCAATCCAATCACACTATTTGCCACTGTGTTCTAGGCATGTAACAACAGGAAGCACTTAAGCTCCTTGTATAGTCAAAGCACACAGGTTGTACTTTTCAAGAAACATCAAAAGGGATCTCTTAAGAAATTTTTGAGGCTATATTTGGGAGTTAACTAACAAGACTAATCTCTTTTAGGATCTCTTAGACTCTAGTCCAGCAGAGACCATTTGAGGCAGATACTCAGCCTTAAGCTACAGTGATCAAATTATTCTTTGGCACCAGTGCAACACTACACTGAAGTGCCTGGTTTTGAAGTGAGATTACACATGTTCTTATAGACCAGGGTAGCTTCAAAAAAGTTAGCAGTACAAGTACTATTATGTCAAGCGTTGCAGTCTGTACAAAACCAGTAATAAGGATAAAAGAATGAGTAGTGAGTAGTAAGACTTTGTAGACACAACAAAAGAGGCATTTAGACTCTGTAGAAGACCTAATTTTTTTACTTAAAGTAAAAAGTTTAAAAGCTTTCTTATTTTCTCCCCCCACTTCTAAATTACAAAAAAGGCAACTTACAATAGCTGTCTACACCAGAGGTTACAGAAAGCAAAACTTAAAATGTATCTGTGCATCTCCATTCTTTAGGAAGCCTTCAAGCTCTGTTGGTGTGCAGAACAGCGAGTTCAGCTGGTCTCAAAGAGGAAAAGAAAAGCAACAACCACATCAAAACTGCTTAAACCAAGACAACATTTAATTTTCTTTATATAAATTATTTCTTGGTTTTGGCCACATTCTCCTGCCTCTAGAACCAATGTCTGGTGAATAAGGGGCTTCAGGGTACACTGTGCATGCAATGGAAGAGCCAGACATAGAAGACCCACTCCCAATGCCCACCAACAGACGTGAGGGAAAAGGGAGAATATTCCTTAAATGCTTGCTGCAAAGAATTGGGCCCATTACTCAGTGCATTAGCCTCTGAACTTCCTCTAGTCTCTTGTACTAGGCAACAGGAGCACTTGATGCACTCACACCTCAGTTGAAATAAAATGCTCACTCAAAACTCTCTGCAGGGGCACTGACATCCCTGAAGTGCAACCTTCATCCCAACAGAAGGTTGATTATTCATGCGATAACCAAACCCTTAGATAAGCACCACACCTATTAGATCTGAAACTCAAATTTTATTGAGCGGCACACACTGCATTCCTTCCAGCTTTTTAAAGCCGAGTTTGATGCGGTGGGTGTGACAGTTGATCACATATTGCATCTCCTACAGACTCAGTTCTGGAACATCAGCTGCAGCAGGTGTGGGTGAGCAGCGTGGTCAGGGGCATCTGGCCATCAGTTTGGTATGTTAGAAGTACCAGCTGTCATCTTTATGTGACACGACAAACACGAGCAGGCAGAGTCTGGTTTCACATCACCTTGTCTCTTGCCATCAAGCGTCTTTTTCATTTCAGGAGATGCTGTTTGAGCCTACAGGCTCATCTCACTATGAATGTACTGTCTAATAAGGATTGAACTCAAGCAAGCCATCTTTCAGCAAAGGTAATTCAAAAGGCTGTCACCACCATCAGCTATTTTTGCATAGTGTAGGTGGGAACTCAGTACTTGGAAGACCTTTACCTTTGCCTCCATAGGAATGGACTTGGGCACATGGGGCAAAGCAAAGTTGCAAAAAGCCTGGTTTTACTAAGCAGCAAAATCTGAAAATTGAACCCCTGCCCCAGACTACCTGCAATTTCAACAGGAACAGTGGAGACATGGTGTCCAGCAGAGCCCAGAAGAATTTAAAAAAAAAGGAAGTTTTATAATGACTAAGAACATGATGTTAAAATGTGAAGCATTGGTAGGATCTATATTAAGATGTGAGAGAAACATTCGTTTTTATAGCAGAAAAGAATTCTAGGAAACACAATTATAGAAACTAAATGTTGTAGCAGAGAAAGAGCAGGTTAGGAAAAGGTTATAGTACAGATTAAAAGGATTCAGTAGAAATGGAAAGCTTCAAAGTAAAGTTTTGAACAGCTTTTGTTATACTTGTTTCTTGCTCCTTTTATGATTAAAGTATTGTGCTGAAGCACTCTCCCTTTAGCTGCCCATTTCAGCTTAAAAAGAAAGAATCCAATCTCCCTTTTATCTTAGGAAGAAAGCTGACATTAGAACAATTGGTAGCACACTGCTCAATGTCAAGCTGCTCCAGGTCAATACTCCGACCTCTTTTGAGTCAACTTTTCCGCAAAAGACCTGAAGAAAAGGCATAGTTTGTATTTTAACATTTTGCTCACTAAACTGCAACATCTGCCCATAAAATGCTATCAAATGTTTCTGCTTCAGCATACAATATAAAGGCCTGCTTTCAGAAGGAAACTCATGCTGACTTAAGTTTCTTTTCATTGATTCAGGGAGTGATAGCCAACAGCCAAAATGAAAAGAAAAAGTTAAAAACTGTTACAGTCTCAACAACAGCACTAACAGTGTCAAGTCCATTTCATATTACTACAACAATTTTACTATCCACTTTGATAATACCAATTCAAAAATATCGCTAGCTGAATACATCCACCATTTTGCCCACAAAGCAGTGAAAAAAACAGCCTTCTGATACCCAGTCCATGAACTGGAGAAACAGAGTACAGAGTAGACATTTGGTTGTCCTTTCTTGCCAAGATATCTCTTGCATCATTATCAGTTATTGCAGACATCTGGACTATGACTTAGCTAGGTCTATTCCAGACCTGTGCCTGCTGCCCTCCACATACTCATTGTCATGGTCTACAGCAGTTTGTGTTGGCATTCAGTTGCAAGGAGGCTCTTCATATCTCAGAGTTGTGGCTGAAGGCAAGTACAAACCTAGGCACTACAGGATGATGCAGCAACTAAGTGCCTCCAAAGTGCAGTACTGCTGGTCTTGTAAGTATTTGGGTGGCATTGTAACAGGCACCCCTGGCATAACAAGATTAGTGTTCTTAGCACACAGAAGGAAATTCACAATTAGTCCTTTGCATGGTGATATAAGGTTAATGAACACTGATTTCACTGCCATAGAAGTGAGGGTGAGAACAATACTTTAAGTAACAGTCAGGTATTCCTGGGTCACTATACTGCAGTGAAGGCAAGGAGGAAATTCTGCCCTAACAAATCAAGAGGCCTCCTGCAGACACACAGCTCCTTCCCACAAGCTATACAGCTTTCTCTCTGCTCCTAAAGCTGAGGCAAGAGATGGAAGCAGCAACTATTTTGCATAGCACTCCAACATACGATTTGCCACTAAGCAGCATCCTTGGTGTTTGCATTTATCTAGTGTCAGAAGGGACCTTAGTAGGTCATTCAGTCCAGGCCTCCATCTCCATTCAGCACAAATACTACATGTCAGTCTATTACAACAGGTTAGTGTCACTTGTTCTTAGGTTTCCAGTGACACACTCATGTCTTCTGGAGCACTGCACTGTCAGAGTTTCCATCACGTCTGATTTAATTATCCATCAACTCAATTTGTATCTGTTATTCTTCATATTCAGTTTTCAGAGCAGATAAGGCAAATACTTTCCCTTCCTCTAATAGCCCTTTCTTATCCATGTGGCCATTTAGCTTAAAAGCAGAATATTCAAAGATGGACCAGTTAGTACATTTTCTGCTTCTCACTCCTTTCTCTTGACATTTGACTATTTGCTTCTCACCTGGGTTGGTGACCCAGACTACTTCGCCTTAATGGCAAGCCAGTCTCATCACAAGTCCTATATTCTCTTTAAATATCTGAGGAGAGTGTTTGCTGTTTCACAACAACATGACATTGAGTCACATTTGTTCAGCTTCTACCTCCATTTCCATTTAAACCTAAACAGTTCTGCCCCTTCCCTTCCATTTTCCATTTCTGCTGTTAGTCACTGCTGCCTTCACACTAAGCATTTCTCTTTCACCCAGCCCTTTTCCCACCCTGGGCTATTTCAGGCTATCAAGAACCTTGTGAATTCTCAGCCTGTCCTCCAGTGTACATGGAGTCTCTCCCAGCTTCATGTTGTTTAAAAGCATGATAAACAAATTCACCTCCATTCAGGAAGGCAGTTTCAGTTTCTCATTAAATTAAAAAAACAAATAAACAAACAAAAAAAAGCCACAAAAAAACAAACCCAAACCATTCTTTTATCAGAACATTTAAGCTTTTGCCAGATCTTTACATAACACATTTTTGGAGATACTGGGCCAGACCTTATGGAATCCAAATGGAGACAGAAACAGATATTTGCAGTAAAGATGATTTTACTGAGAATACCTGACAGAGACTAGGTGGCATTTACTCAGCCAGATGTTTCTGCATCTGTCTGCTTCTCCCCCCTGTATATTTCAATCTCTGCACAGTTTATTGCAAAAGATATAGTGTAATGCAAAGCACACCGTGAAACTCAGAGCTAGTAATGCAGAGATGTTTCCTTCCTCAAGAGTTTGCCTCCAGGATAGAAATCAAGGAGGTAAGTCTGACAGAGAACATATGACACTTGTAGAGTCCTACTGTGGTCACTATCTCCTAACTGTGCAAAACCACTCCAGGGACCAAAATCACCAAAGCTGGTACCTTGTTTCATACATGAGAAATAAACACCGAAGGTAATTTGAACTAAAAGGAACTTGCAGAGTAGCTATGAAATAAAGGTAATGAGAAGACAGTGTTGTCTCCCAGTCAGTCTGCAGCAGCAGCCAGGCTCTCCATAGCTGAGGAATGGCTACCAATATCCCAAACTGTAGTGACAGGGTAAGGAGAGCTCAGAGCCTTTGGGAAGTGGGCTGGAAGAGTGGCCCGATCAAGCACTGCTGAGTTCCTTCTGAACACCTTTTTTTTGTGGAAAGGACATTACAGAAAGTCATGTTTTTTGCCAAAAAGTCTGTTTCAAAGAACTGCTGCCAGTGCCCCAGGGCACCACTATGCCTGATTGTCCCTGCCTGCCCCAGCTAAGCCAGGACCCCATGTCAGCCCCAGCCATCAGTCCCTGCCCCAGCAGGACCAGGCTCCAGCCTCACACAGCCCTGCCCAGGCAAGCTGTGCTCTCCCAAAGGCCCATACCCTGCCCTGGCCCCAGCTTGTCCCCAGGGAGGTGTCCAAAGCCCAGGGCTGCCTCAGTGCCCCTGGCTGCAATTGTTCTGCCTGGAGGGGTAGGACAGGTCCTGACTGCCAGTCCCCGCTTTGACACACCTCCATGGGGAGCCTCAGCCCACAGAGAGTCCCCAGAGCCCATGGGACACAATGACCGGGGAATGCTATAGAGGTTTGTCAAGCTGTTTTAGACCATCTCTGATGTCAGTTTGAGTGTGAGTCATTACCCAGTAGTACAGAAGCAGATGAAGAAAAGTTTTTTGAGAGGGTCATTCCTTATTTATCAAGTACAACCCCATCAAGTGGAAAGAGCAGGATTTTACTCCAAAACCCATCACTCTTTTCCCAATGGGGAAAATTTGTGACATGCTTAAAGCCATCTCCTTTCCTTACCCTTAAATGAAAGGGGTGAGACTATTGCAGCAATGTTAGCACAATGAAAATAGTTACAGATCGTTCAAAGGCTCTCCAAGTCTTAGTGCTTAATTTCTTTTAATCTTAAAGACAATGACAAGAAGGAATTAATGTAGATACCACAAGTGTAAACCTTGAGACCTTGTGTTTTACCACATAATAGGACAAGTTTATGAGTAAGGAATAACTACAAAGCCTAAAAAATGGGGGAAAGTCTTTAGCATAAGGAGGTCTTCTCATTTAGTGATTTTGTTCAGAGACACATTCCAGCAAATTAGAAGCTCTTTGAAAAACTAAATAAGAATTTATATCCACCTATGTATTTATATCCATAATGCATCATATCCAGCATGACAGATTTAAGAGCATCTCACATTTTTCAAGATCATCTTGGTAGTTTCTTGCCCCAAACCAAAGTTTGTTCATTTTTGCCAGGCTACTGCAGCAAGTGAAGGTTTACAACCAACCATCTTGCCCTCTGGGGAATGCTGGCCACCTCTTGCGGTCCAATTGAACTGTTTTCCCTGAATTGGGGCAGGGAATCCTAGATCCCCATCCCAAAAGCCATATGCATAAGTGCATACAAGCATGAGTTTCAATAGATAGAAGCTCTTGAAAGTTGTTTTTTTAAAGTAAGACTACTATTGCTCAAGCCCTGTAACAGCAGGGTGCATCCAGCAGCAAGCAACACTACAACACCAATGGGAACAGCCCACGCTGACCCCACATTGCACACCTACAAGTGCTACCCACTGGGAAGTTAGCCAGCATCTACCTGTCAAAAACAGCAGAGATGACTATACACACTGGGTAGTCAGACTTTCCACAACAGGGAATTTCATAAGGACCTTAAAAAAGGAAAGGTATTCTCATTTTTTGCTCCAATTTAATGTTTCATACACACCCACCTCTCTGCCATATGCAATCAGAAATGAATCAGAGTTATAAAAGCAGCTGCTTTAAGTCTTTTTTCTACCTTTTCTTCTCTAGAAATAACACTCCCATTTGTACCGATAGGCTCACTGTATGTTTTATCTCAGTCCAGTAATCTTCCTGTCCAACACACAGCTAATTTCCCCCATCCATTCAGACATACATAACATTGTTTTCTTCAGTGTCTCCTGTGTATCCTTCTCTGACACTATTTTTGCACCCTTACAGTGTGCCTCATCAGTTATACTTCAGTTTGCCCAGTTTTCAACTGCACAGCTACTGCTTTGTATTGCTTGCTGAATAGTAGTCCTATTATTTTGTTCTTTGTTCTTCTTAATGGCAAATGTAGTTTGTCAATACAGGTCATGCGAATCCCTCATGCTGTCCAAGAGAGCAGAACTGAAAGAATGTTTTCTATCATGTGCCATGAATACCAGTTGTCCCCACAGAAAATCAAGAGACAATCCAGAAGTAATTTATACAGACCCATAGCAAGCTAAGGAGCCTTTCAAGCCTATTTCCCTGCAGTCTTGCTCTGGTTTCATTTTTAAAAGACCCACTCATTTATGCATCCGTTCATTCTCAGATGGAGTGACGTGATTAACATCCTGTTCGTCAAGGAATATGAAATACATGCTTGGATAAGCTCCTAGAAAGGATGCCTTGCCACAAGGAAGTGAGATGTCAAATGCTAGTATTCTCATGCATTTGTATTAGCCTTGCATTCCTTTTGAGTCCATCTGTTCTTTTTTCTAATAACATGCCCAGTTTTTGGCAGTATTTGGAAGGCTGAGGCATTTTAGGGCTTATATTCTACTAACTTATAGATAAGATGTGTAGCTATATCTGTGACTACCTTCCCTTTCAGAAACACTTTGTATTTCCAAACTGCTAAATCCATCTGCTCCAAAATTTTGGAAGCTTGAACATGGGAGGAAAAAAACATCTATGTGAACAAGCACACCCGGGAGAAATTTCCAGCTGCTTTTAAGTCTACAGCATCCAGGACTGCTTCATGTGACCTAGCAGTCGGTACAGAATTAGCAAGTCAACTCCACTATTAGCATCTTCATTAGACTCTGAACTAATTTCCTCTCCAGGTTGACTTGGAGGTGTGCAGGCAAGGAAATTGTTTGCTGTACTGCTTCTGTAAAGTTGACCAAAGGACATGAGGAACTAATATACTTCTTCTAAATGACCCCATCAAAAACTGCAAGGGGAAAAGACTCATTTGAAGCAGCAACAGATCTAGGAGTAAGTATGCTTTTTCTCTGTAAAAGGCTAGACAGTGTCTATGGAGAAGACGTTAATCTGCAGTACTTATAGACTTTCATGTCTCGAGACTGACCCAAACTGGTTCTCTATATAAAAGTAGAGAAGAGGTTTTTTTCCCATGAAGTTCATTATTCCCCAAGTGCCTGTTCAATAGCAGAGGCATGAGCAAAAGAAGGAAGAAAACACAAATAGCTAAGCTGCACTAAATTTTAGAATCAATAAGGCTGTTGTGTCATGCACTTTCATCACTTCAGTGATGATGGAAGCAGGAAAATGTGCTCTAAAGCCAGTAAACCATACTTAGATTTAGTAAGATGTGATATTAAGTCTTTGCATAATTCACTTATTTAGCAAAACTTCAAACTTTTAAGTCATCCTAGAAAGGATCTGCAAAGTAGTCATTTACATCTTTGTGATGTATCTATCATAATGACAGCATCACAATATTTCTAGGAAGATATAAGTAATTTCTACTTAGAATGCAAGAACAGATTATATAGATACACAAATTTTTCCACTATTTTCTATGATTATGCAAGTCAAAAGCAACTCATTTCTCTGATAAGTAAGCAAGAACAAGTCATATCAGCAGTACTTTATCCCCTTACAGTCAGAGAATTTGGCCCAGATATTTCTAAAGCAGAATCTGCCATAAGCTACTAAGTAGCTTTCATAGCTTTTCTTCCACCTCTGGAACCTTTAAGTATTGACCTCAATCTAATAAGACTAAAGCCTTCAGATTCAGTCCAGGACTTGAACCAAGATCACCACCATTGTGAGATGGTGGCGCGTATATGGCCCTCTTACAGTCCAGCTTCATCCAAAAGCTCTTCCTCCAGGCTCCCTGCTGCTGGAATGCTGCCTTCCCATCTGCCTTTCCACACTCTTGGGAAGAGGATGTGCACTGGGTGTCCCCCTGTATCCTGCAAAGACTTTCCACAACTCTCTGCCCAGTTATGATTATAGCCATTCAATTAACAGCTACGAGCCTTTTGCCTTTCTTGTATCACTTTACTCTCCTTTGATTATTTAACTTTAACTGCATTGTTTAGCTCTCCTAAAATTATTTAGAAGATAGGTCAAATGAACAACTGCATAGTAAATCATATATATCATATGATTCACTGGAGACTAACTTGAAGGAACTAAATTAATTATCCTTATTTAACAGTCATAAACCAACAACACTAATACTAAAAAAAACAACCAAGAGTGAAGTCTTATCAACTGATATGAAAACAGACACTTGTGATTAAACATAAAACAACCCATTTTTACTGTAAGGGTGATCACAACCTGGCATTTAAAGCTGTGCCTCGCTTCCTTGTCTTTAGCTAGAACATGCAGGTTCCTTTCATCTCTCCGATAACACACCCTCCCTTGTGCAGATCATCTCTCATGTGGCAACCACAATGGAATAAATGAACGTTTCCCATAATCAGGTCTTCCTGAATAAGAACATTCTCACTTAAAAAAATTAAAAACTACTTTAAATATTCCTTTAAATCTCTTCAAGGTAACAAGGAGAGCCTGATTGCTAGTCTATGCAACTTCTCTCTGAGAGCATGCTGTTCTACTACAGCATGTTCTTCAAAGATAGTAACTTATGGCACATTTAATGTTTCAGAGAAATATTTCAGAAATCCATAAAAAGCTATTAACACTCTCTAAATTTTCAGCTGAAGAGGTTGTTGAGAAAAATCCCAACCATATTGTGATGCTCTCATTTTTAAACTGACAACTACTGGCACTGTGTAGTTCTGATTAAAACAGGTTGAGGAAACAAGCTCCTCCTTAAAGCGGAGCTGCTATGCTCCTTCAGCAAGGAACATTCTTAACATTTTGTCTTCAAATCTAGGCTTAAGAACATGGTTTGGAAGGCACAGAAAATGGAGAAAACAGATGCACTGCTTGGCTGTAACTTTGAGGACTTCAGAGTTAACTTTTGCTCAGACTTCTCTGCTATTGCTGCCACCCTAAAATATTATCATTAACAATAGGAAGCGCTCCTATATCTGAGCAATTTTCTGGTCACTGAACTATATGGATGTAGGAAACATTTGACTCTAGGAAGCGAATGCCAGCCATCCCAATTCAGGACCATTGCACTACAGTAATACCAGGATATTTACACCTTCTAAGACTGTCCACAAAGAAAGATCAGACCTAATAGTGCTTCTATGCGTTATGGAACATGTCCTGGACAGATTACTGAACAAACAAGGGAAAGCACCACCCAGAGCCACTCTTGAAGGAAGAGCACACCAATTAAGTCTGAGGCATGAGTGACCAGAAATCAAGGGTCTGCATTGAGTTGCTGGTACTTACTAGCTTGTGACTGAAGTAATAATAGTTGGTCACCCACTTTCTCCATTTCAGTTATGTTTTCGCTATCCTAGTAGCAATCTGTTCTGTTATTCTGCCTGCACTTCCACAAATATCTCTGTCCTGCCCTCAGAGGAAGGAAGGGAAGACAGATGAGACTGTTAGCCTTCCTTCTAGAATTAAAGTACTGTTTGGGCAGAGGTAAGACATCCCTTCCTAGAAACCTATCTATTTGTAGGGTCACTTCCCAACAAATCAGTTCTGCTTCCCCTTCACAGTGAGGTTTGGAGAGAATGAGAAGTGATATTCCAAAACCTACCTGGATCCAACATTTAATCATGGATGTCATCATCCTTTTAAACACATAGGTGTTGACCTAGCTACAGACGTGCTGTAACCAGCGTCTCTTTGTGAAGGGAAGGCATTTCAGCAACTGCCTCCAAGACCTCCTATCCACTACTCATATCCCAGTACCTCAGAATTCACATTGCTGCTTTGATATTTGTGACAGGCACTTGAGCACTCTTGTTTCCTCAATCTATTTTAATCAGAACTGCACAGCACTACTAGTTATCAGTTTAAAAATCAGTCCATCACAATATGGTTGTGATTTTTCTCATCAACTAAAGAAAATGATTTTGCAGAGTAGCTTCACTGGAAGTAACACAAAGTGCCAGCAAGCCATCTGTGCTAACCTCTGTGTTAAAGTTAACAGGTCTTTTGGATTTCTACAAAGGAAGTCAACTAAAGCTGTTCACAGGGCTTTTTTTTTTCACCCCTCTAGGGAGCCTGAGCATCCACTATTCTTATTAAATGAAACAGAAACAACAGTAACTGGAGATCCCTGAAAAAAAGAAATAGGGCAGAAAACAAAAGTCACGGACATAAGTAGCAGTGTTGCTTAGTGATGCCATCCAGTTAGTTCTCTCCTGACACAAGAAGTCAATTCAGACATTTCCTAGTTTGTCAGGACCTGACATACAGGCAAGGCAGGTGTACCCATGAACACCCACAGCAACTGACTGCAGATTGAGGCCATACTGAACCATTTAACACTGCCAGCAGCCTCCAGCACATCTGAGCCTCTAGTATATTTTTGAGCCTAAGTTATCAGTCAGTCTGTCTGGGTTCAGAACTAATTCTAGGGATGGATATAATACTTTCCTAAGCCATTGGTTTAATATTAAGAGTGGGAAGAGAAAGGCAGTGTTAAGTAATTTACTCAAAAAAACCCAAAAGGAAGTGATAGTATTTTCTACTTCTAGCCAAAAAGAGCACAAGACTTTTGTAAGTGGTCCTTCCTTATTTTTCTTGGCAACTTTAACTCACTCTTTTCTCCTCTGTACCTTCCCTTTCATGAAGGGGCTGACTCCCAAACCAAACAGCTTGATGTTAGCTTTGATCCTTGTCTGATACAAGGATTTATTTCTAGCATTGACATAGCTGAAGTCTCTTGATACTTCAGTCCACAAGGACATTTGTCTTTTGGCATCAGATGATGTCCAGTACTGCCATTAGGATTCTTCTCTTGAGATTTTGACCAAACGCTGCACTCAGTTTTGATACTACCCTAAGATAAATTTCATCTCATGAAAGGCTCTTATTTTTAAGCTCAGAGCCTAGAAAGAAAGGATTCTTACATCTACTATAGCTGAACTGAGAATATGGTTTTGTGACATGGTTTAGTAGGCATGGTGGTGTTGGGCTGAGAGTTGGATTGGATTATCTTCGAGGTATTTTCCGATCTTAATTATTCTATGATTCTTTGTTTGTACTCCATTAGTGACCACTGCGAGGGACAGCTGTCTTCACCTCACTGGAGACCTCTTCCTCAGCAGGTATGGATGCAAACTCTTGAGTCAGAACAGTGTCCAATGAAGAGACAATGGTGCCAGTACAAGTGTGCTTAATGTGACTGCAGTTATGATACATAAACGGCCTAAAATCCATCTATCTACAAACTAGAATTACAGGTGCTTAGTTATACACAATGCTTGGAATGTATGTAGTCAAAAAACCCATAGAACAGAGTTTATGATGTCTCACACATATCGAAGCACAACACTAACAGCAAATCACCGTGTTATGATCAGCAAACAGTATCACTATTAACAGGATGAAAGGGCAGCAACACCCTCTTCTTCATCTATTACTAGCAGAAAACATTCACAGCAATACCCATATACCTTCCTAACAAGAGATCTGCATCTATTTCTAACTACCATAAATCAGACTCCTTTATTTCAAAGGAAATATGAATTGCTGAATTAATAGGTCATCAACTTAATTCTTTTCCAAGCCTGCATTAAAACACTAATCCCAGTTCCATCTACATTAAAATGGATATTATTATAAAGTAATGACATGAAGAAATAAGCCAGCAAAGGCAGAGAAATTAAGTAATAACTGATGTTGAAATAGCATCACACCATGAAGCCTATAGTCCAGAACTTGATCTTAGTTATGCTTATGAATAAGAATCATCAATAAAACTTGCAGAGTTCTTTAAAGAGACACATTAGCTTGATATTTTAATATTTTAGAGTGTCTGGCTATTTCCTGAGGGAGACAACTTGTATTTGCACACCTGCCAGAAATATGACAAAACTTTCTCTGGGCTCCAGTGCTTGCTCCACCTTATTTCCCCATCCCAAGCTGCTTCCTCAGATAGGTCTCTACTTGTCCCACTGCACAAATTTCAGCACACTACACCAAGTCTAGCACCACTCTTCTGCATTTACCTTTCCACAGCAAAATGAAGGAATTAAACACTACACAAGGAAAACGGTGAAGACAAGTAACCTTAAGATGGGCAAGCCATCAGCTTGGTTGAGAATGGTAGCAACCAGCACATCCTGTTCAGAGATGAAAATGGAGGGTTTTATTTTTCCACATCCCAGCTCTTCATAACCATTAATTTCTTTTAGCAAAGCCTTGATGCTACACAATCAACTTGGTTGTCGAGGCCTGTGGACAGATACATTATAATGGCTCCTCATGAAAACCAAGTCCAGCAGCACTCTTCTGCATTTACCTTTTCACAGCAAAATGAAGGAATTAAACACTACATAAGAAAAACAGTGAAGAGAAGCAACCCTAGGATGGGGAAAGTGTCAGCTGGCTTGAGGATGGCAGCAACCTTCATACCCTGTTCTGAGAAGCAAATGTGTTTTCACAGCCCAGCACTTCAAAACCATTAATGTTTTTTAGCAAAGTCTTGGTGCTATGCAGTCAACTTGGGTGTTGAGGCCTGTGGACAGATATATTATTATGGCTCTGTAGGAAAGCCAGCGGTGCAACTTGCTACACAAGCAGTTTGTGGAGATGTCAATGCTGTGCATTGCTGCCCTGTGTCACCTCATGTCAGCTCACCGCTCTCTTGATATTCACTCTGGCCAGAGGCCACACAAGAAACGTTAAGGTTAGTGACGGCTGCACAGAAAGCCTTTATGCAAGGGGGAATCCCAGCCCCATTCCCAGAGCCCTTCTGCACAGCACTGGGCAGGGCACGGCTAAGCTCCACGGCTTTCCCCACCTGTAAGCAGGGACGAGAAGCCACCTGCCTCACCAGGGCACAGCCAAACAGGGGGGCCTGCTCCAGGAGGAGAGTACCCACTTCCCACGGGGATCCCGGGAGCCGCTGCCGCCGGGGGCACCGCCACGGCGCCGAGTAGGGGTTACCCGTGACTAAGCACCCGCGGCCTCCCCTTGCCGCTTCCGCCTGGCTCTCCCCGGGTCCCGGGCTGGGAAGGCACCGGGCAGGATGCTGCCGCGTCCCTCTCCGACACCGGGGACCGTGTACCAGGTAGGGCCGGGAGGGCACTGGGAAGGATGTTGTTGCTATGTCTTCCCCCGAGACCAGGGACCGGGCACCAGGCAGGATGCTGTGGCATCCTCCCCGACACCGGCGACCAGGCACCAGCCCAGGCCGCCAGCCGGGCCCGCAGGGGCTTCCCCAACCCTTTCCACGCAGGTCTCTGCGGGGCGGTCCGGGCACCCACGCCAGCATCCCCGCTCCCAGGGTCCGCCCGCAGCCCCCGGCATCCCGTACCGCTGCTATCTTTGAAGTGAGGGGGTGGGACGTCTCGCAGCGAGCGGGTCCAGCCCCCCTTCTCCGCTTCCTCCTCCTCCTCCTCCTCCATGGGGCCGCCCGTGCCGGTGCCGCTGTCCCCCTGCCGCTGCCGCCGCCGCTCCGCCGGAGGGGCCGCCGCCCTGTGCTGCCGGCGCCGCAGCGCCCTGCCCCGCAGACCCTCGTCGTCCTCCTCGTCCTCCTCGTCCTGGGAAGAGGCGGCGGAGCGCGAGTCGGCCGAGGTGCTGTAGAATGGGTTGCCGCTGCTGTCCTGGCCTGACTCGCCGAAGACGTCGTCGGAGATCTGCAGGCTCTCGTAGCGGGAGCGCGCCGCCTCCAGCAGCGACAGCGCCTTCCTGCCCTCCGCCATCATCTCGGCCGTCGCCAGCAGCCGTCCGCGCTCCCCTGCGCCCGCCTCGGCCGCGTCCCGCGGGCGCAAGCAGCAGCCCAGCAGGAGCAGCGGTTCGGGCACGACGGCGGGCAGGCACGGCGCGGGGGGAGCCCCGCCGCCGCCGCCGCCACCACCGGGGCTGAGCCCTGCCTCCCGCCCGCACCACCCGCCCCTGTGTGCGTGCAGGGACATGGGGGGAAGGAGCCAGCTCAACATCTCCAAGTACCACATCCAGCCAATTGCCGCGGCGGCCCGCGCCCGAGAGGTGGGGTTATATGGGCGCCGCGGGCCGGCGAGGGCCGCCCACCGCCCGCCGCCCGCCCCGCTTCGTCCCGCCCATTTAAAACCACAGCGACGGCTGCGGGCGGAATGGGGATCCCTGCGCTCTGACCTAGTCCGAGTTGTCTGCTGGAAGGGAGGGAGGTTCCTGCGCCCGGCCCCGACCCCAGGTGGCCCCCAGAACGGGGGATGCCAGTGCCCGGCCCGAGGTGGCCACCATCGCCACCGGAACGGCGAGGGTCACTGTGCCCAGCCCCGGCCAGAGGTGGCTGCCAGAACGAGGGGGTCCCTGCTCCCGGACCCAGCCCGAGTTGTTCCCCAGAACAGGGAGGTCCCTGGGCCCGGCCCGAATTGTCTGCCAGAACGGGAGCGTTCCCTGCTCCCGGTCCCGGCCTGAAGTGTCCCCCAGAACTGGGGGTGTGGGGGATGTGGTGATCCCTGTGCCTGGACCCAGTTGTACCCCAGAACGGGGAGTTCCCTCTTCCCGGCCGCGACCCCCGTTGGCCACCGTCGCCACCAGAACGACGGGCTTCCCTGCTCCCTGCCCCGGCGGAGCTGTCCGTCTACCCGTGGTGCTGGAGCAGGACAGGGCAGTGGCAGGAGCGGGATGCCGCGAGAGCCAGAACCTTCGCAGGGAGGAGAAAGGCGCTGGAGTAGGGCCCGAGGGAGCACAAGTCTTATGAGGAGCTGTCGAGGAACTGGAATTGTTTAGCTTGGAGAAGAGGAGATTGGGGGCGACCTTATTACACTCTGCAAGTGGCTGAAAGAAGTTTGTAGCCAGGTGGGTGGTGGTCTCTTCTCCCAAGTAACAAGTGATAGGATGAGAGGAAATGGCCTCAAGTTGCACCAGAGAAGATCTGGATTGGCTATTTGGAAAAAATTCTTTACTGAAAGAGTGGTGAAGCACTGGCACAGGCTGCTTATGGAAGTGGTGGAATTTCCTTCCCGAAGGTGTTCAAAACATGTGTAGGTGTAGCACTTCAGGACATGGTTTGTTAGGCATGATGGTATTAGGCTGATGGTTGGACTTGCTGATCTTAGAGGTCTTTTCCAACCTTAATGATCCTATAATTCTATAAATGGGTCCGGGACTCAATGGCATTGCTACACCAACTCGTTGTGGCTTCACAGCAGACAGGGGAGTGTGAGAAGGGACATGGGAGTTGCTGCCCCAAAATAGGGCACAGAATTCCAACACTGGGGCAGCCTTTGAAGCAAAGCAAAGATAGTACTGGAGCACAGGGCTGCAGGGCCTGCCAGCTGACTCTGGCTCCAGGGGTGCTTTTCATGGGCCTGGGATGGGATGTATGCTCCTGCCCATTGCTGGATCCAGCATTGAGCAATGCTGCAGATTTTGGATCTGAGTGCCTGCGGTGTGTGGTTTGGTTTCTCAGGAAAGTATGGTGTGAAGTATCCATTCTTCAAAAATTTCAAAATATCCAAAGCAATGTGGATGCACAAGAAAAATAAGGTGTATGAAAATACCCACCCCCTGGCTGGGTTAGTTAAACATGATTTGGAAGTAAACTCAGAGTAACCTAAGGATTCCATGCAGCAGTTGAAGCCCTTGGTTGTGCAGCAGTCAGAATGGACTATCTGATATTACAGGAATGTTTGAAATCTCTGATCAAATTTTATTACTACTGTTGGCATCCTACTGTGCTAGTAACTTTACAAATACTCATTAAGAACACAGTCCCTGCCTCCCTTCTCACTGACAGCGAAAAAAGCTATCAAGCCTACCCTTTCACAGCTTTCAAAATATATACTCATCAGATTCAGTATGCAACTGGAGGGGGGCATATTAATTGCATTTTTTGATGCAAACTTTCAGTGTAGGTTGATCTTAAGATCTGTTATTGCTACAGATTTTACAAATGTTATAATATTGAGTTTTTCTGTATTTTAAAAATTAAGATAAATGCCCTTCTGTTGATTCTTAAGGGCTCTAGCACAACCTGGAATAGGATAAAAGCTGGGCTATGTAGGTGTTAGAAAGACCAATCTTATGTTCTTTTCAGCTATTTTTAAATTGCAATGACTTCATTAAAACTTTGAAATTCACTGTAGTGCATACAACTGAATTCAGAGAAAAGAATCCATCTCCTGTGAATATTTAAGCAAACAGAAAAGCCCAGTGCAATTTAAGGGATGAGATTAAAGTGATATTTCTACTTGGAAAAAAATGTCTTATTGATTATATTAAAAAGTTGCTAAGTTTATACACAAATGGATTTTTTTTATTATTTTTTTTTTTACTGCAAACTCTTCCAACTTAGCCTGTAACTTGGGCATCACGGTAGGTTTGGTTGATCTCCCTGGTCACTGGAAGCCGAACTATCCTTTTAATTGCATCCATGTCACCCTGTGTTTTCAGAAGATGGCAAGAGGCATAAGTGGACTTGCAGTATTTTTCTTGCTGGTAACAATAAGTGACCAGCTTGAACCTCATGAATCTAGCTTGCTGTGTTGGCATGTAGAAAACCACAGACTACTCTTCACACATGTCTATTTCATAAGCAGTCTCCATGAGACAAAAAATAGTGGTGCCGTGTTTCTACCCTCTCACATAATGTTTTTTAAGACTGCAAAAAATACTGCCAGGATCTTCTTACCTAATACCATGCCAGATGTCAGAACTTCAGCATTCCTTTTTTTTTTTTTTTTGCAGGTAATGGTGGACACAAGAGCTCTGGGAGGAGGCCACTACAACATCAATGGAGAGAAGCAGGCCTGACCCTTGCAGTTGCCAATCCAACATCATATTTAAAGATGTAGTTTCTTGCCATGCACACTTGCGAGCCTTTTGTCGATGAACTTTTCCCTCTTTCAGCCTAGTCTGTGCAAAGACAAGTAACTCTTCTGCCCAAGAGACTGCTCTAGTCTGTCCCGCATGCACAGGAGGATAAGGTCACTTTCCTGAGACAGGACTTATAAAGGCTCCCCCACATGGTCTAAGACATAGCTGTGCATGTGCTCCTCTCAGATCAGCTGTACAGACTGCTATCTGGAGTACTGTAATCTGAAATGAGAGTTCCGGATTGTGAGAATTCCTATATGTGACATGCTAGTAGTCATTTGATCTCAAATGAATGTAGAAAGGCAGAGACAGCACAGGTGGATCTTAAATGGCCTCAGCAGCCCACTGGGTTTTATGAACAATTGACAAAAAGATCACTGTTGGTGGTTTGCTGTCAAAAGAACTAATTATATAAACCTAATGGAATGTTGTAAACATAGCTGTGTTTTCTCCTTAATCACTTATACTTGTGTTTAGCTGCTAGAAAACACTACTGGAGTAAACGGACTTTTGTATCCATGGCAACCTGTGGATCCACTTTTAATTTGCCTACAAAGAAAATGTTTGCATTTCTTTCTTTGAAGTTTTTTGTTTCATTGCAATGGCAATGGTATCATCTGTACACTACTTATGACCCTGCCATCTGTCAAGGTTAAGACTATGACTGTCCTGAGTCTCTCATCCTGTGTGAGGTCACTGAAGTCTATAACACTTTGTTGCAGCCCCAATGGCCAGCTGTCAGTGGCTGGTTCCTTAAATTATCTTAAACTAAGTGATAAAGTATTTTGAGAAAGACGTATGTTGAATCACATCCTGCATAGCAGAATCCACTAAGCAGTGTCAGCACTAGTGGTCAGATGGTCCTTTGTATTCACTTTTCACTGTTTCAGACCTCTTTCTGCTCCCACTTCAGCCAAAGGTACCATAAACCATTGCCTTGATCAGTGTGGTGTCTCTGCTGGGAGGCAGATTGGGTCTTTACTTCGTTTAGTTTCTCAGTTGGGTTGCTGAGCAAGACCACGTCAATTTCACATTTGCCTGCTTTGGTGGGTTTGTAGCTCCCACAAATTGACCATGGCCTGTCTGAAGAGCTCTTGCTGATGGCAAATCATAGGTCTGTAACTCCTCTCCTCTAACTACTTCCCTTTTACAGTGTTTAAAGATAGCTAGAAACATATGAGTTTTGTTTCTACTGATAATCTGTGTGTTTCAGGAGGTGATAATCTCTATCTGAAGACACACACACTACAATAAAAGGGTTGTGGGCTAGTTTGAGGAGGTCTGTTAAACCAACATGCAATGTGATACATTTTAAAATTCAACAGGATAAAAAACGCGAGGCCTTTTGCCTGTAGTAGGAAGTCCTGAAGTTCTCACTTCTCAGTGACTTAATCTTCATATTTAGACATCAAACTCTTTGAGGAAGGGTCTTGTGCCGTATTTGCACAGTACTTTACACTGTTAAACCGTGGCTCAGATACAACAGAATATTGACGTTTCTATCTCCTACCTAAGCTTCCTCTCTTCCTGTTGATTTAACAGAGTCTGTAGACCTAAGCCTGGTGTGTACTGGTCCTTTCACAGCACAAATTCAATTGAGATGGAATAATGTGGGGTGGCTGGACTAGAATACCTTTAAGGGTCCCTTCCAACACAAACTATCTGTGGTTCTAATATTTAATCAGGTTACAAAATATTGCAAGTGAGTGCAACCCAGAATCCAAATTTCAAGCCGTCTTCCATCTCAATGCGCTCCTAAAAGGAATCTGTAGAGCCAGAGTCATGAGGTCAATAGATTCTAGTTCACTCTTTCATTATTGCACTGCCTCAGATGAAGAAGAAAACTTGGGAAAAAGACTTCATCAAAATTGAAAACAGCAACGATTTGGAGCCAGAGTACGGTTTCCTCCCAAGCTCCTGATAAGAGGCAGGGAGGAGCTGTCCCATCCCTGGGAGAGATCATGGGTCAGGCCGTTCCTCAGTGCATCACCAGTGATGTCCTTACTTTACAGGTAAGAAAACTATACAGCCACAGCCAGTCATATTACATTGTTCTCCACACTCTGACATAAAGGCTTCTGTTACGTGCTTGGCTGCATGGCACAGGGAAAAGGAGATCTGCAAGGTTTGATTTGCCACTGCACTGCCCTATGTAATACACTTACTCTATGTAAGGAGTTGTGGAGCTCTTCCTCTTTCTCCCTACAGTTCTCCTATTGGAAGTAACATTGATAATAGGTGGGGGTTTTGTCTTTTAAACTGATATTTAGAGCATATGGGATATTGACAACAATAACAACACTTGTCTAGATATTTCCTTTCTGTTTTCTAGTTTTCAACTTATTAATAGTGTTTGAACCCCCTATTTCTTGAATTTATATTTTACATTACACAAATATAATGCTAACTCAAATGCAATGAAAAAAGCAAGTTCCTGTTTTCAAGCGAGAAAAGGGGAACAAATCTATTTTACTTATAATATAAAAGGAGAGGTGATTTTTGACACTTCTAACACCGAAAGAGATGTGGGCTGATATCTAAAATATAGCAGAGAAATTTGAGTGTCTCAGTGATGAACATTTTGATTTGTTTGCCTTAAGAGCCTTTGAAACCCACTTTTTGTGCCTGCACAGTACATTTTTAGCAAAAACGGTATTATGAACAACTCACCTAAACTCCAAAGGGAAAGATAAGGTGTGTTGCTCATGCATGCATTGAAGATTAACTGTTTCATTAATAATTTATGGAGGGTCTGTAGAACATGCTGCAACGGTCTGCAAAAGCTCTATCTCGCTCTCTAGTGAGTGAATGGAGCAGAAGCTGTATCCAGTAGGCCAGAAGCACAGAACTGCACTGTCTCTTAAAAATTAGTGTCCTCTAATGTTGCACTTATTTTTCCACTGGAAATCACACAGTTTTGAAATGCGCGTCTTGAAGGGCTGATACCATGCACACATCTCACAGTGAGACGTGATCCAGTAAGACAGAGGATCATGGGAGTGCTGTTAAGGCTACAGTCATTAAGCCAATGCTCTACAATAGCCTGTGTCCTGCATAGTGTAAATTACATTCAGCATTTGATCAGCATGGGAGCAGAACCTAGAAGGTCCTCGGGATTGTGAGTGGGGTAGCATCTAAAGACACTGTGTTTAGCTAATTAATTCTATTAAAACACACTACAGGGTCATTAAGTTTGCAAGGCATGATGCCCAAAGCTTACAGTAAGATTTTTGCTCCTCAAGACCTACAACTCACAGTCCGGTCAGTGATAACATGTTCACTCCTTACTATGCAAATAACACACTCAAACATACCTGTATTTCTACCATCTACACCCCTGTTTGCCACAAATGATAATCTTATCCTATAGCATCACTAGCCATTAAAAACATAAAAGCTTTTTCAGAGAAACCATCCTGTGGCAACACACTAAGGAGATGACTAGAGAATAGGACCCTATCCAGGCTGGCTTCTAGTTGGCCATCTTACATAGCATTTGCTTTACCGTGGCTGTCCTTGCTTAATCACCACTGATCTGCAGATTTCCAAGTTCACCTCCTTCAGACCTTCCTAGAAGGATGCTTCAGCTGCCAAGTCAGGTGTCTGTCTGCCTGCCTGCCTGGCTGAGTGCATGTGTACAGTCATACTCTAGCTATTTGCTCTACAGACTGCACCAACATCTCTTCTTCCCATTGCAGTTCAAACTGGAGAGTTGTCCAGCTGCAGAACTTGCTTGGTTTTTTTGTCTATCAGCTTGTAAATTTACCTTTTCAACATAGAAATAAAGTGATAACACCATCAAATATTACAAACTGCAAGCATTCATAATAAAATCTGATAATTAATGATTAGTTAATAATTACCTTATCAATAAACCATTGAACATTAGAATAAAAATATCATAAAATAAACATAAGATGCTATTGAAAAGCAGCACCAAAAGATACACTAACATTATAAATACCTCTTCTTGGAGACACAAAACATAGGCCATAAGTGGGTAGAAGAGCCACAGCACCCAGATCCAGTTCCTCGAGTTGTTTGTCCTTGCCATCTACACCATTTTCCTTTTCTCTGCTGAAATAGTCTGGGTTTTGAGCAGCTTTTTTCTAAAATGCCCTTTGAAGCTATCAGGAAATACAGTATCCCACCTGGCAGTTACCAGGATGCATTGATTAGTGTTATTTGAATAGGCTCCAATCCATCAACAATCTATGCTAAACGTTCTCATAAGAGATTACCTCTTTTTTGTGCTAGATACTTGTTGACCAGTTATAATCCTACTGAAATGGGTAATCCTTACAAAGCAGTATAGGTTAGCAACATGAGTGTAGACTGACACTCTGTTGCATTTCATCAGGCACCAAACAGATTTGTTTCAGATTGGGTCAAAAGCAGACCTGTCAATCAAATTTTTTAGGGAATTCAGCTTCTCTCCGGGGAAAAAAAAAGAGGCTGAAAATGCAAAATATCGTCTATATAGGGTGATTTGAATTGCTTAAGGATCTGAAATGGAATCACATCTTACCACAAAAAAATGTAATAATCTTAGTCATAAAGTATGGCAGATGGCTCTTAGTCATCATTACATTTGGAGAGTTTACCCACTCTGTTCAATCAATATAGCCTCAAGAGAGACCATTTCCCAATTAGCTCCTGCAAAAGGAGTCTTTCAGTAGTCAAAATCTGATCATAAAAGGGAGCAATATTGAAAATGTGTGAGGGGTCAGAGAAGAAAGCAAGAGAGACTATTTTCATTAACAAAAATAATTGTTAATCTCAAAAATACATTCTGACATCTGTTACCCCATAGGAAACAATTTCTTTTTCCAAGCTAAGGCTAAAAGTTCAACCATCACAAAACAAGAGGGCTGTGCTCTTGAGGGTAATTGAACAACTGCAGCAGTGAATGAAACCTACAAACACTTCCCAGCTCTCAGGATTTGGCCCATCAAACAGTCTTTTCAGAGCAAGTCAATGACTGCTGGCTCAGCACACTCTGAATTTCTATTCTGAGATACACCACTGGAAGCTACCAATTCCAGAAGCTGTAGTCTCTAAATAGCTTGTAATGAGGTAAGAAATAGGTTATTTAAAAGACATCTGGAAAAAATGTTTGTGATCCTCTGTCAGAAATGCTTCATTTGCATGCCAGTTTTTCTCCAAATATGTAGTTAAGATTTGAAGGAAGAACATTTCCAAAGAACATTGTCAATATAAAAATCAGACTTCTTGGTGCTGCAAGGTGGAGAAAACTGTTAACTGAAAGGCATTTTTAGAAGTTCTATGTGATGCTGTAAATAATTTTGCAAAAATGAAAAAAGAATTCAGATCAGATTTATATCAGATTTTTGTTCTTGCTTTTTTTTCCTTTGTGTAGTGTAGCTAATTTGGTTAATGCCTGTTACTTTCATTCATCTGGGCATGCCCTAACAAACTCCCTTCTTTTTTTCACAGTTTGGCAACCTTGTTTGTGTTGAGTTGATTATATTTCAAGGGAAGCTTAAAATTTTTTTTTAAAAGCCTGTTCCCACTATCTTAAGAAAACAAGTGAAAACATTCTTACGTGATGGAGTCCTGCTCTGACCCTTTTTTAGCAGGGAGATGATATGGTCTTAGAGGCATTAAAGCAATGCTGGTGACCAGCTGCAGCTATCTCACAAGCCAGAACATCACTTTTCCATATATGCTGTATCATTGCTACATGAATCATTGAATGGATCACCGTTGTGGAGAGCTGCTGGCAAGACCCCAGCTATTGCATTGTCTTCTTCCTGACAGTACCAACCTGTGGATTAAATCTAACATATGAGTTATAAAGCCACAGTTTCTTGTTCTACATCAGTTTATTGCAGCAAGTTCTCCCATAGTATGGAGTGACTTGCTGTTCATTGGGACTTCACAGCTGAACAGATCTGTCTTGAGACCTTGGAACATTTCCAGTGGCTTTACTTCAGGATTACTCTTCTTAAATTGGTTGTGACTTCTTTTATAGGGATCACTTCAGTCTGTGTAATCGTTCTGTCACGGCTCAGACACTTCAGTTGTAGTTTGTCTGGGGTATCACCACTGCGTTTCACTCAGAGCATCGACCAGCTACCAGAATTATACAAGGATGAAGCACCAGCACATTGTTCAGGATTTGAATAGACACCTTCTCTGACATCAGGGTATCAGCCTTCTCTGATAGCTGCTTTCTCAAAAAAAAAGGCCCAGGAGGAGTTTTTGTCACTGATTTAACTGAGGTTAGGTGTTCCTTGTTCCCCTGGTTGAATTTTTTATTTTAGGAGTCTTTTCCCACAGTGACTCCCTGTGCTTTCCAAATTGTCTTCCCCTCCAGGCTCAAAATATAGTGAAGAAATTACAAGTTAATATCACTGCCTGGTATCTATTTGGAAAGAAATGAGGAATTAATACATTACATTGAACTGACTTAACTGACATAAAAGTATCTTGTGGTTTTCAGATTTATAGTCATTAATCAAAAAATGGTTGCATGGCTTGATTTTCGCCCTGGTTATCCTTATTAGTGGATTGCTACAATTACAGAGGGAAGATTCTCATGTGACTGCAATTCCTTTCCCCTCCTGAAGAGGAGAAATCGTGCTGCTCTGCAGACATAGGCTACCTTCACAAGCTGTGCTGTGTAATAACTTACCCTTCCCACAGGTAAGGACTGCATGGCCACTGGGCCACCAAGAAATGTCACGGGCATGCTGTTAACCTAATGATGTGGTTATAGTAGCTTCTTCTTCTTTCTCCATTCCTGGGAAAATTTGCACCTGCCTTTCCTGGAAAAGCTCTGTTTTCATATGTTTTCCTACATAACCTACGTCATCGTCTTGCAGAGAGAAGGCAGAATCTAGTTCATTATTTATTCCCATCCTCGGTTACTACTACTAGGTGTCTTCGCTGAATTCTGTCTTCTCAAGGAAAACCTCTCAACTGTTTTTGCATCCTGGACAATTTTAACAGCATCAACACCTACTAGCAAGGTGGTACCCTAGGAACATACTGCCAGAATTACAGCACCCTCCAAAGACGGTTAGTCTTGCAGTACTTAACGATTAGTATGTAAATTACATTTCTCTAGAGCCTTGAACTTCTTAGTAAAATAGACATTTGCTGCAGGCAGCTGCAGTACAAGTCAAACCAATTTATTTAGTGAAGATTAATAATTTGATACAATTATTTTCCAAGGACGCTTACGAAGCTTATTTTTGAATGTTCAGTCATTTCACAGCCTTAAATGTACTGTATGATTAACATAGCTGGATTTATACTTTTCAGTCAGCTTTGTTTCATTTTAGTTCTTTTTTTTTTCCAAACAGACATTCTACAAAGATGAGCAAAGGTCAAATCATCAGTTGTTGGCTATAACACTGTCCCCTTTCTGTGTCCCCTTTCTGCTACTTCAGTGAGCTCAAATCCCATAAGTCTCCTTGATCTTGAAATACACAAAAGCAGATTGAAAGCTAAAAGAAAAACCTGAGCATTTAGCTGTCTTGGAAATATCTTTCCAAATATATATTCTGCAAGATTTATTTTGCAAAGATTGTTAAACAGATCTGTTCAGTACTGGGCACCTTTTGTGTGGTGGTTTAAGTAAAGAAACATTGATTCCACTGAGAGAAAATAGTAAGTAAATGCTACTGGCAAAACAACTTACTGTATAGCAGTTCTTCGGGAACAGGGCCATATACCTGAATGTATATAATTGTGAAAAATGCACTTATGTTTTAAGGAAAACCTGGCTACTCTTTCATCACATAAGCATCCCACATTTATCATTTGGCATGTCAATGAATGGTTGCTTCTTAATGAGGATATGTGTTTGCAGCAGGTGCTAAGTGATATCAATCAATAGGTTAGGCCAGATAATATGAGGCTGTAACTGTCTGATTCAATAATATTCAGCATTATTAGCCTTATCTGGCCATACGATGTAAGCTGATCATGTTGAGGAAGTTCCTTATTTGTTAATGCTTGAGTTTGCAGTTTTCTCCCTCCTCTGTCTCATCCAGAGCATGGGGAACAGTACAGAAAAGCAAGCTCACTGGGCTCGCAAGCCCGGATCCCATGAGCCACTGACAAGATCCACTTCATCTGTGCTGCTTCTTCCTTCACAAAGTTTATGCCATGTTCTTTCAGACAGGTTCTTTAGAAAAAGCAGAGAGCTGGCTGTTGACATGCATGAGATGTTCCAGCAGTGATAGCCAGCTCTCAATGGCTGGATGTATGCCCATCACATTAACTGAGAGATGGTGCTGTCACTGAGTGATGGGTATGTGTCAGGTTGCCTGACAGAGAGTGCCGGATACTGGGCCCAGATGCCACATGAATGTTCTGCTTCATCAGAAATATCCATCTCTAGCATGAACATGGAGCCTCCTTACCATGAAGGCTCTGCTGGGCAGGATTTCAGATGTCTCCAGCACTGTCTTACCTTTTGCTGCATTAACTCAGAAGCAAAACTCATTCCTTTTGACCGTTGCTGAATGCAGAGTGCACCCACCCATCTCTTTCTTTCTTCTATTTCTGTTTTCCTATTGATCTCTGCTACCACAAGAAAGTCTGTGAGTGTGGGCATGACATTTTGAAGCTGGAAGACACAGTGACATTTCTTTGTCCCTTAAGGCATTCTCAACAACCTGCAAATGTCAAAAAAAGGTTGACACCTTCCAAAATCAGTTAGTGTTTCAGTTCAGGTTATGATATACACACTGAAGAGATAAGGTTAGTCATGATATGTTTTCAGGATGACTCAATACTCAGGAATTCCTGTGAAAGTGGTGGAAGATATGGGAGGTTTACAGTAGGAAAGGTGACCTGCTGGAGGGGAAGACCAAAAAACAAAGGGTCCCAGCAAGACGGAAGGGAAGGAAAGGAAAATAAGAATGGCTATGTTGGGGCAGAGTGCAGGTCTCTCTTGCCTACATCTCTCTGTCAAGGTCTACTAGCAGAAGCTTAGAGGAAAAGCTTAACGAGACAGTGCCATAATATCACCGCTGTTAGCCCCCAGCTGTGAGCTCTCATCTGCTTAGGAAATTTCAGAGGTGGATGTAACTACATCTCTCTGTCTAATGGCTTTGGTAGGCTTTATTTCCAGACATTTTCTAATTGTTTTTTGAGCAGACTTTGTGCTTTCAGATTTCTCAACACCCTTCACAGCAGGCTGTGGCAATGAAATCCACAAGAACACCTTGTAAAGTATTTCTTTTTTTTTAACCTGTCACTCGATCATTTCTTTTGTTGTCCCACAGTCCTTACATTGTGAGAAACATTCAATAATTATTTCCCACTCAGTTTCTCTGTGGTTCCTGATTTTACATATATATATAATTTATATTTTATTTTTATACAATTTAATATCCTTTTGTACTTTTTTTAGTTTGGCTGTATCCTTTTAAAGATTGATTAAGCAAAACTGTACGAGGTTTTCAAGGTGCGAGTGCATTGCAGAATTTATCAATGGCTTATTGAAGTTTTCTAATCTGTTTTTTTACTCCTTAATTACTCTACTTTTAGCTTTGTATTTTCCTTTTTCATGGGAATGTTCCAGAAAAAAAAATCCAGTTTCTCTTTTGTGAATAGTAGTTGCTGATTGGAGTGTAATGAGATGCCGAATTTCGGAATTGAGGTGTTTTAATCTAATGTTAAAGTAGCCAAAAGCATGGAAAAAAGAAACAAGGATGTATAAATTTGAATGAAGATAAATGATACAGACTTTTTTTTTCCTCTGCCCATTTTCAGAAAGAAGAGGCAGCTGGATGAGAGGAACCCACAGAGAAGCAAGTTGTGGTATGAGAGGTAGGAGGTGATCAAGATTTGGACTATACAACCTTGCTTTTCACATTTGGATGAAGTAGTTATTAGCAGTGAGGAATAACAGCATTTAGTGTAATTCCTGATGAGGGCAGAAAATAACCAAAGGTGCCACAATTGTGAAAATAATGGCATTTCAGTGGAGACAGGAAGAGATGGAAAGATGAGAGAAGAAATGATGTAGCTCTTCAGTACACAACTGCATCAGGCACCACAGAGGGGCCCAGCTGCAGTCTAGGAAGACAAGGCAGCAAGGGATGAATGTCAGCAGCTGGCAGGGTAAACAGTCTCATTTTGATTATTGCACTGCTGCCTATACTAAGCACACAGTACCACTAATAACACATGCAAATCTGGAAGACTAGTCACAAGTCCCCTTTCTGTTTTTTTTTAAATTGTGAAAGGATGAAATGAATGAATGAAAATAATTATTTTAATTAAAATTTTCTACGTGTTTAATGACAGCAAGGTTCTTTACATGTAATATGAATTTGTTAATGAATTACATATGAATTTAAAGATATTTTTGTCTTAAAAGGCTTCAAACAGTTCTGTCTTAGAATATTTCATATGCTCTGAGCATTATTACTTTTATTGCTCCTAGGAGATTATGGCGCACATATGTTGGCTTTATACTCCCTGAATAGTTTAATCATTTTAGTCCCCTGCAAAGAGATGACCATAAGTCAAAGTGATTTTTACACTTCTCTGTTGACCCCATGAATGTCTAGATGGCTAAATTAACCTAGTTTTTTTCTCCCAATTAATCTAGTAAGAAAAGTTAATTACTAGAGCAGGAACAGGATGGAGTTCAGACAGTTTATCACTATTTAGATATGAATCTGTTATTTCCCTATTTATTATTTTTAACTGAGTAATTGATTTGGCTTCAGTTAGTTACTCTTGGTTACTTTGAAGTCTAAGAAAAAAGTAAATAGGAAAGCCTGAAGAAAAATGGACAGGCTTATAGAAATATATGTCCTTTTTTTCCCCAGCTATCTTTGCTTTAAAACAATTGATTAGTGTAACATGGCAATTTCCAGAACAGTCAAAATAGTGAATTACAAAAAAAATATTTGGGGATTGTGATGAATGTACTCATTAGCAGACTTAAAAGTATATTCGAAGGAGATTTAAATGAGGTAAAGAAGCTGATACTGAAGAAATCCAGGTAGTAATAGCATCTTTGGAAACTGATTTGTCCTGTCCCTTTAGATAAACAGGTCAGAGTAGAAAGAGGCAGCTCCTTCCAAACAAAAGAAAATCCCACGCTGTTATCCAGAAATGATGTAGAATTACAGCAGGTTTCCCCAGGGTTTGGATAGTATTTGACTTGTCCGAATTCCTCACTAGAGGTCTCACACAGAGCTAATGAATGGTCCTTTTAGTCCTCTGGTGGTGTCCCCCAGGCACCAGAGACAGAAAATATTAGAACAGGAAAACCTATTGTCCCTTGTTGTCAGTTTTTCCTCTTTCCCCCCCATGAGAACAACACAGGCAACGCGATGCTCTTGTTGTCTGTGCTCTTCAATATCTTCATAAATGACCTGGATGAAGGACTTGAAGGTTTATTGATGTAGTTCGCCAATGACACAAAACTGAGGGGAGCCATCAACACTCTTGGGAGCAGAGAGGCCCTGCAGGGGGATCTTGACAGATTGGAGACCTGAACAATCACCAACTGCATGAAATTTAAAAAGGGCAAATGCCGGGTTCTGCACCTGGGACACGGCAACCCTGGATACACGTACAGACTGGGGTCTGAGAGGCTGGAGAGCAGCCCTGCAGAGAGGGACCTGGGAGTTCTGGTCGACAGCAAATTGAACGTGAGACAACAGCGTGCCCTGGCAGCCAAAAAGGTCAATGGTGTCCTGGAGTGCGCTGAGCGCAGCATTGCCAGCTGGGAGGAGATTGTCCTGCTCTGCTCTGCACTGGTGCGGCCCCACCTCGAGTTCTGTGTGCAGTTTTGGGCACCACAGTATAAAAAGGACATCAAACTACTGGAGAGTGTCCAGAGGAGACCACAAAGCTGGAGAAGGGTCTAGAGGGAATGTCGTGTGAGGAATGGTTGAAGTCACTTGGTCTGTTCAGCCTGGAGAAGAGGAGACTGAGAGGGGATCTCATAGCTATTTACTGCCTTCTCACAAGGGAGGGAGGTGAAACAGGTGCTGATCTCTTCTCTCTTGCAACCTATGATAGGACTCAAGGTAATAGCAGGAAGATGTTCTGAGGGGGTTTAGATTGGATATTAGGAAAAGGTCATTCATGCAGGGGGTGGTGGAGCCCTGGAACAGCTACCCAGGGAAGCAGTCACATCACTGAGTCTGCCAGCATTCAAGAATCATTTGGACAATGCCCTCAGTCACATGGTGTGTGTTGGGAGTGTCCTATGTAAGGATAGGAACTGGACCCGATGATTCTTTTGGGTCCCTTCCAACTCATAAAACAAACAAACATAACCACTAGCACTGTATTACTGTAGCAGACCACGTGGCTGGGAGCTTCTCCTCGGGCTTCAACAGAGCTCCACTCAGGATAGGTGGACTGGACTGGTGTGTGTTCAGCTCTATCAGTGCTGGGGCCACCCAGTCCACCCAGGAGGGCTGCTGGATACAGGCTAAAGCATTCACCAAGCTTGGGTATCTCTTCCCATTTTGAGTGCCCTGTCAACCTGGCAGGGGGGGCATCTTCAGGCCTGTATGTCTTTCTGTACTGGATGAATCTGATCTGGGAACCCGGCTAGCCTCCATGTTTAACTGATGTCATAGACAGTTTTTGATACCCTGGAGCACTAGTGGCATGCACACTATTATGAATTGCAGTGAAATAGCAGAGAAAATCTGCCACCATCTCCTCCAGTGCGTGGGGTCAGACACTGGCTGTGCCCAGAACAAAGAGCTGTTGCACTTACAGAAACTCCACTACAAGAGCAGAGACTCTGGAGAAATTATGAAGTCTCTTGGGCCTTCCTGAATCAGAGTGCATTAAACAAAATGCTAGGGAAAGTCTGAATTTCAAGGCTTGCTTGTCCTCAAGACAGCTCTGTTTCCACTTCACTTGTTATTTGAATCGTGCCTTTTAGAATCACCTTTTGCACAGCAGCCTCTTCTCATATTCTGATTTCAGTCATCCTCGAACGTAACTACTGGCTGCTGGTTCAGGAGCTCACAACCCTAATTGCAGTCCCCAACAGAGAGAAATTTGCCGTTTCTTTTACCACATGGATGCACTTTGAAATCACAGCATACTTACATAAAAAAGTTATTATCTCCAAAAGAGCAGATCTCTCAAGAAGTCACGTCAAATACATAATCAGTTTAAGAAATCACATTGTTTTGAATTGCTCTTCAGTGTGGCAAAAGTCTCTTCTAGACCAGTGCAGGAAAAAATGTCAAACCAGACAAGAATTGTATTTATTTTATTTGGCACACTGACAGGTCTACCTTCATGCATGGAATTTAATAGCTACTCACTTCACAGATCCAAAAGGTACAGGCCAAATGATCACTGATCTTCGTCTACTGAAGTAAATGGAATTAAACCAGGGTGAATCATCCATGAAAGTCTAAAAGAATTCATTAATTTAAAAACATTTTTTGCATCCATTTTGTTGCAATGATAAATATACTGTGGACAGCCTTTTTTTTTTTATTTTAGAAGACAGGATGAAGTCTGGAGAAACTTTGAACAGTGGTTCCAGGCGATGGTATAGAAACTAACGCAAACATTTCTGAACTCTGAACCAGGAGTCTTATTAGGCTTATTTGGGTGAGCAAAAGGATTAAGAGAGCACCAAAGGATGGTGAAAATTATAATCTGGACAATGTAAGGCAGAGTCATAGAAGCATTCTACCCTGGGATTACAATTACTAACCAACAGGTTCCTGGGATTACAAATGCTACCTAAGGTTTCTCATCTGGTGTGAGTCTAAGAGAACAGGTGCTGCAGGTTTCCAGGCAGCCTCCATATTCTGCAGCAGCCCAGTGATGCTCGCAGCCTGCTGCCCAACAGTAAAGCCAAAAGGGCAAGGTTTGCAACTCAAAGGAAGGCCACAGACTCTTTGTCCAGGTGTCGATGTTCTTAGAGGGACAGGATCAAGTGCAGAAACATCTGTGTAGTGCAGGACTTGTCCTATCTCATCTCCTTGCCCTACCTGAAAAGGAAGAGGTCGTCTACTCTAGAAACATCACAGTCCCTTCTAAATCTGCTAAGCCTTTCCTGAAAAATGGCAAGAACTGTCTTAGAGTGGAAAGACTGAAACAGGCAGCTGAACTAAGACAGCTGGCATTTATGACACCGTGTTCACTCTGAAACAAAACCATTACCAGGGATTTTACACATTCTGTCCTACAGAAAAAACTTATTTTTCTTGCTCTTTTTAAAGAATTGTAGAGTTTAATGACATATACTTGACTTATATTACTATCTACCCTTTGTTTTCCCTCTAACTGTCAGGAATACCCGCAAAAAAGGATGGAATACCATGAGGAGACTCCAGAAAGAGCTGGGTCAGATTGTTACAGGTCAGAAATATCCACCCCTGTTACTTTGCACGGCTTCCTTGCTCTAACTCCATTCCTTCTTATCCCCCTCACTGCCACCCCATGCTTTCCTCCTTAGTTGTTGGTAGAAGTGCAGAGCAGGCGGGCAAGAGCTGCCTCAGAAGAGTGGGAAGGGAGGAAAAGCTTGATTCCTCACGTTTGTAAGCTCTGCTGACAAGCTGGGTTATATTTCAGATATAGAAATGCACAGTCAAGAAGTAGTGGTGGCTCAGGAGAGCAACTGTGCTTTACAACTCTTTCTAGTGCCCTAGATGGTGCTAGGGTTTGGGAAAAAGACTCTGCTCCTTTCACACAAGACAAAATACCTTGGCTTGTAAAGAGAGGAGGAAGGGTACAGAGGGAAAGGGACATGAGGTGCCAGTCCTTGCTTGCATACACTTCTCTACTGTACACTTCCATCTACAGATCTGTAGGATTTCACTGCTACTTGGAAAGCAGCTCCACCAAACTGCACTCCTCTCTCTCTTCCAAGCACATGGCTTCGAGGAGCAGCAGCATCCTGGAGCCTCTCAGCTCCCCTGGATGAGCCCTATCCCTTCTGCTGATCAGAAGAAGAGATGCTTAGAGCCAACCAGCCAACAATCAACACTTGTCTCAAATGCCTCTCTACCGAGCAACAACCCTGCTCCCAGTGGGTACAATTATGCCAGTAGTGCAGTGTATGTTCACAGGGCCCGGCACTCCTTTCACCACTCCACTATTCATTTCTGCTTTCCCTCTGCTTGCTGGTTTTGTTACAGGAACTCTCACCTTGCCTTGCTGTGCCACTCAAGGTGAAGCTACAGCCAGTCATGCAGCCATATTTTGGCTACCATGGAATAAGAGCAATAACTTGGAAAATTACTTGACACTTGGGCTGCAGACCCAAGTGCTGCCAGGTAGGAAGCATTATTCCATTTAGCCAGTCTCAGGTACATGATGTTCACCAGCACCACCCAGTTTTATGCAGCACCTCCATGCATCAGCCAATACCGTGGTCCTGCAGTGCCATGTAATAAGCCACTGGGTACAGTGAGGATTGCTCCCTTCTTGGCAAGTATTACAACGAAAACCAGGCTGAGTGCTGGTGCTGATGTCCTGTGGAGCACACTGCTCATGGCTCTGAGCTCCACATACATGCACACCCCCTCCTTACTGAGGGTCCACCTAATCAGAGATGGTGACCAGGGTGAGAGGCAGGGACAAGAGGTAATTATGGAGTAACTAGCCTGATGAGAATATTCTCCCAGCCACTTATCAATGTTTCCCCAAGCTTGAATATCAATGCCCTATACATGGATATACATAAAAGACTCTGCATGATCTAAGTTTTCCACCTGTGTTTGTGGTGAGTTTGGTGCTACTCAGACCACCTTGGTCTTGCAGATGCAGGTTCATCCAGCCTTCTCAAAAGAGCAAAGGTTTAGCTGCAGTGTACACATGATATGTTCATTTTCCTTCTTCTTTCACATATCTATTAATGGCAATTTGATTTGAGATCTTTGAAACAGGCAGGATGCACCATTGTTTCTCTGCAGAACATTGAAAGGAGGGAGATCTCTGCTCTATGTCTGTTTCTTTGGAAGGAGTAGGAAGGTTGTCGTAGATCAAAATTGTCCAGCTGCTCTCCTGGGAAGGCACCGCTCCTGCTGGGTCTATGGAGCTGCAAGAGCACTAGGCATACAAGTAAGAATAAATAATAAATAGTAATTATTCATGATTGTTTTCAGTATTCCTTTGTTTGCAGGGTATAAGCTAAACTCTCAGCTGTCATCTGACAGTGAGCACAGTGTTATTTTAAAAAGCCTGCTGAAAGTACAGCTAGCTGAAACAACTTCTATATGTATTTCCCCTAAAATGTGATCTCTCCCCTAAATTTTCATAGAAATACGCCAATTTCTTTCACATGTTCAATAGGGAACAGTCATAAACATCCTGGTTTTGTCTTGTCTTGATAACTTCATTCAGATTGCATTGTTTTCATTCACTCAATTTTGATTCTTATTAAAATATTAATACTGTGCAGTATAGACTGTTGTATTTATCAGCACATGTACTAAATACATTTTATATCTTTTCAATCTTATTGAGGTGTTTCAGTGGAATCAGAATAAAGTATTTAATATTTAATTTCATTTAAATTCTGGATTTAAGTTTTTATTATTTTAATTAAATTTCACTGATACAAAATACAGCCTCTTTTTACAACTTTCTATTACTTGTCAAGGGAAACTGAAGTTCTCGCCAATTTTTATCATTCATCCTTTCTGTGGATATTTGGTACTTTCTGGAAAACTACTTCCTCTGAACATATAGGACTGTCATCTGCTGAGGAGGCTCTGCCTGTGGCAGAGAGGTCTCTTTCAGGCTGAAGCCATTTATACTAACAAAAGGTATTACTATTTCTTTTTAATTTGTTGATTACTGATCTCTTTGGCTTGCATGTCTGTCATTCTGAGCTCAGGCACATCTAATAATAACGAGAAATATAATCCCATACACCTACAGCTGTCTCTCTCCCTCTCCAACATTGGTGATGTTTTCCACATTAGAAAATATATCATATACCATATGAGAAAAAAATCAGATTTCCAGTCCCTGGACCCCCTAAACCTTAGTTAGATAGTCCAGTTATTTTGAAAATTACTTCCACCTATATTCAATTTCAGATTTGACTACAACTAGACCCTTCATTTCCTCTTTTTTCTTTGTTTATAATGGAAAATCAGAACTCCTCCCTCCTTTGCTCAATTCCAAGACAGCATGAATGCTGATGCTCAATGGTATGGAAATTGAACTGCAAAGAAATTCCTGTATTGGGTCATGCTATTTAACAGGGATTCAGCTTTTTAATAATCCATTGTGTGATTAGAGAATTTAAGAGCAAGGAAAATCTGAAAAAGCAAACAAAAATTACAGAGGCCAATTACCAAAATGAAACAGACTAATGCACCCAAAGAGGAATGATGCTTACTTAAAAATGATATTTTATTGAATCAGGCATACCTTGACCTACATTGGAAAGAGAAGGAATTATAGTGATTATGCTGGGATAATGCCAGAAAGCAGCTTGGCTGCATTATTAAGCTCAAATGAATCAGCTTCAACTATAAAATGCATCGCTAAACAGACAAGGACAGTAACAAATTACAGAAAGGGAAATGAGGGAGCTGAGAGGCCATTTTGTCACTGCACTGTCAGTGTGCAAGCACTGATCATCCGTCTTGCTAAAGACAGTGCAGGGAGGTGGGGAAATACCTGTACTCTCAGGAAACCAAATCAAGCCTTGGCAGAAGGCCACTATGGAAGGATCATATCGGATTGTATTGAAACCCAGGTAGCAGCTTACAGATCAATATGTTTAGCAGGATAATGGGGCTGGATCAAGGTCCTTCAAGAAGAGGCAGATCCTTTTCACCTGCAGGGGTGGTCTTGTGCTGTCTCTATTTGCCATTTTTCTGCTCCTAACAAAGCAACCAACTGAATGCAGACATTGTTTGTTCACAATACTGAGAATATAAATACACAAATATACTCATAACATCAAATATAGTAGCATAAATTCCCAGAGTAAGAAAGGCAATTATAAATGGAGATTAATTTGGTCTTGGTTATGCCTTTCTTACTCTTGCAGCGTTAGCAGAGTTGCTCAGTTGTAACTAAAATTAGCTTTAATAGCAGAAATGAATACGTCCTTATGGGTCATAACAAGAACATAAGCCTGTCACACGTGTGCCTGTGTTTTAAAGTTAGTCTTCTCAGGACCAAGAGATGACAAAGCAATAAACAAGGACGGAAGAACACACTCCGGGCTGCCTTTTGCTTCTAGAAGACAGATACATGTAAATAGATACAGCCAAACTATAAGAACCAATTTTCAGGGGGCTTAAAGTGTGTGTGGAGGTGGAAGTGATGGTACCTTGGAACAGAAGATGGTTGCATGACACAAACTGATCCTCTAATTGAAAATTTGAGGATGTGGGTCATCACAAAAAATAACATATTTTTAATGGGTTATGCTTAGTCAGTGAGAGATCTTTTGGAGGCACTGTACAGCATGAATACAGATATTAACATTTAGTAGTACATCTTGAGACTGGTCTTGAAGCTCTCAACTGCAGAAATTTCCATGATGTTAATTTTTGCTGCAGGGTTGAGAAAAGCCTGTAGAATTCACACAAGGATTTTTAGACCTTTATTGTGTTTTTATAAGATACAGGCTCATTCCCTTCTGTTAGACAGTCTCTCATGGGCTTGATTTACCATCTGCCATTTCCTTATGGTGCTGAACTTAAAGACATTGGTTTCTTTCACAACTTAATCAGGCTCTTTTTTGGGAAAAAAAAAGCTGCAAATGGATATATTAGTCAGGGTTTTGAAACTGCTAACTTAAGTACTAGATGTAGGTAGGTTAGACTTTTTCTTAGGAAAACTAAACCTAACAAACAATTTCATTTTTCTTTAGACCATGAAGTGTAATCCTGGGATTTGTGGTGGGTTTTAGTAAATAAAGAAAGATACTTAATTTCTGTAAATTTTTTTTATTTCAAAGATTTTGAAATATTTCTACCCAATTTTGAGAATTATTGTACTCGAATCAGAAATTTTTTTTTCAGAATTGGGAAACCCTCTACATACAATGATAATATGCTGAAATTAGAAAATTAGTTATGTTGAATTTTTTCTGATCACTTTTGAAAAAATTTTGAGGATAAAAATATTGCCAGAACTGACACTGTCCTGCAAATAGTTTCAGCTTGAGTGAATCAGCATTATTCCATAGGAAATCCACTTGTTGAAAACTACCTTGATGGTGCAAAGCTTCATTTTCAGGGCCAAATGCATCACAGGCATCATCCACTGTAACTCTTTGGTACAAAAAAGTTGTACCATCTTTCACTAAAAGTAAATTTGGCCTGAGAATTCTTCAGGAGATTTTACTTCCACTTAGTCCTTTTCCTAAATGCATGAATTTTGACTGTTAAAAAAAAATCTCTAAAGAGCTCCATTATATGTTAGAAAGATGTTTTTCTTTTTAGTACATAATTTTGAGCAACTAATTTTAAGGGGATTTGAAATCTGATTTCTCAGTCTCAGCCCAATTTGACTTTTTGTTTTTGAGCTAAAACAGAACTTCTTTGGCCATCTGAATCCTTCAGCTATATATAATTGAAAAGAAATCAATTTAGAAATTAGATGCATGAACTACTCAGCAGTGGATAGGAAAGAATTTGCTTTTTTGTACTTGGTTGAGTCCAAATATCTTTTTAAAAGCTAAAACACTAAATCTACTTGGAGGGGAATTAGATCAGCTTTTTAAAACAGTAGTTTTCAGTGGAAATATTCCTATTTGTGAAGAGCTATTTGTTCATCTTTTTTAGGTTGATCCAGATTTGGACTGATCATGAACAGCACTCTGTGAAATGCTAGACATGAAGGTGAATTCCTCTTTTGATGCAAAATGTCAATGGGCTCACAGCAGTATGAAGGAAGACAAATGCTAAGGCACTTGGGCTCTGGAGGGGAGGGAGGCAGTCAGGAATCACAGCCAGAGCTGGTTGTTCCACTAACTCTGGCACATCCAGGATCCCATCCTTGTTTGCAAACTGGAAAAGCAGCACGCTTTTTCTATTCCTTGGGTGAGTACTGAGGTTAGTTTATGAACATTTATTAAACATTCGGAGCTCACCCAGTGGAGGGACTGCTATAGCTTAATGTTTTATAAAAAAATTCAGATCAAGGCTGCAAGGTAATATTGCCTTTGTCAAGGACAGTGTTGGAAGAAAACCGATTCATTCATATTTGTGATCTCAAAATCAAGAAGAAAATTACTTTCATTTAGCACTTTGGAGCGTATTACAAATAGCATTTTTGTTAGATTATGTATCTGGAAGTGGAATGTTTGAAATTCACTAACCAGAACTTTTCCTCTATTGACCTCTTTCTTCATCTCCCTGAGAGGTACATGTTTGCATACTGTAAAGTATTAAGTCAAACCTGCAATGAAAGTGGTAGTCTGTGACACTCTCTAATGCATTACCAAGAACGTGTGGGAAAGAGTGATGGCCACGCCCTGTAAGTAAATAGACCAGTGTTGTCCTTGGCTTACAATACAATTAATTTGATCAGGTGCAGATATGACCCACTGCTTTGAATCACATGCTAATAAAGAGAGTCAGCTCTGTGTGTCTGACTGCTCACTCTTCATGTTCCTTATCATTAGCTGTAGTTGGCCACTGTCCTGTTTATGCCCAAAATACATGTTAAAGCACCAACATCGTTCAGTACAGAGTAAGTGAAAAAAGATGCCCTTTGGTCAGCTTAAGGTTAGAAATCTCTTCCTCCCTTCAAGAAGCAACACATGCTTAGCCGGTTTCACCTCGATTTGATGTTAGGCATGTCTGATGTCTCTATCTAAAGCATCTGTTGTATTGCATTACTTTTGACCAAACTTTGCTCCTTCAGCTTCTTCCTTAACTCTGTATGTTTAGGAGAATGTGGAAGAAAAACTCGGTTTACTAGTTTTTTTTAAATCTTTGCTTCTAAGCTATTTTGAGGACTGTAAGTTGGGGAAGGAAACCAGTCATGCTGAGCTATAGATCTATGTTTTTTCATTTGGAGAACAATAAAAAAGACATTCACATCAGAAGCCTCTTTGATAAAACAACCCTGCAGCAACTGTTTGGCATCTATCTGAAAAGATTCTGATATGGTAAACAGATGAAAGGCATTACAAGTCTAGGTGCACACCAAGTGCATTTATATTGCATAACTTGCAGCCTAATGTCAATAATCACGTGCATTTCAGAGACAGTGTTGGAAAACACTAGGAATGGTATCACGTTTGTCTCCTGCACCCACAGGCAGCTTATACATTGCTGCTGTAAGCAAGGATTCGGAGACCACTGTTGCGCCCCATCAGTCTTCTGACCTTGTACGACTTATGCTTGGGATCAGCTCAAGCACAATAAAGAACCAGCATCCTCCTGTAACGACCACGAATGAGCAAAGCAGCACATGATCTAAGCCACAGGCCCTCTTGGGGGAACAGCAGTTTGGGGAATGGCTGACAATAAGTGTGTTTGGCAGAGATGTTTCTTAGTCCTGAGGTCAGTGGTGACCCCGGATTGTCTCCTGGCAAGTTTGCTATTGAAAATTGAGCAAGGCACTTCCAAAGGAAATGCTGGTGAGCTGTGCTCCTGCGTGAGCAGAGAAGGCTGAGTTCTCTCCCAGTGGTAAATTGAGCTCCTGGAGAGTACAAGTTCCACCCAAAAGGCCCTCTGCCAGCCTCAGTGACAGGCCCAGAGCTATTTAGGGTGCTGTTGTAGCTCTCAGCCTTTTTCTTCCCACCTGGTCCATATGAATGTGTCCCAAAGCGTCTGACAGAGCAGCAACGTTTTCCTCCCTGGAGTCAGATGATGACATTTTCTCCTGCATGGGGGTAGGAGCATACCTACATTTTCAACAGATACCAGAAAAATGCATGAGAAATGTTCCATGGGAAGAGTTCAGAATTCACTTATTTGTATACAGACAAGGAAATTATAAATAAGTGATAATTACCAAAATCCAGTATTTATTGGTTTACCTTTGTTACGCAGATTGCATTTGCTTTCAGTTCCTTGTTGCTGCAGAAATATTAATGTCAAAGGCAAATACTATGGTTAAATGCTGGATGATAATCCTGAGTGCAGCAACTAAGGTGGGCACAAAGTTTCCCTGTTGCTGAAGTGTCCATGGGCAAGCTCAGTCCCCCACATAATTCAGAGCAGCTCATAGGCTGCCATATATTTCTCCTTCTTTGGATCACCATGGTTCTCCCATGGGCACCCCTCCTTTGCCAGCCAAGACCAGCAGGGGCACCCCTAGCCATTACAAGGCCAAAGGTGTGCCTTCCTCCAGTCCATTTTCCCCAGTGTACGGCCTCAGCTGGGCTGCAGCGGCTGCGGCCCCCAAGATGCCATTACTGGCCTGTCTGTCTTGTTGCTATTAGTGTGACTGAGAGGCATTAGCAGAGGTCATTAATGAAAGGTTTTGAGTATTCTTAGAAAAATCACAGCATTAGTGGGCTGACTTGAAATATTTATTAACATGGGGAATTATGTCAGTTTGCAGATTTGTCTCATTACCCTCCTTATTTTTTTTTAGCTCATTGGAAGGCCTGTGAGGAATCCAGCAGCAATGTCTTCAATCACAGAAAGTGCTTTAGAAAACATTATGGTAATGCTCAGCACTAAATGCTGTTTGTCCCTGAAAAAAAAGAAAACCACTGTGAAGAAAACAAGAAAGTAGCACAGTGAGAAGAGTGTTTGCTACAGGAAAACACTTCTTCAGTCCATCTGCAAATGTATTTCAAACTCAAAACCAAGATTGCTTCATGTAACAAAATTCAGATGGTGAATAGTTCCCAGCTGCACACAGGTAACAGGCTGGTCAAATGAGAAGGTAAAATCATTGTTTTCATCAGATTTCTTTTTGGTCACTAGGGCTGATATAAAAGAGAGCATAGTTAAGAAACAGATATATGGGGTAAATTTTGAGCTAGTTTTTAAAATGAATATCTAATGTTCATTTGCAGGTCCTTTGTAGGTGCTGATGAGTGGATGCTAGAAAATTTGAATCCTCTCTTTAGAGATAGTTTACTGACATTCAAAGGTCCTTCCTAACTACTTTCTTATGCATCATTTGGAGTCATGACATCATCTGTAGGCACGATGGCAGCCTACAATTGTAGGCTAGAAACATAGAGAAGATGTACAGAATTAAGTTAGAGGAGGGACTGTCAATCTATGTTCTTAAGGCCCATGTAGAATCTGACTCATGTAGGAGAACCGCTATCAGAAAAATTGTCCTTGTGATATATACTTACTCACATCTCCATCTGAACACAAGAACTCAAAGTGAGTTGGAACACTGTTGGACAAGCATGCTTGTTTAAATTGTTTTTGCATCATTGGAGAGGTTCGTAGAGTTACCTGATGAAAGGAAAAAATGATGATAGCCTTCAAATTTGTGAAAAGAATTTAGGTGATTGTCATAAACAGGCAAAAGAGCATTTGTCATTCGCATACAATGCTAGGCAGAAATTGCTGTGTGGGTGTGTAGTTTTGTGTATGTTTATTGTGGTTGACTTAGCTCAAGTCAATAATTCTGCTGAGATAAGTACTTGAAATGCCAGAGGCAAATCAATGACGGAAAAGGCAGGTATCTAAACTTATCCAGAATAATAAAAAAGCCCCAACAGTATAATACCTGCAGTGTTACAATCTAAAAAGATAATGGCACTTAGTTTAGAGCAGAATCGGGCCTACACTAGAAAACTATCGAAATATAAGAATTTACTACACAATAAAAAGGATCAAAGGATTTTGATGTTATTGTTTTTAGTAATCAGCATAATGATTAACCATCTATCTTTCCTGAATCTAACAAAACCAAGCATAACAGAGTGCACAGATATGTAAATAATTGCATAAGTATGGACTTCAGAAATTTTCTGTTGTATCTGCTATATCTATTCTCCCTGTCAATGGGGAACACACTGAAGAAGGAAGCACAGTACGTATGTATGTAATAACAATAATAATATTATGAAGAAACACAGAACCTATAACATATATTGACCATTTGAGTCATTGAGGGAACTCTGAGGAGCTCAAAGTCAGAGAGAAAATACAGACTCAGGATTATACCGTACAAATCTGATACTACATGGCAGTTTCCCACTGATGCAAGTGAAAGCATTTCATTATTGATAAGCAGAAGGCATTGTATGTTAGTAGCTGGAGTCTACACAAAGGCTAAATTAACAGACATGTTTACCATGCACACCCCAAAATTGGATCAAAACCAATAGAAGGTGACTTTGAAATCTTCATTTCAGACATTATTTACAAATCTGGATATGTGACTTCCAGTTGTCTAGGTCAGCCATCCCTTTAGGTTACAGAAGGGAGAAAGGTAGCATTGATAAGATTTCTTCACAAACTTCTTTGTAATTACCTATGGAGATGGAAAAATTCCACCGTATTCTCCTCATGTGACTAAGCACTCATCAGCAGGAATAAAGATTAATAAAGCCTGCCCCTGAGATATCTTCATGCTATTGTCAGATAAGTGTTGTACAGTTTATTAAAAATATAAGCTATCTGACATTCGAGCATTATTGCCTAGATTTAATTAGATATACACATGACATGCTAAGTCTATGTCCCTGGACTGGATGAATATCACTTTTGGAAGCAAATTTCTAGAGAAATTACTCCTTTGTATAAATGAAAAATGTATTTATTTATGTTTGCCATCATTATTCCTCTTACTATTCTTCTTATCATGGTTGTTGTTGATGCACTCCTGAAAGTTTCTTGCTGGGGTATTCATGCACAAGGAAACTACTACAATTTTATGCAATTATTAATTTTTTGTAAAGAAACTTTTTGCACTATTGACCCACCACAATTTTTTGATATTTTACAAGAATGAGGAATTCGGGAGTTTTTTGATGCTAAACAGATTAGTCATAGTGTACGTTGTTTTCAGATTAAAAGAGGGGCTGACAAGACAGCACTGTGGCACATGCAGAGTAGAAGTAAAGCTCACCACTTTTTTCATGGAGCTTGGGCTGTTGGGCTTTGTGAAGCTGGAAATGTGAGAGGTTTCTCCTTTCTTTGATTAAAACATTATTTTTATTCCTTATGCCAAAAAAATGATGGCAGAACTACTGCTCCCGTTGCCTTTCTGCACAACATCCCATGGCTTTAGGAAGACCTCAACTCTGAATGAGCTGTAGGAACAGATCACTCAAGTTTCTAAATGGAGTTCAATTGATATTCATCTTGAAATGCCCATAACTTTCAGTGAAAAATGATACATTCCCCAGAATTTTAAAATGCTACAGAAAGCACATCAACTCATCTGAAAAACAACACATTTCCACCTTAAAGAGCTGGACAGCAAGAACAAACAGTCCCCCAAATGAATAATTTCTGAAGCCCCAGATAATATCATTTGAGAACCTGTCAGAAGTTGCAAAGACGAAGCTGGACCCTGAACAGTTTGGTTTTTATGCTGAGGAATGTGCTTGGGTGCTGAAGAATCTCTGTCTAAAGACAGCTTCTGTCTGCCACGCATTTGATGGACCCTGTGGCTTTCCATGCATATCCAGGGAGATGCTGGTGGTATAGCAGGTCATGGTTCCCAGAACTCCAGTAAGAGAAAAGAGACTTAGAGCTGTGCTCATGAAATGAAACTGCAGCTGAGACGAGAGAAAAAGTGCAGTGAAAAATGAGGACAAGTTGTAATCCCTCAGAAACTAATTGGCACCGCAGCGAATTTCATTCACTAACACATGGGCATAAAATCAAATCACTTTCTCATCATGAAAATACTGAGGTTTTTTAATATTGCTCTTCTAGGCTTTCATTTTTTTTTATTATTTTCCCCCTACAGTTTCAGTCTTTCCTCCTGTCTAAATGCTGATCTTTCTTTCCCCCTTTTCTCTCTTAGCTCTAGCATTTTTCTTTTCTCTGTCTCTTTTTTTCAAACACTTCAGCTCATGTTTATTTTTCCACTTTAAACAGCCCCTTGGTTACCCACTCTTTCAAAATCCTTTTTCCCTCTGTCAGTTTGTCTCTCTCACCTTCCACCTACTCCAGTAGCTCACATCCACTCAAACACAAAGTTATTATTTATTACTTTTTTTTTCCTGGAAAGTGTGAGTGAATGGGCAATGGGTGGGATTGGAAGAGTATTCCCAGAATGGGTGTCTTCAGCTTCAGTCATCAAGTTTTCAATGAAAACTGAATAAAAAATGTGTTGGGGTAAAGGCAGAGAAGATGGAAAGGAGTTTTTTGAAAGCCTTTTTATGAGACTGGAAAGTTGGGGAGAAAGATATTCTAGACAAAAGGTTTGCTTGGAAATACAACACCTTCAGCTAGAAGTACATCTTATTACTGAAGATCTTTTTTCAGTGGAAACTCAGTTTTCAACCTACCTGACTCCACATGGGAAGAAAGTATATGGGATCAGAGGACAGCTTATTCCCAGTCAGTAAGTCTGCCACACAGAGAGGCTTCCATGGGCTGCTCCTCCTGTCCATGCCATGACATCTTAGTTAGATAGAGGTAATTTATCTTTGGAAGATGTCTGGTTTTGTCCATTCTGCGGTACTGTTGTCTGTGGAATGGGGTACCCAGAAGCTGTCTGCATGAGAAACTAATTTGGAGTGATTGGAGCAGATCAGCTGAAGCTCCTCTGCCTACACTAAACCTTGTCAGAGGGTTTGACTTGAACTACCTTTACACAATGGACTCAATGATCCTATCATGTCTGTGGTTCAAAGCTGTTCCAAGGACCAATTACTGTTTCAGACCTTTATGTTGCCCAGTAAGGATGGCAGGGCATTTGGTGCACAACTGGAGCAGAGCTTCCCATTTAGTTTTCTCTGAAGCAAATCCAGTTCCTGTGCACAGACGCCACTTGGTGAACCAAACCACCAAGTGATAAGTGGAGACAATCATGGAATTCCCCTAAAAATCTCACCACTTGTCCAAACTGAAATGTTAGACACAAGCAGTGAAGACAACTGCTGAGATTCATGGCCCTATGTGTCTAACTTTTCAAGCTAATAACCCTCTGGCAGTTCACAGCAGTCTGAGAAGAGCACACATGCACACATAGTGTACTACCTATGACATGGAAAGTTTCTTTTTTCTGTTATCTGATATTTAAATTAAAGTCATTCAAAGTTCACCACCAGCACAGCACAGCAACATACCATAATGAACTCTGTCTTTTCATGCAGCAAAAGGATTCCTTCAGTGATGAACCAGATGCATTTCTGTGATGAAACAAGAGAAGACTCTACAAAGAAATTCTAGCTTTTCCCTGTAATTCTGTTGTTCATGTAACAACATGCATGAAAGGAATTTTCCAATATGAGTTTAAAGCTCTGTCTCAGTCAGTCAACAAAAACATATACTTTTTTTATAAACTTAAGTTCCCTGTCAACCATTACTTTGCTTCAAATAGATCATGTGTTACTTCTGTTTCCTTGCCTTTTTAAAATATATATTAACATTGCAGAAGGAGCAGTTTGAGGGAATGGAAGTCTGGGGAATAAAAATACATTTTATTAAATACCACAGTTTTATTACTGAGGAGGATAATTTGGTGTTGGCAGGCTCCGGGTACCCTTACAAAGGTGGACTGGGCATGTAACATATACAAAAAGCCAAGACTGGGGAATGAAGAGGCAAATCCAAATATTTTCCAAAACCAAATTTCAACGTTTCTCTCATAATGACGTAACAGGTGTACATCAGGTGGGACAGAGGTAAGCGGTGGCATAAAGAGAAAACAGAGTAGGCTGAATGAAAGATCTCACGAACCAAAAATTGTGTGTCTTCAGTCATCAGTACAAGCCCATTGGAAAAGGATTTTCTGAAGAGTTTGGAATGAGGTTTTTCCTCTTACCCAGTCAGCTTTGGCTTCTCTGCTGGCACTATTCATCACTAATAGACTGGTGTGAAAACCAGCTTTGAGCTCTGACTCCTCAATATTTACTGTGGGACAAATTAAAATACCCACCTCCGCTGTCTCTCTGAAGAGCTACTCCCCCTTTGATTTAAGTGCCACCCAAAGCGAAACAGTTTCTAATATGGCATTTTAGGACAATAGGCTCAGTTGTGAGAACTGGCCCAGGGATGGAGCAGACATCCAGAGGAAATTCTGTGTTGTCCCCATTTCAATGCCTAGTGCTTGCAAATAGAGATTCATACTGTGCTCAGATGGGCCACAAGATGCTAATAAGTCTTGAGCAACACAGCCCTGATCTGGATTTAAACTGACAGTCAAATAGGAATGAGACACACAGCCTCTCCCTCAAGCCATCTAATCCTTTTTCTGTGACATGATTCTAATACAATTCTTTGCATTCACATTGCACAGCTTAATCTGAATTAGCTTTCTAAGCAAGACCTGATATGGGCTGATCATTTAGCCTTTCCAACCTGTTTTCTCTCAGTCAGACAATTTTATGCCTTCTTAATATTTTCTTCAGCTGTTTTGTCATGACCTTCAGCAGCTCTAGCTCCCTCCGGCTGACCCAGATGCTTTCCTGCTGTAATCTGAATCCCCGGCTCTCAGAGGTCACCCCTGCTCCACAGCTACTTTCTAAACTCTCAGTAAGCTCTCACTAAAAGCTCTTAAAGGAATATATCTATTGTAACTTGGAAAAGAAGGAGCTCTCATCATCAAAATCTGCTTATGACATAGGGGAAAGAGGATAGGAACAAATGATCAGTTTTCATAATGAAGGGAAATTACCACTAAGAATTCCAAAGGTACGTGCTGGGACTTATGAAACGGTTACAAATGGCAGGAAAAGGAGAAGCACGTGTAGGTGGCAAACTTTTTGTGACAATAAAAATTATTTAATAAAATCAGTTCTAAAACTGACTTCAAAATGTGGTTGAGAGACTTCCCAATGCTGAATAGTTGCAAGATAAAATGGTGGATGAAATATAGGGTTAAGATAATTTTATTACATACAGCAAAACCACTTCTAATTATACATAAAAGTGAATGGGCTCTAAATTAGTTATTGACATTGGGAAAAAATACGCGAATCACAAATAGAAACCAGCAATAATTAGATAAATATACTGTGTGCCTGCATTTTTTAAAAGGAAGAAAACATTTTTTTTTTTTCAGAAAAGATATGGACAAAGTAAATAAGTGTGTTCAAAGCTATGGAAATAGTTTAGAGCCTTTTAACTTGGAAAATAGATGACTGAGGGAAAATATGATTAACATTTATGAAATGATAATAGCTTGGAAAAGAACAAGAGATCTTTCCCGCTTCTCATAATGAAAGAATGAAAGAGCACCCAAACAAAACAGCAGGCAGTAAACAAATAAAACAATAAGAAGTACTTTGTGCAGCAGGTAGTTAAACCATGGAACTCTTTGCCACAGGTTTTGAGGACTCTAAAGCATGAATGGGTTAAAAAACCTGCTAGACGCATTCATTAATGCAGAAGTCCACCAATGGTTATTTAACATATGCTCCAGTTAAGTTGTCAAAGTGAAGAAAACCTCCTGGTCCAAAAATCTCCAGCTGTTGATGATTCAACAGCTGAAGCATCATGAAATAGAAGAAAGATTGTTTTATATTCACCCTTTTTCTTACTTTCTTCTTCTAAGTATCTGCTATAGGCCAGTATCAAAGACACGATGCTGAGTTAGAAGAGTCTTTGTTCTCACTCTGCTTGGGCATCCTGCTGCAATTAAAGAGAAAAGGCTATCTAGAAACTGTTGGTCAAAGTGTCTTTTTGCATTGGCTGAAGAGAAGTGAACACCATGTTCAACTCAGGTACTTCCAACATGCAGTCAGTACAGCCTCCAAAGAGATTACAGAGATGGCAATGATATTTGGAAGGGCAGAAAGTGAATTTCCAGTACAGAACTATCCAAGGAAAATTATAGTCAAGAAAGAGTCTGGTTTAGATCTTGCATTGCACAGATATTTGCCTGCAGGGTTAAAACAAGCACCTATGTGAATTGTCCAGTTCAGGGCAACTTTGTGAACAAGCTTCCGTGATCAAATACTCTGCAGCATGAGGGAGGAGTTGATGGTGATTTCAAAAGAGCTATAAATAAATTGAGGGACATCAAATAAACAAGTCACGATTCATGCGATTGAAATTAGATATTATGAGGAACAATTACAACTTCTCATGGAAGAAAAAAGAGTGCGCGCAATGATGATTTTCTCATAGGCAAGGCTTTGTGTCAGGGGTAGAAAGCAGATAGCAACAGAAGGAAATATGAGCTACTTGTACTTGTTGCCACAGGCATGGTCTGGATGCAACAAGTCAAAACCACCATAAAAGAAAGGCCAGAAGCTGTTTACATAACTACGAGGGGAAGAAAAAGGAAGGAAGGAATGATCCAAACAGGATGCTGCACTTCAGGACATAAGGTGGGAAGTGTTAGTCACAGCATCAGGCATACATGTGTTTCATCCAATAAGAGGAACTGTTTGTGTGAAGGCATTGGCTGTACTTTCCAAAGCTATCCAGTACATTGTGTTTTGAAAGGGTGCAGTGAAAGATTGTGAAATGAGACTTTGAATGGTGGGGCATGTTGTGTCAGATGGAAAAGTTAATCTTCCCCTTTCCTACTGAATCATGATGAACAATCTCTCTGACTGCAAAGTCTGGAAATTGCTTCAACTATTCCCTTATGAAAACAACATTCAGTTTACTTCCATCCACTCAAAGAGCTGAGAAGCCACAACTATTTCTAGAAGCAATGCTTCCAGAAGCTCGGAAATTAATGAGGTTTCTAAGTGCCCAATAGTACAAAAAAGAAAATCTAAGAAAATGCAACAGTAGGTGACATGTAAATTCAGATAAACAAAGTAAAAGATGGATGTTTTAAAATAATCTATTTCAAAGATTTTCTTTCCCAAAATTCTGTATCAAATCAAGATTGAAGGCAAGAGCTACAAAATTATTATCTAGCAATTATTTTCACTTATATTAGTAACAGAAATTTCAGCTCAGGGTGTATTTATAGACCAACATTCTGAATCCAGCTATGACCAACTGATTTTTCAGCTCTTCCTAGCTGATTTGGAAGAACTGGCAATAATATGTATACAAGAAAAGTTTCACCACCGTATGCCATATTAAAAATGTGACTTTGAGTAGGATATCAGAACTCAAAAAAGGAAATGTTTTCTACATCATACAAGGACACACCTGATGTATATGGATTTCCAATAGTTGCAAAAGAATTCCTTGAGAACGCAAAAAGAAAGAAAGAAAAGCTGAGCACCTCTTCAAATTTGGAAGTCATGCCTAGGAAAAGCAGTGCTTTAGGAGTTCATTTGTGTCATGACTATTTTGCTCAATTTGTAATAAAACTGAGATGTAAGCATGTCTTCCAAAGGCAGCATTTCCTTTATACACTTATACAACCCATATACATTTCAGAGAAACCAGTACAAGTCCCTAAAGCCCCTGTGGCTTATGTCCGGGTTGCGTGCCTCATACTGGTCCATCGGGCACTCTCTGTTCACTGGAAATGAGGTCCAGGTCTGTCATACATTGCAGAGCTGAAGTTACCCTGCCAAAGCAGGTCACCAATCACAGATTCCTGGAGCAAGAAGTTTTGTTGTTTGCTTCCCCTAGAGGGAGCCAAAGCTAAGGGATGTGGGCTGGGTCTACAGAAGCAGGAAGGATACATCCTTCTCAATAAATCAATAGTGGACATGACTGACTGAGAATAGCTGCAATGAACTTGAGTATGTGTGAGGGTGATGACTAAGGAAAGGGATGCAGAGGCTCAGGGTAGAGTGACAGTCTTCATGCAATTCATCCTTCTACACAGGAGAGATGGGATCTGAGCCATCGACAGGTGAAGTCAGAAAGCACTTTTGGAGCACTCATCTCAAAGCACGAAGGAACAGTCACCTTGTAAAGTTAGCATGCAAAGACTGGCTCCTCAATCAAAGATATGCTACTACATTTGCAGCTTCCAACACTGACTACATCTGCGTCTTGCAAGGGTCAAAATACATATAGAGGTTTAGTCTCTCCTCTTCGTTACTGGAAAAGCTGCTCACTGTTGCTGTCTTCAGTTTCATAAAAAATAGATCTGATGTACTGCACTGCCTTGTGAAACTGAGAAGTTGTCACATCCCATCACAGAAATAGTGGTCTCTTAAAATGGATAGGTGACTGAATGATCCTGAGGTTTCCAAGATCAAGGCATTGCTACTTAGGTTAAAGAACCAAGAAGCTTTTCTATTTGCTTATGCCAATAGTCACATATATCACAATCCATTAAGGAGGCTCTTCTGGATAGTCCGGGTTCAAATGATGTCATTCTGGAATTTACTATTGCAGATGGTGAATATCAGGGAAAGCTTCTTTAGGGTTTCTTTTCTGTCATCAAGTATTTAGCTAGCATTGAAAAAAAAAAAGAGAGGAAAAAATCTATTTGTGGTAGACACCCAGCAAAGCAAGTTTTATCCTAAACAGCTAAAGAGTTATATAATTACAGTCAACAGAAAACAGTCTTATCTGGGAAGTGTCAGGCAGCATTACAGGCAGTAATAGGAACTCAGCCCCTGCCACAGTATACTCTTTCATGTTTCTTCTCCTTTTTGTTCTTTCTTCCATGTAATTGTGTGCCCTGATTTTACACGGATTGTATTAGCCTGGTATTAGTCTTCTGCAAAATCAATGGGGATGCTGAATTTAAAAATGCAGATTGAAAAGAAAACGAAATAATTTTCCCAATATAATATTAATGACTTGTCAAGAAAGCTGAGCTAGGCATGCGAAGACAGCTTTCTTTGGCTATCCAAAATAATTTCCACGGTAATTGGCTTCTTTCTCACAGTTTTGAAGGATGTATCCCTAGTCCAGAGCTATACAACTGACTATTTATGCTCTTATCAGAGTAAGAAAACTGCAGGAAAAATAGTGCCTAAGTCACACTGGGAAAAAAATGGCTATAACATAGGTACTAGAACTTTCTTAAGCCACTTCATTAAAAATAGAGAGGTGAGGACACTGTAACAAATCATTCAAATGAGTAAAGCTGAGACTCCTCACAAACTGCAAACTCATTGCAATAGTCAATGAACGAAGAAGTTATTTCCCTGGATGATCATAAAATAGCTTCTACAAAACAACCTGTGGCTATTGTTAAGGAGGTGTATGGAGCAGCTGCATTGTCCTAAAGGGACACCAAAGAGCCACAGCTCTTGATTTTGGCATGCCACCCTTTGGATTTAGGCCTATGTATGCATTGGCTTACTTGGAAGGTGATGCCCTCTGCCTTTGAGAAGGGAAATGGTGACAACTAGAACAGGGATTCAGGTATTTCTTAAGTTCTCTTTATTGATGGCTTTGTGAGGGATTAATTAACTGGACAGGGCAGAGCATGCAGGCTGTGTCCAGTCAGTTGCCTGTGTCATCTGCACCCTTCACACATCTTCACTGACAAGTCCTGGGTATGGAGCATCTGTTCAAGACAGAACCGCCTACACACACAACAGCGATGCTCCTGCCCACCTCACATGCAAGGAGAGGAGCCTTCCAGGTACCGGGAAACAGATGAACTATAGGGCAAAGAATCATACACCTTTCCCTCTCTGTGGAAAAGAATGAAGTCCACACTGTTCTCTAGTCTGATGTCACCTGTAAGGACTGATAACTAATGCACAGAATCTGTGTCACAGATAAGAACACATGGTTTTTCCATCAGCAACACAGTTCATCACATAAAAGAGAATGAAAAATAGAAGAAATGGAACCGGATAGTGACTTCTTGTAGTAATAAAATTACACTAATGCAATGAAAGATATAGGTGTAGGAGAGTGATGTAGTAGCAATGAATGGATGAACAATCCCCACAGTTGTGCTTTCAAAAGCTCCTTATCCAGTTATTTTACAGAAGCCTTTCTAAGAACATAGAAACCTGTGCTGGGTGGTGTACTGATCTTAGGGTAGTGTCACAGCTTGCAACAGCCACAGGAACCAAGAAAAACCCCAAACAGGGCAGTTCCACTTCCACTGTCTGCCATACTCCTTATGCCAACACTGCTGTGAGCCAGCTCTGCTGAACATCTGTCTGCATTTGGGCCTCAACACTCTGCTCAGAGCTGCAAGTCTTTAAGCCTTAACTTAAGGAGAGGAGAGAGGGAAAGATCATAGGTGGACTATCATCCACAGTCAGGCAGCACTCTCTATGGAACTGCTTCATGTTGGGAAACAATGAGAGATCCGTGTTTTTGAGGGATGTGGTGAAAGAAGAGATTGAGAAAGAAGAGTACAACCCAATCAACTGTTCCAAAACAAGCCACGTTTGCCTCATGTTCCCTCACATAATGTGGGACCTCCATTCCCTTTCACTCCTGCAGAAGTCGTTGTGATTTGTGTTGGCACTATAAAGCGGTATCCTCCAATGCTTTGTTCCTGGCAGAATTCTTCAGCGACTTGAGTTCCTCCTAGCTTGTTGACTGTCTTCCCCCTTGTGCTCTGTGCAGCTTAATCACATGCTGTCAGACATTAATGGGGACACTAATGAACTAATTAACATTTATTGGTAGCTGAGCTTCCTGGGTACACAAGGGAAATAGCTCTTCACATATGCCACTAGGACAGTCTCTGCTCCCAGCTTAATCAGAGATTTCCACCTGTTGTTTTTTTTCTCTTTGGCAGACCTTGATGGAATGGAAGGATCACATGAAGAAAAGTTAAGATGAGATATACTGCACAATCCTTTTCACATCACAGACCCCAAGAACGTGCATCCATCAATGGGACAGGCAGTGGTAGAGAATTGAAAGAGAGGATCAGCCACCTGAGTAAAGCAATGTGTATCCCATAAATCATCCTAAGTTGGGGCTGGTCCCTGGGGTAGCAAGTTTTAGAAGAATTATATGTTTCTCTTGCCTATTGGCCACAGAAAAAATGAGGAAATAAATGCCTAATACATGAGATGCAATAGACAAATCAATTGAGTGTAAAAGAACACCTTCAAAAATTGATTCCAGGTTTTAGGTAAGACATAGCTTGCCCAAGAAAGCAAAAAATTCAACGGATATTATCTTCAAGGAAATACTGATATTGGTGTAATAAAACACACTTATAAGAAAGTCTGGGTGTTAAAATTAAGAGACCACTGGGTAACTCAGAAATGAGGAAACATGCACAAAGCCTGCTAATGGACTGTATCTGCCAAATTCCAGTGTGCAATCTATGCTGTGGAAGAAGACAAACTCCAGTTTTTGTTATGCTATTTTTACCCATAGCTTAAAAGGAGAGATTTTCCTTGGTTAAAATGGATTTTAAATCTGGCCCAGCATTCACAGGATCCATCCCAGGGCTATCTGGGATGTTTTTCTAGGCATATTGAAGTGAAAAACTGGAACAGAAGAATGGAGAGGAAAGGGAACAAACTATTGGAAAATAGATAGGAGATGGGGGGCGGAAGAGACAACTATTGAATCTCAAAGTGTGCATGTAGGTAAGAGACACACAAGAGACAGGCTACATTACACAAAAATAAGTGGGAAAAGGCAACATAATGAAAGAAAAGAACATTTCAGTTCAACACTCTCTCTGCTTCCTGATAATGTCAGAGGGACAAGGCATTAGCCATAGTAAAACTGTCTTAGGGTTCTAGAATGGAAGTATGTTGGTGTACTTCAGGGAATAGTCAAAGAATGTCCATATGTGTTTCACGTGGTTTGAACCATCGATGAATTGATAAGAAAAACGGGAGATACCCATTCAGCTGTGTATTAGCTGGATGGACCAGGGAGACAGAAATAAAAGTGACAAGTTTTGGCACAGTTGCCACTTCTTCTGAGTGTCATGCAGTTCTGATTCTAAGACAGGACTGCAATTTGTTAAAAATATGCTCCTGTCTCCCATGGGGAAGTGTCCTATCAATCATCATGGCAGTGTTAGGATTTCTGTGTGCTTGTACAACACTGCCTTGTCACAGGGTTGCCATATGACTTTGAGGAAAGGACAGTTCTGAAGCAGAGACATTTTTAAGGAGTTTATACATAAACTTCAGGAACGATTACTTTAAAATCAATCATAGTCATCTGCAAAGTAGGGGGTGAACAAAATTAAAATAGAAAATAATATTTTGAGCGGCAAATTTCATTTTACTAAATAAAATTTGACTGTCTTCCTTGTGACTAGGTTTTTTTCTGAATTATTTTGTTACTGGGATAAAACAGGGAGGTAGCAAACTGGTAAAGCTGCATGATACTGAGGATCAGTTCCTCACTCTACCTCTTATACAGATGTATGTGTACATAAATATGTACACAGATGTATGTGTATATATGTATACACAGCCATATACAAATATCATTACAATTTCTGTGCCTTGGTTTCCCCATGAGGTAAGGAATAGGTATTCCTGTTAAGAACATCATAATTATTTTACAGGAGTGACATGAGGCTTAAAGTAACATTAGAAGTTTTCAGATCCACTGATAGTACATACTAAAAAAACTTCAAGTGTTGTTATTACAGTAACTGGGTTTCTACAGAAGACAATAAATAAGCTGTGAGAAAACAGCAAATGATAGTACTTTTGAATTATCTGGCTTCCCTGGATAATAAGTTAACACTGGGGTTTTGTTTTTTTCTTGAGTTAGTATTGCTTCTCATTTTTGCTACTGTACATGTTATACCCAGACTCTTTCAACTGTGTAGTCAAAAGGGTGAGGGGAATGAGGGAAGTTGCACTGCTTCATCCCATGTCATCCAAGCCAACGATATGCCAGCTGGTGCTACCTGGGCAGCTGATATCCTTTCATATGCAATGGTAAATCTGTGTTTTCTCTCTTTGCATTAAAGCTGTGGAGAGGCAGAAATAACTGGGGCAAAGTTCTTAAGGGCAGGATTGTGCAGCCTTTATTCCCTTGTTACATAACATGTTACGTGAGTGCCTGAAACACCAAGTTAAGATTTATCTTCAATTTAATGATGCAATTGCCCCATTCTATAGCAAACTGCAGGAATCACTAATTACATCTCTTAGAGGCCAAGCTATTCAGCTTACATCAAAAGAGAGGCTGGAAAAAATAATTACTGTTAACAAATGAACTGAAACTATTATGCAGACTTCCCCAGCGTGCAGATGCTCCAAGCCATAATCTGGATGAGATGGAGGATAACAAACAGCAAACGTTGTTACAGCATGTGGAATTTCCAGTGCCCTTGCCTAAAGAAAAATTTAAAAAATCTAAGAGGTCAATGCAAAAAACAGAAGCACAGGTTTCTGTCCTAGGGTCAGAAAGACAAATTGAGATGCTGATGAGACATTACTCTCTGCAGAGCCTCCGAGCTGAAGGAACAAATTAAATTATTGCCATGAACCAGGCCAGTTGAAGACCAGTTCAAAGTCCTCTTTCCACTCTGTCTGCTTCCAGCTGGTCCTACCAGCTCAGATGTTGTGAAGAAAATTCTCCTTCTTCTCTGGTGAGGAGTAAAGGTGTGTTGTAAAGACTGGCTTGAAATAAAACTGAGCCACCTGTCAAACTTGGATTCAGGGCTCCAAGTTGTTCTAAAATAAGCATATTTACCTTCCCCCATGGGGTGAAAACCAATCCTGTAGCTGTCTTCATCCTTTCCACCTCTCACACATTCTCTCTGCTCACCTCCAGTGCCTCACCCCATCCTGTACCCTACTTCCCAAGCCTCATCAGTGCTTTTACAGGCCAGTGCTGGTCCAAACACTGGGCTCAGTCTTTGTACAGGGTGCTACAGAAGAGATCTGGGAGATACAAACCCATCACCTCCCACAAGAAAGCATCTGTTGTTTCAGTATCACTACTATCTTGTGCCACAGTGCACAAGAAGCCATCTCTCCTTCAAAGGGAAACAGGCCTTCAGTTATCCTGAATTAAAGACTGCACATTAGTGGTCACTGCAGAGGGGTGGCTTGATAGGATGCAGGACAGGGCAGGCTGGCACATGGCAAGGTCCTTATAAGCACATGGTCACATTGGAGTATTTATGCCTGAAGCTGGATTGAACTGTAAGCCTAATTCCTAGTCTTTTGTTTTGTTAATGGGGACATTGCAATCAGTGTTTGGGATAAGAAGAGGGATTTTTTGACATCTCAGGTTGTTAATTTGCTTTGAGGCATCTGCCTCCTTTTGAGCATTAGTTACTGAGAGATTTCAGTAGAACATCTTTCAGGGATTCAATAAATATCCTTTTTGGTTTCAGACAGAATGTGGGACCAGCTGAGCTGTCAGTCAGACTTGTAGCAACTGCTATCATTTAAAAAAAAATTAACATAAAATCTGAACTGGAAATGTTTTTAATTTACAGAGAGGACTAGAGAAAAACATTTTAGGAGATGGACGTTGCAGAATGGGAGGGAGCTGGAGCAGAAAAGCAGACCTGAAACCTCACCTGCCACACTTTATGCGACCATGAGAGAAAATAGCAGTGTTATATTGGTAGCAAGGTGACCCAAGGTGCTTTCACAGTTGAACTCACAACTTGCACAAAACAGCCATGCTTTAGGGCCTGGGAGTCAGAAATAAATTCAAATCTTGTATTTTTTACACTGCCAGCAGTACTCCTTTCTTTCTTGTTTTCTCCTGTCCTTGCTGAGTGTGACACTTAGAGCCTGTGATCTGTGGGACTGGTAGAAAAGGGAAGCAGGCGTGATGATAGCTTAGTCTATTTATATCTACTGAAAGTATACTTCAACCTTGAAAATTCTCCCAGGCCTTTTTTTTTCTGTTTTTTAAACAACATTGTTCTTGTGGACGACAACATACTCAGTTGGGAATCACTTACTCTGGCCGTGTGAAAAACAGTTAATGAAACTTCAGAGGGATATAAAACAACAGACAATGGAGAAAGGTCTAGAGGCAGCTTCTCAAGTGGAATAATGCTGTGAACAGCAACAGAAATAGTTATCACAGAGCACCAGATACTTCAGCACTGCTAAGATTTTAGAAGGCAACAACTTAGAGGTAGGTTCAGAAAGATTTAAGTATTACAGCTTCATTGTTCTCCCCATTCTCTCTTGATTCAGACAAGTGCTATCCCCTCCCTTGAGTTCTGTCCACTTTCTTCAGAATTCCTAGATGTCCTGCAACTCTTCCAGATTAATTTCCTGTAGTTTCTTTACTTCACATGCTTCACACAGCACTCCTGGGCATCTTAGCAGCACCTGTATATAGGTCTACTGGGTGACCACTCCAGCTCCTTCCTTATCTTTCTTGCTCTGTTTCTAGTCTCTGGCTCTCCTTAGATGAGATGCTAATATGCTAAAATGCAAAGCAGTGCTCAGTATGCTTCAGGGCTTCCTCAGTGCCACAACCTTTTAAAGAAAGTAAAACAGAGAGCATTCTCAAAAACACCTGTCAACCCAACTATGGGCTGCACCCCACAGCTGGGAGGTGTAAATCTATGATCTAAGGCTGAAAAGTGCTCCTGACTTCTCTAATTGTCCACCAAATGTCTATGCCTGGTGCCCTATGTGTGCACCCAAGAATTCATCCAACTACTGAAAAATAGCTGTTGTGCCTTCTGCCTTTTGGCTATGGTGAAGAAAAGTGAAACAGGAATGCAAGGAAACAAATGATGTATTGTGATAAAAATTACCAACAAGCAGCATGTGTGGGAGCCCTGTGAGCAGCTGACTTAATGCCTCCCTCACACTGGCGGTTCCCCCACAGTGGGCTGACTCAGGGGTAGCCACGTCTTTTGTTTTAGCAGATACAGCCACAGGTAACGTGTGCAGCTGAGCACCCTGCCTTTACATTTATCGTGGCTGTGGGAAAGCCCAGCAGAATACACCTTCTCTCCAATGCCACTCATGAAAGATTTACAGAATAGGAGCACACATATTTGCTCAAAAAGTGGAAAATGGCCAGTAACTCTAGTAAGGGAGGAATGGGACAAGTACTTCACATCAAATGATACCTAGCACTCCTGTTTCTAATCTCCATTGCACATCTTTCCCATATCTCACAGGAACTATATACTCAAAGACAGCAGAAAAGATGAAAACATGTTTTTTACTTTTCAGAAACTGGGTCAGGCTGTGTTGTCTTCTTGGCACAATGATTCTTTTTTAAAAAAACACTGACCACTTCATCAAGGTAAGTCCTTTTAACCTGTATAAAGAAGTCATATCTTGCCTTCACTCTTCTCTATGAGAAATGCAAGCTCATTTGAGCTATTTGTATTCTTTATTGCACAGCAATTATCCTGCTGTGAAGGAATGGACTTAATGGCAAAACAGATAATTTCTATTGCCAATTTCTTTGCTTATAACTCAGGAGAGTGCACGTTAAAAATTCTTTTTAATAAAGTAAGTTTTCTTAACCTAGTGCACATTCTACATTTTTATTAAATGACTCATAATTTTGCCCGCCTTGCTTTTCAAATTCTGAATGGGATCCATCTTGTAGGAATCTGATTCTTAAGAAGCCTCAAGTACAGCTTTCAAATATGTGGTCCTTCTGAAGTGTTATAAACTACCTAAACCAAAAGCACCATAAAACTAGTTGATTGAAAATTTCATCTGCAATTACAATATCTTTCTATACTGTAGCTGAGGTTAGGGGGAATTTATTTTTAACAAAGGCACTTGGCTGTACATTTGTTCTGAAAAGAGCTATTCATTAAGTTTAGATGGCAGAGGACAAGCAGAAAATGGTGGAATCAACACAAAATATGAGCTCATGTCTGATCATTTATTGCCATGGGTAAATTAATTGGTTGCCTAAGTGAGAATCTGACAAAGCTGGCCTAAGGACAGAATGAGGATTGCAAATCACAGCCTTGTTTCTTTCCTAGCTCTGAAAGCACAGTATTAGACAGCAACAGTGACTCACTGCCTGCATCTTATATGTAGTTCAGATTACCATATGTCTCAGCTATGGTAGCCTTCCATTTAAAAATTCTGCTCGGGCAGAATGAGAGGGTTTCACATTCATCTATGATTTCTGGACAGCTGGCATAATTTCTAACTAGCTCCAACCAAGCTATTGTATGTTTGGAAAGCTGGGATATTTCCTCAGAGCATCGATAGATCAGATGTACAGTGTCAGACCTCCAGGACCAATCGATGAATGTATGGATGGTTTAGCACATATGCCCATAAATCCTACACTTCTTGGGAGCAACAGCTGATTGGCACATGCGTGCACATTCAGTAGTGTGCAACATATCCTAAAATAATTGATTACTCTCTATGGATCATTGCAATTAGCTGAGTCTCACAACTTATGAAGCGTCATATGAATTAATTTAAGAAATCCAATACACAGCCAGTAACATTTTCTGAGCACATTAAGAACATTGGCTCCTAGTGACTAATCATGCCAACACTCACCTACTGGCACATTAACTGCAAACCGTAGCATGACAAACATGAAAAAAGAAATGACATATATAGTAGTTCTATAAGGAGTTCTTGAAACTTGCACATCTTGACAAGATGTTCAAATTTTTTCACAAATATTTGAATAAAAAGTAGAGAAAACCTTCCCCTGGCAGTCAGTTAAATTCAAATCCTTTATCTCCAAGTGCATTTTTGGTGATTTGAGGGCAAAGATTTCCTTATATAGCTGCATCAGAAAGATGCTTTAAATAACTTCTGAAGACTGTGAATTTCTATCTTTTAAGAGAGCATATAAAGCTGCAATCTGCAAAGCACTTGAATTAAGGACTGTCTGAATCTGCTCAAAACCTTGTCGATGTTACCAATAGAGAGTGTTGATCACGCACCATATAAAATGATGGAAACTCCAGACCTCTCTTTTAAAATCACCTTGTTGCAGAGCAAGAGAGTGCTTTGCATGGAGAGATGCCACGCAAAATTAATGATGTGTCTGGCCAGACACCTGCTGCCCTAAACAACTTGACATGCTGCAATCATTGAGCAGTCCTGGGATGGAACTGAGAGAAGGCTGAGGGCTGGCTAGAAGGACAAATGGCACTCATAGGGCAGCTGCGATGTCAGAGGATGGGTCCTGCCCTGGGAGCCCAGGTAACAATTGAGTGCCTCACAGACCCACTTCCCCATAAGCTCTGCCAGCAACAGACAGCTTTAAATCATCTCTCAACTGGTACGTAGCCCTCCTCTGCTGATCCTATTTAGTTTTTGGGCTGGTTCCCAGCACCTAGCGGTCATGAGATGTTGCCAGAGCTTTTCGATACTGCTCCCACTCCCCTGGGAGGATCTGGGAGCCAGAGGAAGGTACAGCGAGCAGCAGAGCTCAGCCTCTTTGGTGAACAGCAATAAAACTGTGGGGTTGGCAGGGATAGGAAGGATCCTGCCAGGAGGGGAGTAAGAAAGATTTTTAATTTCTCATTTCCACTTTGTTTCTGATCACTTGCTCTGTTACAGGCTGAAGTGCCAGTGTGTACTTCAGCACAGAAAATGGGAGGCCGAGACAGAGCCTGATCTCTCTCGTTGCTAAGAGAGTAACCTAATTTGCAGCAGATGGTGTTTATTGTTACCTCCCATCTGCATGAGGATTAAGAATCCTTCTCAGAAGAAAATGATGGAGCCTGACAGCGTCCTGGTAGGAACAAGCAAAATTAATTCCAATCAAATATAGCTTTGCTCATAAAAGACAGTTTTTCTGAACCTTTGGGTAAGCTTAACTGAAATAGAGTTTAAGACTTTTTAAAAAAATAATATCACTCTAAGTTTCTAGCCATGCAGAGTCATTTTTTAAAAAATGTAGAGGAATGGAGTCAAGTAAAGGTTAAGCACATTGTCTCTGATCAAAAAGGAACTTAATGTCAGAGCTGAGATTAAAGTTTCAGCTCTCCAAGGTCTTAGACAAGGATGCAGTCCCACAAAGGAACGGATAGCACATCTTGTAAGCATCTGTCCTTGGCCCAAGTGCTGATAAAAGAGCGCTATGGGTATGCTGTCTATGAATAATCACTCTCTTAAAACCACAGATGTGTCTTCACATTCAACTTCCATTTATCAGTGTTGCTTGTCTTTTTGTTCCTATTATGAAAATAAATTCTTGTTTTATTGGTATAATTCATCTGAAGTCATAAGAGTTATACCAACGTGTTTAGTACATTGAGCCTCATTATAGTCTGTCTGGCTTTTTTTATCCCATATACTAGTGTCACTATCACTTCCAGCTTGCTTGACTTTTAATGAGCACACAAACATTAACATGACTACAACTCAGAAACAGGGATGGAAACAGAAATGGAACGAACTGACAGTGGACAAAGCAAAAAATAATAGTATTCAGAACAAAGACAGAAGAAGACCAAGCAATGAAATGATAATTTGATCAAATATGTGTTCATGTATGAGGGCAATTTGCCTTAACATGCAGGCCAGTCCCCAGACTGCAGCAGTTATATTGTATTTATAGTGTACCTTTATTTCTGCTCTTTGTATGCTTGCTCACAGTTTAATTTTGTGACCGGCATGCACTCTTTTCCTTCCTGCAATTTATGTCCTAGAAGAAAAAGCAGAGCCTGACTATTTTTCTGGCATTTCTAGAAATAAGGTAACCCTTGGCACACAACTAGTGGTGCACAAACAGGCTGACTGGGTATTTTAGGAAATTTGTGGCATTCCAGGAAATGTGAATGAAACTCGGGCAATGAATCTGACCAAAACACCTGCCTGGACTGCAGTAGACAGTCTTCTCTTGCATGACAGCTGTACAGTTGATCTGTACACTAACAGCAAATCTGAAGCAGCTGGGGTATGTCTGATATCTGGCATATGTGTTGCATAAATAGATATTTCTCTCTAGGATTTCTTGAGCAGAAGTCTGCAAGTCCTACATACATCTGTAGCAGGTACGCTAGTGGTTGATACTTTAATGCAAAAATCACGATAGCATTAAGACTTTTGGTATGTTGCCTTCTGGAGACTTGCAATGTAAAAAGCACACCAGTAACGGTACCTATATGGTGATGTGGGCGAGAAGATGCTTTGCTGTCTTAAAGTACATTTATTAAAATCCTTAGATGTGTATATTTACTCTTAACTGATTTATGCAATAAAGGCACCTCACTATTTCCTCTCTTGTGTTATTAGGTGGACTCTGTGTGTGTGAGCGTACACTTATATGTAATATCCATTACACATACACCACAACTCACATTTACCTTTTCCCCTGTAGAGTTTCTTTTCTAGCTTGGCTACGCTCATGCCTTTTAATTCAGTTACACAAGAACGTTTATAACTTTTGTTCCCCAGAGACTTATAAAGGAGGATCTGTTTGCCACCTAAAAAGTCACCAAGTTCAACACAACTTGACGATCCCAACCAGATCTATGCTTTCTGCGCACTGATATAATTTGCTTCCATGTCACATAGAAAAGCTTTTCATCCAAACCTTGTGGTCTTGAAGTTATTTTTTTACTGCCTGGAAAAATTGCACAGATTTCTATGTTCCTATGAACCATTACTGACATCCAGTGGCAACCAATGCAAATGCTAAAAATGCATAACTGCTGCTGTCAAAGGGACACCTAAATATCTTCCTTCTCTTTCTCTAACAGATAGCTATTAGAAAAGGAAAAAGGCAGAAAAATTGTATTTCCTGGCTCTTCCACAACCCATTCTTGAAGTGGATTTAATTAAACCTCACTGAACTTGAAACTCGTTATCTTTCCTTGGTGATAACTGCAAGAAACTATACAGCTCCCTTAGGAAACCAAATGGCTGAAACCATGCCATCTCCCAACAAAACACGGGTACAGATCACAATGTAAAACAAACATGTGAAACCACTGAGAAATAACCAGCTACACATAAAGGTTTCACTAAGTAGATTTCCAGGGAGGTATGTACCTGACAGAGTGAGACAAGCTGAAGAAACAATACAGAATGAAAGAAAAGCAACAGCAGTGATCTTCTGCACAGTCATAGCATCACAGAAACACAGAACTAAAGAATGGTTATGGTCAGAACAGACTTTTAAAGATCATCCAGTACCTTGCTCTAGATCAAGCTGCTCAAAGCCGTGATCTTGAACGCTTCCAATGGTTAGGCACTCACAACGTCTCTGGGCAACCTGTTTCTGTATCTTACCACTCTCATTGTAAAAGATTTCTTCCTTACACCCAATCTAAATAAATTCTCTTTCATTTTAAAACTGTTGCCCCTTGTCCTGGCATTTCAGGAGTCTCTCTCCATCTTTCTTAAAGGCCCCTTTTATATGTTGACAGGCTGCAAAAAATCTCCCCAGAGCTTTCTCTTCTCCAGGTTGCAAAACCCCACCTCCCACAGCTGTTTTTCATATGAGAGGTTTTCCACCCGTCTGATCATTTTCACTGCCCTCCCCATGAATACTGCAATCCTCATGAAAAGATTAACAGGCATTTTTGGATCTCAAAAAAAATACATTTGTACTGATGTTCTAATTCTTTTTGTCTTGAAGAAGGTAAGATCTTGTACTTTGCTGTAGTAATAATATTATCAAAGAAACAAAAAACTCTACCATCTATTTCCTCTCCTAATGGAAATAAATTGATAGTGTCTGAATTTTGAGCAAGAGTCTGCTGAATAAGACACAAGCAGTAATCTCAGTTTCAGTTTTTCTACTTTGGTGCTGCCTGGGATGTCACTGAACTCCAACTAACCAGCTGAGAGGCTAACAATCCAGAAGAAATTTTCAGATGAACTCAAAATAATTATGAAAGATTTTGAGAGCTTTCCTTACTGTCATCGTGAGCATGTCAGGAGGAGGAGAAGGTGGAAACCCACAGCATTTTTTTAATTATTAACTGGGACACTGAGGTAAAATATTATAAGTTAAGCAGTTCCTTCATGCTACAATATGTTTGGGCATGGCAACTCAAGAATGAGAGAGCTGAAGCTTGCTCCTTCCCTGCCTCCCTTCCTGCTTCCGTTTCTTCATCTTACTGTAATCAACATATCTCTGATGTAAAGTATTAGTCTGTACTTAACACATCAGGAAAAGGGGATGATTCTGCAATATTCTAACATGACATAGGTTCTAAACATGTTTTAAGCTGCTCCATTTTCTTATATTTTATATACATTCTCTTTAGATCTTATAACTTGTATCATAGAATCATAGAATAATAGATTAATAGAACTGCCTGGGTTGGGAGTGACCTCCAAAGATCATCTGGTCCAACCTTTCACTGGAAAGGGAGCCTAGATGAGATTACGTAGTATCTTTCCCAACTGCACCTTGGAAACCTCTAGCAATGACAACTCTACTGTATATCTAGAGAGGCTATTCCAGTGAATGATTTTTCTTCCCATAAAAAAATTTCTCCCTTATTTCAAGATGTATGTTTATATCATATGTATAAAATCATATGTTAATATAGTCACAAACCAATGGTGGTTTATAGTCAGTTTCCAATAGACACTACTTGAAGAATTTGTTGATTTCTTCTTTGCCTTGTTCATTTAGGACCAAGGTTTTTTTAAGCACAACTGCAGCATCACTGGAGTATTTAAATCTTCAGAATTAGGTGCACTTTGCAGTGATTGACATCAAAATCAGTGCATTCACTCATTGACTTCAGTGTTCAGGACTTCAGCCAGGGACATAAACTCTTCTACTTTTATTCACGCAAGAAATTTCATTCTCAAAACTAAAATAAAGGCACTCAGTAAGATGTCAGCATTAGGAAAACACCCTCTTCTGTCCTGAACTTTAATGCGTTAATGGGTGTTCACGGGTTTTAACTTCTATACCAAGCTGTTAACACAGAACTTTTCTTCTACAGTTTTGCCAGACTCCCAAGTGATAAATTGATGGAGATATCATTTTAGGAAGGCAAGATATTAAAAGCAATTAATCAGTACTGGCACATTAATTTGTGTAATACTATCTACATTTCCTGAGGTTCTTGTTACCTGGAGTGTCTACCACAAACTAATTGTAGTTTCTCTGCCTCTGCATGCTGCACACTGTTATGGTTTTCTCCTTTATCATGAATTGTACACAATGCATTCAGCTTTTCAAAATAACAAGACCAGAGAGAAATCTTAAGAACGTGGTGGGAGGTAATCCTAGTTGCTTTCCTGCCCAATTTAACTGATATATACTGGAATGGAAGTATTACCAAGATAGTCAATTAGTCATTGGCAGCCTTCAGGAAAATAATGATACATATCACTACACATCCCTTCTAATGTTTCTTATTTGAGAATGAGAAGGTATGCTGGAATCTTTAAAACTCAGCACCCACACAAGAGCTAAAAGTAGCTGGTTTACTCTCTATTCAAATAATAGCAATAATACTGAGACAGAGTTCACCTTCTCTCCTCATTCACCTAATAGGTCCCTTAATGATATGTTATCCAAAACCTGCGGATTAAATAGCGATTACAGTTTTCACAAGAAATTATAAAGTCTTGTGTCTTCATGATTGGACAGTAAGTTGGGAAAGAGTTTAAAACTGTGTTTTCTAAATCTGGAAATCTTGGAATGACAGTAACAAGATTTCGAAAAGGAAAGGGACAAAGGACCTAGTAATAGAAATTACCTCAGTAATCCTAGCACAAACACAATGGCAGTGAAGAAATCTTGTGTGATTCTGGAATGGCTAAATTCTTCACTGTTTTGCTAGTCTCTTCTGTCTTGGAGAAACTTTACTGGGTATACCACTGCTCCAGGTGAAGATGGCTTTTCAGGGACAGTGTGTGGAAATAACCCATGAGTGCTATTTCTAGTTTTACTATTAATGTACTGAAACTGTTATGTTGTAGTTTCCATTGGAAATTATTAAATTCCAAAAAATTCACATTTAATTTACAATGACATCAATAATTATGAAGAGTGTAAAAAGCTCATCAATAAACAAATTCAAGTGGAAGCATACTTTTTACTTTCTCAAAGAACTTCATAATAAGAGCTTTGTAAACAAAAACATAAATGGCATCAGTAGGTCTTTTTAGAGCAAGATTTGTCTTAGCTAATACATAGAACCTTAAAAAAGTAGGTGTAACTCCTTCATTAAGGAGATAACATTAAAAACTGGTTAGAATTTTAATTTCAAGCATCCAGCCCATTAAATTAAAAAGGCAGCTGAGCGGTAATGTGGCTTTGTTCCTGTACCAGAATGTAGACATTTAAGTATCACAACGTAAGAAAACCTTTCTGATCTAATACACATAGTCATAGCTATCACAAAAGAGTGCCAGTGTGGATTCATGTGGTGGGTATACCTTTTCTGCTTTCTAGCTGACAACACGTGACAGCTATAAACCATGTCTGCAACATTTGAGATCTCTGAGAAAGTTGGACACCGTGAAATATGTCAGTCTGGAAGAGCTTTCCAAAGGGAAAGAGTGACAGCAAGCAGGGGCATTTAGTACACAAGGAGCCAGTCAGCAGCTGCACATGCCCGCCACGGTCATCACTGAACTGCTCCGCTCTTCATACTTCTAATAACTTACGGAATTCCTAATGAACTCACATGCTAATTGTGAATCACTGCCATGAATTTCTGCTGCTTACAGGCCAGCTGGGCTCTGCAGAGGCACTCGCAGGGTTAGGCTGGGATGTACATGGTGGCCCAGCCAAAACCCTAGCTGCTGGGGGTCTCCAGCCCAGCATACCACTGCAGCTCCACTGAACCCACACCCATCAGGCCCAAGGAGTCTTCTCCAATCTTGTCAGTCGAGCAACAGGCAGAGCTACAGCAAATGCACCGTTACAATTGTTTGGTCAGGCACCAGGCTCGCTCCTTGTTAGAGCTCACTGAGACAAAATTAAATCCATAAAACGTATGTGCAAGGAACGAGATCATCTGCTGTCTTCCATCCTGAGGCAGCAAACAGAAATGCAAGTGACAGTAGGGAGGTTTGTCAGAGCTAAATTTGCCTTCACTAAGGCATAAGTGACCTTGAAGAAAAGAGTCTGAAGGAAACAAAACTAACAGAAGAGTCTGCTGGAAAGCGGGAGGATGGAGGAGGTAAATTATGCTCTGAGTCAATTCCTTTTACTTAGAACCATGTGGGCACAAACTGCAACAAGTTCAGACAGAAGGAAAAGCTTTTTTTTGGCTGTTACGAGCAGTCAGACCCAGGCACTTCTTGCCTAGAGAGGCTGTGAGGCCTCCACCCCAGCGATACCCAAACCATGAGGGGACATGGCCCTGGGCCACTGGCCCTGGTGACCCCACTTAGGGCCAAGAAGCTTCACTGTACTGTCTCCTAGAGCCCCTTCCCACTGCCACAGCACCAGCTGTCATCTCCACGGCTTGTGCCATGGGTCTTGATGGCTTGTCCCCCACAACTTTATGTGACGGGGTCAGTTTTACGTCCTGGGTGCCCACTGTGAGGCATCAGACACCCACTTCTGCAGCACAGCCCAGCTCCCTGGACTTCACAGGGTGGCAAAAATTGTGGAATTAAAGAATTGTTTGATTGGAAAAGACCTTTGAGATCATCGAGTCCAACCACACCTGTACAATACTAAACCATATCCCTGAGGACCTCATCTACTAGTCTTTTAAATACCTCCAGGGATGGGTACTCTGGGTAGCCTTTGCCAGTATCTGACAACTCTTTCAGTGAAGAAATTCTTCCTGATATCTAATCTGAAACTTTCCTGGTGCAACTTGAGGTTGAGGAAGATGATTCTCCCCCTCTACTTTAATCTCTTGAGACTCCACCTGGAGTACTGTGTCCAGTTCTGGAATCCCCAACCTAAGAAGGATATGGCACTGTTGGAATGGGTCCAGAGAAGGCCACAAAGATGATCAGAGGGCTGGAGCCCCTCTGCTGTGAGGACAGGCTGAGAGTTGAGGTTGTTCAGCCTGGAAAAGAGAAGGCTCAGGGGAGACCTTATAGGAGCCTTCCAGCCCCTGAAGGGGCTACAGGAAAGCTGGGGAGGGACGTCTTACAAGGGCAAGTAGTGATAGGAAGAGGGCGAATGGCCTTAAATTGGAAGAGGGAAGATGTAGATTAGACATTAGGAAGAAATTCTTCACAATGAGGGTGGTGAGGCACTGGCACAGGGTGCCCAGGGAAGCTGTGGATGCCCCCTCCCTGGGCCAGGTTGGACGGGACCTTGAGCAGCCCGGTCTGGTGGGAGGTGTCCCTGCCCAGAGGTGTTAGAACTGCATGGGCTTCCTATGATTCTGTGAAAATCCAAACCTTCCTATGATTCTGTGATTTCCTCTTGCCCTATACCAGAGAGCCTCCTCCGAAGAGGCTGGGTAGGCCAGTTTTAAAGTCCCGCACTCCTATAACTCAACACATCCCCCAAGCCCCCACAACCTCTCCCGCCGCTTTGAGATCCCCGTTCCTCCCCCGCCATGCCCGCTGCCGCCTGCAGCGCGACTCGGAGCCCGCCAGGGGGCGCTGCGGCGACGGGCGGGGCGGCCGCGCGCCTGTCTGGGCGCGCCCTCGGTGCCCGGCGCCGTGGGTGCTGCTGCCGTGGCCGCGGCGGGGTCTGCTGGAGAGGGACATGGAAGCGAAGAAGATGAACCTACCGCGGGGCCCCGAGAACCTCTGCTTCGACAAGGACGAGTTCATGAAGGTGGGTGTGGGGCTGCCAAGGCGGGCGGGCCTCTGGAGGCGGGGGGGCGGGTGCCGGGGAGGGGGGGGAGAGGGGCCCGGAAGCCTTGGTTGGGGTGTTTTAGCTCCGGCCACGGTTCTCTGCTCAGACTGAGGCTCCCGGAGAACCATAGAATGTATTGGGTTGGAAGGGACCTTAAAGCCCATTCAATTCCACTCTCTCTGCCGTGGACAGGGACACCTCCCACCAGACCAGGCTGCTCAAGGCCGCATCCAGCCTGGCCTTGAACACTTCCAGGGAGGGGGCATCCACAGCTTCCCTGGGCACCCTGTGCTAGTGCCTCACCATCCTCGTGGTGAAGTATTTCTTTCTAATGTATAATCTAAATCTTCCCGTTTCTGATTTAAAACTATTCCCCCTTATCCTATCACTACGTGCCCTTGTAAAAAGTGCTTCCCCAGCTTTCCTGTAGTAGCCCCTTCAGGTGCTAAAGGCTGCTCTAAGGTCTCCCTGGAGCCTTCACTTCTCCAGGCCGAATAACCCCCACTCTCAGCCTGTCCTCATAGCAGAGGTGCTACATCCCTGGGTGCTGTGTGTCACTTTTGCAAAGCCAGGCAGCTCCCACTTCTGTTGTTTTATCCCAGCAGGGCTTACGGCTGAGTCTGGTTAGACTGAAGCAGGGTCGGTAAGATGGGACTGGAGGGGCTGCCCCAGGAGAGAGTTGGCAGGTTGGCAGCCTGGTAATATGTGTCCCTGTCCCTGGTTTGAGGGCAGAACTGAGTCCTCTTTCATCCAATTTGTATTCTGTGGTCTTTGAAGCCCAGCTTGCAGGTGGACTGATAACCAGCATTCAGGCCTGATTGCTTAGAGAGCTTAACATAGTTCTTAACACTGTACTTCCAGTATTGTCTGGGGTTTTTCTTTGTTTGGGTTTTTTTTTTAAGTGTGCAGGGAAAAAAAACACAGCCTTGTAATTTGGAGAGCCAGGCTTCCAATACTCTGACCCACAGCACTGTGAGCTTTTGAGATTAAAGACCAAGTCTTTGGAAACTTGGTCAAGTAGCCTTTTTTGCTCCTCAGTACTGCAGTCTGGTCAACTCACTGGCATGTGGAATACCTTATTTTTGGGGTGGGGTGGGACAAGGCTTGTTCGCGGTTTGAACTTTTTACTTACATCCTTTTCTCTTTCCTGCTTCATTTTCAGCCCGATTTTGATGTTGATCACTTTGTATCAGACTGCAGGAAACGTGTGCAGTTGGAAGAGCTCAGAGAGGATCTGGAGCTCTATTACAAACTCCTTAAAACTGCCATGGTAGAACTCATAAATAAGGACTATGCAGATTTTGTTAATCTTTCAACAAATCTAGTAAGTCTTATTAAGTTGTACTATGTTGTTCAGACTTAACATGTTTTAGTGTGGTTTTTATTTTGCATATGAATAAATATGTGGCTTGTATTTTGTCATTATTAGATTTAAAACATCTTAAACAGTGACCCCTTGCACTGAGAGAAATTGAAAGAGTGTTACTGTAAAATGTAACCACTGTACAGAATTGTTGTTGCCTCTTAATAAAAGTTTTAGATATATGCTTTTGCCTTTAAAAAATTCATTAATTAGGAAGTTAAACTAAAGGCAAACTGTTTTTTTTTAACTGGTAGTAGTTTTAACATTGAAAGAAATAAATCATTAACATTGAATAGCAAAGATACAAATAAGACCATTTTGAGGGATTCTTTTAGAACCTTTAAATTACTGAACTGTCAACATACCTTAAAAAAAAAAAAGCCAACCCCCTTGACTGAGAATTTTAATCATTTTCATATTAGAATGTCTTGGTCACTATGTATCCTGCTCTTTTACTCCAGTTCATTCAGGTTCAAATCATATTGGTTCAAAGAGTGATATTTCAAATTTTATTGGAAGAAAAACTTCCAAAGGTCAAAGTTTTCTTTCATTTTTGGCTTTGCGTGACAAGCAGTTTGATATCTGTATCCCTGTATTTGAGGTAATGTATTTTTGTACTGCAGTTAAAACTGGAGACTATAAAGGGAGGTAGAATTTCTCGGTTCTGTTTTAGTATCTGTAAATGGTAGGCTTTGTCACTAATTTACGTATGAGCCTGTCAAAAAAAGTCATAAATGTTTTTATGGTAATTTCTCTAGGTTGGTATGGACAAGGCCCTTAACCAGCTTTCAGTACCCTTGGGACAGTTAAGGGAAGAAGTTATGGTATGCTCTAAACAATCGTTACACACAGCTTGGTAAAATTCAGCTCACTTTTGTATATTATATTGAATGTCTTTTATTAATGATACTAATTACTATAATAAACTTCTCTTTGAAAATTGACTTGTTAGAGCGGTAGTAGGAGAGGCATATTTTCAAGCACTTGTAGTAGCAGTAAATTTACATTTTCTATAGTGCCTTTTAACAAAGAGATGAAGGATTTTTTAAATGTGATAAATGAATGGACTCTTGCAAGATGCGTATGAAGTGAAATATTGAACTGTTTTATTGTTTGAGTGACTTAAAGATAGTAGTAAATAAATCTGTTGCAACAAAGTCCCACTAAGGAATTTTTTGCTTAGTGCTGTGGTTTAACCATAAAAGATCACCCTCTTGAAGGTCAGTTCTTATTCTGACTTTTCCACAGTGTATTTAGTGAAGGGCAATTTTTTTTTCCTCTTGGCAGCTGCTTCAAAGGCATGTTTGCTGCATAAATGTGCCTTCAAAATATCTCGTCTTGATGTCTAAACCAGAAAACAGGTTCATAGTTCGCATAGAGAAATATTTATTATGTGAAAAATACTACTTAAATTCTATTAACTTCAGTTTCAAGACATAAAATCATGTTGATTTTATTGCTTATTTCTGGGTAAAAGGTGGTTTGTTCTCTGTAAGGTACTAAAAGAATGCTTCTGATTGAAGTAATAATACCTGTGGTGGCAGTATTTTAGTAGCAGGTTATACTTTCAGTTATTTAGTCATGTTTCTGTTTTTTTCACTTAGAGGGCAGTTGATGTACTGTAGCTTTTATTTGTCCTCTATTCTTATTAATCTGTTTCCTGTTTTAAGTTTAGATTTTTGAGTTAAGGTTTTTTAAATCTTAAGTGGGACTTCAGATTTAAATTTTTGTGTTGGCTTGTCTCTCACAGAGTCTTAAGTCATGTGTCTGTGAAGGAATTCAAGCAGTAGATGACCGAATGACTAAACAGGAAGATATTAGAAGAAAAAAGGTACAGCAGACTAATGATTGCCTTGGAAAGATCCTCTTTAGGGCAGCTTTTGTATTTGCCATTAACCCAGAGAAAATGAAATTTTAAAAGTTTTAGGCTGTCTGGCTGCACACTGCAGGATTTTGCACTTATAAAAATAATGATTGAAATTTGGGTTGACAGACTTCAGTTTTGCAGTGTCTCATTGATAACAAATCTTTATTTTACTTTATTTGCCAAAACCATCTGTTTTTGCTTTGGTTGGCCTTCTTTTTTAATTACAGTTGCTCTTGTTTCTGCTTGTAGTAGTGTATGAACTTACTTGTTATGAAAGTAGTTGAAATACAGCAGTTTAATTTCTATGTGAGGGGGAGGAACTAACATTTGCCTTTGTGCTTAGCTTAATAAAAATCAGACAAGAACAGCTGTTCTACATCTGTGACAAACATTGTGGGGTTTTATGGACTTATGAAATCAATATTTCAACTGAGACATGACTCAGGTATTAAGATGGAGGGAGAGAACTTAACACCAAAAAAAAAGGAAAAACCATCCAAGATATCTTAGATATCTTCACGGTTCCTAAATAATGTAAATTGGGATTGGGGTCAGATGTGAAAAATCTTTCTTTCATTATAGATGTGTGTCCTGAGACTTATTCATGTTATTCAGTCTGTTGAGAAAATTGAGAAGATTCTACATTCTCAGGGCTCTAAAGAATTGTCCTCGTTAGAGGGAAACAGGTAAAAAATGCATAAATGTTTGGTTTTGTTTGTAATTTATTTGATTGGACTAAGTTAATTCCATGGTACTAGAGTAGATGAATTTAAAAACATTAGGATATATTTTTAGAAATGTAGCTCAGATGGAATAAGTGGCTGTTATTTTAGTGTTTTATCAGGTTTAGTCTGCTGCAGACTGGTTATTTACAGAATATGTAATTCAGTCTCCAGAGTTCTGAATTGCTTGTAGTGCCTTCAGTAAACATGCACTTTTTGAAGTTTGTATGCAATAATTTTTTTTCTTGGAAGTCAGTAATCCTGTCATGTCTGAAATACGCTCTCCAGTATTGTTTATTTCAATATCGTTTGGAAATAAAATGGCAAATAGCTTTTCTTGGTTTCCCTCAGTATGTATAACTGAAAGGACTACTGCAGACAAGGCACATGTGTGGTACTTGTGGTAGAGGGAAAGTTTGTGACAAATTCTGGTCATACTCGCAAGGTTTTTTTTTTTTTAACAACTTCATGGAAAGTATCTTCTTCCTCTGCCTTTGCTGACGGATAGAAGATGTCTTTCAGCCAGTTTTGGTACTGATGTACTACTATACGCTTGAAATAATCGACTGGAATGCAAGTACAAATTATGTTGGAGGAAAAAGTCAATTTCATGAACCTGTTTGAACGTGAGACTGTTTCCAGTATAGTGCACTGGATCCCATGGTAACTAGTTGAGGGGGGCAGACAGAAGAATAGGTTGATACCTAGAGGGACAGAGCATATGCAAGTGTATTCAGACAAGGTGAGACACTTTGCAGAATCAAAGCAATATTGTACTTGAGTGGCTTAAAATTTGGCTAATTTTGTAGACCTGAGTATGACTGTTTCTGTAGAGATAGCTGTAATTAGTTTTACTACTTGACTGAAAAGGGAAATAAGGATCAAATCTGGATGGTGAAGAGCACTTACTAGAGTATGAGCTGCAAGGCTGCCTTTTTGTGTGGCCATAAGCAGCACCAACATATAGGAACAGCACTTCACACTGCTGAGGGAGCTTCTTATGTTCCTCCCAGCTTGTGCTTCACCCACTTCACAATGTCCTAGTAGCTCCAAAACAACTCTAATCGTGTAGTCTGTTCCAGATTACTATTGCGTGATTGCAGTATTGTAATAATACTTATTAGAATTTGAAATATTTAGATGAAACCACAAAAATTGAGGGAGAACATTATCAATCTGCTGCAGATGAAAGGGAGTTGATTTTATAGGATCTAACAGTGTATTCTCATTTTGTTTCATCTCTCTTCTAGCCCACTTTTAACTGGACAGGTTTTAGAGAGAATTGCCACAGAATTTAATCAACTACAATTTCATGCAGTACAGAGCAAAGGAATGCCCCTTTTGGACAAAGTGAGACCAGTAAGTATTGCATGATAGCTAGCTTAACATTTGTAGGATAGAGCAAAACCAATATAATTGAAAGGCAAATGCCTGTTTCCAGAGAGTTTTATTGAATTAATTTATGGGGGCAAATCAGTTTCAAGAGGTCATTTTTATCACTTGGCTAGAATTGTTGCTGCTTCTAAGAGTTTATCCTTCCTTGGTAACTTCTTTACAATAAATTACTTGGACTAAGTAGGAAATATGACAGACAATTTTTCAGCATATTCTATCTTACTGTTTGTCTGCTTACTGATATTGAGGCCTAGTTCTAGAGATTTATATTGGTTTTGTTAGCTGCGGTGTACAGACCAGAATATAAGTGGAATGTGCCTAGAGAGTGGCTGACTTCAATATAGTCAACTTTATCTTTTGAGGAAATTTGGTGCCTAGCTGTGATTCTTCAGTCTGGTAGGCTAATCTCCCTAATAGCGTGTTTGTAATAACTGTCTCCTGTAAAAGATTAATTGACTTTTTTTTTCCCCTCTCTCTGTTCATTGGAGAGAGGGAACAAATGAAGGCTGGTGCTTCAAGGTAGAAAGTATGAATTATATGAATATGAAGACAAAGTAATGCTTTAAGCTGATTAGGATGGAGCTGACATTCTTGATGGCTTTCAAGCTAGTGAGGTAGTTTATGTGTCTAGTTTTTGACTATCTGTATCTGTTGACAATACAAACACGTTTCAGCTCAGGACTTCCATGGTACCATGTTGATTCATGAGTGGTTTACAAGACTGTTCTGGCCACTGAGTTATCAAACATGAATAACAACAGAAGGGTTAGCAACAGGGTGGTATTTATAGTGGGAGGACCTTTGTTACTTTGTTGTGTGGCTTCCTTAATGATGCTTGCAAGGGCTTCTGTCCTGCATCTGTTGTAGCTAAGGATCATCAGATCACAGTTTTCGTGGCTAGTCAGCAACTGGGTTACAAGCTTTGCACGTTCAGAACAAATTCTGTGGTTATTTAAAGAATCATTTTAGGATGAAAAACACAATTTAGCGTGCAAAAGACCAGAGAAAAAATTTGCCTTGTAAAATTGGTAGTTCAGCTGTGATTAAATTAATATGTGTTGCTGAACTTGCTTCAAATATAAAGTTGTAAGGGACCATCTTGGGCCAGGAGTATATCTGCAGGTTGAGTAGCAATGAGTTGGACGTAGTAGAAGAGATGATATGTGAGATGAGGAAGAATGATTAAGAAACAGGAGAATATCTGTTGACTGAAGCAACTGTTTGGCAGAAGCTGGAAGGAATCTAAAGGAATGTGGGGGTTTTTTTCCGGTGTCTCTCAATGTCTTTGCTTTGCAGTAATTTGACAAGTAGTGCTGGGAACACACTATCATTTTGGTTCTTGACAGTAAGGGCTAAATGCCACAGTTGTTATCCCTAGTAACTTTTCAGGCTTTTGCATATTGTCACACATAGTGGTTCAGTTGAACAAGGAGCAGTTATGGACATATTTCTTCAGGATAAAGGGGACCTTAGATAAGTTTCAATAAAAAACCCCTTTCAATATCTAGAGGAAAATGGTTGCCTTTTAATCTTATTATAATAAATACCGTGTTAAATAGCATCAATAACCTATTAAGTTTGTGTTAATGTTCATTTAATGATGACTTATCAAAACTTGTGCACCTTTCAAATGAAAATGGAAAGCTGAATTAGCTATTTCTGGAAGAATATTCTTCCGTAATGATGGCGAGGCTTTGCTTTTATTTTCTATTTTATTTCTCTTCGTAGCGTATAGCTGGAATAACAGCTATGTTGCAGCAGTCTCTGGAAGGGCTACTCTTGGAAGGCCTTCAGACTTCAAATGTTGACATAATACGTCACTGTCTTCGCACTTATGCAACAATTGACAAAACACGAGATGCAGAGGCATTAGTTGGTCAAGTGCTTGTAAAACCTTATATAGATGAGGTAAGATGAAATCAAGAATCCTAAGAAAATTAATTGATTTGTGAACCTGCTTATTTTTCCTTTTAACCTCCAGCTTTCTGTAACAACTTCAAAATGCCTTTGTGGAGAAAGCAAGAAAACTGAGCCCCAACACAATATTTTGTTGTTGTTGCTATTTAAGAAAAAAAGGGTGGAGGGATTATATGTCTGCCTGTCACTAATTTCAGGTTATATCATGTGTCAAATGGCCAGTTTCTCAATTCATGAGAAACTGATTTTAGTAGGCCCTCAGTTTACAGTAAAAAATTGGACCAATCACAAGGTGCTAAGCGAATTTTCAGAAATTACGGGACTTTTTGCTTGTTCTCTTGACTGTGCAACTTTTGCTGCTACCTGTAAAATGGTTCCTCACCTTTTTGTAGCACTGTTGTTCTTACCACTTCTGAATAGTTGGTGACTGGTCTACCTTACTTTTTTTCTTTTTGTTGTGGTTGATGATCATTGTCATCCAAAAAAGGGCTCAGTCGGTAACCTGCCACAGTAGCAGAGTGGTCAGAAAGTCAGTCAGCTGTTCTCAGTTCTTGCATGTCAGCGTACCTGCAGTTGCCAAAAAAACCATTTTTAAGGGCCTGCAATTATATTTTGGTAACTCTAGATTCAAGTTTCAAGTAAAAAGCTAAAACTGAAGATATTTAATAGTCTGCTGTGTTTGAAATTACTGATGAAACAGGTTTGTTATATTTTTAGTGAGTGTGCTGAAGTGATGTTGGTCTAATACCAAGACTTTTTTGACCCTCTTTATCAGTGTGTTGGGAATTATGTCCAGGTCAGGTAACAATTCCAGATCATTTTGGAGGACATTTGTTTCCTACTGAGATCTGAATAAGTGCCCTTTTACAGTATAATCTCTGGTGCTAACTGACCGTCCTGTTGCATCAAGTTTCCCTGGCTTTCAGTAGAGTGTCAGAGTATTTCATAAATGCATTCAATTCACTATCCTTAAAGAAGAAGTTAAACCAGGCCAGCACCAGGGCTATAAGTTTATTTTTTTAAAACTAGCATTATGAATCTTTCAGCAGTATTAATTTTCCTGCTTTTGTGGGGAAGAAAGACTGTAAAATAAAAGAGGTGCCTTGGCAATTGCGCCTGAATTTGTGTATATTAGTAGAAGGCAGCATAGATCATATGCTCATTGTTGCCTCTGTAATACATAGCACTTTTCAGTGTCTTTTATTCCCAAGTTATGCTATTGATGTGTGTTTCCCTTCGCTGTCAAGAGTTTCTTTTACTACCATTACTCTTTAAATTGAGATGTTTAATAACAGTCTCCTTGTTCAGTAAACCATGGGAACTGTGATACGAGGTACTCTTTTCTACTTTCAAGATATTTAAAACAGTTTGCTCTCTACTGGTATTTTACAAAAAAATGAGACCACTTACAGCATTGACTTGAAAGCAATGTGAACATTGTTTCTAAAAGTATTGAGTATGTATCTGTAGGCAATAGTACAGATGCTTTTTCTTACACTCCTTTCTGACCATAAATGCAGAAGTGACCTTAAGGTATTTGCTTCCTCTTTCCATTTAGTAGCCATTTGCCACAATTTTCCCATTCAAGGCAAATGAAAAATGTATCCGTATAACTACTGCTGAAGGATTTGTTCTTCTAAATTAAGATAGGGAAAAGAAATCTTTTTTTACTCGTTAATGTCTTCAGCAGCCAAGAAATGGAATTATTACCTTTCCCTTCTCTGTGAAAGAATAGTATGTCTGATAACACCTGAGTTGTATGTCATTGTCAATAGGATGTTTCTTTTCTACTGCTGGAAAGGAAACATAAATTATTCTGGTTTTACTTTGTATGTATACACATTTACAAAGCAAAGCCAGCTCCTGGTTTTTGTATGGGAGAGGGAGTCCAATGGACAGATCGTCTTCAGCTTTCAGTTTTCTCAGTATCTGTTCTTTCCCTGCTTGTGTACTGTTCCACTTGTTTATGTAGTAAGAGGCAAAAATGTTCAGACAGGTGCCAGAATACCAAGAGATATAACTTAGTGCTCTTCTCCTCTGTTGTCCATCTACTGTCTGCCTTCTCTTCATGGCAGAGTATCCCTTTTTACTCTTTATGAGGTATTGTCTTGACAAACTGCTTTGCTAGCTGAGTTAAAGACTTAGCATTAGCACAGAAGATTCTTGGCTATTGGCTTACCTGCATTTGGGAGTTCTAAGCTTGGAAGAACTATTTTACTTTGTTCTGAGGTTTGATCATCTTTTGCCAGTCACTCATTCAACTTCCCAGACTGCTCCAGGGGACAGTAATGTGTGCAGTGGGTGGGGAGTCAGACATGGTGGCTAACATTTAAAAGGAAGGAGCTCCTTCCCATTCTTGTGGCCAGTCTTGCCAGTTAGAGTGCTGCATTAAAGGAAGTAATAATTCAAACTTATACTTGGAAACTGTAATATAAAAAAGTAATATAGTGATTATCTCAGTATTTGAGGTTATAGTGTTAGGAGTTTTGAGGGAGTAGACTGAGTCTTGCATTACAGTATTTCATGTTTACTTTTCTGACTTTTAACATTGAACTCTTCCTGGCAGGTGATTGTGGAACAGTATGTTCAGTCTCATCCTAATGGCCTCCAGGCTATGTACAATAAACTATTGGAATTTGTTCCTCATCATTGCCGTCTCTTGCGTGAAGTAACAGGGGGAGCTATTTCAAGGTAAATATCTTGGGGTTTCTTTCAGTTGCACTACAGTTACAGCAAGTATGGTATACTCTTGAAATGCTTTGCATAATTAGCTACCCTGTGCAAACAACTCATGTGGCCTTACCTGAAAATTCCTAGTCAAGTTTGATTTCTCTCTCCTGTTGGTGTTTTTCAAAACAAAACATTGAACTTTCTTGGTGCTGTGGCCCAGACCTTCAGAGGAGGGAAAGAGAATTCTGTAATTCAGTCATAAAATTGAGTACCGATCAAAATATGATGTGTCAGGTACCTTGGTGTTTTGAATGCATGAAACACGACTGTACACTTCATCCAAAGAAAAGAGCATGATAAAGCTAATAAAAAAATGTAAGTTCAAAAGTTACTGGGTTGTTAGTGTACATGAGGAAACTGGGGATAATTCCTAGAGATTTTGACTACAGGTTTAATTGAATTGACTAGTGTTTCCATTGTCTTCTCCAGAAGTGCTTAATTCCTTATGCAATTAAATTGCCTGTTTTGAAGTTTAAATAATTCAAGTCTACTGAATTGTATCCATTCATTCATCTGTTTGCAGGCTAGTTAAGGTAGCTCTGCTAATTACAGTAGTCTACTATGGTTGTAGCCCCTAGGAACTGCAGAATTACTTGTCTAGTTAGTCATCCATTGCTGAGTGCTTTATGATTCCTAAGTTTTAGTGACATTTCAATTCTTTTAATCTCTCAGCAAGTTTTAATCTTTCTTTTTAATATTGGAATGTTTCTACTTTGTGCTGTGGTACACTGAACTGGAATCAAATGACTTTATCTCTTCTGCTCTCAGTTTATACATTTTCATTTTAATCTTTTGCTTCGAAGCACAATATCATGTATAAATACAGCTTGGAACAATTAAGAAGAAGTTCTGTTTCTTTCCATTGCATCAATCACATTACTCCTAATTGGTACCTCTTTGAAGTTTGGAGCTGTTAGAACTTGAAATATACAAGTAAGAACAGGCGTTCTCAGCTGAAATGTACTCATTTTCTAGAATACACTTGCAAAAGATACAACTGATAAAGTTTTGAAACGCTTTCAGAGTTATAAAAAATTCCGTGCATTTGATGAGACTGTGGGATGAGATACGGAACCTGGAAGGAAAAATAGTTCGAGGGAATCAGCCTGCCTACATAAAGAAATGTAACTGCATTTTGTCTAATGCATTGCATATCTTTTTAGTTATCCAAATAGAAGCCTGGTAGTACAATGTAACCATGGAATAATTGCAATTTTATTTCAGTGAAAAGGCAGATATTGTTCCTGGATATGATTTCTTAGTGAATTCAGTGTGGCCAGAAATAGTACATGGTTTAGAAGAGAAATTACCATCGCTGTTTAACCCTGGAAACCCAGATGTGTTTCATGAGGTAATTAATTTTGGTTTTTTTCATTTGTAACTCCTTTGACACACACATGAGTTGAGTAAGTCATGTTCTCTGGCTTTTTTCCCTGCTGCTTTTGTGTAAATTCATGTTGTTTCGCGGCTCAGAAAAGGAGGTTATCTCAAATCACTTGAATTAATTTTCATAGTAATTAATTCTCCCCGCAAGTTTGTCAAGAAAGCTCATATAAAAGTTACTGGAAGCCATTTAGTCATGTGAATTTGGCCATGGTATTTGATTTAGGAGTAGATGTCCTTTCCTAGTTGTAACATTACAACATTAATGAAGGCAGGAGTGGACAATTCCAGTGTTCACCCAAGACTGGGACTTCTGTACAATAAGGCCTGTCATATTAATAAAATACCTGGGTTACAACTTGCCCTTTGCTATGGAAAGGTTAAAAAAATTCTTTGTTTCACTTGCTTGTTTTAGCTTTTGCTCTCTTTCAGTACTGCAGATTATGTTGTGATTAGAAACAAAAGTGAACTGAAAGAAATAAAAATATTTGGAGCCAGTGTGTAATTTTTAGACCATGAAAGAAGTATTTTTCTGGTAACACAACCAATTATGAAGCAAGCTTAAGATATGAAAAGAATTTAAAGTACTTGCCACTCATGTATTTTCGTCATTGACAGTGCTGCTCTGTCTCTAAGAGATGATCTTTTACTTATGTTGAAACAGATTTCTTGTTCTGTTATGAAAATTGGCTCTGGCAGTACTTTATTTGTGTGTCACAAGTAGAAAATATGAGCTTTCTGCTTTTCTTCGTGATCCATCTGTCTGTATTTAACCATGATTACTGAAATATTTGGATCTTTTTTCATTGCAGCTTGAGTTATGATTAGTGCAAAACTTTTTATTTTCAAGATGGAGATGGCAGGCAGTGATAAATTGTCTGAAGGAAGGCGTAGTAGGCAGTTCAGGACAAATGACTTGTAGATGTTTGATTGCCAGTGGAGATTCATAAGGCAAATAATTCTCCTTGTGTTCATGCAAAACTGTTTCTACTAACTACTTACATTTTTCTGGGAATTTAAGATCTCTTTCATACAGATACATTAAATAATTGAAGGCAGGCAGGCATGATAATGAATGTTTGCAAGACTGCCTCTATATGAGAAGCAAATGAAATGGATGTTGAAGAATATTGTGGTATTGCTATGAAAATGACACAACAGTGTGTTCCCCCTCCCCTGTGAGAATACTTAGTTTCCCATAAAGTTTCAGTCACTCTTCAGGCTTTCACCTCATGCCCTGCATACTACAAATTGTGACCTGTGCTGGGCTTCTCTTGTCTGTGCAACTTGATTTACACAAGGATGTATTTTGTCTTCAGAAGAACTAAGTTTACTGTTTTTAATTAATGATTTTTAAAAAACTGTCAAGTTGAGCTGATATTGACAAACAGTGACATCTGTTTATTAAAAAAAGAAACAACAAAACCAAACCAAACCCATAAAAGCCCAGCACCCCCCATAACTTTCAACTAAATAATACAGTAAAGCTAAATTACTTTCCAGATTGCTTTTGACTACTTAAGTGACTCAGTCTAAATCATTAAAGTATTTTATCTAAAAATCAATATAAAGTTGAAATGCCTAGTGGAAAAATATTATTTCTCTCTAAAGACTAATGGGAGTATGGAGAAGAAAATCCCTTTAAAATTGTTTCTGCACTGCTGATAATCCAAGTAATGCAACAGATTTTAGATGGTAATAGTCTATTTCTATTTTCTAGGTTGGTAGAGATGCAGAAAAGTCTTTTTTCACATTTGGTTGGATATGTTTATAAGTATACATTTAATGCTGAAAAGTTTGAATATATAGTATTATCTGTCAAGAGGTTTTTAGATGCAGAGGAGGGGAATGGAAACATTTTTTTAAAATCCTGTAAAAATCATACTGGCAGTGTTAAGCATTTATGTTAAAATAACCAATTACTTGTACAGAGGTTTGTTTTAAAAAATGGGTTTGGGTTGTTGTGCCCTTATTTCTGAGTCAGATTCGGAGATTTGAAGGCATTTGAATAGAATACTTCTTTTATCCATAAACATTCATTTGAGACTGTTGAGTTTAGGTTTCTGTGCCCCAAAATTTCTTCATTGTGTTTCCCACTTTAGCTTCCCTTAAATAACTTTGTGCAGTCAGTAGTCCAATCCAAGAAGCTGAAATGGGAACGATCTTGCAGTTAGTTCTTTCTTTGAATATAATGTTATCAATAACTAGGTGAGTTGTCTTCTGTTTTGAAAGCAGTAGCTCTTTTCAGAGTGTTTGCTTTGTATCTATGAGTAATACTTAAGGTAATTAATGCATTAATGGTTTGTTTGCCTTTTTACAGTGCTAGGTTTATTATCTAAGAAAGGAGGCTGGAAAGAGCACTGATCTGTCATTCGTTCTGAATTTAACTCACATACCTTTTACGGTTCCATTTTGTTATAGATACAGCCACACTGGGAGAAAAATAGTTACTTAAAAGCTGTTGTGTGCAATTTGCGGAATACCATCTTGACACACTGAAGCTGCCGTGTCACAAGATAAATACACTGAAATTACACCTTTAACAGAACAGTACACAAGGATGTCCATGTCATAGAATAGACTCAAAGAAAGGTTTGGGTTGGAAAGGACGCTTAAAGGTCATCTACTACAACCTGCCTGCAATGAGCAGGGACATCTTCAACTACATTGGGTTACTCAGAGCCCTGTCCAACCTGACCTTGAAAGCTTCCAGGGATGGGGCATCTAGCACCTCTCTAGTCAACAAATTCCAGGGTTTCACTATCCTTCTGGCAACAAATTATTCTTTATATCTAGGCTAAACCTACCCTCTTTCAGTTTAAAGCCATTACCCCTGTCCTGTTGGAAGATGCCCTGCTAAAAAGTTTGACCCCATCTTTATTATAAGCCCCCTTTAAGTATTGAAAGGCTGCTATGAGGTCTCCCTGGAGCATTCTCTTCTCCAGGCTGAACAACCCCAACTACCAGCAGCCTTTCTTCATAGGAAAGGTGCCCCAGACCTCTGATAATTTTTGTGACCCTCCTCTGGACCCACACCAGCAGGTCCATATGTATTGATACTGGGGATTGCCACAACCCAGATGCAGGACCTTGCGCTTGGTCTTGTTGAACCTCATGAGGTTCTCACGGGCCCACTTCTCGAGTTTATCCAGGTCTCTCTGGATGACATCCAATCCCTCAGGCATGCGAGCCACACCACTCAGCTTGGTGTCATCTGCAAACTTGCTGAGAGTGCACTCAATCCCACTGTGTCATTGATGAAGATTCTAAACAGCACTGGTCCCAGTACCAACCACTGAGGGACACCACTTGTCACTGATTTTCATTGGGATATGGAGTTGTTCACTGCTATCCCCTGCATTCAACCACTTCCTCATCCACCAAACAGTCCACCCATCAATTTTATCTTTTCTAAAATTTAGAGAGAAGAGTGTTGGGGGGGATTATGTCAAAGGCCTTACAGAAGTCCAGATAGTTGACATCCATAGCTCTTCCCTTGTCCACTGGTATACGCACCCCACCTAGAAGGCCACAAGGTTGGTCAGGCAGTACTTGCCCTTGGTGAAGCCATGTAGCTGTCTTGAATCACCACCCTGCACGTGTCCTTAAGAGCAGAACCTGTAAGCAGCAACTCAGTGGCTTCTCTTGAGAATGTTTTACAGCTTTACAAGAGGCAAAATCCCATCACTCATGTAGTGCTCTGAGTTGTGGTAAAAGCCTTGCTGCTGCAGTCCTGCTGCCATGCTTACTGCACTGAAGTCATGCTTGTTTCATTAATTCAGCTGTGGCTTAATGAGCGTGCATGATAGGTTTTATGGCTGTTTTCGGGGGGGGGGGGGGGGGGGGGTTAGTAGAAGAAACCTGCACATGAGCCAACCTGTTTTTCATTGTGGAGAGGTAGATTTTAACTGTAGCTTTGTTTTGGTTTTAAATTGATTCACATAAGCTTTGTGTTCTGTTAGCAAAGTCTGTTTTATGTGAAATAACATTTTTATGCACTGTTTTGCTTCTAGTCTTCACTTAAGTGTTTGACTTTCTGCTTTGTGTATGATTTACTATTTCATTATTTTCAGGATGATAATAAGTTCCTTTGCAGAGTAAGCTAACAGTGCATTTGAGGATTAATGTATTAATTCCTCTTTGCTTGCAACTCACTTAATACTATTTGTAAACATCTTATTAGAAATATGCACTGGGTAAAGTGAGTTTGTCTGAAATCATTTAAAGTTCTTCTGCAAATGTTTGATATTTGCAAAACATATATTTGGGGAAAAAATTCTAGAAATTTCTATTATACAGGTCCTATATAGCAGAAAAAATACCATGCTTTCATTCTTGTATATGTTTGGTTATGTGTACTTCTGGGTTTTGTTCCTGATTATTTATATTTGTTGTATCCCTTTATCTCCTGTGACTGATTCTGTTTTTAGTACTGTGCAGCACAGTTGTTCCACTCGTGATTTGGCTCAGAAATACTGATACATCTCTGATCAGTTCTGCTCGTTACTTGGGCAATCTTACGCTTTTTAGAAGTGTCCTGCACTAGCTTTTCTTATCAAAACACCACCTACTCATTAATTGCATTTGATTTCACTGCAATCCAGAATTTTAACCTTCTATGATTCAGTGATGGTCAGCCTATTCTGAACATTGAGCTTAACTGTAGTGTGATACAAGAGTTCTGCTGGGCTGGTGATGGCCTTCCTCGTTTGCTGCCACCCTGTGTGTGATCAGAGTTCTCATTCTCTTTCTGCAGAAGTACACTACTAGTATGGATTTTGTACGGAAATTTGAACGACAATGTGGCTCCCAGGCCAGCGTGAAACGGTTAAGATCTCATCCCTCTTACCACAGCTTTAACAACAAATGGAATTTACCTGTGTATTTTCAAATAAGGTCAGCATGCATTTTTTTCGTTCACTCTTTCAAAAGTAGAGTTCAGTCACAGCAAGACGATCTGGCTTAGGGTCAGATCGCCTCATTGTTCAAAGTTTCACTTGTTAACAAATCACAGTGGAAGTCAAACTATTAATGTAATTCGTAAGACAAGTAACTTTTATATCTTTCAATGCTTTAGCAAAATCACAGCCAGCTACTCTTCAATATGTTTTGGTTGTTGTTGCAGTGGACTTGATAATGCTACTCATAGGACTCTCAGAAACAGGTCTAGATAAGTCTTGAAATCTTGTTTCAAATTTCTCTCTGGTGTCCCTGGAACTAAACTGTATTTTGAAGTGTACTACTTTAGCAAATCCAGGGAAATACTTACTATGAAGGGAAGAAGTTTTTTCTTCTAAGAAATATAGAATTAAATGACTTGACAACTTGTAGCTTTTCCAGATCTAGCTATGTTTCTGATGTCTCACAGGGTGTACTCTACAGTGCTGGGTCTTGTAGCATTGCCTTCCCAAAGACTTCTCTACTTTTCCCTTTTCCTGAGGAACCAAGTAATAAGTTTTAGCTTACTTTTCCAGCAGATCTGATGTACCTTTAGTGTTACCTTTTGAGAGCCCCAGGAAAGCCCTATTTTAATTTTAGTAATGCTAGAATTCTAATGAAAGGAACAAAATTGAATGTAAAACCGTATTTTTAGAAAGTGTAGTCTACATATCTGATTTTAGGGCTGGATATCAAGCCTTCAGGCAAGAAAGAGAATCGTTGATGACCTGAGTGTGTGGTGTCTCTTGGTCCAAAACCTTCTGAGAGTCTCTTTATAAAAAAAAAAAAAAAAAAAAAAAAAGGAGGGGGACTAGAATTGCCAAAAAAAGAGAGAGGAGAAAGTGCTGCTTATTTTTAACCTGGATTGCTTTAGTGGCTTTTTGTATTGCATGATTCTATAACTGACAATAATAGTGCAAACACAGCCACATTTATATAGTTTCTTTAATCAGGATAAATCTGCATTGCTGCTGAAAAATTCCATCCAGGAATCATAGTAGTGCCGAAGCTAGTATAAGATCAGTGACATGAGCATGGGACTGGGAGCAGGGTCTTTGTCTTTTGGTCATTCATTGGAAAATGATAACCCCAGCCTCTGACGTGCTGGTTTGGTTTCTTTTGTTTGCACAACTGTTCTTGTAGATGTGTAGTGAGCCAATACCAGGATCTGTTAACCTGAGCAAAAAAAAAGGCTGACTTTCAACTTCAATCAGTTTCTCCAAACTGCTTGATTGTACATGTGTTCCTGCTGGCCCGGGGGAAAAGGCAGGAGTAGTCACTGCAATAGCAGTGCTGAGTGTACAGACTAAAAGTGTCCATGGAACTGTACCCATTATAAACCTTTTAACAGATGCATATCATTAATAGATCTGTGAGTCCGCTCCTTTTGTTTCAAAGTACAATTTTTCTACTAAGTGGCCACTTGGTCAAACTTTGATAATTTTTCTCATAAAATTGAAATGGACCTTCAGTATATTCTTTCTGTTAAAAAATGTTCTTTCCCATTAGGTATTTTGATCTCTGACTAATTAAAAAAAATTTTAAAAAATCATTTTCCTTTAATCTAAGATTACTGTAAATCTAAATAGTGCATTATTTCAGTAAATGGTTGGATAACAGCAACTGGTTCATCTTTTACCGTATTATTCCTGTATATTGGAATAATCTGATTCTTTAGTGTGCAACTGTGAAAATAATGCAATATATCGGGGAAGCTTTTTCCTCGATGTATATTAATATCCTTAAGTCATACCAGATTTTTATTGAAGTATTGTCTCATGCTTAAGATTGCTGGGTTTTTTCTTTTTTAGATTACAGAAATTGCCCAGAACAATCAGCCCTCAGTAAAGCCTTTACAAACGATCCTTTCAGGAACAGATGGATGTATAGGTACTTCTTCTGTGGCAGTGCTGGCACAGACAGCCTCAGTAACTTTCTCCCTTGCCATTGGAAGTGTTGTGAACCCCACACGAGGGAATTCTTTTTCCTGTATAGGAAACATTCAGCAAAAATTATGTCACTGTTAAAAATCTGATTCCATTGTCTAAGACTTTTCACCATAAGACTTGAAGACAGTGTGTTGGTGGAAGTGGTGCATAGGCAGGAATTAGGGTTTGAAGCCATCACACAAATATTTCTAAAATATCTTTAGTTGCTAAACATGCATCTGGTCTGTTAGGAATTTGAACAAGAAGAGCTACATGGGCCCCTTTTCTGATCTGGAAATAACAGTTAAGAGGCTTTAAGAGGACCCTTGCAGGTTTGTAATTAGTAAGTTTGGTAGAAAGGCTTGTGGAGTTGGTATGATGCACATAAGAAAAGAGAAACCAGTGACGATAGAACTATCTATAGAGTAGCTTAAAATGATAGCTTCATTTCAGCGTTTAGAGGGAAAACCAGGTTAAAGAAGAGTTTTCTCCAGCTTTTGCTTGACATATTTTAGATGAGGGAAATGCTATGGTGTTTATCCAGTAGGCTTTAAATATGGAAAAATGTCAGAGTTTTTAATATTAAACTTTGCTGTTATAACTGAAAACTCGGAGGGATGAGTTTTGTTTTTGTTTTATTTTTTGAAGGGTGAATTTTTAAAAAAGGAGGTCAAGGCGTCCTGTGAGGAACTATTGATTTTTAGCAGGTACAGCGTTGTTTACAGAACCTTATGACACTGTTCATTAACGAACATGTAAAAAGCTGAAGGCTCCAGTGTCACGTGATGTGTCTGAAGGTCAGCTAAAACAAGCATGAGACAGTGTGTTCATTTTTAGTTTAGAAACAGTAACAAAACAAAAAAACTCACTTCTCAGAAGAGCTGAAGATTTGACACTGTGATCTATCATTTTGATAACGTTTGCAACTGTGACTTTAATACTTTCACAAAGTATAAACTTCTTACCTGCCTGTAAAAAGTCAAAGGTTCTCTTTCAGGTGTTTGAATGTTGGTCTGGTTTATATCTCAATCTATGCTGGGCAAAACTAACCTCATGTATATGTGCATGGATAGCACATTGAAATAATATTGAAATAAACATTGAAAAATGTTCAGGCATCAATTTAAGCACGTGTTGAATTGTAATATTTAAAACTTTTCTGTCTCTTAGATTCAGAGAAATAGCAGGGGCCTTAGAAGAAGCACTTTCAGATACACTTGAGGAAGCACCAGGTAACCTGTTATTGCAAAAAAAAAAAAATTTCTCTGTTGTGAAAGAATCAGTGGTTTAAGTAGCAGCGGTTGCTGTCTGTCTATTGACTGTTTAGTTATGTGTCCCACAGGTTCACATGAACGGTTCACATGAACTTTTCGGTTTTTTGATGGGCTAATTAAAAAGTAGACAGCATTTTTCTACAGAAGACGATATGAGACTAATCATCAGTGATCATTTTACTTACTAAAACCACCGCTTTTGGCAGCATGCATTAACATATTTGTGGAACTGTCCCCTCAGCCCATGAAGGAACTAAACTGACTTTTGGCATCCTCTAAGTCACAACCAAAAGGCTAGGCTGTGTTATTTGGCATATTTTTTTTAATTGTTGCAGAGCTATGGTAAAGGCGAAAATGGCTATTTGTTGGCAGCATTTAGGCTTACTGTGATTTATCATGTTGGTGTCTGCTCCAAAAACATACATTGATTTATGAGTAGATGAGGAGATACTCATAGGTAGAATTAGAGTGGAAGGGAAAATCTGGTATATTTGTTAAACTGTATTGTAATTAGAAAAACTTTCCTCGGTTAACAGAGTAAATACTTACGAAGAAGGCAGCTAAGAGCAAAAGAAATAAGTGTGTGTGTATGTATACACACATGTTCTCTGAAGAGAGCTAGGAGAGAAAAATCCTAATGGAGACAAAATGCTCAAATCTTACCACTTCAAGGTGTTTGTGTAGAACCTGCAGGTACAGTCTAGCTCTCAGATTGTATGCTGTAAAATGTTAGTGCATAAACTGCTTTAAGAGTATTTGGTTTAAATATGGATATTCCTACTGTGTTTTAAATAAGTATTTCTCACAGATGTCTGAGATACAACTGTGACAAGAACAGTAGTTTAGTGCTAAGGGAGTATTACTGTTGTGACTGGCAAGCATGTCTAACACAACTTCTTTATAAGACAGCCAAAAATTATCCTGGAAATGTTATCTCCTGCAGTGGATAATTTGGCCAAGCACTTCCTGCCTTTGTTGCAGGCAAATTCTCATCTGTTGTTTTTTGTCTGCACAGCTACAGCAATACTTAGTGGAATTTGAAATCTAAAGCAATTAGGAGCTAGTATTTTATGAGTTTGTTTCAGAGAATGCTCAATAAACACTCTTTTCTATCCTTGAGTCTTTGTGATTGTGTCATTTTGGAAGACTTTTTTTTTTTTTTAAAATGTCAGGTAGTGCAATTACATTATGTTACATCTTACAAAATGTGCCTGGGAACTTGACGTTTTTGTCTGATTGTTTGCAGCTGGCAGCTCATACTGTCTTTTGGCCACTCACATGGTCTGGACAAGTCTTCTGAAGTGCTGGTCCGATCAGATGTTTTTGCCATTATTAGCACACCGCTTGTGGAAACTGAGTCTGCAAATTTTGGCACGCTACTCTGTGTTCATTGGTGAGGTAAGCGCAGCATGGTTGTGGTTTTGGTGATCATGTCCATCACTAAGACTGTTTGAAATAAAGTATGTGAACCTTTTTTAGCACTTTTTTTTTTGTAACCTAACAGTCTTTAATAAGAACACTTTTGAACAGTTCATGAGTTTGTTTTTATAAGAAGTATCACTGCAAAATATGTTATTAACCACAAATATCAAAGCTGCTGGTATTACTGTCTGGTTGCCAAGACTGTGCTTTTATGTATGCTTAAGGCTGCCTCTGCCACTAAAAGAAGCCACAGTATTTTTGATTTGTTGTGTTTGGTGAGTGTTTACTTGTTGATAGAGTGAATGGTGCTGTGAAACTGAGCCAAGTGAAAAATAGCCCTGCAAAAAAAAAAAAAGGTGAGTTATTCCAGATCAGTTGTTCAGTGTTGAGACTGTAAAAGTGTAAGTTTCATGAGCCTCTGACTGAGTATCGATGATGCCCTGCTTTTGAGCAGGAGAGATTGTGCTTTGCTCTTCTACTTCCTGCTCACAGCCATACAAGTTTCCTATTGTTTCTTGTATCACAGAAAGACGAAATGATGGAATACGTGGGGTTTAAAGGGACTTGGTTTTTGATTATATACAAGGAAGGCCATTTCACACCTCTCTGGGAACGCTGGTCCAATGACTGACTACTTTTTCCTCATATTTGATCAGAATTTCTCTTGCTGCAGTCCACGTCCATTGCCTCTTACTCTGTCACTGTACCTCAAGGAAGTCTGATTCCCAGTGCTCTGTACATATCTCTTATATAGTTGAAGACAACAGTAAGATCTCCCTTTATCCACCTCTTAAGACTGAATGTCTTGCTTCTCTCAGCTAAGTTGCCTCACAGAAAGTCCTGATAAGTACCAGAATTAATACAGAGTAGTTGAGTGAAGCACGTGCCTGACAGCAGAGGGTTTGAGGAGGTGGGAGAAAGGGATTGTTTTGCATCAGCAAGTGATTATGAATTTTGTGTTCCAGCATATGAAAATAAACTGTGTTTCTGTGAAGCAGGTAATGATCAAATTCTTGGTCTTGCGCACTCCTCTAGTGCAGTAGCTCATTTGAACACCACACAAGTGAAAATTACTATAGGTCTGGACTGCCCTTCTACTATAGTGACAAATTTGCTCCAAATCATCCAGCTCCTTAATGTGCCAGAAACTATTTTAAAAGTATCTTTTTTGACATAGCTTAGGAGTAGTACGCCTTGTAAATGCGACATTTTAATGCTAAAAACATATATATGTGTTTCTCTGCCCAGTTTTAACTGCTTTCACTCTTGCTAGGGTTCACATCTCAGTTTGATGTTTCAGGTTTCTTTAAGGCCCATTTCTTCTGAAAATATGAAGGAAAGCAAAAAACCTGTGCCAGTTGGTAGAAAGGAGTCTTCTGTAAGCCTCAGCTCTGGTGAGGACCAAGGGAATGGGTCGTCTGCAGACAGTCAGCCATTGCCTTCTATATCTAGTACTCAGTTGGTGTATGTTGCAGCAGATCTGGATAAACTCCAGGATCAGGTTTGTGCTCTTGACTGTACTTAAAAAAGAGTCTTCCTTGGTCTGTGTGCTAATATTGTTTGGTGTTTTGTGAAGGATATTAATTTTTTTGAAATAATATACTATAAAGGTGTTTAATTTTATCTTAAGTGCTAAAACTGGAGTAGTCTGATACAGAAAACTATCACCTGAAATAAATGGACTACTGCTTATTTGGAATGTCAGATTACAGAGAAATCACTTTAAGTATTTAAACTCCTTTTATCAGTAGCTGCTGGACTTGACCCCTAAAATAATGTTTCAGTGCTTTTTTAGTGCAAAACGTCACTGTCCCAGAGTTTTACTTTGCTAATAAAATCTATGTTGCAGCCTTAATATTATATTCTCTTAAATGTTTATTGATTTTAATCCTTGAGGTTGAAAAAAAGGTTTTATCCTTATGATTATACTTTACTAATGATCCAGCATCCTGAAAAGAGATGTATGGCATTAATTTTCTTTCAGTGGGCATGACTTCTGTGTATTTTTGGTCAGTAAGGCTGAGAATTCTGTAATTTGTGAAGTTGCCACCTGGGTTGATAATATTTTGTTAATTCTAAATTATTTCATCTGTGGACAACAGTAAGGTAGGGGATTCAATGCATAGGATTTAATTCCTGGGAAAATTGTATTCTTCTAGTACTGGTTTCCCATAAAAAGCATAGAAAAGATTGATGGTGTCTTTTGATGTACTGAAAATTAGAGAATGTGGGAAAAGTAATTAAAATATGTTTATGATGTGACTGTATCTCTCTTGGGTTTTTTTTGTTCAGATTCCTGACATCTTAGAAATGATTAAACCAAAACTTGAAATTATTGGATTCAAGAATGTATCTTGTATTGCAGGTAAAGCTGAGAGGCTGAATTCAGTCCTTTTCTCAAATCCCCTTTACTAACCAAACAAAATCAGCTTTTTCACTTTAGGAGTTTTTTAGTTGCTTTACTTTTGAGTTGTTAAATAGAAACTACCTTTAACAGACATACTGAGTCTGGAAAAAAGTTTGATTAAACTTGGGGTTTGTTTTAGTTGGTTTTTTTTTTTTTAAGTAACTTGTCATTGTCCGCTAATTAGGCTGCTTTTCAAGGAGGTGGGGGGACCTTAGATTAGAAGATTCATTTGATATCTTTAAATGCCTACTTGTGAAGGAAATAGGGAAGAAGTAAATAGAGGTTTTCTATTATCCTGAACCTGGAATATGAATGGAGAATGTTGCTTTACCCCTCTTTTCTTTCCTTCGCTGCATGTGTTTTTTGGGCTGAGGAATGATTGACTTTACTGGAGGTGTTTTCTAAATGGCTACTGTGTATTTATTTAGTAAGCATCCTGTAGCTGACACCAGCAACCATCTACGATAGTGAGTGAGATTGGGATGATGGGGAGGTTTAAACTTTAGCATTTTCACTTCAATAGGAGCCTTGGAAGACTCAAAGGCTTCTTTGTCAGCCTGTGTGCCTACCCTGAATAACCGGATTATCCAGGATCTCAGTGAATCCTCCTTTGCTTACTTGAAGAGTGCACTGGAAGTTCCAAGACTATACAGGAGAACCAATAAGGTCAGTGCTGGTTGCAGATGCAAAAATAGATCTTAGAAAGTCCTATGCTAAGAATGTTAACCAGTACGTTTATGAGTCCTGTATCTGCTTGACTATCAAGAGCCATATTAAATACCTTGAGGCAATTTGATTTTTTTTTTCCTTTTTCAGTGAGATAAACAGTAAAAATTTTGTTTTAACATTTTAGGAAGTATAACAATGATGAGGGCACAGACCTGAGATGGAGGAGTAGAACTGTTGATGTGCAAAACAAACAGGGTTAGTGAGAGTAGATGTGTCTCCTTCGTGTCGCAACATGTGCCATAAGATGCAGTGCTGCTGAACAGTAGGCTTCTTTTGGGTGTCTTTGATACTTATGCATGCTGCATCAAGAGACTTCTTAGTGAGCTATCTGCTTGGATTTAATTAAAGAGGTATCTTGCACAGAAGGAACAAGATGAGAATGGCTAAAAGAAGAGTAATTCATTGAGAAACTAGTAAAAAGTAATGGTGAAATATGGTACCAAAACTGATTATGATTTTGGCTTGTTCTACTACTGTGACTTGCTTTTGCCAGTCTGCACTGTTGTGCTTGTTGGTAGTTAGCTTGGTATCATTTGTGCAATGAGAAAAAAAATTGAGTAGTGGGGACCACAGACTGCAATGTCCCTGCCTAATTTGAACACTGAAATGGGCAAGGCCACAGTTCTTTCCCATTCACCCCTCTCCCTTTGCGTTCTTCTTACTTCCGTGTGGGGTGGTTTTAGTTGGCATTGAGGGAAGGTTGCCATGGCTCACCAAACTCAAAAATGCTTTCCTGGCTATTGCGAAGAACCTACGCTGTCACCAGCTGTGCTGTTCTTTTTTCGTGGCTAAATGGAAATAATTAGAACTGTTAAGTCTAATTCTTTCAAGGGTATTAAATTTTCATTGGGTGTTGAATGTTTAGCTGGAAGAAAAATTTTTCCTAAGGGAATAGTTTATAATTATGGTTTCTCACTATCTGAGTTTAAGGACATACTTAATCATAAATTCTGTTTAAAATGAGGAAGCAACCTCAAGACTCAACTTCAGCTATGTAGTGACTAGATTGTTCTAACGCAATATTTTTATTTAAGGAAAGAGTAGAACAAAGTAAGTCCAAGGAGGGTGCAAAACACACTGACCCTACTGCTGCTTAGCTCAGTTGACTGAAAGCAAACTCTGCGTAGTGATTTAGTGGTGGACTGCCATCATCTCTCCATTGTCCATGGTATATTTAAGCAGACGGTGTGCTAAAACCAAGACATAAGCCCTATCCAGCATCAGTTCTGTTGTTGAGTTGCTAGCTTGAGCTGTGTACTCCGTGAGTGTGGCTGCATTGCTGTTTTGGCCATCATTCTAACTGACTTTATGTAGTGCAAAGCTGGTAAGTGGGAGCAAGATGACTTGGATAGAGAAAGTACATTATTACAGTCATGTTAAGTTCTAGCAACTTATTTTTACTATGTTTTAGTGCTTTGATTTTTCAGCAGAACTCAGAATTTGGCATGAGGATAGTCTTTGCAGGAATCAGATTTAGAACTTGTGAGAGGTTAATGAGGCATTTCAAGGTCAGGGATTCTGTGTACCCTGGATCTGTTCTGTTGCTATTCATGAGATTCACACAAACTATGTTTGGGTCACTGTGTGTGGAGAGGTGAAGCATTCTGCAGCCAAAACAAGCTGAGAAGAAGATAGTGAGAGATTATTAGTTATCCCAAAAGCATTCTTCTGGAAAATAAACTGAGGAAGCAGGATGCTATAAGAATAGAAGCAACATCTTCAGCTTAGTGAAGTATAGTACAAATGATAAGTATTTTAACAAAGATATAATAGGCTGTTGACACAGTCTGCTCAGCTTTCTCTGAAATTGGTGTCAGCAGAAAATGCATTCAGGATCATGCCCTGATAATAGGAGTAGCATCTCTCAAAAAGCTGTTGTCATTTTGAACGTTGTTGTGTATTATATTCTGTTGTATAACACTACTGAATGATTCTGTGATCGTGTCTGTCCTATGTATGATGACCTTTTCATTGATAAGTCATGAATGGAGTATGCTTAAGTACAGGCCTAGCATTTTACATAGGTGCTACAATTCAATGTTGATGTTTTCAGTAAGTAAATTACTTTTTTTTCCCCCACCTTATTTCTCTCTCACCTACCAGGAGGTGCCAACTAAAGCTTCAGCTTATGTTGACAGTGCTCTTAAGCCCTTCTACCGACTGCAGAATGAATACAAAGATATATTGAAGCAGCCCATGATTCATCAGTGGTTGGAAGGTGCCCTCTCTGAAAGCACACAGAAGTAAGAGAACCATACAGAACATTCTTTGCATTAATTAAAAATTCCATTGGGTGGGCACCGAAAAAACCCACAACACTATGAATTGACACAACTGTAAAAAAACCAAAAATGTACTCCTGTTTTGGCAGGGTATATTTCTTCAGATTTACTCTGGTGTTGTGTATTCAGCAGATGAAAGGCAAAGCAGGGAATCCAGAGACCTGACTTCTGCTCGGATCTGTGCAAACCATAGAATTGTGGATAGGACACTTGAAAAATTGTTTGTCTTTAGTAATGCAACAGTGAACTAAAAACCTGTGGTTTGTCTCACATTTGACGTAAGACCTTAACCTCATTTTTGGTGTACAGTGGTTCAATTTTCAAGAGACTTCAGTTCTATTTTCCTTTGACTTTTTTTAATATGTGTAATGATTATCCAACTTCTTAGTAGTTTAAAAAAAACCAAACTTTTGAATTTTTTAGCTCTTAAAGACCTGACTGTTCACAGTTTAATAAGGCAGTCATAAAGCAATGCTTTCTTTAGTAGATGTTCTGTTTCCCAGTTAGCACCTTGAGTATTTATTAAGCATGAATATCCATCTATTCCTATTTCTATTTCTGTTTGTCTAGCTGTGTTTTAAATTCGTACTGCTGTGGGGTGTTACGTTATGAGAGTTCAGCCAGTTAACTGTGCAACATGAGAAAGCAATACTTGCTTTTGTTCTGCCAGATGGTTGCACTGGATACCTGTTACTTGCATTATGGATGATTTATTCTTTGTGTCAGCTGTAATTTTATATATCTCTATAATCTTGCTTCCAACTAGAGTCTGCTTAGCCTATTTTAATGTTTCCTCTTCCCATACTTACTGCTGCTGTTTACTGGTTTTCTTTATCCTTTCTGGTCATAAGTAGTAAAATCAGAAGAGTCCGTACAGGTTAAAGCGTGATGCTGGTATTTTCTGTCTTTCTTATGTGGTTTTCCTAATAATTCTTAGCATATCGTCTTATTTGTTAACTACTGCTGAGCGTTGGATTTATGTTTTCTCAGAATTAGCCATGTAATACTGAGACTTTAACTTACAGTCAGAACGTGAATTCTTTCCTGCCCTTCACCTCCTTATCCCTCCCTGCTGCTCCTCGGGCACCTCTAAGGTACTTATTAATGCCTAATGCATCTGGAGCACTTTGCAGTCACTTTTTTGGTTGTTCAGAATAAACTTAAAATTATAAGACAGTTTTGACACTCAAATATTCACTAACTGGCCTTAAAATTATTCTGAAGTATCTTAGACAAGGCTACACGTAGATTGGTCTGGATTCCACTGGTCACTTCCATTTTGCACAAAACCTGCTTATTCAAGCTTGATGTCTCTTCTTTTAATCAGTTGTTAGTCCATAAAAAGAAGCTTACTCTTAACCCATACCAGTTTTGTGTAAGTAACGCTGCTGAATGACTCCAAAGATTTATGGAATATCAAGTCACGTGCTCATAGAGCTATCCGTCAGTTTTACCAAAGCCAACCTAAGTCCTAGGTTAAACACAGTGGCAGTGGTTAAATACAGGGGAAGATTTTGCAGGTTCATTTGTTAATTCCTTAGAACTTTCTGCAAAAATCTGTTTTCATGACTTGTTGTTACTATTTTTATCAATTTCTTTTAAAATGTCTTATCCTCACTGAAGAAGAGACCAAGAAACTGAATTTCTTAAATAGAGTAGTCTTGTAGTTTCTTCATTGAGAATGCAGAGGCAAGTAATTGATTTAATTTCTTGCTGTGAGAATATCTTCTTACATCCAAATGAGAAAACCAGAAAAGAGCATAAGCTATGTTTAAGAATCACAGAGGACTAAACTTATTTGTATTTGATAGATGTACAGGAGAAGTAGGAAGTTTTCACAAGTGAATGGGACTGGGAAATACCAAGGTGTGAAAAGAGAGCATGGTTGACTTTTGCTGTTATACTTCTACTATTTGTAGAATGGTGTCTTAAAACAATTTCCGTGGCTCTGGCAAGCACCACTTCTTCAGCCATTCCTGTCTGATCAATCTCTTAAAAAAGCTTGCCTGCTTTATATTGCCTCCCTGTTTAAAAGTAAACATCAGAAAGATACTTAGAGCTTTCTTAATTCTTACACTGATAATTTGGTCGCTGTTACAGAGAGGTTCTTTGAAAGTTACACTATTTAGCAAATTATAGAACGTAGCTCAATCTGGTCACTTCTCTTATGGTACCTCTAGTTTCTGATTGTTGCTCTCTTTTCTTCTATTAGCTATTCTTAACAACTCACTGTCCTGAGTGTCTGTTAGTCAAGCTATATGATACTATACTATATATAATTAGGCATGGGATTTCAGTCCATAAGGTTTTTTGAAATTTTGAAGTTTTTTGTTTTGATTGCTCAACAAGTTGATTTGTTTACCTTGTTTGATTCTGTTCTTTCTTTAATGTGGATCCCAGTGTGTGAGAAGCAATGTTTTATTCTGTTTATACCATTTCTAACTTGATATTAGTGTCGTCCTTACTTTTCCTGCCAGCTTCCTGAAAGTCCTGTTTAGATCAGGTTCTTCATTTTAGAGACAGGCATTTCTGACTGGTGTGCACTTGCATGCTCTCGTATAAATGTATACTTCTAGAACGTCTAAAACTATGTATTTTTTGGTCTGTCAGGCTGTTATTCTTGCCTTTTTATAAAATGAATTTTATTTACCGCTCTGTTAGGTGTAAATTGAAGCTGATTCAGACTGTTTGAAATTTCTTGGTCTGTATTGAGTTCAGATATCTTGAATGGGTAAAAAATGTTGTGATGAGAAGGAGGCTTTAACACTGAATGGCAATCTTCAGATTGACCTCTAGGACTGGAGTTGTTTAGCTTAGAGAATAGGAGGCTGAAGGGAGACTTTATCACTATCTACAGCTACCTGAAAGGAGGTTGTAGTGAGGTGGATATTGATCTCTTCTGTCAGGTGACAGGATGAGAGGAAATGGCCTCAGGTTGTGCCCAGGGAGGTTCAGATTAGACATTAGGAAAAATTTCTTCATCGAAAGGGTTGTCAGGCACTGGAACAGCTGCCCAGGGAGGTGGTTGAGTCCCTATCCCTGGAGGTGTTTAAGAGATGGATAGATGAGTGGCTCAGGGACATGGTTTAGTAGTGGACAGGTACAGTTGGTTGGACTTGATCTTAAAGGTCTTTTCCAAACAAGTGATTCTATTATTCTATGACTAATGATGGAAATACCGATTAGTTGACAATGATGGAAACATAAAAAGCTTCCTCACAAGGAATGCCATTCCTTCCAGCATTGTTCAGCATTTTTCTCAGTGCCAGCCATGTACGGATGTGTATGAAATAGGTTTTTCTGTAAAACTGTAAATTTTTTTTCATTAATATTTCTTGATATAGGTATTATGAAACTGTATCTGACGTGCTAAGTTCTGTTAAGAAGATGGAAGAAAGCCTGAAAAGGTTGAAGCAAGCCAGAAAAACTGTAACTTCAAACCCAGTTGGTGCAAATGGAGGCATGAGTGATGATAACAAAATCCGACTGCAGCTGGCCCTAGATGTTGAGTATTTTGGAGAGCAAGTGAGTTATGGGAAACAAGTTTGTTTACTGTTATTACTGGTTTTGGAAGAGAGTGAGATAGAGGAAGAAAGACAAGCTTCACTTTATTATCTTTTTAGTCATTAAAGCTTCGTCAATGTGGTTTTGCGGTTTGGGTTTTGCTTTGTTTTTTCACATCTGTATAGTGGAGGGGGCTTGAGACATTGGTGGTTGTAGATACCACTTGAGCAATTCAAGCTTCCCTGTCCTTTCTAATACAAATGCAAAATTTGCATTCAAAATTCAAGTACTGCTTAGTGCTTGGAAGCACAAACAAGAAACACTATGTGGGCAGATCAGGGGGCAGGGACTTTCCTTAGTCCTAATAAAAACGTCTTTACGGCCCTGCTTTTGTTTGCCTTCTTTCTGGATATTTCCAGCCTTGACTTACTGCATGGTCAGATGTCTGTTACCAAGAGCTTTGAAGATATGAGCCTTATTTGGCCAAATGTGAAACCTAAAATAACAAAACAAATAAAAGAAGAATATACTCCAGGAAATGTATGGAGTAGCTGCATTAAATTGTATAAGCATACAGTTGTGTACTAATTTATTTCTGAAAATTGTATATAGAAATTAACGAATTTCAAAGCACAAGTCCATTGGTTGCCAAGCAGTTGTTGTATGTCTTGTTTATGAGCAGATGCTGTTGATGCATTATAACAGGTAGACAGTCTGCCCGTGTGTAAGCACATGCTTTTCTCGTATCTGAGACTCATCAGAAACAAAGAAGAGATTTGGGTGGAAACATGAAAATCTCACTAACAAGAACTATTATTTGGCGGTTTTTAGCTCAGTTTGGGCTTTTGTTCATTTATTCCTATTTATACACATTAATGGGAATTTAAGCTGAACAGGAATAGATAATTCATACTCTATTTAGGAGCTGTTTTGGTACATGTGAACATTACAGAGAGTTCCAGCAGCAAACACCTCTTCAGAATCATTTCATTACGGTTTTATTTAGATCCAGATTTTTCTTTTTCAACGTGCTCTTATTTTTCTCATGACTGTATTTTTCTAATTGTCAGAGCAATAGATTTCCTGGGTAAGAAATGACTCGTAGCAACGTCTCTATTTGTAGAGCTGTTTTCATTCTCCTGGAAATTCAAGGCTAGATCCATAGGCCCTTGCAGCGCATTGAAATGCTTTCATCATCACACTCTTGGCTGTTCTTAGATGTATTCATGTTTGTCTTTAAAGTTTGCCCAGAAACCTCATTCAGGGTTTGAAAAAAATAATTTGAAATTGGTGCATTAAAACCAAACTTACAGCCAAGCTTCTTTCTGATGTTTCATTGGAAAACTTCCAACTGGCTTTAGTTACAAGTTGCCTAGAAGATGATTAAATATTTTTCTACAACACACTACTTAACTGAGGAAAGTTGGATGCAGATCTTTTTTATAGTGTGCACTACATGCGAGTGTGGGGTTTTTGCCACACATTGATGCAGGCCAAAACACGTGTTTTGTTGAATGTTTTAAGTAGAATAATTAATGTACTTTAAAATGTTTCTTCTGTGTCTTTTCAGGTACGAAGGATGGGACTGGAAACAAGCACCATAAAAAGCTTTTCAGCCCTTACAGAGCTGGTTCTAACAGCCAAGGATCAGGCTACAGCGGAACAATCCTAAATGTTTTTGAAAGTATGTGATTGAAGACAAACAATGTCCCTAAAAGACAGAGAGAAAATTTATTTTGTCTTTATTTTACCAAATAAGTAGCATTGAAGTGCTTCCTGATGTACCTCAAGCAACAAATCTGTGCATCTTCTGTCAAGATAGGCTCATTTCACCAAAAGACTGAGAATTTACAATAGTTTTCCATTATATGGAAAGCAATCAAAAGTTTCTACTTTCTACTATAGAATAAAAGTGGAATAAATTTTTTTTATTTTTGTTGTACATCTTAAAATGTAGAAGAATGAACTTATATGATGAAAATTATATGTAATAAATTGTCTTCCTAACTTTTGATGTCCCCTATGTTTCTTATTTGAACGTATTCATTGATGACTGTCAGAAGCTTTCAAAGGGACTTTATTCCAGCTCTCCTGGAATGAAGAATGTGCTCACAGGAATAGGAATCTGCATTTCTTGGTGCTGCTTTGCACTTGCCTTGTTCATTTCCCTCATTGTGGGATATGTTTAGCTCTTGTTTGGGTTTTTAGTATTTTCGTTTATTGATTTGTTTTTTTTTTCATGGACCTTGTTGGTTTTGCATAAGGAATGCTCTTAGAAGTACTTTAAACTTAAAAAATAATGTCTAGTATCAGTATCTCGTTTACCAGCTGTTACATTTGGGTTACCTGTTTCCCTTCAAACTAAAATTTAGTTCACAAAGTGAGAATTTTTTCAGAGTCAGCATGTTTCTGTTTTGTATTATATTGTCTATCAAAATTAAGGGGAATGATTTGCCTGAGTACATAGAATTCTTGTAACTTCAAGCCTAGTTCCTTCAATGCAAGGTGTATATAGCAAGAAATGTGGAAGTGTTTTAAATGGTAGAAGGATTAACAAAGGGTTGTCTTGAACCTAGGGTGATTTGCCTGTTGACACTTCTCTCTTATATATGAGGGACAGGTAGCACCGTCTGGAGACCGTAGGAGGTGAATTTGAGGCTTTCGAATGAGAAAATGCCCTCTGTGAGAGAAGGAATGTTTTGTTTGTGGATCTGTCAGGTTTTGGGTCTTTTTCCCCTGACAAAATTTAAAACTGGAATTCTACTTGATATTTGTTAATTAAAAATACCTATTTTTTCCTAATTTATTTAGAGAACTTAGGTATTGATGGAACAGCTGAAGATGATGCAGATCTTCCAGGTATTTAGAGATCCAGAGTTGGTAGCACATAGCTGTTACATAGTGTTACGTAGCATTGAATTTGTAGTGAGCAAGCCATTCACGGCATTAGGCCTTTCATTCCTCATGTTTGAAGAATTGACCTTATTTTAGTTGAGAAGACACTGCTGTGTGATCACTTAAAATTATGTTGGTTCTTCTTGGATTCAGTCTGAGTAATGGAGAGCTCAGATACACATTACTGAATGAACATTAGTCCTACTGCTATGAGCAACAAGTTTGTTTTCTGTATTATGTTTTTCCAGGCTTCTAATTAATGAACCAAGAAAGCTTGGCATCCCTCCACCTCTTCATTTGCTTTTATTAAGAGTCATGAATAGAGATGTCTTGCTACCGTTAACTATTGTCATTTTCAATTATGTTTTCTTATTATAAAATTAGCGTCTAAGTTGTAGTCTGAGACTGAGATTGTAATTTTGTAAATACATTCTGCAACTTCTTACTTTGGAAGGTGTGTATCTCTGTAAAACAACAGCTATTACAGAAGTAGCAGATTCTGAGATCTGTGCATATTAGTGGTTCAAGACAGAACAGCTTTGTTTGTATCCTCCAAAACTGAAGAAAATTATGAAATCTGTGCACCAAACCAAAAAAAAAAGCATGAAAAGGTGACTTGCCCTTTTGTTGGCTATGATTTCCCATATCTTCCTGCAATAACAACACTTCCTACTTGTCATCATCATCTTGCTGTGCATACAGGCTGAATTCTGTTCTTTTCCATTGAAGACCAGCTTTAATTTCAGGACAGGAAATAACATTGTGTAGCAAATCAAAATTATTGAATGGTCCTGTGATTACTGTAAATGTCTACATCACTGATTTTATGCAAGATCCTCATCTTTTATTTTTGTTCACTTGAATAGCATTTAATTTTCATTTAGTGGAATACAACATTAGTTAAAAATTTCTGAGATACCTCGGTTGAAAGAAAGAAGAAATGTGAATTGGTTATGTCTTTGGTAAAATGAATTTTAGCATTTCCAAATAGTGTGGATCTGTCAGGAGGAGATCTACTGTGTAAGTAAGTATGTTCTCATAGAGATGTCTTCTGCTATTGTCATAATCCTCTTCTCAGATTTATTGTTTTTTAAGTGCACTTCTTGTCATGGCAGTAATGTAGATTTTGTGCCTTTTTCCTTACTACTTCTAGGACTTATAGAAAAGGACTTCTGTGCCTTTCTGAGCCTGGAAGGAATTCAGCTGGAAGAGGTTTTGTATCATCAAGGAGGGAAATAGTGATGGCATGTTTTTATATAAAATGGTAATTAGATTCTCGAGTTTGTGGGTTACACCAAAAGTGGGCCAGAATGTTACAACCTCATCACCTAAAGATAACTTGCAAAATGTATATTTAGCTGGACCAATCAATAATGAGGAATATTTACTTTCCCTTTTTCCATCAGCAGTTGTATTTTCATGCTTGAACTGGAGCAATGATGAAGAGCCTAGATTTTTTTGAGCTTAGCGTAATTGTCAGCTAGGCTCAGGCATAAACTGTGTGGTTTAGGTGGAAGTTAAAAAGCCTGTCCCTGTCTTTGTTTTCTTTCTCCAAATATTGCATCTGTTAGAAGCACAATTTCATTCGCTCAGCTGTTGAGCTATAAGCTGCAGCTGAGAGCTCAGTGTGTGAATGATGCTTAGGATGCTTGGAATTTGCATCATTGTGTGCCTGGCAGAGGAATTTGGTGGAACTGGAGGAGAGTGGAGAGTATAAAATGGCATACAAATTTTAGTTGTAAACTCTGTCAGAAACAAGTCTCAGGAGAGTATAAATTGTTGGGGCAGCAGAGAGATTTATTTGGGGTTTTGGGGGAGGTGGTTTTGTTTGTTTGTTCTGGTGTTGGGTTCAGTGTTTGGGATTTTTAACATTTGAGTATCTAGGAGAAAAGGTATGTGTAGCTTATCTTTTTGGTACTGCAGCAACTTGGCTCCATCACCTCTTCCCAGTCATTGCTCTGGCCAGTATACTTTTACTTCCCTGTCTTGTCCCTTTCCTCTTTCCTTTCCTTCTCCAGGTTGTCATTGGAGAGGTGCTCACCACCACAAAGTTTCTTTTCTGAAGTGTTTGGGTTTGTGGGTGCTGGGTTTTGTTTGTTTCTCTGCCTTGCAACCACTGCACAGGGTATGAGGTTCTCCAAGAGCCTGCAGCCCTCACCTGTGAATAATGGTGTTTTGTCCCAGAACTTACTGCAGCCAGTGGCTCCCTTTTCATCTTCGTCAAAGAAATGGAACATTTTGTGGTTCTGAAATTTTATTTGTGGCCGATGCTGCCTTCTGACTTCAATGAGTAAATAGCATAACTTTTAAATTAGTACAAACACTTGGAAGCTGCTTGTTTCATCCTTACAGCTCTGTCATTGACTGTATTGCATAATAATTTGCACCTTAATGTCTTCAAAAACATAAATCTGACTTGGAGCAAATTTCAGAAGCCAGAGCAAGGGATGTAATTATGGACATAAACCCAAATGAACTGTGGCAAAGCAACTTGGAAGTGGTTTTATTTGCATCTTTCTGTCTGCATATTTATAGTTAATTGCTTCTGTATGTAATTCACGTACGGCATTGAGATGTCAGAGCATCTGGAGTACATACAATATAAGTAGATAAATACGTGGATGCTATGTCAGAGCACTTGAAATCCTAGTATTCTCGAGAGTGAGTTTTGTTATTTATTAGTCTTTTCCATTAAGCTAGAAGGATCTGTCATGTATCTACACCACCGACAGCAAGCCACCGGCATTAGTGGCTATGGACTAGGTAGATATTTAGGCCACCGTGGATGGCAGTGAGCTGCCGTGCTCTATGGGATACAACTGCCATCATATACCAAAGGAGTTTGCAGTTATTTTCTGAACACCATCAGTCCTAAAGACAAATCTAGAGAAGAGAGGTGGAAATCCTTGTTCCACTGAGATGCTTTCCTTAGTACCAAGATTTTGCTCCAAATTCCTCAGTTTAAAGATTCCTCTCATAATCTATTGTTTCAGTTTAATGTTTCAAACCTTTATAACTCTTAAGAGTTGAAATGGACAACTGAAACATTTTTATTAATGTGTAGCAGCACATCCACTGTTTATATTAGTATAGCTTTTTACTGTTAATAGTGGTTTTTAAGATCATAGGGTTTGGATATGTTAAAGTTTACAGATCTGGGCTGTAACCAGTAATGCTCTTTTTCACTATAAGGCTGTAATAAATGCCCCTCTGATTAGAAAGGTATCCAAGGAATGAAATTGTATTGGAATAGTAGGCCTTTTTTTTTTCTTCTAAAAATATCAAAGGTAATTCTGTCAGGCTATGAGAATTTATCCATCACAGTTCATTAATGCTACCAAACGCTATTTTTAGCTTTTCCATAGAGTTAAGAAATGAATGTATCCATCTGAGCTGCAGAGAGAAGAAAACTTCCTCTAAATGTGGTTTTGCTTCCAAGGCAAAAAACCTTGTCTCAGTGGGATAAGTGAAGCCTGCCCATGCTGTTGGCAGCATTTTAAAGGAAAATATTGCTGATGAAGCTAGAAATCTCTGGATATCTGTAAAACTTTCACTCTAACATAGAAGAGGTTCTCTCTTGCAAAAGTGATCAAACTCTTAAGGAACGAAGAGATCCTTTTCTATACTTTTCTATAGCTAACAGCTGCTTGTTCTTACAAACCATGTTTAAAGTCAATGCCCTGCTTGCTGCTACTTTGTCCCCACTGCATTGAAAAAGGGAGCTGGAGTCAGAAGGGAAACAAAGTTATAAGGAAAGAAGAGAAGATGGAGGAAGAATTTGAGTCACCTCAAGTGAAATAGATGAACAAGTGTGAAATGTTGCAATGTTTCAGCTTTCAAAAAGCTATATTTCAAACACTACCTGCTCCATCTCAAAAGCTAAGTAGAGCACTCACCAAGATCATAAAAATAGCTGCTGAATAAGAAAAAGGTGATGGGAAATATGCATCATTTCACCTCCTTCCCTATCCCCCGTTCTTGCATTTAAACCCCGTGCAGTGGGTTTGTTACTCTGCCACAGAAAAGCATCGCCCTTGACTTCTCTTCCAAAACAGCAAAAATGAATGGCTTGTTCAGTGTTACTTCCAGGAACGCCAAGTCTCCCTTCTGAGCTGTGGGGTCTTCTGGCTGACCTGTTCCATCACTGGTCAGTTTGAAAAAGGATTTATTTATTACCTGTAAGGTAAAATATATGAGTAAGTCCAAAGTCATCAAAGCACGATAGTGAAAAGATGAATGAGGGTTTAAGTGCTTTCTACCACATGAAGTAATCCAGTAGCAGCATAGACTCCATGGATGTTTCAAAAAAACCCTTGGAGTAGTTGGAGTATGTATTCAATAAGATGGGAAAAAGCTCTACAACTGCTTGTACACTGGGACTCAATGAAATGCTGGTACCCTTGAAGCCCCTGACACAACTTCAAAGGTAGGACATATCTGAAAATAAAATCAAAGGCATTCAAGTTACACTTCTGGAACATAATTTGCTGCCTTTTTATGAAAAACAGCCCTCTCCTTCAAGCTACCCTTCTTCCCCTTGGGACTTGAATGCTTCAGCTAAGGTCATGTGCTACACACACTTCTGTGTTTGCCATTTTTGGGAGTAGTCTCATGGTGATGAAGGGTTATCCTCAACAACCCAGCAGCCGCAGCATCTACTACTCGCTCCAGCTGTGGTGCCTGCAGGTGTTTGAGCTGAAAGTGGTAACAAATCTGGTATAATTTGTACTTGGAGTACCTAGCATGCTCAGACTTTAAACTTTCTCTCTCCGTTGCATGTTATGTTTGCTGCGGTGACAATAAGTGAATAGTTTAAAGCAAACCTGTTCCTGCTAATGCATTAATCTAAAAATTATTCACTATCATTTAGTCATCTGGAAAGTCCCCTACTAGCATGTATCCCACATGGCTTCAGCTGGTTTGTTCTAAGTAAATTTACATAGTTAAAGAGGCTGAAACTGAGCAGGGGACATATTTTATAAATGTCAGTGATAGGTACTGTACCTTTCCAACAGTTAGATTGACGTCACTTATTTTACTGAGATCTGCCCCCTTTCCCAGCAGTGCAGGCAGTTCCATATCTGCAAGAAGCTCCTGTAGATCAGAGCTGCCTTCTATTATTAACTCTGGCAGCGTTAATTTAATATTTCTGTGGAAAAGAGAGAGAGAGAGAGAGAGAGAGAGAGAGAAGTGAGTGCATGGTCTCCACTATGAAAGCACAGTGTTTGGGCCGTCCTGGGGAATGGCCGTGTGAAAATAGCAAGAAGTGCCAAGTGTGTGGGGATTGGCGGCTACCAAGGGCAGATGGGCATAGTGTTGCTGTTTCCAAGTGGGAAGCCATCCTAAATCTGCCCCAGCTGTGCTATTTAACCCCAGATGATGCCACTTCATGAGCCCTGTGTTGTCAGCTATGGAAAGGCACTTATTCATTTCCTTGAAATGCCCCCAGACAAAAAAGCTGATCCCACTGAAGCTGAGCTCCATCGGAGTCAGCCCCCCTGCATCTGCAGGTGTTTTTCTCTGTGCCAGGTGTTAAGCCCTCCCTGGCAGCATCTCACCCCTGGCCAGCAAGTAGGCAGGCCTGCGGAGTACACCCTGCCTCGTCCATCGCTATGGTAGGGCACATGTGCCCGAGCCTACCTTGGAGCCAGGTGCTGAAGCCAGGCTGAGGACTTCAAGGGCACCTCAGACTCCACGTGCTCCAGGTCGCTGCCATTGATGGGCTGCAGCAGCACCAGCAGAGCAGTCTTGCTGATGGGGACTTCCACCACAGAAAAAGTCTCGCTGGCATCAGTTTTGTACTTGAATGTCCCTGTGACTGATAGCATAGGGACCGAGACCTTCGTGTTTGGATCCACCCAGAATTGTTGAGGCTCTTTGAGCCGGAAGGCTTGCTTAGCATTCACTGAAAAACAAATTGAGAAAGAAGAAATTGGTTCTTCTCTTTTTCATGTCTCTCCCCTGCCCCTTAGCAGGTACATATGTTTGGTTAAAAGCAGCACAATGTGTATTAGATAAGGCTGTGTGTATAGAATCATGTTTATCTACCGTAAACATGTGTCCTGCCTTTAATGTGCCTTCTGGTAGCATCCAGCACAGGCTGGTGTAGGCTCACAGCACAAGGACTGTGACCATCAGGACTGCAGCCAAAGCTGTAATATTTCTACTGGCTTTTGTGGCCTTTCCTGGGTTCAGTATTTCTGGTTGATTGGTTGCACATCCATCGGGGACAGCCCTTGCTGCAGGAGTGCTCTCAGACAACTGGGTAGGCTCAGAAGGGAGAATGGAATGCAAGCTCTCACTGAAGTCTTGCCCTTGGGAACTGTATGAATGAAAGCAATAGTCAAGTTGGTAAGCATAATACAAAATTGTTGATTGAGCCAAGAAGGTTAAAAAGGACATACCTAAATCCTTGCTAAACATCAATATAAATTTCTTATCCAGTTCACAAGTTTGGAAAGCCTTGCTCTCACCTCCTGCTGCTTCTATGCAGCTTTGCATTTCAACATATTATCTGCTCACTGCCGTAGATCTGTGCTGCTGCCGTCAGTGGGAAGGGCAAAGATTAGAAAATCTTGACATTGCTATTTGGTGGAATCAGGAAAACAGATGTATATGTTGTGGTAAAGAAAGCTCCTCCTTGCACTAAAGTAATTAATATTGGTAAAAGATAGAAGCTGGCCTACATGTACTGTTAATGAGTGTATTCTCCAATAAATCAAGATAAATGCTGACCTGTAACATATTTAATACGTAGTAAGTGACTTTGCACAGGAGCATTTGCCTCTTAAATGACCTTGTATAAAAAGAATATTTAGGCACTTCTAGGTACTAAAATTTCACCAGAAAGCAGTAGCAGATGGGAGATGTGAAAGGTGTGAGCAGAACAAAGAATATAGAAGTAGAGTTGTTCACCTTTTTTTCTTATAAACTAAGAATAAGTGGTGCAAACAGAAAGGACCCATTTTCACAGGGTCTGAATTCATTCTCATGGGATAACAGAAGTCAAAACTGTAACAGAGTTAAATATTGCAAAATCTCAAAGCTCTGCTATTGACTTTGGGACTGAGTCTATTAATATTGTGCCAGCTGTGAACCATGACAAATCAGCATTCCTGTGTTTGAAACGGCTCCCTGCGGCCTTCTGCCAGGTGAAGATCCAGACATCTGTGCCCTCAAACATATAACTAGGTGTGCATTCCCCTGAAAGCATTCTAACCGATGTTAGTAGTCTTACTATGACTACTTGTTTCTTACAGCATTCTTTTAGGACATTGGAGAAATGTATTTACCCAAGAAACCCTACCTTTTTGTCTCAGACACCAGGAACGTACAATGAGAACAACTGAAGATGGACATCCCTTCTAAGGAAGGTGATAGCTGACACATTGGAAGAAATGATTTCTTACACTGAGATCTCTTGTATCAGGACACAGGAGCAGTGGGACTGGGCAATCTTTTGGCAACTACATCAGAACAGGAAGAAACCTTTGACTCCAGCATAAAGAAGACAACTGAAGTGAAAAACATTGTCAATCATAGAGTGAATATGTAGCCTGGAAGAGTACAAGAATACTTTGCAGTACTGACTTGGAAGAACTGGAAAGAAATGTTAAACCTCTACTCCAGGTGATGATTTCCATTTTTTGTAATACAAACTCTATGCTAGCCTGAAAAGCTTAGTGAGAGGATTACTTTCTGTGGAAAAATATGACTTTTTACTTTAAAAAATAAAAACAACAAAAAGCATCTTACTGAATTTCTAGTTACAATTGAAGTTGTTGGGGGTTGTCTGTTGAAAAGAGAGATTGAATGTGAAAAGGTAAGAATATGCAGTCCCGGGGTTCTATTTTCATTCATTACTTTGTGATTATTTTCCAACTTAAAGAAAAGAAAGTCTATTAGTAAAATTCTAAATGGCAGTCCCAGCTTGGAAGTCCCAGTCCTTGTGCTGTGAGCCTGCACCAGCCTGTGCTTGGTGCTCCCAGAAGGCACATTAAAGGCAGCAAGTCTATAAATCCAGAAACAACTGTGTGCAAGCAAAGAATGGTTGAGATCATTGGAACATTTAGCTGTTGTTTTATATGCATTTTATCAGCCTTATGGCTGTTGATAGCTTTGCAGGGTGTATATAATCTGTTTCAGAGCTAAAAAGAAGTACTTTTTCCTCTCTGTGGCTATTGGACAGACACAGAACATGACAGCATTGGTTGTCATGGTTGCCCTTCTGCAACCAAATGAAAAAGCAAATGCTGAAATAAATCTCCTGTGTTTATTAGAAGAGAGTTCCTTATCTAATTCCTTTGTTCTTGAGCCATTTTCTCTATCTCACATGTGGAGACTGTAACAGCTCAAGTGTACCCTTCTGAGAGAGAAGGTAGTAGAGCTGACCCAGTGACTTCAGATCCTCGAGAGTGTGTTCCTAAGCTAATAAAATCACGAGTTTCCAATACAGAAGAAGAAGAAATGTTTGCTAAAGGAAAACTCTGATTTTGTGCCCATGCCCAAGTCTGTAACATGAGAATCATTTTTGCAATATCATCTGTATGCTAGACCTTACACCGAAGAGAAAGCTGATGCTTGCAGCTCCCAACTCTCTGAGGAGTTGAGGTGCCTTAGTGACAGCACCCGTGAAAGGCAAAGAAAACCTGATGCCCAGTTTACAAGTGCAAAGATAAAGGCACAAAAGCATTTCATGGTCACCAGAACTCCATGTTTAGCAGTTAGCCTACTTAGAAACTTACAGCTCACTGCAAGTTTTCTGAAATATAGTCAATGGTACACAAGCTGCCCTAAAGTGTGTGATCTCTGCTATTGAGTTCAGTCGCAAGGATGTTGAAAACCAGTTACACTCAAACACGGAGGCTCAGTTGTGGTACAGGGAGATTTCATAAAGTCATAGAATCATACGATGGTTTGAGTTGGAAGAGACCTTCAAGATCTTCTTGATTTCTGGGACAACAGCATAGACCAATCCTAGTTAACTAAGAGATTGCCTGAATTCTTCTAGCTTTGTATACACTCTCCACTTCCACAGCTTGTTTGGTTGTTTCCTGGGCCAGAGGTTGCTTCCAGACTTCTGTGTTTAATAGCCACTAGTGGGGTCACATCCATTATATTTTTTAGCTTTTCTTGAATCTGTACCTCTGGCCTGATACCCTCAGCTTCCTTGTGGAAATACAGGTTTTGAGGAAAGGTATTTCTTTGGTTTACTTTAAATCTACTTCCTGATCATTTTTGCTGGAGGCCCCTAACGACTTTAGTTCTTTTGCAGTCAGCAATGCTACGCAATCCTCTCTTATTCACTTTCCCACACCTTTCCTAATCCTTAGCTTCCTGTACAAGGAAAATTTCTTGGAAGCCAGCTCCCTCCAGGTCCTTCCCATTGCCCTTGCTGGTTCATGGCAGAACACAGGCAGAACTCCCAGCACAGACGTGGGGAGCAGGGCACTGTACGTGGAGCAGCAGTCCAGCCTTTCATCTGAGCTCTTCCCTCTCGCCACTGGCCAGGTGTGACCTTGCTTCCTTCCTAGGAGCAGGTTGGCTGCCCGTCCTCCACCCAGCCTGTTCCCAAAACAAGAAGCGCTGCCCCATACCTGTCAAGCGGACATCCACTGCAAATAGCAGGTCGGCAGATGGATCGATGTCCGTCAGTAAGCACTTGCTTTTGCCTTCACTTTTGGCCTCTAAGAAAGCATTTATTTGCTTTGCTGCCTCACTTGGGTTTGTGAAGTCCACAGCTCGGGCATAAAGAGTGTCAGCAGAGGGGAGCAAGTCCTGCACAAACAGCTGGTATAGAGGTACATTGGGGGCAGAGAACAGGCAGAGCGTCTTGGAAAAGGTCAGCTCCTCATCCCTGCTCTTGATGAGGTTTTCGATTGTCCTCAGGCTGGAAAGAATTTTGTGTCCGTCCACCCTGGAAGTGCAGTCAGGGTCTCCAGAGGGGGAAACAAATCCCAGTAAGCCTTGCAGATCAATTGCCGTCTGGTTTGAGGCCCCCAGGTAGAAGGACACCAAGGAGCTGTAAAGACTGGTTGGGGACAGGAGGATGTTTTGGTCCCGATGCGCATCCCGCAGCTTGCTGTAAAACCGTGTGCCCAGGACATACACAAAGTCCTTCAAGAAGCTCAGTTTCTGCCTCCCTCGGCCATTCAGGCTTGGGTCTTCCAGCATGTCCTTCTCATTCATGTCATCTTCGTAGGCAGGTGCGGTTTGAGACTCAATTGAGACAGGGATAAAAGTATTCTTTCCCTCCTGGACCAGGTTTTCCAGCTGCTCACAGGTACTCTTGTTGAATGAAAACAAATTGAAAGGATGTACATAGACCCGGTCACAAGCCACTGCAGTGAGGCACACCAACAAACAGAGAAGATCTGCTGCCAGGTTCATATTGAAAAATTGCTTCCACGGTGTCTGCTGAAAGAAAAAGTGGAAAAGAAAGAAGCCTCATCAGCCAGTTGTAAATACAATTTCTCTTTCTCAGGGTGAGGTGCTAGTTCTGCATTGGTGCTACGTAGGAGCAGGAATTTCAGTATTTAGTGCTGTTTTTTCTGACTCTGCCTCACGAAAAGCCAAGGGTGAGATGACCACCAGTTTCAATGGTGGCAGTTGGGGAAATTCTAAGCACAGTTCTGACACCATTGCCTGCTGCAGTACCCTAATGATTTAGCATGGGAAGTGATGTGGTTGTGTGTAGGATCATAGAATGGGTTGGGTTTGGTTGCCAGCTAGTTAGGCTTGCAAACTACCCTGTGCTAGTTCTAGTAAAACATTGTAATAGTACAAGCACATTGCTCCTGGGACATGGTCAGAGCCATCTCTGCAAACTGCTGAGCTAAATCTTGCTGACATGTGGGCAGGCCGAGCAATTTGCCTTCTGTTATGCGGGAAATGGGTTTGGAAACCAGGTCTCCTAAGGTCCAACCATTGAACAGTCCTGCTTTGTGTGCCTAGTCAGCATAATACTTGGCACTAGCACAACATTTTGTGTTTTCATAGCCCAGAGCAAACATTCATTCTAGCTTCTAGGTAAACACACTCAGGGCCTCCTTATACAAATGTGCTAATGCTGAAACCAGTTTCATATTATCTTCTATATCTGAATACAGAGTTTGAAGGGATAAGCTGAGTTTTACTTTACTGCAGAGGCAGTCATCTCCTGAGATAAAAGACCACCTGCTGCCCTTATTTTTCCTGACAAGAAGTAGAGAATTTTACTGGATGTGGATCTCACTGGTGTTCTGGCAGCTGGTGTGTATTTGGAATGTGGAAGTCATGGGCACATATACACACGCATACATATACTCACACACTTATGTGCAAACAGGCTGACTAATTTTGTGGGTTTTATAATTCTCACTTTTCCTAAATGCAATTTTTTTATAACTAATAGCTCTGCTGTACCTTTCCTGGACTTCTAGTATATGATTTGTGTGTTTAAAATCCAAGTGTGTTGGAAATTATGCACCTGTAACATTTATCATTGGCCAAAAAGCTGTTATTCAGAGCTGTATTTTTATTCTACCAGTCTTTTCTTGTTTATTGTAGCTCTGTTGACCCTCCTTTGCCCTTTCCAAGCTCTGCAGAGTTCATTGAATGGACAAAATGCAAACAGACTCGGCAGTTACCAAGCTCTGCTCCCCACCTTCTTTCTCCAAGATTTTTTGAGTTGCGCACAGCCTGTCAAATAGTGTAATTCTGGTAGCCTGAGCCTTTTAAGAGGACCCAGTGCAATTTCTGCCCCACCAACACTTTAATTTACACAGGGTGGGAATGCCTGGGTTTATATCCAGTTGTTCAAGACCTGCAACATTTCCAGCCTGATTTACCATATATAACCATATTCACTTCACTGAGCGATCCCTGTTTTTTATGCATAAGGATACTCTGGTTTTCAGTAACACAATCCTCTTGCAAATACAAAAACTGAGCTGTGCAGATGCTTGGTAATTAGGCATACCTTGCTAAGTACATATGCCTGCTAAAATGTGTGTTTACATTCCCAGGCTGCCAGCCTCTATCTAACAGGTTGATTTCCAAATGGAGTTTCTGCCTGTTGTGACAGTTCCTCACAATGTTGAAATGTCTTCCACGTGGGTATCTGCAGGTCAGGCCTGAAACTAATTTCTCCCCAGAGGCATACAAGAGAAGACCTCCAGCCTTGTACCTTCATCCATGATTGCCCTTCCCCATTAACTCCCATCCCACCCTCTATATTAGCACGTAGGCAGCAGCAGTCAGTGCTGCCATGCCCTCTGCTCTCCAGCCCCTGTGGCAGCAGGTGACATGCAACACTGCAGGGCTTCCTCATTCCATATGAACGGTTAAAATATTATTATCTTGGGAGATGCCTGCCCAACTTCATCTTCACAGTCAGCCCAGCCAGCTGTGCATTTCTGTCTACTCTCTGCATTTTTTAGATTGGGACAACTCAGGAAAACAAAAAAGCCACGAATTAGAGGCATTGCCCTTCCCACCCTGTTCTCTCCACCATACAACTCTTTTGAAGCATTTCTTAATCTTTCCTGTAGCAGCAGCGAGAGTGACTCTGTGCCAGCTGGTCAGGCTGTGCCATTGGGCACTGCTGGTGCCCAGTGGCTACTTCTCTATGTCTGCCAGAGCCATCCTGTCAAGTCTTTTCTCACGAGCAGAGGCAAGAGGTGCAGTTCTCACTGTTGACACTTACACTAAGCCCGATCTGTGGAAAGCCAGCGTGGCTTCTTTCTTTAAAGAAACCAGCCCAGAGCCTTTCAGAAAAGCATAAATACTTGAGTCAAAAAAATGGCATTCAAAGTAAGTCCAGTAGGTGTTCTTACTTGCTTCTGTCCTGCTGTGTGCTGCCCCTCCAATGCTGTCCCTGCTTGGGCAGGCTCCTTGCAACACCTCTTCCCCTGGAGTGGTGCAGTGTGATCGCTGGTGGATTTATGCCCTTTTGACAGCAAGGCCCTTTCTACATGTCTGCAGTGGCATTGCGCAAAGCTACTTTACATCACAGGCTGGGGGGGCTCAGACCAGACAAGACCCAATGAAACCTGAGCACGGCTTAACACCAGCTACATAGAAAGTTCTAGGGACAGATACAACCTTTAACCAAGCCCAGCATGTCTGCATAGCCTGCAGTTACACATTTACTAAGTCAGACAGAAGTGTTTTACTGTGCAGAAGAACCAATTATAAGAGCTGAAAATAACTCAGCTCGTTTTGCTCCAGACTCAAAGAAATGCAGATATCTTTGTACTTCTATTTCTTGTACAGTTGGACCAAAATTTTCTTCTTGGATAAATTGCCTTTAATCTCTACCTTGCATCTTGGGTAACCATCAGTGTGTGGGACATGTATGCTACTGCAGACTAAAATGATTAAACTCTAAATTTTTACCCTTTCTTTCCCTCTTGACCTATCCAGAACAACAAAAGTTTGTTCTTTTTCCTCTTCAAATCTAAATGTGTTAAAAAAGGAGAGGATGAAAGGTAGATGGATTAGGCTGCCAGAGCCAGATCACTAAGATGGCATCCCTCCCAGTCTCAACTTCCCAAGTCCTATTTGGAAAAAGGAGTGTGGGGATTCAGAGGTCTTTCAACTGCTTTTGAAATGGTCCTCCAGTTTGGCACGCCCCTTCTCCCTCTTTAAGCAAACAAATACTGCATCAAACCAAGGATGTGGTTGGGTTAGACTGGATCTTGTTCAATGCCCATGTTCTAGTTAGCAAGTAAAATCCCATGGCTCTAATAAGAGTAGGGTTGATTAAACACCCATGTCCTGATTTTAGAGAGCCAGTCAGGCATGGTTGGTACTTCGGTGCCCACTTATGTTTGCTTTAAGGTGAAAGCAGAGAGAGAAGGATGTCAGAAGGAGACCTGCTGGCCTGAGTGCTGTTTGCAGGTGGCTAACACAAAAACAATGGGCAATTTCTGTCTTTGCAGCCCTGCTTTTCATTTAAACAACCTGATTACCTTAGCTGTAATGAGGTCTGAAAGCAGTTCTGAGTACAAACCTGTATGACATGCTATCATGCACACAAGACTCAAACAAACAAATATATTTAAGGTGTTTTGTCCTCTTGCTGCCTCAGTCGAGGAAGCATCTGGCAACAGAAGAGTTCCTGAACATTTGTATCACCTCCAGAAACCTACAAAATACATGTACCCAACCATGATCCAGGCAATGGAAGAAGAAGTTCCTCCACTAAAAAAGTATTTTTTTCAGCTAAATGCAGAAGGCAATGAGCTGGGGTTTGGGTTGCAATCCCCTTTTGTTCCCCTCTCTCAGAGAATCCATCCCACAGACAGCTAGGGGAAAAAGCTGGTCTGTTAGAGACTGATGGAGGTGTGGGTGGGACATGTGTGTCCCAACCTGTGTCTCCTGCACCACCACCCATTTGGGTCCATGTGAGGCACTCAGCACCAGTGGTGTGCACAAGTAGCCAGACCACTCCATGCCTGTGGGCTATAGCTAGGCTGTCACATCCTCCAGTACAAAGCCTGAACACAGCGAAAAAGCAAACCCAGCCTGATACTCACATTATCAAAGACACAGAAACCAAGGCTGTTTCAGTGAAGGGCACCTTCTGTAAAACTCTGAAAAGTTTCTGGTTTAACAAGAATTATTGACTTTGGCTAATAAGCTACAAGCAATGCTAATAACATAAACAACAGCTGCCAGACTTATGTGTTCACTGGGGACAACGAGCACAGGAAGGAAATATCACATAACCAAGAGCCACTGTATGTTTTTGCAGAAATGCGGCTCTAGCACCCAGAGGGCATTGTTGTTTGGGTGTCTCCTGCTTCCAGCTCCCCCCCAGCCCATGACCAAGTCGTGTTGCAGCTCCTTTTGCAATGGCCACCAGCACCAAAGAAGGCTTCCCTGGCTGTAGGAGATGCTGCCCTTTGGAAAAGTAGGAGCAGGAGGCAGTTGAGCAATAACTCCCTTGCATTGCTTTGATGGCTCTGTCACATAAAGGAAGTTCAGGTTTTAGTTGAAAGTTCTCAGGATTTTCAGCCAAGTCAAACTTTGAGGCTCTTTTACTATTCACACACACTGTTCTTTTTCCTTCTGTAGACCAAAAATTGCCGATTTCTTTGGGGAGTGTAGGAGTCTTTCTTTTATTCCCCTGACTCAATGAATAAAGTAGTTGAATTAAAATACCCAGCTTTCTCCAGAAAAAAAATTCACCAGAAAATGTTCAATGACCCGCTTTCACGACAGCACTTCTACTTCAGACCACCGGGAATTTGGTCTCAGTAATGAGAGAGAACCTTTGATTTCAGCTTACGTTCATATCTACTACAAAGCTTAGACACAATCACTCCCCGTTAATTTTTTGGTCACTTATGCTTACTCAATTAATATTCCCCTATTAAGATGCATCATGCACTAGCGCACTTCTTAGATCTTTGTCTTTTATCTTCTCACAGTTTCTATTAAAGGACAAGCTTTCAGTTTATGAAGAACATACACTTCTATATGTGGAATGTATGTTATCCTAGTAGGACTTAATTACAGTTTATCTTTCATTTTACTTCTGAGCCGTTTTTAAGCTAGAATGCACAATCATTATTTCAATTACTACATATGGACCCATTTTTCAGGCTTTTTTTTTTGTTGGGTTGCCATGGTTTTAGGAAGGAGCGTGTGCTTAGAAATAGAGCTTCAACTTCAGAAAGAAGAGAGAGAGTCTCTGTCCTGCCCTTCAGCTCCGATGTCTGAGGTTTTGGCTCCCCAGAGAGAGCTGAGCCAGAAAACCTGTATCGGGCCAAACTTGGGTGAAAAGCAATTCCAGTAAATAGGAACTGAAGAAGGTGAAGGCAAGGCTGTTCCTAAAGGCATCCCCTATGCGAAGCAAGCCCAGGACCCAAACATATTTCCTAATAAATTTCGCCCTGCAACAGCCACAGTAAAAGTACAAAGAAACACAGACCTCTCAAACCTGCTCTTCAGCGAAGATGGTCATGCTCTCCTTTTGCCCCACTCTTCCCAATTTCATTTGGGGGGACTTGGCTCCCCTATTTATACCCACTCTTGCATAAGCAGGCCATCCCTCCTCCCCCCCACTGCCCTCATTTCACTTCAAAACCTGCCTCTGTTTTTCCTGCTTGTTATTCATGGTCGCTGCTGAGAGGGAGAAAAGAGGGGTGGAAAAATACTGATGCTGTGGTTACTGGTTCCCTTGCAGCCCTGCTCCCCATCTGCTTTGCTCTATTGAGAAGTGCTAATACAGAAGCTCTTCCTTGCGCTGTGAAAATTTCTCAGTGGTGGTGTTGCTAATACCACTTTATGTAAACACCATCAAATAGGCTTCACCCTGGAAAAGGAAGACAAGCCCTACAGCTGACAGTGAGTGATTTAGTCCTGAATGGGAAAATCATTCTGTGCAAGCTAAAATTTCAATTGATTGGCCTCTATTCTTCCACTGAAGGATGTGGTGCCTCCATGTTGTCAAAAAGTGTTTTCATTCATTTCACATCATTCTGCAAAAGGCTGTAAAAAAATCAGCATTTTGTGCAGAGACGATAGTAAAGATTTTATTCTGTTTTGTTTGGTTCGGTTTCCAGCCTTTGCAAATTTTGCTGAGATCTGAACTCAAAGGAGTCAGACATACTCCTGTGGTGATGTTGTTATCCCCTGTGAGGTTATGGTGGGAGTCTTGGAGAAGTGATAACAAATTATTGTGCTCACATCCTCAGACCACAGACCTTCATACAGATGTTTAAGTTGGTGTGTCTGACCTATGTAGACTATGTATTAATACATGGCTAACTCAGACATTATAGCATGTCCATGGTGAGATATCATTCATTACTAAATTTGAAGGTTTCTTTTTTTAAGACTGAAAGTACTTTGAGAGGTAGGCCACAAACAGTTTTTGTACACAGCCTATATGTTGATGCTGGTAATCGTAAATCTCTACACCCTATCCACATGTGTAATTTCTGCTTTGGTAAGGGAAGACAGCATGGGACCTGGACAAGGCACTCAATAGAGAGGGCAAACAGGCGCTGGGAAAAGGACGACAAAGAAAGGATAAAGAGGATGCCCATGTGGGGGCATCTGACAAACGGGTGGCAGAGAATATTGCTCCATCGACTGGTGCAGTGACTGCCCCAGGTATGGCAAGTAGTCCTGATGGTGTAAGACATCCAGGATAAATTCTGTAGAGCAGCTAACTGCCTACAGAGACAAATATGCTTCAGTTTGGAAGAGCAAGCAGTGATATGAGGAGTATAAACATAAAATTATGAATATGAACAGAACGTCTTGAGTCACTGTTGTGTAACAATGCCAGAATCAGCAGTTTCCAGCAAAACTATTAGACAGAAAATGTAAACGAAAGGAAGGGCCCTTTCACGTATATGAGCCATAAGAGGCACTGCCATAGGATGCTGCAGAGACCAAAAGTCTTGGCTGGTACAAAAAGAGATTAAATGGAATCACATAGGGTATGGCCATCAGAGGCTGCAGAACACGATGGCCCAGGTGTGATTGTTAACTCAGGAAATCCCCAGCCAGCCAGCTGTCTGAAATTTAACTTGATCCATATAAGAGCTCTAATGCTCCTCTCTAAGGGCTTGTCTTTAACTTACAATAGAAATAGAGATGTCTGAGCTAAGGCCAGCTTATGCTGGCTCATCTTACAGCACAGATTGGAAATACTTTTTCAGCAGAGCTATGCCAATTGAACATCACACCCAGCAAACCCGACCCTCCGCCCCAGCTTTTCTGGGCTGTGGCCCTGTGCACAGCACTTTTAGGAACCCACTTTGATCTCTTCAAAATGAACATAAGCCTTGAAAAACATGAACAGTTTTCGAAAACTGTGAGTAGTCTCTTAATATTACTTAGCATTTTTTTCAGGGGGTTTTCCTCTCTTAACCAGGGTATGTATGCTAACCAGTGGCAGAGATACTGCATCGGGTGTCTGAAATGTGTTTCTGTCTCCTGATGGACCTCTGGGCTGTGTTCCCACTTCAGCTGTACACAAAGTACTTGGTGCCTTTTTCCAGAGTAAATAAGTAGGGAAGAAGGGGTACAGCTCTAGCGATGGGTTGGGCAGGTTTCTACACATTAGTAAACCTATTTCCCCCCCATTCTGATAAAACTGTGGCAAGCTGCCATGGGCCTATTTTCATTTGTTTATTTTTACTGTTTCTGGTGGTGAAAGGCTGTGCAAAGTAGTTTCTTTTTGAATTGTTTTAATAAAACAAAAAGTAATAAAAGCTGATACAGAATAAATTTGCATGTGATTTTTCCAATGTTTTCTCTATACACTTGACCTTTGCCCTTGTTGGCTGGAAATACTCTTCTGTGAAAGCAGCTGGTGAGCACGAGGGATGTACTCAGCTTGCCCAATTTTTTTGTGTAAAGAGGATTGCAAAAATGCTTTTCAATAATAGCATTCAAAGTACAGATGATGAAAGAGAGAGATTATCCTGCTTCTGCCATGGCTTCTCACAGCAAGGAGCAATGGAAAAATCGGTAACGTGACTGCTACAAACCCCAAGGAGCATGTGTGCCATCCCTGTGCTGGGGTGGAGGGACTCAGTGTGCCAGCCTGCATGATGCCAAAATGTACATGGTGAGTGGGTGGCCAAAAAGCTGACTCAAGTAGCTGGGGCTTCCCCAGAAAGGCAAGTGTGGCACACTGCTTCCTCCTCATGGGAGGAGAGGTGCCCTGGCTGTGTCAGCTGCCCCAGCAGTCACCACTCCAGCAGTGCTGCAAACCCTCTGTAATGAAGGAGGGAGCATCACCATCTCTGCATCTCTTTCTGCTGCTCAAGGAATGGGAGGGCTGTGTGCTGATGATTCCCTATCTGTGGAGCTCTGCTAATGATTTAATATCCAAATGAGCTTACATTATTAGCACATGTTGTTCCAGCTTATAATTACATTTGGTTTGTTATAGCTTCTGTTTGCAAGCCCTGAATGTAGAGATTGTTTTGCATTTTTGTGACCTGTTTTTTTTCCCTCTCCCAGTGGAAGAAGCAGTTTTTAACAGTTTCAATAATAGTCCATGCACAGTTTGCACATGCAAACACAGGCATGACACCGTACACACTGTGTGTGTGGGCAACATCCTACCCTGAGGATCTCAAAATACTTTGCAGTGCAACAGTTATATTGGCAATCTATAATCGATTTGGGGTCCTTCCTTGTGGCAGGTGCCGTACTTGTGAGGAGTGAGAGACAATCTCAAATAGAAGCAGCCAGGAGAGCTGCAAGGCAGAGGAGCAGGGACTGCAGTGCCTGCACAGTGAGATAGCTGCCTCAACGAGCTGGAGCCAGCTTTGTTATCGCAGTGGATATGCTTTTTCATGATACTCTCCCGCTGAATGCCTTTGTGTCAGGAAGGGATTTTTCCAAGCTGGATCAGCCACTGACGTCTTCAAGCTGTTGCCCAAGATGAGTGAGGGAAGTGGCCAGGCGACCACTATCTGGGAGATGCCACAATACTCAGCTCTGAAAGTCTCCACCATCAAATGTCCTGCTCTCCTCAGTCTTGCAAAGTTGCTGCATAAGGCTCAATGAAGATTCACTCCGTGGAGATCTTCCAAGTGAGACCTGGGAAAGTTAATCCTTGCTTGCACTACCAATATTTTGAAACTCTCCTGGCACTTTTTGATCCCCAGCCAAATTGTCCCTAGGCCACCAAACATGACAGTTGTTTTCCTCTAGCCTGGAAATGGCTGCTATTCAGTGAAACTAAAAGCAGAGCCATAGTAAGACCTTTGGAAGCTGGGACACCTCTATTCTCTGTGTGAACTCAGGTTCCTCTTTGTGTTCTCCGCAGTCCCCCTCAAGCCATCTCCACCCCTCCTCCCACTCCTCTGCCCACAGCTCCTCGCCCTGTGTGGGCACAAAGTTGCAAGCAGCAGGACTCCACTATTTTGGCTGCTACTCTGAGAAGACTATCTGTGGTGGTCTCCTGCCTCACTCAAGGAATGGTTTTAATAACATATGATTTATGTAGTTCATTAATGAGAAACAGACCAGCTCCTTACCCACTGTAGGGGTTATGGGACGCTTCCATTTTCTGGAGTCATAGCTGCTGAAAGGCATCTCCCACACAGCCAGCCAGTTACAGGGGCAAAACTGGGCCAGAAGCAACAGTAATCTATGGTATAAAAAAAGGACAGATGCCTTTTGTGACCTGAGATAAAGTTGCTGATTTCAGATTTGCTTTAATCTGAGAGGTGCACAACCGATGACAGCAAAATTGTTGGACTCCCTCCTGCTTTGAGATCCTGGTAGAAAGATGGAAAGGTACAAAGCAGAGAGAAATACAGAGTCAGGCAGCATTATATTAAGGCTGCCCAGGCTGCAAACCCACCACCTCCATCAAGACCATCTTCACCCACTCCGCGCAGAAGTGGGAGCTGACTTCCCACGCCACTGCCCATGTGGAACTATCCTCGGGTTTAAAGTTTAGACTTTAAAGAAATGCAGGGATTGCTGCGGCTGCCTCTCTCCTTATCCGAAGCTGCCTCCCTGCGGAGCGCCTCCGCATCGCCTCTCGTAGCCCGGCACGGGGCTGGGCTGAGCCCCCGCCGTCACGGCTGCGGTGCCAGCAACGCTTGGAAATGTTCTTACCTGACTGCGCTTTGTTAAACCAGTAATTCTGAAAACAAGAGGAGGCAAAAGTTAAATTTATACCCAGTGGCGGATTTTTACAGGACAAAAATGAAGTATCTTGTAATTGAAGTTTCTCAGGTTTCAATAAGAAGCAAGGATCAGTCTTTTTTTGCAGATCAGAATTTTCTGCTCTTTTGTTTATACTGGATGATTTTTAAGTAAAGGCTTAAGGGCTTGCTGCAGTTTTGGGTTCATTTTATTTTTGCTTTGCTTTATTTTTCCACATTTTCAAAGTTAATTGTAAAAACATGAAATAATGTTTTAGCTTACAGCTCAAGGGATACAGCTGAGGAACAGTAAATTCAGCCCTGGGTATGCCTAGTGAGAAAGGGATTAAGATTGCCTCCCAGACAGGATGCTGAAACACACACTGATGAAATCCTCTGAAAACCATAAACTGCCCCCAAAAGAAGATCAGTGGGTGCTCTTCCAGCTATTCTCCCGGGAAAAGCTGAGCTCCTGTAAGGGTTGCATCTGACTCAGAGGGTTGAAGATATGCTATTAATATAATATATATTATAATACAACTTGGCTTCTCTCCCACAGTGCCACTTGCTGTTTCATAGTCTAAAGGAAAAGCTGATCTTAAAAGCCTTCTTTTGTTTGTAACATGGCCTCTCTTCTCAAGTAATGAATTAATGCAGCAGTGTATGCTTAGCTCTGACAAAAGCCTGGAACAACAGTTCAGAAAACCATGCCTGTTTGTCTGAGCAGAGCACTTAGATGGCTGTCCAATGATAATATTTCATCTGACAGCACAGACAATGTTGTCATTACTTACCAAAGCACACAAGAAGACATTTCATATTTCTTTCTGCGTGTACAAAAGGTGGGGTAGCCTACTGGGTGATGCTGGGCAGAAAGAGGACAGGCAGAGCAGAACTGCTTCCAGGCTCTGAGGTGCCGTAAGCTTTGAGATGACCTAGGCAAGGTGTGCTACAGTGAGGGAGCTGCCCTGGGAATTCATCCCGACTTAGGGTGACAGGTCAGCACCCACATCCCTCAGCCCTGCAGAACTTCTGGCCCATGTCAGCATCTTATAACCAGGCACAGCAGTGATGACAAAACTGCAGGTAGTGTGAGCACAGATTAGTTCTAAGACTACTTTTGGAACTGACACTTCTTTAGGAGAAGGACCTTTTATTATCACACAGCACAGTGAAAGCAGCCAGTATGTGGCCTCTGCCTTCACACCTCTATGTAAAATTGTAATGAACATTCACTGTAATTTTAGGATTCTTCTTTGAATGAGAGTTTTTATATTCTGCAATTCCTCCTATATACATATATATATGTATTTTTAAAGAGCTCAGGGCAGGATTTTCAAAGGGCACTTCTTAAAACCTTTCTCAGTATCCTTTCTCTCGTTGCTCTCCAACATTTTTCACTAGACTGTCCACAATATTTTGTAGGGCAGTCCAGTCCTCAGGCTTGGCTTTTGCAGTCCCTGCACAACCCCTAAAGCCCTACACGACCTTCTCGCCTCCTCTGCCTCTGCTTCACTTCTGCCTCTGGAAATGATGGAAAGAAGGATGTTCCGGTCCCTCTGTAGTGAACCCCAGAAATGCTGGAGAAAGCATGCATTACCTTATTGCTGGAAGCTGAAGGAAAAGTCCTTAAAAAAATAGCTCAATCTGGGCTCAATTTCTTTTGGTCTCAGCTGTTGTTACAGTGATATAGCACGTCCCCAGTTAGCAAAAACATGTGCAGGAGCGTATGCAAACCTTGCCAGGCTGCAAGCCACTGGGCAAAAGTCCATGCTCTGCCTTGAGCCAAAGTAATGGAAAGTATAAGAAACAGTATGGTTTCATGTGACCGTGGCATTTGGATTCAAACCAATGCAAGGTTCAGAAGGCGCCAAGCAGTACAAAATGAGACTGATCTCAGAGACAGAACAAAGGTGTTTTATATAACTTCATACAAATTCAGAGAAGGAAGGAAGGACAGAGAGTGGTTGAGCTTCAGACATAGTAACTCTACAAAAATAATATCTGCACTAAATCTTTGCATATAAAGGAGCTATAAAGCGATCAAGACAAAACCAGTCATGTCTCTCAAATCCCTGGAGAAAGTGCACGAAATGAAGTCATCTAGCCTGAAAGAGTCCCTTGGAGAAGGTCAGATGACACTGAAAGGGCTTAGCCAGCAGGCAACAAGCACTGGAGAACATGGAATCAGTCAGGTCAAAGGCTATGGATAAGCCCTCCAATGTTGAACTGATGACAGGGTATGAGGTTTAATGACAACAGGGTTATGAAAGACATAATCAGGTTGCTTTTTCAATAATCAACTTTAAATCCTGAATGATCAAGGTCTACCTGATGGGGAAGAAATTACATAAGTGTGACTCAGAAAGTGCATGCCAACTGCTGAACAGTGGGGGCTGAAAGTCAGAGCTGTAGCATGATGCTAAGCAAGAAGGCTAAGGAGAAGTGGAAATCACAGTTTCCTACATCAAGCCTTTTGAGTTCCCTTTATATCACCTTCTGCTCCCTGAATTACAGCTGGAAAGAGAGAGAGTGAATCTCTCTTAGAAAAAAGCAGTTAAAAATGCTGAAAACCAAATCAGACTTTCTACCGTCTTGATGAAAACAAGAACATTCCAGGTAGTCTGACCTGATTGATAGCATTGATAATACAAAAAGAAATGACAGCAATTATTCTGCTCCTGTTCCCATCAGCAGTAAGTGTGCTTGAGTCTCTGCTCTTGGCAGGGCATGCTTGTCCTCTGCCACAGCCACCACTGCTTCAGTGCAATGTCCACCTGGCCCCCTCTGTCAATGTCCTGGGATGAGCAGTGTGGCTGGGCTGGAGGGTAGTGCTTGCAGCCAGCTGCAATTGCACTGATGTTCATGCTCTCTGGGGGCTTTGGAGCCATGGTCGAAGGAAACAGGTAAAACCCCTGGTGTTTCAGGAGCAGGCATCTAATGGAAGAAAATGCTGTTCATCTCTAACATACGATGCCAGCCTGTGCATCACTCATGCTGCTACACTGTCACCTTGAAAGCTTGCCTGGTTGTGCAGATCATTAGAGGGATATCTGCAGACTGCAGGAGCCTAATGGTTTCCAGAGGTGTTCTGTTGGGAATTAATTGAATTCAACCTCACATCTATCTCTCAGACGGCAGCACATTCACACCCTCACTTCGCAGACCAAGGATAGACCTACCCTATTGGCTCTGCTAGGAGAGGGCTGATCGACTGGAAACCTACTGTTCCTGAGACTATGTAATTGTGGAGGAAGGACTTTATTACTCCAGGCTGTCATGTATTGCTTTAATGTCAAAATATGTCTGTTGCAATGGTGTATTAATTGAAAATGTACACCTACTGTTTGGGAAGTGTTAAAATCTGCCCCGTTTTTACTCTTAGACCACCCTGTCTAAGGAGCAAAATCATTCTAGGTCAGCAGTTGAAATTCTACCCACCGTTTTGCTGAGCTAGTAGCAATGTATTATCGGTGTCTATCCATAAAAGAGTATCCCAATACCTGTGTTTGGCTTTCCTCCCACCTATGGCAGGTCCTGAAACAGCACCAAGTGGCAGCACTAACAAAAGTCATCTTAGGGGAGAAATGCATTTCTTGCTGCTTTCAAAGGGGGTTTTCATGGTAAAAGAGAAAAACTGCTTGAAGTCCTTTTCCTCGTAAAATGCTTGTGTGAGGTAGGTACGTAACGTGGAACTTATGTCTGTATATTTCTGTCCTTCCAGACCAGAGAGCCTCAAGGATAAACCTGTGATTCTTAACATGTAACTGGCAAAGAAATGTTGTATTTTAATGAGAACCGAGATGTTTCATTAGTATTTTCTGCTCATTCCTCTTTTTTCTACCTGCCTTTCCCAGGTACCATCTCTCCTGGGCACATTCTGTGCTTTGGTACAAGGCTGAGGACTAAAAAGACGTGAAGTTTTCCTGCAGTATCATGACATGAAGCAGTAGGGTGAGGAGAAGGAAAGGTTGTCCCTGCCCTCTGGGAGAAAGGCTGCAGCATGGAAACATTCCTTATTACACACCAGAGCATTCACATAGAAGAGAAACTTCATGACTTCCCCTGCAGCAGGATGAGCACCCATAAAGCTCAGTTTTTGTGTGCAACTCTGAAAAGCAGAATTTCCCTGAAGTGATATGGTTACTCTGCTTGGCCATAGCATGGATGCTGAACATCTCCTTCCCCAGACAGCACATTAGTCTCATGTATGAGACCACGCCTTGACCTGGATAAAGTTGTGGATAAAGCAAGTTCCTAGTTTGCCACAGAGATGTTATATATGCCACATCCCTGGGTTTCTGCTGGCACTTAAGCACCTTTCACCTGCCTTAGCCCCTTTGCTGCTCATTTGACTATACACATTTAACAGCTGGATATCTACCCTAAGTAATCCATGTGGGTTCTTCTACAGACAAATGAAAGGCAGTCATCTCCAGCAGGATCTTATGGCTCTGTACACAATGAACCACTTTCGGAGGTGAGTAGCTTGGACTCTATTCTGCAGACCTAAAGTTCGGTCAAATGGCAGCCATTTTGGAGCACCAAGCTCTTCTCACGCATTTGGACAGCATCCATACCTTTGGACAATGGGAACTTGGTCTCAGCAGGGAGCCTGCTGACATCAACAATGGATGCAATTATGGGGAATAAACATGGGAATATATGATCTGAAAAAGAAGGCTTTCCTCACAGGAAAAATAGCAGAACAGAAAGGAACTAATTCTGTTTCACTTAATTGCTCTCCATAAATCGTGTCTTGGCAGCAAACTCAACTGGTCCACCAGAGGGCCAATTAAAGCAAAGGGAGGTTGAGCGCTGTTTGTACTAAGGGCTGTGTTTTGTATTACATGAACTGTAATTTGTTCCAAGTGGGTAGCATCTCTCCACTTTCCAAGGGGAGAGGAATATCCATGCCTGTCTGGCTTTGAGCCGTGCCATTATTCCTTCAGAACATCCACGACACATTGACTCGCATCCTCTGCAGTGCAGTATTTTACTGTTCAATATGAGACATGATGTTGCAGGTAAAAGCTGGGTAGCAAGACAAGCACAGTAACAGATGAACAAGGTAACAAGACCTGGAAGTCGGTACACAAGTACACATGTATTCATTTTTAAAATCTCATGTTACCATGCACACAGAACTCCTTTAATGTGAGGCTCATTGAAATCCCTCCTCAGGGTAACATTTTCTGATACTTTCCTTGTTTTGCCCTGCTGTTCAGTACTCTGCTCTGAGCCCTCCCCACAAGCTACCACCATCTCTCCTTGCGCACACCCAGCCCTTGCTCTGTACCTGGACACCCCACATCCTCCCCTGCAGAACCTCTGCTCTCCCTCCTGCGTGTCATCTGACGAGGACAACACCTGCCCCACCACCAGCCTCACCTGACTACTCTCCCACCTGTGAGAAACAGTGATTACACCCTGCCATGAACCTCAGGTTACCCTCCCAGGGCTCACCACTGCGTGATGGAGGGCCCTGGGTGGGTGCTGCCTAGCTCAAAGTCATCTGTGCCCCAGCTGTAGCCTCCTGCCTGGCCGTGCCTGCCGGGGAGTGGCACCAGACCCTGCACACACCCTTTCTTGCCAGCCGCTTTCTTCCCTGTTTGCTTTCAGGGTGTTTGTCTCTGCTGCTGTTTGCAGCAGCCAGGAGGTCAGTCTCACACTGCAGTTCAGGGAGGTGCAACAGAGCAGAAACAGAGGACATCACCGGCTTCCCCACAGCACGCTACTTTTTTTGCCCTCTTTTCCATTTCAAGGCACTAGAGGTATTTTTCCTCCCTCTTCTTTTTCCTCCTGTCTCCCCACTCCTTCCACACCCACCTCCTGGTAACCTCGTCTCCCTATGATCTCTCTCTAGCAGGCAGGAGGGAGCCATGCCCTACCTGTATCAGGACTCGAAGGCGAGGCTGCCTGCGCTGCCCAGGACCGCACGTGGCATCCACAGCTCAGGGAAGACCTACAAGGAGCTGAAGGAGGAGTGCCTGCACAGGGGAGTCCTCTTTGAGGACCCTGACTTCCCCGCCTGCAACTCGTCTCTCTTCTTCAGTGAAAGGCCACCTATTCCCTTCATCTGGAAGCGGCCCACGGTGAGTATGCTGTTGTGCAGAGGAGGGTAAGCCTTTCTCTTCTTTCATTCTGCCAAAAATCAGATGCTGATGTGCTTTGGGAGCACACCAAACACAAGGTTCAGGGAGATGCTGAGGCAAAGCAGGTGGAGAAACTCTTCCCACATCAGCGGAAGCAGCATGGGGTCAGGATGTCACCCACAAAGAGCTCATGCTGTGAGATGAGATGGCTGGAAGGCTTCACCTCATTTTTAAGATGTAGCTTCTTATAGAGACACACTTTATTCATGTATATTTATTTACATGCATAAACAACATGTAATCAGCTTTCTCTCTTACATTATTGCTAAATAAAAGCGATGTTAAGATGAAAACAAGAGGACATGCAAGAAATTATGGGTAAAATACATTATAGTGATGTTCTAACTATGTAAAAATCAAGTATCGTTAATGCAGGAAATTCATAATTAAAGTCAAACTTCAAAAATTTCAAACCTTTTAACTTTTAGACTCTTACTCTTACATGCTCACTTTCATCATGAAACACTGAGAGATTATGAATACATGCCATGGTTACTGAGCCATTCAGCAGTAGCCAAGGGCTTGATGAATACCTCTTAATGCATCTTGCATAATAATCATTAACAGCAGCGCAAGAGCCTGAAGCTACACTAGTCACATGCTCTCAGATCACAAACCCAATGTCACTCCAGGTTCCTTCTCCCCACTTAAGTCTGTAACTAATAGCCACAGAAAATTTGTGGCTATATCTTATTTTTTTTAGCATGATTGACGTTTATTCTCTTCTTCTTCGTAGTCTGAAAGCTTCTCCTTTAGCATAAAACTTTCCTTTGGTGATAATGATACCAAGAGAGAAAGAGAACAAAATAGGCTTAAAGATGGGTTTAAATTTTGGCTTAACTTAATCCACAATGATAGGCATTCAAATGCCTCAACCGGAGTTAATGTAGTGCAGAGCAGAATTAATGTTCTTACGCATGGACAAATTCCAGCTAGGAAAATAGGAGATCCCTACACATGATCAGTGCAGCCCCTGAAGGCACTGCTGCCTGCCTTGCCTGTCTGTGCTCCAAAACACAGGTGGGCTTGTAGAGCTGTCCCCAGGCACAGGATGGGGCTGTGGGGCTGAGGTACTTTTGGGGCTGTGGCTCTGGAGTGCTGTGAGGCATCAAAAATACAAGTGCCTGCGACACTAAATCAGAAAGAACAGTTTTCCTTTGGCCAGTCGATAATTTGGTTATTTTTTTCCATTTGGGGGTTTATAATAGTTAAACTTTGCTGTAAAGTGTGACCAGGAGCATCTGAGAGCTTGTGTGTCCTTGTGCGTGGTAGCCAGGGACAGCAGTGGTCTGTCTGTTGTAGTTGTTGCAGTCTACTTCAGGATCTTTGTACACTGAACTGGAAACATTTCCATTGAACTTTTGTGAGTTGCACAGCAAGAAATAAAGCTCAGGGGAGGCTGAGAGAATGTGTAAGGACAGGGGTTTATTTATGCTCTTTTCTGGCTCCTCAGCATTTAAGCTACGTCAGTTTCATCTCTATTATCCATTAGGAAATGCAGCAAAATAGAGATGCTGTAACACCATTTCAAGTTAACACTTTTTAATTTTCAGGTGGGTTATAGGCCTGGAGCATGTTCCAGGCTATTTGCCATAGTTCAGCTGGCAAAGCTGTGGGGCCAGAGAGGGTGAACACAAGAGCACGGCCTCTCTGTGGGGTATCTGTGTTCAAACTGCTTTTACTGGTGACTGGTTTTTACTACCTTTCCTAGCAGTATTTTACAGTAGCTTCACTGAATTGTAGCACAATAAATGCAGGTAAGTACAAGACCAAACGATATCAGTCTTCAGACTTACATCCTGTTAGAGTCTAATCTTTACTAATGAGTGTAGAGAAGGCTTTTTCATTTTGACATGCATTTACCTTTATGTATACACATTTGTACACAGTGTGAACAAGACCCTCAGCTAGCAATAACCCATGAATCTCCTACTGCAATGTGAGCTACATAGATCTGCACCATAAGAATATCTCACTTTCTGCATAAATCTAAGATAAATGTCAGGAAGACATTTAGTGATTTTGTTTAGCAATCTCTTTTCATAATAAATTAAACCTTTGAAACTGTACCTTATCAACATTTTAGAATAATATGAAAAATAGAAGACCCTTTTCTCGTTGTATTCCCCCTTTTTCCTTTGCCTTGCCTTGCCTTCCCTTTTTTTCCATTCAACTGCTGGGATAAATTCAACAGTTCAGTGTCCGTGAAAGTTAGACATATAAGTTGAAGGGTGAAAAAAAAAAAGACACCAAAAAAGGAAAGACAATGTGTTTTAGCAATGCCAAATCGGACTATGGTCTACAGCAGGAAGTAAGAAGGAAAATCTCCTAATATGAACAGCCCCTGGCAACTGGTATGACAGGTAGCACATGCTGGAACCAGGCAGAGAAGTGTAATCGCAGAAATAAGGCCACCTGAACAGACTCACCCTCAGCCGTTCTTAGGTGTCAATGTAACCCCTCTACCAATGTGAGACAGAGGTACAGGGGATGCAATTTGTTTTCTTTTGAGTCTAAAGAAACACAGTTTTGATGTCACATCAGGGAAGTTGAGAGTCACCTTGTTTCATCTCTCTGAATATTACACCACCCTGTTTTTAAGAAGTGTCTTTGTGCAGGCAAATCCTTGATTTATTGTATGCTGTGTGTGAATCCAGGATCCAGCTCTGAGTTTTGAACTTCAACATGCTAAAAGCCTTGATACACGTTATTATACCATCCAGTTTAAAATTAGAATTATTTTTGCAATATCCACCCAAAACATATAGTGTGGTTTTCTTTTGTGTAGCAGAGAATGTGGCACAGTCAAAATCTTTTCAGTTCCTTTTTATTGTTTTTTTAATTATGATTTTTGTTTGCTTAGACATAGGAGATTACAAATAATTTTTCATATGTCAATTGTAGAGCTGTTTAATAAGTAATAAGACATGATTCTGATGTTCAGTCCCATGTTAATGGAAAGGTTTTTTATCTCATTCCTCAGTAACACATGTTGTTTCTTGGTAACAGCTAAATAGCTTTCTTGCCATGAGAATGATGTTCCCCCCGAGCAATGATGCTAAAACAAGGCTTGTTATTAAAGATCAGCTACTTTATCAGCCATTTTTGTATTTATGTCTAAACGCAGTGAGCTGTGTTTTTCATTGTTCATGTCCAGTCCCAACAAGACTGAGTGTATTTAACAAGCAGGCGGGCCAGGTAAGGAGGAGCTGCTGTTTGATTTCCCTTTGCTCTACACACTGGGGACACGACGTGCTGAGGTGCCTCCTCTCTGTGGCACCAGTGACTGAGGCACAACCTTACTGCCACCTCCTCCTCAGCAAAGGCAAAAAAAATTAAGCAAACCAGCTTCCTCCTGAACATTGCCTCTGCTGGCTGAGCTTCATAGGAGCAGTGCTGGTTGGCTGGGGAGAGTGTCCGAGCTCCAGCAGTGGGCAGCAGCAGATGCTTCAGCAATAAGTGCAAGAAGCTGATAAAAACTATCAGTCCTGACGGTCTCAAAAAATGCAGTGTTACCAACTAAAAGAAACTCGGTTTTCCTCTAGGAAAATGCAGGGGTTAAATGACTAAATACATTCTTCTGTTTTAGTCGCCTCTTCAGTTATTTTCTTTTGCAAGATTCTGCACCTCTGACTGAAAGGTCTGCTTCATACTACGGGGTTGCAATAATGTACCAGGGCAGACTGATTAACTGCAGGCATATTCCCCTAGAAATAGATATGATACTCTCCTCCTCCCTTTTCTACTCTGTTCAATGAATTAAATTCAGTTTACAGTTCAAAGGAAAGGGAAGAAGAGAGAGGGATTCCTGCCACATTTATTGGTTTACCACCGTAATTTTTCTGTCCAGCTCTGATGTTAGTGATTTAATTAAACAGTCAAATGAGTGTTTGAGAATTGCTTTAAGATCTCTATGAGGACCAGTCCCTCTGACCACTGAGCACACAAGGGTGGGTGGTGTTACCTCCTCCTAAAAATTAACTCTGTAAAACAAACAAGGCTGAAGTTCACCTTTGTTATTTGAGGAGGAAATAGTCTCATCAGACAATGTATGCTACATGCATTATGTGCACATAAATAAAAGTATTAATAGTGCATTTAAAGGTGATTTGCCAATTTTAGTTTTTCCAGCCACTGGGGGAAGCAAACAAACAAAAAGCCTTAACCAAGGTTATAGCCGAATGTCAAGATTCTGGATTAGGCTGTGCTATGATATTTTAACAATTGCCTGCAGATGAACGAAGAATGCCAGCCTCTCATTAGCAGTCAACTAATTATGAAAAAATGAGGATAGTTAATTCTTTAATTGCTCTACACTGTGATTAATTGGCAGGAATTCCCCACCCAGTTTTTTGTGGTGGCTACAGTGCTACAGGATAATATAGCTCATGTAGCACACACTATGCTGCACTTCTGGGCTCAGAGTGATGGTGATGTTTTCCTGGCACGTTCTAAGTAATTTCTGTGTCTCTCTCACAGGACATTGTCAAAGATCCCAAGTTTATCCTTGGAGGAGCCAAAAGAACTGACATTTGCCAAGGGGATCTTGGTGAGTGACTCTCCCTGCGTGGATGCGTTCATGCCTGCACCCTGTGAGAAGCAGCAAGAATATCCCCACACGTGAAGGGATATTGTCCCTCCTGAACTGGTGCGAGCAGTGAAGCTGGAGGCATGTTAAACTTGCCTGCAGCCACCTTTTTGGTAGTACACTCCCACCCGTGCCAGGGACCGTCCTGGTGCAGTGGGGTTCAAGATCAGGGAAGGTGAGGGTACTGTCAACCCAAGGGAGCCTTTTGTCTGCCAGTGCCTCCAAACTGCAGCACAGTCTGTGCTGGCTAGGCAGGGACACATTTCCTGAGGATTTCAAGGGGGGTGGCTGGTATCTGCAATCAACATCCCCTCTGACCCCTGTATCACCTTCTTCTTTCCTTGAAGAAAAATGAGGCTTTTCCCCCTTCTCAATTCACAGGTGACTGCTGGCTATTAGCAGCCATAGCTTGTCTCACCCTGAATGAAAAACCCCTAGCAAGAGTGGTGCCCCTGGATCAAAATTTTGGGCCAGATTATGCTGGTATATTTCATTTCCAGGTAAGATGAACATCTGACACTGTGTGAACACATTTCTGTCATTAAATGTCATGGTCTATTTTGCAGTGGGTTTGCTGGTTATTGCAGAGGAGACATTGAAAAAAAGAGGGCTTGCTGAATTTAAAGTGTTGTTAGTGTTCTGAGAAACAACCTAGAAGGCTGTGTCAGCCTCCCACAGGCACATGCTTAACCCCTTCTGCCCCGTGAAGAGATATATAGCTTTAGATACAATTTAATATTCTCCTGGACACACAAACCCCACTTAGGATATAAGATCTTAAAGGAACTGCACTGGAATCTGTAATGTGTGTGTCTTAAAGAGTGTCTTGAATCATGTGGTGACCTCTTGTGTAACTATGTGAGTGATGCTATCCAGACAAGGAGCTACAGTACCTCTCTACACATTTAGTCTTGGTCTCTTCTTAAGACAGATAACCCTTCCTTCAGCGAAGCCTATCATGGTATACTGGGAACAGGTGATTTGTTTATGACTTCTAATCAAGCCTATGATTGTCACTAATTTACTATTAGATGTGCTGGGACACCAGAGTTCTACACTCAGAGAATGACATACTGTTAGCAAAGTCATACCCCATGCTTTCTAAATAGTTTTGGCAGCACAATGAGTGGCTGGATGTCGTGATTGATGACCGATTACCCACTTTCCAAGGACGGTTGGTTTTTCTGCACTCAGCTGAACACAATGAATTTTGGAGTGCCTTACTAGAGAAAGCCTATGCCAAGTAAGTTGCTGTGTGTACACAATTTGCTATTTGTACATACATTGTTCACAATTTGTACATATATTATTCACAACTCAAGCGAACAGCTTCTATCCAGCATGTTCTGGTGGTGGTACTGGGTTTTTTAGCATTTGCTGCTGCCCTCATTAAAGATGTTTTGTCTATTTCTTGTGAGCGGGTCCCAGCTTCTAGCACATCATTAGATACATCCCTAGCTGATAGCAACAGAGTTGGATCAAAGCCTGAATCCTGCTATTTGTGTCTCTGCTGAGACCTCAATTGATGGTTCTGGCTAAGTCTGTATTTTTAAATGATTTGGCAGGTAGCAAGCCACTGACACCCAGTGATAGCCAGGCTTGCCAACCTGACAACTTGCACTAAAGAAAGAAAAGCCACAGGCTTTAAAGATATGGAGAAATGAATGGATTAAAAATGTGATTAACAAGGAAAGTAGGATGATCCCGATACTCCTCCCATATATACTGGGTACATTCTGGGATACTTCTTTTGGCTTCAGTGCCGTTGCTACAATCTTACCCCCACATGAAAAAGCTCTCAAACACAGGTATCTTCAAAGTTTTGAAAGTATGTCTCATGGTCAGCATGTGTTTTCCAGGCTGAATGGCAGTTACGAAGCTCTGAAAGGAGGCAGTACAATAGAAGCCATGGAGGACTTCACTGGGGGTGTAGGAGAAATGTATGAACTTAAAAAGGCTCCTGAAAATTTCTATGAAATCCTGGAGAAAGCTCTGAAAAGATGCTCAATGGTGGCCTGCTCTATTGATGTAAGTAAGAAATGGGGTCTGAATGTCTTAGTATAATTTTGTGATTTCTGCATTTTCTGCATTAAAAAAACCTACTTTTTAAAGGCTTGTTAAATTAATGACAAGTAGATGGATATGCACTTAACTCTGCAAATAATAGCTATGAACTGATAGATATGTAATATTAATGTAGTCCTTAGTATTATTTAAAAGAAATTAAAAGAATTAAAAGAAAATAAGATTCATTGCTTTCCAGCAGGTGGTGGCCACTATATTTAAAGCAATAATGACATAAGTATGAGCACTCCGTGAGAGTTAACTTTATTTCCTAATTTATTAGGTCACCTAGCATTAAAATTGGCTATGACTTTTTGAGGACTTACTTGTTCCAGAGACTACAAAATTTGGGATTTTTCAGCCTGAATTCTGTGACAACAGCTGTGGGGCTTGGGGGACTCGGGACAATTTTCAGGATCAGTGTGTGTGTTTGTAAACTGGGGCTGGGCCTTAGGATATGTTGGGTTTACACCTCCAGCTTTCCCCGAGAAAATGTTGCTGGTGGGTTGCACCTGCATAGGATACTTACACTACTTTGCCAGTGTGTCTGACCCAGGGTAAAAGAAGCTGTCCATGTGTCCTTGGCTTTCTGGTGGAAAAACGCCTGAGCTGCTCAACAGCAAGGGTGAAAGCTGTGTTGCTGTTCCTTGCTGATTGTGCTTGGAGGCAAAGGCAGTTTGAAAGCAAAAGTGTGCCAGGGTTCTCCACCAGAATGAGCAGCCAGAGAAAAAAATTTCAGAGCAAATGAAAAATCCCTGCAAGCACAAGATGTGCCCTTCTGGGCACCTGGTAGCAAAGGCAAAGGAAGTGCCCAAGCTGGGGGAGAAAGAGAGAGGCTTTTGTTTGTCCTCTACCCAATAGATTCTATGTTGACCATTTAGCCAGGCTGAGGGAGATCATAGAACCATAGAATTGCTTGAGTTGGAAGGGACCCAAAATGATCGAGTCCAACTCTTATCTCAAGCCCATTGCCTGCCTCCCTGAAAGCAGCCCTTTTCCACACATTCTCTCTTTGACTCAAAACTGTGCCCTCAACTTTGGGATTTGCAGTTTCCTGATTTGAGGTTCTCTTTTTATCCTGTCGAAGCTTTTCTGCTTGCAAAGATTAATTAAACATTTATTGTAATGGAGACAGAACTGCCTGATGGTACCCTTCACTGCCATTGCTGCTGATGCACCTGATGTCAATCTGAGAACACGTTTTCCCATCCTTTATTTTCCGAGTGAACAATATTAAAAAAACAAAAAAACCCAAAAAAATAACCTATCCTTTGCTTTCCTCAAAGGGCACCATTGCACCATCACTGCCAGCATCAAGCAGACAGACAAATTCCCTATTCACAGTACTGGTTAGCCACTGGCTCCCACCAGATGCTTGGAAGAGGACCAGGTGGCACCACTTGCAGCCTCACTCTGAAGAGTGTGAGATTCACATTTCTTTCCCATATTTCAGATCATCAGTGCTGTTGAGTCAGAAGCCAAAACTCCATCTGGCCTTATAAAGGGCCATGCTTACTCCGTGACTGGTATCGATGAGGTATGTTCAGTGGTGCGGGGCAAGGAGAGACCTGGGGAGTGTCCCCTGACCTTGGCTGACACGGGTAGTTATCCTGGGAGAGTTACCCAAATTCCCATTCACCTTTCCCTCTCGCGTTTCACGTAGCAGTCTGCACTTCTTGCCCAGCTGTTACACCAGCTGGGCCACCCTCTGCACACTGGAGAAATCTTGCTCCCTAGCTACTGACACTTGGCGTTTTCTCTGTTTCCTTCTTCCCCAGGTGAGCTATTGGGGCCGGCAAGTGCAGCTCATAAGGATAAGGAATCCCTGGGGAAGCGTTGAGTGGAACGGCCCTTGGAGTGACAAGTGCGTGCGCTGTCCCACACATGCTGACCTCGCTAAGGCCAACTCCCAGCTGCTGCTCCACAGCTGGCTTTCTGCAGCCCCAGCTATTCCATAGAAAGTTATATCAAGAGTTTACACATGCATAACCGTATTACTGCCTTCCTAACTCCATCAGTATTTACAAAGCTGCTCAATTATGAGGATGCTGTCCTGGTTGTTTAGCCCCCAAAGTCTAGCATTAGCAAATAGCATGCAGTAATACAAATGGGAAAAGTTTATTTTAAGACACTCTAGATTGGAAAAAGTATACATTTGAAGTGATATTTTTGTTTATTTTTGGAAGCCTTTTGCTGTAGTACTTGTAACATAACATCCATACTTTGTCCTACTGCAGATAAACTGGAAACTGATACTGTGTTACTCCTTCTCCACTCAACAAAAGGTGCCTGCCACTCGCCATTTCTTATGTCAGATTGGAAATTCCAGTTTTTCCTCAAAGCTTTAGCAGGTTTTTGTTTGCTTTTGACATGCTGCAGCTGGAGTTGTAGGGGTAAATGAAAAGGAGGCAAAGATTATCTGGAACCCGGATACTTAATCAAATCTCTCTGGACAGGGGAAGTAGCCTATTTAATGCCCGTTGACTCAATATTGAAGAAATATTGGGCCCTAAATTATTGATAAGTATAAAAGACGTGGTGCTAAGATGGAAAACAGATTTAAGGAGGGGTGTGATTCATCAAAATCTTGAGGTTTACCAATAGCCCTATTATACCTAACACCAACCCCTGACAGCAGTCTCAACTTTGAATGCAGGCAATAACGCACACAGGACTATCCTGGTGCAGGTTTGGAATCTTTGGCCTAGTCTGGCTCCCAGCTGCATTAGTTGGGTCTCTGCAACCATGACTGGGCAGCAGGATTTGTAAACCTCTTGCATGCATTTATGTTTATGTGAGCCGCTCAAATAAAACATATCTGGGAGAACAGACTGTTGCTGTGTCCAGTGAGTCATCTGAGCCGGTGAAAATTGATTGCCACATACCCCAGAGTAAAGCTTGGTTTTGTTTCCTTGCAGCTCTCCGGAGTGGCGTTCAGTCAACCCGTCAGAACAGAGACGCCTGTCTCGGGCAGCACTGGATGATGGCGAGTTCTGGTAAGCCAGAGATTTTTAAAATGTGTGATTCTAGTCAGAAATCAAGAAGGAAGTGGCCAAAACAAGCAAGAAGGAAGTCTCTGTGTGAGGAAATGCTCAGTTTCTGCCTAGGAGAGAGCAGGTACACACTTGGTTTTCTGTGTGTTTCATGTCTGCCCATGTCTGTTTTAATAACAAAAGTCATTTTAAAAGTCAGCTTAGTCAATGGTAACAGTGTGTTTTAAATGCTGTGTGTCTGCCATGAGTGTAACAACCTTTAAATCCTTCCCGTGAACAAAGGCAGGGTCTACAGAAGGGAGCATTTTATTGTACTGCATCACCTTTTAAATGCCTTCAGGGTTGATGTTAGGTATACCTTGGAAAGGAATGGAATCCTGAGAAGCAACACTGCTTGTTACAGAAAGTAAAAGAACACCAAGATATGTGTGAAATGATGGAAAATTTAAGAAAAGATTAAATGAAATTGTAAAAAAAAAAAAGTGATGGAAATTGCTTCAGAAGTGTGAAGTGTTCTTCAAGCCAAATTCACAATTTCAGACAGAGCAGATGGCCGACTTACGCATGATCCCCCCCCATATCAACCATGCTGTGCACTACTGGCAATGTGTCTGGTCACATTTCTAGGGCCATATGCTCATCTCTTTAACACAGGGGTAAATCTAGAGAGGTGTACAGTGGGGCTATTCCAGATTTTTCCTGCAAGTTAAACCAAAGTTCCACTTCAGACCTGAAAAGTTACTTGAGATAGACAATGCAGTGTGTTAAGCCATATAAAATAATTTGTCCCAAATCTCGGTAGCTCTGAAGGGAAGTAGGTCCAGTGGCTGATGCATTATCTCAGTATTTTTATGTAGGATATCTTGATTTGCTATTGATATTGCAAATGCCGCAGGGCATTTCCAGTTTTCCCAAAAAGCTTTTGACCTGTCTACAACTGGAACTTATCAGGTGAATGAAAAGGAGGAGGAGACTTTACCTGGACCCCAAGTAGCTCCAGCCAGTCTCTCAGTACGGGCCATGTCTTAAAGCCTGACTCCGTAATGGAGGTACAAATGTGCAAGCAGATGTCAAATAAGCAATGAAGTTCATGAGAAGTCATCTGTCCAACAGAGCTAAGCTGATAGTTAATTAAGTCCTCAGAAGGCAAATAGAAATGAGTAAGGTTGAGCATACAGAGGCAAATGTTTTGCCTTCCTCATCCAGCAGCTCAGTCATTCAGAGCAGAAACACAAGCCATTGGGACTGAAATTCCTTCTGAAGAGGTTAAGTGGACAAAATTCACATGCAGAATATTTTGGCTACATATTAGCAGTTCAGATGGGCCTTGTCCAGGTGCTTCTACTAGATGGGAAGAAGGCATCCTGCTGTTGGCTAAGAAATCAGCTTCTCATTCACCATAGTGCCTTCTCTGCCAAAATCAGAGGGTCAGAGTCCTCTCTTCCCTTGACCAGTAAAAATCCAGAGCAGCCTTAGGGAAGTCAGAACAGGTGTTTTACCTCTTGGAAGCCAAACATGATCTATAAAACACAACTCCTTCATCTGCTTTGTAGCACATTTCCAAAGAGCCCAAAATTGCATAGAGTGGACAGGAAACTGAGCCACTTAGAGAAAGATTTTTCTGTGCTGACGTTGCTCTAGTGCGTTGAGAATCAAAGTGAAATTAGCAGTCTCTAGGATGAGCAAAACATGGGAACAGCCAATGAGAGAGAGATCAGGGCTCAGGAAAGCAAACCTTGTTGTTTCTTTCCACACTAAAACCAGTTTGTAAAATGGGCCATAGCAAATGTAAATTAATACCACCACAGGCTTTTATTTCTTATGCAGCAGAAAAATGAAGCTAGATGTGTTTGGTGAGCTACACTGAGGGCTAGCTGGGTCCTATCTGCCACTGCTGTAGATAAACTTGCAAACTTGGGAGAACTTTTGCTCTCCTGCTACTTCATTTTGTTGTTAAGCATCAAACACTGCAGGAAACCTTGAATATTGTGTTCAGTTTTGGACCCCTCAGTACAAGAAGGATATAGAGCTGCTGGAGTGTGTCCCAAGAAGGGTTAACAGAGCAAGTGAAGGATCTGGAGCACAACTCTTATGAGCAGTGATTGAGGGAACCGGGGCTGTTTAGTCTGGAGAAAAGCAAGCTGAGGGGAAACCTCTATCTGAGAGGAGGTTGTAGTGAGATGGGTGTTGGTCTCTTCTCTCAAGTGACAAGAAATGGCCTCAAGTTGCATCAAGGGAGGTTTAGATTGGGTATTAGGAAAAATTTCTTTACTGAAAGAGTGGTGAAGCATTTGAAGTTGTTGAGTCGCCATCCCTGGAGATGTTCAAAAAATGTGTAGATGTGGCACTTCGGGACATGGTTTAGCAGGCATGGTGGTGTTTGGCTGATGGCTAGACTTGATGTTAGAGGTTTTTTCCAACCTTAATAAAATAAAAAAATATAAAGAAAAGCATAGTTACAGAAGTTTGTGTTAGGGAGGAGATCAATTTCTTTACTTCTATGGCTCGTGAGAAGAGAGGGGCTCTTATAGGCAGCAATTTAAAGCAGAGGACATATTTGGGTGCCCTAAATTGCCCTCAGGAAGGCCTAATACTTCTTCCCTTTTATAGAGGGAATAAAAGTGTAAGAGATGTCAGAATCAGACCCAGAAAATAAGTTTGCTTATGTCTTACACAACAGTGAGTGAGAGCTAGCTTCTCCCCTGGTGTACAGTGGCATATCTCCATGCTCTCTAATCCACATCAGCTGGTGATCTGGCCCTGAGACTCTGAGAAGTAAAGTACTTCTGCTGGGCATCCTTCACTGGAATAAATGACTCCTGTGCCTTCTTGTGTTCTTCACTCAGGATGAAATTTGAAGACTTCAAAGTGCATTTTGACAAAGTTGAGATCTGCAACCTGACTCCAGATGCCCTGGAAGACAGCACTGCCCACAAGTGGGAGGTGACCATCCACCAGGGAAGCTGGGTCCGGGGATCCACTGCAGGAGGATGTAGAAATTTTCTAGGTAACTAGATAGTGCTGTGGAAATGAGAAGAAGGCACTGAAGTTTGTATTCACTCTCAGACACCTCTCCTGTTACTACATAGCCAGAATTGTGGGTGCAAGCCAGGCCAGCTGAATCTCAGCTAGCAGGAAGCCAAAGGGACAAATGGTCATATGGTCCCACTCGAGACTTTGCAGTAAAAGAACTGCTTTCTTTGCTCTCAAGTTCATTTTTCTTATGCCTCTCCTTTATATCTGCATGAGCGGGACTAGCTCCAAATAAGTCATCTAAACTGCAGCAGGAGCTGTAAAATGAGACAAAAATCCAGCTCAGCCAGTATGTTTTTGTAGCTCTGAAGTAGCATCATGGATTTGAACTCTATTAATCCATATTGGCACCAGCACTATAGGATCATTGTAGCTATGTACTTTTAACAAAATCCTATCTGACAACTTAAACTATGAGAACTTAATAGAATATCAGGCCTGAAAGCTTTTCTACACCTAGTTCCATGAAGAACTCCAGGATTTGGGTTATTTTCTGCAGAGCTTAGTAGAAAGAAGTGTGACAGCTAATAGAAAAAAACCAAATTTGAGTAAAACCTCAACATAATTGTCCTTTTAGTCTTTTTGTTGTTGTAGTAGTCGTATTATTATTCTGATGCAAGAAATTCTCTGGTATTCTTTATATTGGCAGAGACTTTCTGGACAAATCCGCAAATCAAACTACATTTGACAGAGAAAGATGATGGACAAGATGACTGCACGTTCATAGCAGCATTGATGCAAAAGGATCGCCGTAAACTCAAAAAGTTTGGTGCTGAAATGCTAACCATTGGCTACTCTATTTATGAGGTACTCTGTCACTTTTACAGTGCCGTAGCCACACTATCAGTATTAGCATCTTTCTCTGGGTTTCTACCCCTGTCAGACATCACATATTTTCAGAGCCCTTACTTTTAAAATAATCTCAAGCCCCATGAAAAATTTTGACATGGCTGGGATGCAGACCTCTCAGGAGTAGTCCCTGCTGGGCCATGGGTTCCCTGGATTTATTTGCCCTATGTTTCTGTCATTCCCTACCTGGTTCCCAGACGGGGAAGTTGCTTTTTGTGAGCCTCTTGGGACACATTGCACACAAGGGTCCCTTGACCATGAGTGAAGTTAGGATTGGCAATTCTGTTGTCAATGCTCTGTGACAGCCTGCCTAGGATGGTGATACTTAAGGGCAGGGAATGTTTAAGCAGGAAGATAATGTCCCAGAGTCCTCTTCTGGGTGGGAAAGAACCACTGGTAAAGAGTTCTTGCCATAAGGGACCTAGGTTGCTCTGAGCACCTCAGTGAAGGGATGAGATTCGCAGTCACAGCCAGGACAGGGGCTTGTGCCAGACAGAGTTTGGTTCTGTGATTGGGAAAGGGGCAAGGAATGGCCCCTACTACACCCCAGACAGCACAGCTCTGCCTTTGTTTCCCCTCCTAGAGCCCCAGCAGAGACGAACATTTGGGCAAGGACTTCTTCAGGTACCACCCCTCCAAGGCCAGGAGCAAAACCTACATTAATCTAAGGGAAGTATCTAACCGATTCAAGCTGCCACCAGGCGATTATGTTCTTATTCCGACCACGTTTGAACCACACCAAGAGGCAGATTTCTGCCTGAGGATTTTCTCTGAGAAGAAGGCCATCACTGAGTAAGTCAGCAGTGACCCCCAGGCCCTCCGATGCCTGTTTGTGCATGAGGCCAGTGGCTGCTGGGGAGAGTCTGGTTTCTGGGCACACAGTCCTACAGCAGATCCCTGGCAGGGAAAGCTCATGATGTTTTTTTTTTTTAATTTTGCATTGCTAACTCTTGCTAAACCTGACTCTTTTTTGGAGAGGGGTTTAGGAGGTGGGAAAATGGGGCTTGCCATGGTGAATAAGATGGAAGCTTGACAAGGAAGTTACTAGCTGCCTGATACTGTTTGGGAATCTGTGAATGCAGCAGTGTTTGTCTCCTCCCAAAGCTTGTCCAAATGAAAATTTTATATTAATGAAGAGTATTAAGGAAAAAGTGTGTGCAGAATAAATAAAGAATGAGATAAATTCTTCAGCAGACAGCATGCACAGCTGTGCCTTCCTTCAGTCCTGCTTAAAGGCTGTTTTAAGTGCTTATATCAAAATTTAAACAGTGAAAAAAACCTGATTATCTTATAAATTTTACCTCAACTTAATGTGTTCAGTAAAAAAATGCAGTTTTATCATTCCTCTTTGGAAAATGCAATAAGCAGGCTTCCACCCCAAGCAGATGTTGAATATATTCAGATACCAAATAAGGTTTTGTTTTCTCCAGGGATCTAGATGAAAACGTTGCCATTGATCTCCCTGAGGTAAGTCTACAGAGTTAAAATAGCAAGAGAATAGCTCAGCAGAAGCTGGCACACACTGCTTTTACTGTCTTTGGCTAAAACTTGTTCATTTCACAGGAATGTTGCACAATTGCCAGCTTTGTGTATGTGACTGAAACAGTCAGTTCTGCTGAATATGGTAAAAGAGCTATAAACAGTAAAAATCATAATTGCTATGCTTCTGTATCAGCTTCAAGGCAGGCAGTGTCAGCCAGAGGCACGTATCGGCCACCATGGGTGTGCTGAAGGCGTACTTCTTAGCACTGTCCATTCACGTCCTTTAAAACCTTATTTATTATGAAAAAATATGAGGCAAGAGAATGTCCATAGACCTACATGCATTTTGCATATGAATATCTTTATTTTGCTTATCAATATCTGTAGGGCTTGAGGAGGAATGTTTGATAATTGCGCGTATCTACTGAAATGATTGGATTCTTTTTGTTTCTGAGTATCTTGGTCTGCCTGCTGAGCACTAATTACAGCTGAGTCTGAGTCAGCTCCTGTTTAAGTGTATCCCTGCAAATAAGGTGTTAATTGTGGTGTGCCGTCTCATGGAAACAAGCTTAGCCAGGATCTCATGTGTCCCTTTTTAGTAAAATTCTCCACTGGAGACCAGCCAACAAGTGCGTCTCCATTTCTGGGATCTCTGGGCCATGATCAGCAACAAAGTAAATCTGTTCACTTGTCCCAGTATCATTAAGGAACTGCATCAAAACTTGAACAAAAGGAAGTGAAGAACATACACATACTCAAAAAAAAAGTGTAAGTGGCCAAGCAGTGTCATCAGGGCCACTCTGGTGACAGGACACTAAATAGCACCCATGTTGTAATTTCTGTGGGTAGAGGAAACAAAGCCCAATTCTTTGCTTCCTGTGCTGTGCTGTTGCTTTCTTTTCCCTCGTCTTTTTGGCCCAAGAACTCCTCTCTTCACATGGTCACCCCAACTACAGCAGTGCCTCTACACTATTGCATCACTCTGCTCATCACTGCAGACTGAAGCTTGGACCCTACACCCTTGCAACTGCACTGAGACACTCAGCTGGCAGCCAGCTGTAAGTGCTTCCAGGCTCACAACAGCATCAAGTCATGTGCCTAAATGCAGCCGGCCATCTCTGGCTGGTGCTCTCAAGAAGGGTGAGAGATCTTTGGACAATGCCTCTGGAAGTAGCTCAGTAGAGTTGTGGTTGTTCAAGGACCAGGGAAACACAGTGCAGGGATGGGATGAGAGCAGAGGTGTTTTCCAGCGTGGGTGCTCTTGGTTTTGAGATAGCCAATGCAATGTCACACTACACAACAATCCAGGCAAAGGAAATGAGGAGGTGAGACTCCACTCAGGCAGCTAGATGGCTGGGAGGTCTCAGGTCTAGCAATGCTCACAAGCATGCATAGCTATGTTTTAAGATGTACTGTGGTCCCCTGATGCACAGAGGGGCTATTTGCAGGAGAAATGCCACATTGTACAATTCTTATAATGACTTGTATGGTTGATGTTGTAGCCTCCAAGCCCAATCCCACAAGAAACTGAAGAAGAAAAGCAGTTTCGGGCACTGTTTGAGCAGATTTCAGGAAAGGTGAGTGCAAAACCGATGTGGGTCGTAGCAAGATGTAGAAAGAGGAGAGACACTTCTGCTTCCATCCCAGGGCCAGGTGAAACAAAAATTACGCTTTTTGGGAGCAGTATGCTTAGTTGTAGTGCGTTGTTTGGGCACCAGATGTCACCATGCCTTATGTCTAGATGGAGAAGGGTGCAGCCCCTGGTGAGCAAGCCAGAAAACCAAGGCTAGTACTCGAGCTCTGAGAGAATCTATCTGGTCCAGTGTCCAGCTGCAGTTTATTTTTCTTTGAATCAATGGTTCCTTCTTGAGATCTTTTAGGACAGCCTTATATATGGTATCACTCCTGTATTTTGTCAGCCTCTTAGTTTTAGCCTTTTCTAGGTTTTGCATGGTTCTGTTTTCCTGAGTTGCAGTTAAGTACAGATGGGTGATGTTTGTGGTTTGTGAGGTTTTTGGTATGTCTGATTACAGAAACATTCAAGTAACAGATGCTGCACTTATTTTTTTTACTTTAGGACATGGAGATATCTGCAGAAGAACTCGAACATGTTCTGAATGCTGTATTAAAAAAAGGTAAGTAAGTGCTGATAATCTCTGAGTTAATGGCTGTAAAGAACTTTATAAAAGCTACCATTAAATTCACTTACAGATAGAAAAATACAGTTTGTGTTATGACTCCTGCCTGGTGTCCACCAGCCAGCCTGGGCAGAGCCAGGAAAACATCTGGTCCATGATTTAACCACAAGCTTGCCCTGCCTCCAGCATGATCCATGTCGGCTCAGTGAGGCCAACTCTCCATTGCACTACTGCTCTGCTGTGGAAAGACAGGCACTGAGCTGGGACTTGTAAGACCTAGATATAGTTCTTGACCCTGTTACAGATCCTTTGTATAATGGGAAACGTGTCATTGTCTGAACCTCACTTATGACTTACAAAACAAGGACAGTATTTCCTGTCATGTCTCCAGTAAATACCTCCTGTGTCTGGATCATGTCTTCTCTATCATGAGAGTTGTCTTCATCTTCCAATGCACAGGTCCTCCCACAATGAAGAATATTTTTGTATATTGCTTATAAAATCCTATTTTCTAATTTTTGTTTATAAAATACAACTTTGTCTAATGACTTCTTCCTTATTATTGTCTTTTTTCAGCAAAGAACATCAAATTCAAGAACTTAAGTCTCATTTCATGTCGAAATATAATTTCTCTTATGGACGTATCCTTTTGAACAAGTGCTTGTTAGGCTAAATGAATACACCATATAACTGTCCGTGCATTACCTGTTGTGGATATCAGACATGGCTCTGGTAATGCCATGGCAGAACACTGCCTGAAGAAAAAAATATGTGAAAATTGTATCCTGATTTTATTTTAGAAATTTATGGTTAGAAGCTTTAATTCTGAGTATTTGTAAAAGTAAATCTCAAATTACTTCTGTATAGAACAGTGCATTTTTCAAACTAGAGGACATAACTCAATAAAAGGCTGTTGTCTAGAAGGTTAAATTCATCAGACAGATTTGTGCATGCGAGTTATGGTTCAGAAATTAAGGATCAACAGAGTGTTGAAAGTTGTGGTTTTTCTGACAACCAAACTAAAAGCTGTATAGTCTGGTCCTTCAGCTAGATCCTGGGACTCTAGGAGGCAGACATGAGGGCAAGAGTTGTCTGTCCAGATTTAGGCATTTGTGGTGTAGGTGTCTACATCTAAGCTTTCTAGACTTCCTTTGTAGATAATGAAAATGATGGTGTAAAGATACTTGTTCTGGATGCGCCTGTGAGGGATGCTAACTGACTGACAGTGAGATGAATCACAGCTCTCATGCTTGCCCACCAGATTTGTCCTTTGCAATGTTCTGGTGCCTGTTGAGTTTGTTTAGCATGGTTTCTCCTCAGGTAGAGCTGTTTTTTGCAGTATGCTTTCCTGATAGATGGTTTTGTTACACGTGAGACAAAGCAGATAGTCCTGACAAGGCAAGTATCTAACATATGGTGTATGTCTTCAGCTGAGAAGTTCTTACCTATTGTTGCTCCAGTACATGACAGAGGTAACGTCCCCTCAAACATTTCAAATAGAAAATGAAAACAGACAAAATTTTATCTTGTTGAATCTATGTCCATAATATTAAAATTCAGCACATATCAGTCACCTTGCATATGCAATGAGAAACAGGGGACCAGTCTTAAATTTCATCCCTTAAAAAACAAACTTCAGTAGGGAGCTGGTCCATGTTCACATCTCATCCTTACATGGTATTGGGACAGAGCCAGGGTCTTCACTTAATACAGAAGCATGGCAACAGTCCTGGGTTTACTATTTAGGATATAACTAAATAGTTTCCATGATTTGCAATACGTCCAAGCCAATCTCTGTATAGTTTTGAATAAATGTGAACATATCTCTTCATCTGCTTTGGAAGCACAAGGAATACAGACACAATTATCCCACTCTGGACATGATATTTGGAGCACAATAGAGTCACAAAATGGCACAAATGCAAACTCAGGTCAGCACTGGCAGAGTCCCCTCCATGCCATATGACACCAAATTCCCTGGCTGCAGTCACCATGCGGTGGCATGGAGCAGGGGGCACAAAGTTCTACAGGACTCCAGGAAGAAGACTCTAGATGCATAAAAAGACAGACCTTTTGCAGGAGCAGTAGCATCCTTGGGATCTGTGGGTACCCTCAAAAACGTCACCAGTGTAGGTGCTTAAAGAACAGCAGGCATTAGCTAGACCCCACTTGGTACCTTTGGAACTTTGTGAATGCTCTCTCAGCTGGTGTCTGAGCAAGGGCTTTGTCCTGGCAAGTAAGGTGGAAAGGAGAAGAGGAATGGGCACATTCCTTATTTAGCATTTCAGAGCAAGTGGCCCATCCTGCAAATGAACTGGGCTTGGGCACGTCAGCAGCTCAGTAAAATAGATATTAAGACTCTCACACTTCAGGCAGAAGGAAGGCCAGGCAGATCTAATCACTGCCTCTCAGAACTGCTATACAGACATTTTTTCAGACCGTAAGGACCAGATTTTGCCAGCCTCACCCCACAACTCCCATTGATTTTCAGTTAAGCCATTATAACAGAGCCTGGTCTCTAGATAAAAATACTGAATAACACAATGGTTGACTAACTCCTTCAAGTACAGTAGCAATTTTTTTTAATCGGGTAATTTAATTCTCTGAATCATTTATATCCCATTTACATTCAAAGCTGTTTTTACCTTAGAACAATCTGTCTTTCTTTCTCCTGTGAAGTTTGCACTGCTCAGCTGTGTTTTTATACCACATAATGTTCCCCAAGTATCACAGCCACAGCCATGACTGTAACTGGTTGAGCTACACCTTATGAGAAATCCCAGTATCGGTTTCAGTGGCACCATAGGCTTTACAAGCAACCTAACATTTCTGCTTAAAGGAACAGCACTGTTAAATTCAGACAGAATTTGGACTTTTATGCACACATCTTCTTTCTTAATTCAGATTACCAGACCAGTGGCAATGGCAAACTGGAATTTAGTGAGTTCAAAGTTTTCTGGGAAAAAATGAAGAAATGGATAGTAGGTGACATTATTCATCTTTTTTTTTTCCTCTATTTCATTAGCTATTTCTGCACAGTTTATTATGTATGCACAGACAAAAAATGGAGACAGGATTGTTTATAAGCCACGAATTTTAACTCAAAACAAATGTTTTAAAAGTATGGGGACTCAGTTTGGATAGTCAAAGACATTCTTAGCTTTCCATGTGGGTTTTCTGGAAATAACAGAGATTTTTGTAAGCAAATCAAGTATGTTAGGGATAAAGAATGCAACAGGGACTAATAAGCAAGCCAATCAAAATGAAACTTAAGAAGTTTCCATTACTGTCCTTGTACAGAAGAAGAAAGTGATGATTCATGACTAGTAGGAAACAATCATTTCCGAAATCACTGCATTTCTATTATTGATCTCTCAGGAGTCAACTGTACTGAAGTCTGGGAAAGTGTCGATTCTAATTTTAAACACATTTCCCTGTCACTGCATAAGGCAGTGAGAATAAGCAGGCTTGTAGAATCAGGCCACAGACTGAATACTCAAATAAAGACTTCGCAATTGTTTCCTCATGGTCATTAATAGTTTCTTCTGAATTCATGCTTCACCCAAGCATTCAAAATATGCAAGTTCTTTGCTCCTTGTCTAGCCCATCAGTAATGGCAAATGCTTTTTCTGGGTACTAATGCAACATCTCTTTTAACAAAGGACACATTGTTTTTTAACAAGGGGACTTGAGAAATCCTTATGTCCTGTAGGAAGATTTACATGTATATTTGCTGAAGTATTTTAAGCTGAATGTGACAACAGCTCTAGATAACTCACATTCCAAGGGAGAGTCATGTTTGTCATCTCATTAAAGGCATAGAATTTTACTCCATCTTAATAATCTTTCAGTATTTAAGTAAAAACACAATCCACTTGTAGTAGTTCTCTTGGTTGTACCACAGGTGTGGCTGTTTAGATATTTTGTAACAGAAAGCAAATAAGCAAGTGCCAATCTTAACTTTGTCTCTAGCATTCAGAATTATAAAGAAATAAGACTAAAAAAAGGTGTCAGTTAAGAGTTAAAAGACAGAGAGCAATACATTCTTCCAAGATCAAACCACTTCTAAAAAATCATGGATTTTTTTATAAAAAGCAACTCATTATTTTTGGATGCTTGGGTTTGGCAGTACTTATTTAAGTTTCACAACAACCTATTCATATGAAAAAAGAGAAATGGGACCCAGATTCGCTCCTCAGTTGCAAAATCAGACTTGATCTAGACCAAAGCCTTGTCAGCTTTCTTAACTGCTTATGCTATGTGGTTAGAGATAAACACCTTGTTTTTATATGGCACATTTGTGCTCCCTTTCATATATGAATAATTTCCATGTGCTCCTTTCATAACAGAATATCTTTCTTCAATTTGACTTTGATAAATCTGGCTCTATGTCTTCCTATGAGCTTCGCAATGCTCTTAAAGCTGCAGGTAAGAGAGATAGGCACTGCATTTTATCTGGGAAACTTGTTGGGCAGATCCACTGTGGGTGGAGAGCTGCAACCAACTATGCAGACTGGGTACCCATAAAAAGAGGAGAGGTCTAAGCCCCAGAGAGGACCTGGGCACCTCGACAGGACATTGAGTGGACTGATTTTGTCTCAGGTTCCCCCAACCCTGCAGGTCAGTCAGTCAGAGCAATCTTTGCATTTTTATTGAGCTCTGTTAAACTCAACAGGGCTGCACATGTGCAGGGTTAGACCCTGAAACAAACCACTTCAGAGTCCATCTCCACTCCAGAGTTGAAGGAACCGTAAGCTGTTTGTTATGAAGCAATTAGTTTGTTATGAGTAGTTAGTGCATTTGTATTTCATCACAAATGATTTTTATTAAAGCCCCCAGTTTTGCAGAAATCCCTCCAAATTTCAAGAAGAGATAATGGCATCTCATACATCAAAAAATGCATGGACTCAAAACTGCAGTGACTGCAAAATCTCTTGTTCAGAGTTTGTTATTCATTTCAAGCTTAAATAACTTTATGGTCATGTCGCTTTCTGGATGGAAATGTGCCATGGACTATTGCCCCATTAAGTGGTTTTAAAGATGAGTTATTAGGGGTCTGTGGATTCCTTCCTGGCCTACACGGTTGCTCACTTTTCCTTTGTGTGTGTGTGTCTTTGGGAAGGATATCAACTCAGCAATTACCTACTGCAACTGATTGTCCTCCGGTACTCTGATGAACAGTTCCAGATTGAATTTGATGACTTTCTGAACTGCTTAATTCGCTTAGAGAATGCAAGCCGTGAGTATCCTCTTCCTTTGGAATTTTGTCCCCTTTGAAAAAAAAATATTGCTTTCTGCTGCTGTTGAACATTTTGTGCAATATTTGAGATCAAGAGTGTACATGGCTAACAGAAAGGAGCTATGTTTAGCATTTGCTTTTCAGATGATTTTTCTCCTGTAAAGTGAAAAACATTATGCTGTTAATGGAAAAATTCCCCATTTGAATAGAGCCTGCTTCATGAACTCTGCAGCAACACAGAAGGCATGTGAAGAAAGCTGGCAAGGTCCGTGTTATAGCCTTTCCTGTAGCTCATCCATGAGCTTAATTTAGGATTACAGAAGTTCAATGTTCAAATATTGCTTGTGCTTCGTGCAAAGAGATATTTGGCATGCATTTGGACAGGTATCTCCTACACTTTTTACATAACTTTGCCACTTTTGGCTGAAGATATGGTTCCCTGTACATTGAGGCACCCTAGGCCTCAGGGCATTTGTCTACAGTGTCACTCTCATTCCACAGCAGGAGAAGGACAGATAAGTAAAACAGCTGGATAAATGTTAAAATGATCATTAGTATGGCTCCAAATTCAGACCAAATGCAACTCAATCAATGAGAAGCAACATCAGCTTGATTGGCTGATTCTTCTTGTTGTTGTTGTCTTTACTTTCTGGCTCTATCTGTTGCAACAGAAGTATTAAACCAGTGAGAAAAGTTAAATAAGCTATATAAAGAAATGCAAACATCTTGGCTTCATTTCAGAATATCATCAAAATCCAATTGTTTAGCATATCCAGGACACTCTCTTCCAGTCAAGTCCTGAAGTGAGACTTGCACAAAGGCCTTAAGTCGGCAAGACATTTCCTCTTGCAAGGACTTTTTTTTCTCAAAACTGCTACAACCACCAAGCAATCCTAAGCCTTTGTGCCAGGCCCTTTCTCTCCTTGGCATAGTCACCCATCATTGTGGGATGAGGAGCTCATGTGTGAATATGAATGAGGTTTATTTATAGCACTGGTGTCCTGTTTTTCGTTTCAGGAGTATTCCAGGCACTGAGCGTGAAAAACAAGGAGTTCATTAACCTGAATATAGGCGAGGTATGAGCACAGCTTCATAAACACTGACAAACTCATGGGGCTTCTCTAGGGCCTTGTCCTCTTATAAGAACCAAAGTATTTCTGCTTGACACTTCAGGTGACACCTGTGTCTGTGAGAGTGCAGGAGTCATCAGCCATAGGTTTCAGCAGGGCTGGGACTTTACAGTGTGTGTGCTAATTACATCTCCTCTGTGCTATTTCCTTCCTCCCTTGCCCCATGGCATATTGACACCTTCCCACCCCCTCCTTTAGATTCTCTGCTTTTCCCTTCCTTAGGTGCCAGCTTTTGATGGGGGAAATGGGAAGCAGCAGATGGGGATGGGGCATCTTTCACTCTCCCTCTATCACCCAAAAGTTCAGATCAGCCTCTCTGGTGCATGTCCATCACCTGCTTCTCACACTGCTCAGCACAGGCTTCTTGTTTTCTTATGTTCTCTTTGTCTCCTGGGGCAAGGCAAAATTAATTCCCTGCCACAACAAACATGGGAACCTCTCTGGACTGCTGGGATGCAAGCAAAATCATTGCCATAGTTGACATATAGTGTTTGGAGAGCTCTGCCTCCTTCTCTCCAGACACAGAAGTAAAACCTGGATGAGGTCTCTCCTAGTGACAGGACATAAAATCCTACTGAGCAAAAGTCCTCTTCCCTGCATGGGATCAATTCAGAGCAAGACACTGATTTTGAACACCTCTGTCTTATTTGGGGAAAGGGGGGGGTAGGGAAAAGGGCTTGAAGTAATTGATTGTGAAGTTGATCTTTCTTCCAATATTAGTTTATCAACCTGGCAATGAACATCTGAAGAAATCTGACTTCGATGCCAGGAGTTTCTTGTGACGTTGCTGCAGAGACTTCTTCTCCAACAGCTGAGATCTCGTTTACATGCAAATTTTACCAGAAGATTTTTTGTGGAGGAACATGCATGCTGCCCATCTTTTCTGGTCTCCAGCTCTGTTGATGAGTTCAACAACCCGATCACATATTTTTAATTATTTTTGGTAAAACCTCATACTGGATTTTCTACTATGAGAGGCATTTGGATGGGGAACACATCAATCAAGCAGACTGATACTAATTTCCCTGAGCAACCAAAGGTTTTTATAAAAGAGAATTGTATTTTTTTTCAGCACAGCATGGACAACAGTGATTAAAAGTCGTTATTGCTGCTTGGTTACAGACTACTGTAAGGTGCTTTTGAAAATATAAGGCTGCATAAAACTTTGTTCAGTTTGAAATTCATTTCTAGGCATGCTGTATGGCTACATAACAAGTTCCCTCTTACGGCTACATGGATTGTAGTTTGGTGGACTGCAAACAAAGGAAGACTAGGGAATATATGGATGAAAATATATCCTTCCATATTTATGACAGAGTCCCTGGTCCAGGTGTCCTTAGAAGGACGCTTAAGCAAAGATCTGACATTATCACAGATTTAATTTAGTGAAAAATCATTGCATCTCACCTTCCCTTACTCCTTCCTCTGCTACCAACAAAATTCCTCTGCTACACACTTTGCTCTGTAGCCAGAGCATATCCCACAAGTCAATCTCTGCAGAGCTGCACACAGCTTGCCTTCATCTTCAGAGAAATGTGGCCCCTGAGACAGTGAGCTCTTGTACGGGGCCATTTTCCTCCAAGCAGTCTGAGATTGTGTCCTTCACCAACCCTGCTCCAGAAGAGCAATATAATCATTCTAGATGACTTGAATGTACCCATTGGTAAAGCCCTTGTCTCTGGAGCTATTGTGTCAGGGCAGGTTTGGATTGAATATTAGGAAAAATTTCTTTACTGAAAGAGTGGTGAAGCATTGGAACAGGCTGCCCAGGGAAGCAGTGGAGTCACCATCCCTGGAAGTGTTAGAAAACCGTGTAGATGTGGCACTTCAGGACATGGTTTAGCAGGCATGGTGATGTTGGGCTGATGGTTGAACTTTATGATCATAGAGGTTTGTTCCAATCTTAATGATTCTGTGATTCTGCAGCTATTGCTATTTTGCATCTGTGACTTGCACAGTATTATTTCATGTGATGTGGGTAGCCAGTGCTGACTTAAAAAATAACAGTATAGCAGCCAGGGACTTAAGAGGTCTTCAAAGGATTTGTTTCCATGATCATCTTCATAACTTAAGTCTATTTTATAATGAATCAACTGTCTGGATTTCTTTTCTAAAACCTTTCTTGCAGGGAAACAGATGGCCCTAGAATAGCCTTGCATTCCCTACTGTCCGGGATCACTGAGACAGCAAGGCTTTTGTTTTCTCTAGATTTAGACATGATGAGCAATTTTGGAAGGAAAATCAAGCTGCAGTAAAGGTGAAGTTCAAGCAACAAAAAACCATAGGCATCATGTTTAAAATACACACTTTCTTTTTTTCCAACAATTAATATATTGTAAATATGAAAAAAACTTTCTGGATCTAACTGGAAGCTTAGCAAAAGCTAATGGTTGCAGTATTTGATTAACCGAGTTATTCAAACCCATGAGGTGTATTGATTTTCAGACGTGCTGACTGTATGCCCTTTTGACAGCACTGGAGGCAGCTGTCTAAACCTGTGAAAGTTTGGATTAAAATCTAGACTGTCCTATAAACATTCGGCCACATACTTGAAACAAAAAATCACAGATCCTTAATTGGTTCCTTGTGAGAACTTAGATGTGGATACAAATTTGTTGTAGTACAGCGTCATTCACAAGCTATGCAGAAGAAAAGAGCTGTCTCAATGCCTGGCATTGCTGGTGTAGCTTTCCATCCCTCTGCGCAGAGCTGGGAATGTCTTGGTGGGATCAGGATTGATATAAGGAAGTGGTAAATATAGAGGTGAGAGCAATGGGGCACAGGTAAAAATCTCCTCACATTTAAAAGAAAATTCATGCATTTAAGAAAAAAACACTCTGAAGTGTTTTCTGCCCACTCAGAGTAGTTGTGCGCTGACTGTATCACAAGGAATTTGAGAGCCAGCATTTGAGACCTTTACAAATCAAGCCTCTTTCCTGGCCAGCCAGCTTGCTGCAGAGAGCCACATCCCCGTCCTACCTTGGGGGTTACACAACACCCACAACAGAGATGCACGTAAGGGAAGGTAAGCACAAGAAAACTTGTACATACAACCAGGCTGGCCCATGGCCACCAGGCATCTGGTGCAGCACAGTCCCTATCTCACCCCTTTAGCTTAAGGATGTTACTGTGTGCCTGTGCTGAAAGCCTTGCTAAAATCAAGGTGAGGAACAGCACCTGTTCCCCCTTGTCCTATGAGCTAGACCATTTTCTTTTTGCCTTGAAGTAAGGACTGACTTTAAAAGGGAAAAGTAACGTTAGAAATAAAGGCATGTGAAGATGGAGGATTATATAAACCCTGGTAAGGTTTTATTTTTGGTCTGCTATTATGCTGCTCATGAGTGACTGAGAAGTTGAGAGACTTCACATTCCCATCCAAATACAATAGTCCTTCTCAGCACTGCACCTGCCCACTGTTTGAGCAGAAGGGCAACTCAACCTGCCCAGAAGCAGGGGCTTGGGCTTGTTTACCTTGTTTTCTTTTAATCAATGGTCTTGAATTTAAAGCTAGATCTTGCTGCCTTCTCTAATGTGAGATGTAGATATGTTCATACCATTACAGAAATTATGACAAATCACTTAGGGTGCTCTGAAAGTTGTGTAAGTGATACATTCCCTAATGTGGTACACAGAGACCTTGCTAGCAAGAACTGGCTCGTGCTGAGAGCCCTGCCTGTCTGCTAATAGAAACATTAATAGAGAACATGAGAAGCATTTTTAATAATTATACTACTGGAAAAAAATCTAAAAGTCACTTATCTACAGGGTTGCAATCTGAGCATGCTCTCCTACCCTCACAGAACCAGAAATCTCTCTCTAAAACCTGCTGCTAAAGCTTCAGGCTAGTTATTACTGGGGGGCTGGCTGCTGCCCTGGTGCTAGTTGTCTCTCCTCTGCTCCCCTGTTCCCTTTCAGCAGCCTCAGCTTCCCAAGACCTTGGGTAGTACTCAGACATGGCACATTTCTAAGTTTAAAGAAACATTATCAGCTCAGGGTGTAAGCCTTTTTAAGAGAGGATTCATATGGAGCTTGTCCCGAACTCATCAATCCACTACCCTGATAGTAGATTTGGCAATAGTGTTTTCATATCTTGAAGGTTTCCTGCCCAACCTGTTGCTGAGTCCAGAATGGATATAGCCAGTGAAAACTACTGTGAAGAACTGCCATAAAAACGTAAAAATTTAAAAAACAGTGAAATTGCATTCTGCCATTTCTGACAGAAACCATCAATAAACATTTTGGGCACAAATGTGGGCAGGAGTGGTCCAGAGAATGGCTTAATAATGTTGAGTCTTCAGCAGCAATACTTGCCTCAAAAAATCATATATTTTAATCCCCAGTAGGGTTTTCGGGGGCCTGCAAACTCATATGTGAGTACAGGAGGTGCACGGGGCTTTGTAGGGGTGAAGGGGGTAGGAGGGAGAAAAAAGTGCTGTCTAGACATTGCACTGGTGTCAGGCAGGAGAGATGTTAGAATTGATGTGGCAGTTTACCCCACTTGTAACAGTTGTGGTTGCTTCCAGTCACGAAAATGAAACATTTCTGGATAGGTACTGAGTTATCTATCTAAATCATTTTCATTTAAACTGCATCATCTCCCCTGAAATATTTGAGTCTTTCTGCTTTTTGACTTGTGGCAGTGTGTGTTTTGGAAGCACATCAGAGTGCTGAGGGCAGTTTATGTTTCCGGTAAGGCTGGAACTTCAACATTTTAAAAATTAATTACAAAAACTTGCTGATTGAGGTAAACACACAAGCTGTCCTCAATTGCCAACGACTATTTTTTGCTTATAAGGGCAAGTATGTTATAAACTGCTCTCCGAAAAAACTCTAATTAATTTTCATCCCTTGCCCTTTTCATATCCCTTCAAGGGAATTCAGCTCTGCTGAGCAGAGTTTGGCCTCCTGGGTAGCTTGTATATCTCTTTGAGTATTATGCAAAGGAGTTAAACTGGGTGAAGACAGCAGCAGGCACTGGTCACATGCCTGTGCTTCTTCTGGCACAAGGAATATATAGCCATAGCTCTTTATTGCCATTTTTACTTTGTTTTTATTTAAAATGCCCTGCACCAAAGTAAGATCGTGTATTCATCACCATCTCCCCAAAATAAGCAGTCAGGGATGGTGAATATTTTAATTTTCAGGTACTTCACAAGAATACTCCAAGTGTTCTTTTTTTCCCTGATCTTTCAGAGAGGAAAAATCATTCATCCACTCAGATCCAACAAGATGTTATGATCAAGGGTGTCCATGTTTCATCTGCCCCCAGGGTGCCGCCTGCTCTGCAGGCAGCTGGCGAGGTGAGCTGCCTGCATACCTTGCCTGCAGTGCAACGTATGCCATGCATGAAGGCCAAAAATTCCCTTACAACTTTGGGATAGCCTACTGGGGGGAACGGGGATGGGGGTCTCCCCATGAGTGCTGCAAAGCCACCTCACTGGTAGACAGCCCCCTCCTCCAAGGACACAGCCCAGCCACTGCCCGGGTAAGGAGGGCACTGCCAGCATTTTGTGACAGTTTTATCCAGTTGCTAAGCAGCTGGGGCCCAGGGACACAACTATAATGAAAACAAACTGCCCCAAGGGAAAACGTCTGTGCTGCTCCATGAGGAGGGCATTCCCTGCTTCAGACCCCATGCCTTCCTCTCCCCTCCTCTCTCAGATACACAGTTTCACAGTGCTGTGCCAGAGTCTCTTCCAGGACCTGAGCAAAAATGATTTCATGTGTAAGGCTTTGGGAAGGGGCTCTGGCAGCCAGTGTCCATGATGAGCTGTCTCCTTTGTTCAAGGGGGTGGAAGCCCACACCTGCCTGCTAAGGGCACAGACCTGACTCTTCTAGCACCTCCCTCCACATTTGGTCGTGCCTGTGCAGGGCAGCATAAAGCACTACTGGGGCCGGAAGGCAAAGCCGTGTCCAATTCTTCAGCCCCGCACTCAGGACACACACAGCTGAGATGAAGTTTCTGCTCCTCTCGATGGTTAAGTGTTTCATGGCAAGTGTTCTCCTTGTCTGACCAGCAGGACAAACAAATCATACTTTTACACACTCACACGTTCCCTTCACCATCCCTGGCCTCTAAAAGGACTACTTTGTTTCAGTGCAAAGCAGAGTAGCATCAACACAGGGAGCTGAGAAGACCCCCTACCATCACATCATGGTGGTTAGTGTAAAAACAGGACATGCGGTCTCAAAACCCTTGAGCAATTCAAATAACATTTACCTTTCTCCAGTCTCCCCTTGCTGTTAGACAATCAGGCTTTCTGCATCAGTTTAATACCCAAATCAAAGACTGTCAGCTTTCCTCGTATTAATCTGTGGGACCTTTAGAAAGATGAATCCTTTCCATGCAGCATTAAAGAACAGAATGTGCCATACCTCAGCAGAGCATTTTAGGACACAATACTGGGTAGCAAAAGTATTTATTGTACAAGGGGGCACCAATATAATTCTGCAGGGATGCAGCCGCATTGCTCTGCAAACCCGTTGGTCATCCAACAGCAGGCTGCCAGGACAGGAATCTCAGCATCTGCTCCAATTTGAAAACAGATTATCTGGAGCCACAGAGAATGGATTTATTATGACTGATCCCATTTGTTTCCTAGAGGGTATGTCAAGTGACTGAAATAGAAATGGGGTCAGCAATTAATAGGGTAGCTCACAGTCACTGTCACCATATGTTGATATGATGATGGCCGGTTTACGTATTTACCTGATAAATAGCTTACCAAAAGTTTTATCAGGACACAGGTCAAGGAGAGTGGAGACAAAATTTGAGAGGCCATTGTACAGAATCTCATTCTCATGGATGCCTTCTCCAGTGTGAAAGCACGCATAAATAATTCTCCCATTTTAAGGAAGGTTTCTTGATGTCACTGGGCAAATGGGAGTGATGAGTTGCAATCAACTGCAGTGTCAGTTCAGCTTTCTACCCCAGGCTCAGCTGAAGACTGTCTGACTCTATTCCTCACAGGACACCATATGTGCTAGATTTTCTTCAAATGAGATAGGCAAATATTTAAACACAAGAAACAGGGGTCGAAAAGTATCTCTATGGAGGTGATTAAATGGCAGTGACCCAAGCTGTGTCCTAAACTGGAGCGAGGAGCTCTGGAGCCTCTCTAGTACTGCCACTACAAGAGCTGTTTCAGTTTCTGAACCTTTTAACAAGTCCAACTTTCTCTGCAGCTCATGGTTAATACCTCTCCAACAGAGCCCACAGTGCTGTTTTAGAGAAATATTATTATTCCTTCCCAAGACAGGAAATTTCAAGCTTGTCAAAGCACTTTTCTGAGCCAACAAGAGCTACAAGTAGAAAAATTTTGATCAAAAACAGGTGCACGGCTGGATGGCTGGCTGGAAAAGAGTCATGGTGCAGTTTGCATAACCCCTGGGGGAAAGACATGCACTCAGTGTGAGGAAAAGAAAATGAGCACTGGGTTGTGTGACAAAGTCAGCCTGCTAGTGGCTGGGGAGTGACAGCTTCCTCCGCAGCTTCCACTGAGGCCCACAAACATTTCATTGCAAGTCTGCTTAACTGGGTGGTGATCCTGATTGCCTGGGCCACCAGAGAAAAAATGTGCTTTTCCTTTCAACTAGTGCACTGAAAAAGTGTGCAAACCATAAACAGCCACAATGGTCATGGATTTGAGCCTTGGTAACCAGAGGCAAAGGCTCCATCCTCACCCCAAAGGGCCTGAGGAGAGAAGACCTGTTTTTCAGGGGGGCTGAAGGTCCCACAGAGCCTATTGAGATTGAGGAACAATGGATGGAGCAAATCCTTCTGAGAAAAGGATGCCATCTGTATGCAGTTTCTGGGGATGGGACACTTGTCTTCATTATTTTAGCCTATAAAGACCTCCAGTAAAACCGTTTAACCTGATTAGTCAAAAACCTACGGACAGCATTGGAAAGAAACTTTCCCAATTGTGTATAAATTTTGCATTCGAGCTGACCTCATGCTCTTCCAGGCATACCCTAGAGGGCAGCCATTTAAATTCCACATTACCTAAGAACAGGTGCCCATTTGAGAGTAAAAAAATCTCTTGTGGTGTCAAGGCCCATTTGAAGAGCTGTGTGCACAGAGTGACTTTGCTGCTGGGATGCAGCCAGTCGTGTCACACCCCAAATGCCTGGATAAGGGTGGCATGAGAGTTGGGTAGGCAGCAGCTGAACCCCTCTGCTGTGGACAGATGCGGGGGTGTACCCATCGCACCTGAGGCACAGGGACAATATGCCCGCGTAAGCCAAACGTGGCCCCATCCTTATTTCCTTCCACAGAACACAGCAAATTTCTCCAGCAAGGTGCTGTTACCACGCAACACTTGGAACCTAAGACAGCTCAGGAGACACCAGACAAGGCACCTCTGCTCTGGTTATGGCAGAAAGACATGGCCCATGGTTTTGGGCTCACTGAAAGAGTGCTCTGTGCCTCATGTGGAGTAGAAATCACTGCAATGCTGCTCAGAATTTCAACCTACATTACAAAGGCACCTTCCTTGCTGGCAACCTTTACAGTTTGGCTGTCAGTGCCACAGAATTTCATCTTCTCCTTTCTGGAAGAAAGCCTCTGAGAAAGTGAGAATTGCCAGCTTTTTACTGGAAGTTTTGGCTTTTATGATTACAGAGAATATCTAGAAAATGACATTTGAGCAGGCCTTAAAGATTCAGAAACTAGGATACAAATAAAGATCAACCCCAATTTATTGTTTTCTGAAGTCTAAAAACCCTGCTGATAATTTTAGTTGCTCTAACGTATGGCTTGCGAATGCTTTGATGTGTTGTTGCTGCTTTTGACATCAAATAACCCTACACTGGCTTTGTTTACAGGCAGGGATTTTCTTCCCTAATGAATGATTGAAAGCATTTGGACAATTAAGTCTCCAGAGCTGTTAATTTGGTAGTTTTCCTGATCACTGACAGCAAGCTCCTGAAAACCATTAGCACTAAACTACCACAAGAGTGGGAACTAGTGGTTTAAAGGCCTTTGAGGACCTAGCATTAGTTTTCTAATCTAGCAGTTTTAACTAAGTGGTACTCCTCTTCATCCGGTAGTATTTTTGCTCTTGGACATCTCTCAGATGCACAAACAAGGTAGGGAAATGTGGAAAACCACTGCTTCACATGCATATTAATATCTATACTAAGTTAAGTGTATATACTTCATATAAAATATGTGATATAAAGCATCATTTTTTCTATACATGCATGTATTTTATATGCATCCAGGACAGCTTGTGTGCAAGGCCTCAGTAACAACTCCCACTAGTGAGGTCGTTGGTCCCCTAAAATTATTGACAGCTAAATTTTGATGCATGGATTATCCAGTTTCACAGTTAACTGGGAGAGAGTACCAAAGCCCCAAGCTTACTCTGCACAGGAAATCACTTGTAATCACAGACCCATCTCTGTTCCAAGGGGATAATTCAGTTTCTCCAGCTACTCAATAACGTGTCAGCTTGAAAAGCCAACAAAAATAGCCCATGGTTTTCATGGATCCTTTAAAGGAAAGACGTAGGCATGTGCATATGTGCCCACATAGGAAACCTGGATACAGTGGCTGTAAGGAAGAGCTTAATGCGGCCAATGCTCTCCATCAACAAACCCCATCATACCAAATGCCCTATCAATCAAACTTGCATCATTTGTTTTGCCTTTCAATGGGAGCCAGCCTTCAAAACTCTAATTATTGGCCAAGTACCTGGGCCAAGCAGGCAGTAGTGGATGCCCATTTTTTTTTCCAGTTGGTCCCTTTACTGTGCAGGTTCTAGAGGCCTCTACAATGTCATTGGTCTTCTTGAAATAAGTGTCCACTTGTTCCTGGTGTCCATCAGTAGACCTGAAGCATGCTTGGCACCCTGCAGGTATTTGCTGCTTATTGCACACATCAGTATATTCGCAGTGAAATTTGCTTTAGACATCCAAACAAAAATATTCCAGGTATTTTTTGCCTCTTCTTGGTTTCTGTATTAGTTCCCAGTCCCTGCAACACTCAGACACTGTGGGTTAACTGTATGCTTAAGGCAGACACTTTCAGTTTCAGTCAAAATTATGTTTAAAATTTATCACTTAGTTTGCCTTTCCTGTCTGAAAGCAAGCTTTAGGCCAAGCAGCATTAATTCAGATAATTTATCAAGGTATGCTGCAACTCAAGAAGCCTTTCAGTACTCTTGAGGCTAAAATTAGACATGCCAGCTACATTCTAGCATTGAGGGTGCTGTCACACCAAGGTAAGATGCTCCGTGGTAGGGTGACTCCCAGAATCCAGTGGTGACCCCCCTGACCCAAGGGGTTCTGCCCTGCAGATCACCTGGAAAGCCACAAAACTGACCTTCACAGGGATATCATCAATGGAGAAGGCAGACACAGAGTGGGATATTTGACTGTGTTTGCAAAGGAGTTAAAAAAAAAAAAAGATCCATGAGTAGAAAGAGCATCCAAAAGTGGCTCCAAGGCTGGCCTTGGGTTCACAAAATGGCAGCTATTTTAGAGGTGCTCCTCCCTTTCTGCCAGCTGTCAGCACGAGCATGGGTGAAACACTGGTTGTGCCTTTCCTTGGAGGCGCAATAAGCTGCTGGCTTCCCAGTGCAGGATTTTGGGGCAGCAACCACTTGCCAAAAACATGGCACACAGAAATATCAGGGAGAGAGTCTCTCTTTTACTGCCATTGCTGAGAGCTGGGAAGCCCTCCTCCAGAAAGGGCCACCACAAAGCGCAGCCAGGATGTGTCCTGTCCCACATTGACCCTGTTCCCACCATGTGTGAGTGTTCTGAAACACTCATAGGCTGTGGAAAGCTCCTTTTCAGGTGCATTTGGCAACTGGGAAGGCCTTTTCTGTTTGTTAGTGTATTTTGAATTTGAGTTTCTTCATAAACTGTGCTGAGAATGATTTGCTCCAGCAAAGACTTGTTTTTATTGCCAACTGTTGGGTGCCACCTCTGCAGAACACCTCAGTGTGGGAAATGCTTATGGGTTGCTGGTGGTAACTGGCTGGCCATGATTTTGTACAATGGCAGGGTCCTTGTGCAGACTCTAGCATGAAGCCTATCAGAGTGTGGGGACATTTACTCCACTACTAGCCTGTGCCTAGTGTCTAGTGTTCACAAAGACATCTTTGCCACCTTCTCAAGTGACTTACAAAGGTCTATTTCTTGCAATTCCCACCATGAGGCTGCTTCCAAGAGACTTCAGCTTATGCTTTTTGCAGCTTTTCAGGAGGTTAAAAATGATGCTTTGAGCTGTGTGCTGGCATTCGGCCTGAGTCGAGTGTTGCCTTTTGATACCATGGTCTGAGCCTCTTGCTTTCTCTGGAACAGGAGCATTGACGTACTTTCCGCTTTCAAGAAAATTTCCAGAGGATTTCAGTGCAGAAAAGCTCTTTGGGATAACTTCAATGCTGGGACAAAATGATGACCTCTAATAACACAATTTACAAGTCCATTCATTGGGCCACAACTCATATGGTCGACTGAGAAAGGGGTGCCCTCTTTGGCTCTTCACAGCAAAGAACTGTGGGCTGTGAGTAATTTTGGAAGAGAAGCACTGCCGGCACTAAGTCTCACTGAGGCTGAGATGGGCCACGAGGGTCATAGACAAATGGTCTTTACCATGGGTATTAGCAACCACTTTTGCTATTTCTATTTTCATTTTCTATTTCATATGTAAAAGACTAATTCTCAGGCTCCCATTGTCTTTATCCAGCTGGTACTCAAAACACGACAACAAATGTGCGTGTTACAGTCCCTACACTCATATGTGCTCTATACAATCATGATCAGCATCCCCTCAGAACAACTTGTAAGGGCATTTTATAGTGAAGCAAGTGATCTGAGGTCACTCCAAGTTTGCAGGCAAGGACTTGAGCAGAGGTGTCCCGCAGCAATTTCTCAATCACTGCAGCTCAGCTGCCCACGGCTCCCATACCAGGTCAGCTCTTCAGCACTGGAGCAGGAGGAGGTGCTTCAGGGTGGAAGCCAAGTCCTGCTGCCAAAAGGGACAGCAAAGAGCCAGGCTGTGCCACAATCAGCTCTGGAAATGACATATGGAACTGGCCCCCAAGCCTCAGAGTTTTGTTGAAAGGGGAAATGCTGGCAGATTTTCAGTCTTTCTATTACCATTGTCAAAAGTAAGCATTTCTAAGCTCCAATTTCTTGATGTTAAAAATATAAGTATATATTTGTTTGCATTCTGTTGACACTTGATGTCGTTCAGAACTGTGAATGCCCCTTCCCAACAACCACCACCGGTTCCAAGTCCTGCTGCCTCCTGCAATGACTGGGCATGGGAAGAAAACGTGTTACACAAAAATGGATCAGCTGTAGGTAAGGGCTTTTAAACTGTGCACAATTTTCAGGTAGCTGGTTGAAAGCACTGAGGCTGTTGTACTCAAAAGGGATTTTAAATGTGGCAGAAATAACTTGAAGTCCATGAATTTTTAAACAGCAGTCCTCTGGATCAATTAAAAACCTTTCAGTGCACCTCTCCCATAACAACTTGTTTATGTGCCACATGCTTTTCCTCTTACTTTAATTGGGTTATAATTACTCTGTTTACAATGCTATGAGTGGTGAATGCACTTGCACATCTTGCCCACTCTTCTCAAGTCAATCTGGGAGCTCAGATCTGGTTCTCCCCATCTCAGGAAAGTCACTGCCCTCACCAGGACTGGTTTGCAGCCACTCAGCCCTGCACAGGTGGTTCAGCTGCATGAGCAGAGCAGGGAATTGAGCCACATCTCCGTGCCAGGAAGATGCTGAAGTTATGGGTTCCAGCTTGCTTTTGCTGTCTTTTTTTATTTTTTAAATTTAAACTGTGAAACATCTTGGCCCCTTCTTGAGGCAGTGGGAAGATCTGAAAGGCTGTATTTTTCCCCTTTTGTAGGGCAGACACCTGGTTTCCAGCCCCACCAGTCCCAGTGCCAGACCCTTATCTCTGCAAGGCAGGGGAAGATGTGGGGTGGATATGGCACTGGCGTGGAGGCTGAGACACGGCAGGTGCTGGCAGTCACCACTGCCATCCTTATGGGAACCACAGGCAAGCACGGCTCCTCCAGAGCCCATGGGTTTAGCTGGGTGCTCGTCAGGCTGGGCTGTGTGGTCTAGGAGTACCGAGAGATCCAGAGCTCTGGTCTGTCAAGGTCTGCAGGCTGGTGATGTTACAGAGACAAGGAGAAGCTGCAGAGGGAAGAGGACGAAGGGACACTGTTAGCTGTCTGTGGCAGCACAGATGAGCAGCCACTCCAGAGTCTCCTTGTTATGGATGTAGCAGGGAGACTGCTTCTGAAATACTGGGTGCAATGTGTCCTACAAAACCATTTTTTTAATTGGAAGTTTAGTAATTTCTTCCTTAAGTATTTCTACTGCCTGGCCAAAAATGGTATCTAAAATTAGCTTCCCCAGATAAAGACATTTTTGTCATATTTGCTACATTCCTACCCGAACACTGAAAGCAGGCTCTTTGGGCTGAGTTACGGAGAAAAATCTGTTTGTAACTATACTGATCTGGCATTGTTAGTACTGAAATTAATAGCTTTTTTATCTGTCTACATCCTATGCTCATTTTTTCCACACAAAGAGAGTGCCAAAGGAAGCATTATAAGGGCTATATAATTAAAACCAGAAGTGCCTTCCAGTGAACTTAACAGTAAATGCTAATGGCATTTCTAGCAAAAGTAGTGCCCTGGGGAATTCATTGCAAATGAACTAAGAAGGACTCAGTGCTGTTGCATCAATGGGTTTTAACTGAATCTGAAAGGATTCCGGATTTGGATTTTTTGCTGCATGTCAATTGAAGTCCTCTGTAACTGTGGTCACCAACTGCTGGGTTAAACCTGTGAAACCACATTCAGAAGCCACCCTTGATTCTGTTGTTTATCACCATGTGACTTCTCTTACCAAGACATTACCATCATGACCCAGATTTTTCATCTAATCTTCTGGCTCTACACTAGTAAAAGTTGTTTGACTTTACGGAGTGGTGTTGAAGCGAGAAAAGTACAGGGCTCTGGTGGGAGGAAAAGGCAGTGGGAGGCTGCAGTCCACAATGCACATCTCTGGGCTGATGCCAGCAGAATGATCAAGGGCTGGCTCTGCACATCTCAGGGTTCAGCACCCTTTAGGCTGGAAAAAAAAAAAAGATGCTGAGAGAGACTAAAATAACATATATAAATAATGCCCACAAAAATCCAGTTGTCTCGTAATGGCTGTGCTTTGCAAGTACTTCTGTGCCTGATTTTCCAGGCATGTGTGAGAAGTTTGCACAAAACTGAGGGTTTTAAGAGACTTTACTGTAACTGCTGAAGCCTTCCTGTGGCCTGGCCACCGAGGTGCTTGCTGCAAGGGTGAGGCCTTTGGCAGGAAGGGAGAAAACTGGGGAGTGGATAACAGCTCAAGATTAAATGTTTTTCTGCATTGAGGGTCGAGGATCGCACCAGTGGGAAGCAGAAGGGCTCTGGTGCCTGGCTTATGCTCTGCTGACTGCTAAAAGCCTCAAAGGGAAAGCCTCCCATCCTGACACAGAGCCTTTCACTGAGCTGATTCTGCAAAAACAAACTGTGTTGCTGGGGAGTGAGCCTGCAGTCCAGGAGGGCAAACAGCCCTTTGAAAGGGCAAATCCAGTGCTGAGTTAACTGGGCTGGAGTTGGGCAAGCTATTGTCCAGCTTGCCAGCTCCTAGTTCTTGCTCCATATATCAACAACCTGCCCTGATCCCCAGAGAGCCCAGATAACCCAAAATGCATAACTACCTGCTAGAAGTGACCTAGACCAGCAGCTGTTTGGGCAGAGAGAGGTCTCATCCACTGGAGCATGGCTGTGGGCCTGGCTTGGTGCTTGGGCAAGGTCCTGCCATGCTGGGAACTCAAAACTATATGTCTTAACAAATACCTCCAGGGATGGTGACTTAGCCGCTTTCCTGGGCAGCTGTTCAGTGCTTGACAACCCTTTCAGTGAAGAAATTTTTCCTAATATCCAATCTAAACCTCCCCTGGTGCAACTTGAGGCCATTTCCTCTCATCCTATCACCTGTCACTTGGGAGAAAAGACCAATACCCACTACACTATAACCTCCTTTCAGGTAGTTGTAGAGAGCCATAACGTCTCCCCTCAGCCTACTTCTCTCCAGGCTAAACAACCTCAGTTCCCTCAGCTTCTTCTCATAAGATTTGTGCTCCAGACCTTTCACCAGCTTCGTTGCCATTCTCTGGACACACTCCAGCACCTCAATGTCTTTCTTATTGTGAGGGGCACAAAATTGAACACAGGATTCGAGGTGTGGCCTCACCAGTGCCAAGTACAGGGGGACAATCACTTTCCTAGTCCTGCTGGCCACACCATTTCTAACACAAATCAGGATGCTATTGGTCTTCTTGGCCACCTGAGCACACTGATGGCTCATATTCAGCCACCTGTTGACCAACACTCCCAGGTCTTTTTGCCTGGGCAGCTTTCCAGCCATTCATGCCCAACCCTTGGTGTTGAATGGGGTTGTTGTGGCCCAAGTGCCTTGATGAACCCCATATAGCTGGCCTCAGCCCATTGATTCAGCCTGTCCAGATCCCTCTGTAGACCCTTCCTTCCTTCAAGCACATCAACACTCCCACACAACTTGGTGTCATCTGCAAACTTACTGAAGGTGCACTTGACCCCCCTCATCCAGATCATTGATAAAGATATTAAACATAATTGGCCCCAACACTAAGCCCTGAGGCACACCCCTTGTGACTGGCCACCAACTAGATTTAACTCCATTTAGCACAACACTTTGGGTCCAGTCATCTATCCAGCTAACATCATTAGCTCTTCCTGTAGTCACTCCATTATAGAAGGCCACTAGGTTGATAAGGTAGAACTTGCCCTTGGTGAAGCCATGCTGGCTACCTTGAATCATCTACCTGTTCTCCATGTGTCTTGAAACAGCTTTAAGTAAGATTTGTTCCATGATCTTCCCTGGCACAGAGATGACACTGTAGTTCCCAGGGTTGTTTCTATCCTTTTTAAAAATAGTTGTGATATTTCCCTTTTTGCAGTCACTGGGGACTTTACCTGACTGACTTCACTGACTTTTCAAACATCATGGAGAGTGGCTTGGCAAACACATCAGCCAGTTCCCACAGGACTCTAGAATGCATTTCATCAGCCCCCATAGACTTATGTATCTTCAGGATCCTCAGGTGTGAGAAGAGAGGTTACCAGTAAAGATTAAGGCAAAAAAGTTGTTGAGTGTCTCAGCCTTCTCCTTGTCCATTGTTACCTGTTTGCCAGTCATGTTCATCATGTTCATCTTTGACTTTTCTTTTCTAACTGACACACATGTAGAAGCTCTTATTCTTTTCATCCCTTGCCAAGTTCAGCTCCAGCTGTGCCTTGGCCTTCCTGATCCCATCCCTATACAACCGGGCAATAGCTCTATACTCTTCCCAAGACACCTATAGCTCCTTCTCCTGCCTGTCACTTTTCTTCTTGCCCTTCAGTTAGACCAGTAGGTCTTGACTCATCCGTGCCAGTCTCTTGCCTCCCTTTCCTGATTTCTTACACCTGGGGATCAAGAGCTCTTGTGCCCTATGGAAAGCATCCTTAAAGATCTGCCAGGTCTATTCTACTCCTTTGTCCCTGAGGGAAGTTTCCCAGGGGTCCTATTAACTAAAGGCCTGAAGAGCTGAAGTTTGCTTTTTTAAAATTCAGGGTCCTGACTTTATTCTTCACCTGACCTATATCGCTCAGGACTGTGAACTCCACACCAGTGCACGATCACTGCAGCTGAGGTTGCCTCCAGTCTCTGGTAGGGCTGACTATTGCCCGGAGTCTCCTGGATTGCCTGCAGCTCACCATGCTACTTTTCCAGCAGATATTGCGGTGGTTGAAGTTCCCTAGCAGGATGAGAAACTGTGAGCGTGATGCCTCCTGTAGCTTCGTTGATAGGCTCCCCTTGACCATGCAGCCTGTAGTAGACACCATCCACAATGTTCCCTTTGTTGCCTCTGTCTCTGATTCTTAAGCTTTCAGCCTGCCTGTGGCTGCTCTTCAGAGACAGCTCTTTGTACTCTATCCATTTCTTGATGTAGAGGGTAAGGTCTCCAACCCTCCTTCCTTGCCTGTCCCTTCTGAACAGCCTGTCACTATGGATTGATGCACTCCAGTCATGGGATTCATCTCACAAAGTTCCAGTAATGGCAATTAGGTCATAGCTTTCTAGCAGCTTCCAGCTCCTCCTGTTTATTGCCTATGCTGAATGCATTAGTTTAGAGGCCCTTCAGCCTTCAGCTAGGCTGTTGGCTGTATCACCTACTTAGAGGAACACCCCTTAAATCTTTTGAGGTATTTCACTGGTGTGTTCCTGTTGGCTGCTGTTACCTCAGGAGCTCCTAACTTATCTCTGTAAGACTTCAAGTGTGCTGCAATGTAGCCAGCGTGTCTCACAGCAACAGGCTGAGGGCCCTTGCTAGCACCCCATCCTTCTAATCATCTGTGTTCTTAGTCGTCTGTGCTCCTGTAACATTACTGGTGAAATCTTAGTGACAAGGATCTTCCCTGGGGCTGTTGTGGGATTTCCACACAGTCAGTTGAATTGATATCACGATTAATGGGTTGACTTAAAGTTTGGATCAAGGCTTGTGGTACAACCTGACCAAAGACTGATCATTCAAAATGGTTTAATCTGGGTTTTCTCCTCTTCCTTGACTCCTTTTAGTAGTTTCTGGAGGAAATAGCCAAAATCTGCATGAAATTTAATATGCCAGGTGTGCCTCAGTAAAAGCAAGTACCTGACACCTAGCTAAGCTATTAAAATGTCTTGCAACTTTACATCTTCTTGCTAAGATGACACCACATGGCTTAAGTGACAGAAAGACCACTCTTTTACAGTGAGATGAGATCCAGAGAGGACAAAACAGAGGACAAACAGCCTGTGCTGGCAAGGCAGTGGGCCAAGAAACTCTCATCTATTGGTTCTTTTGCTGTGACTTTGGCCAGACTCAGTTCCTGGAGCCAGCTCAGTGTGTCTCAGACTGCAGGTCACAGGAGTTATCGAAGGGCTTAGAGGCAGCAGCGCAGCCCTGGGCAGTGGCTCCCAGCAGCTTCAGTCCCTTCAGCAGCCAGTGTTCACTGCCTGCGCTGTGTCAGCTTGGTGGGAGATCCTAGGTGCCCTGAATCACTGACAGAGGCTTGGTTTCTGCAGGATGAAGAAGTAAAAAAAAAAAGGCTGTAATTACTGGCCACAAGCACTTGCAGTATTCTGTGCTCCACAGAAGCTGAGCTACAGCCAAACAGGGATGGAAGTCAAAGGGTTCAGTAAAACGCACAGGCCAGAGCAGGTTTTCTTAAGCATAAGCTTATAGGCACACACCACAAATTTCCTTCTTGGCAGATGTAAGCTCTGAAAAATGCAGCGAGGAGAGCAGGATATTCAGTCAAGCCTTTAATAACAAACAGCTGTAATAAAGTCCGGACTTCCTACAAGTCAAAATAAATTTTGCCACCAAGCTAACCAGAGCCAGTGCTTCAGCTCACGTAGCTGGGAAGTGTCAAGGTTGAAGAGGACCCATGCATTGAATTTTCTCATCCCACTTGAACTTTGTTCCTTCTTCCATCACCCTCCTTTCTTCTACCATCCCCATTGTCACACTGCATGCCACTGCATCTCTTCACAGCAGCTGTTATTGTACAGCAACAAAACCAGTCCTTGTAACATACTTTGTACTGAGCTGCAAGTGGGACATTTTCAAAGACTGCCCTCACTCTGGTTATTGGACAAGCCCAGAAGAGGAATGGGCAGCTGAACTTCAGGGTTGCTGGTAATCTTGCCACTTTTGGTAAGAAGGGAAGGTAAGGCTGAGGACAGGCCCTTGTGCAAACCTCTGGTTGGTCACTGAAATTTGTGGACGATCCAAAAAACTCCCTCCTCCACTCTTTTTTTTCTTTTTCATTCTCTGATTTGTTTTAGAGACAAGCATCATAGGAAAACTGCAGTAAGCTATTTTCAGGGCAACTACATGTTTTTTGACTTGCTGGTATCCCAGCCAATGACCTGCCAAGGGCGTTTAACCTTGTATCCTGGTCCTGTATGAGGTCCAAGTTTCACAGCCATTAGGCAGCAGAGCTGATAAATGCTGTCATTTACAGATTGCCTAATGGACTCTTTTGTCCCAGAAGACATTCAGAGTAAAAGCCACAGTGATGCTTACAGAGAAATGGTAAACTTCAAAAATTACATGGCGAGCTGAAGGTGAGTAGAGATACAGCTGCCAACTTCAGCCAAACCTGGCTCAGGGATAATGGGCAGTTGTCCACCCCAGCAGCTGCCCTAAGAGAAGGTACCTTTACTGTGTTGAACACATGAACTTGTCCCAGCAGGAAAATTAGGCTGCTGCTGAGGAGCAGAAGAGCTCCCTTGGCATCTTCACCTTGAACAGCAGGGAGGGAAACAGGAAGGAGCTTTCTTTGGGTGAAGTTCAGCACAACTGGGGAACTGCTGGATTAGGGATGCAAACAAATCTTGTGATCATCTCCCATCTCACATTCATTGACTCATTGTCAAAGCTCCCCAGACACTGAGAGGTCAGATGAAGATGTAGATCCTTGTCGTGAACGACTTGGTTATATTATGTGTTGAGGTGTAAAGCCCACTTGTGAAAAGGAGACAATAACAGAGATTTTTCATTAGAAAGGTAGAAAGTGTCCTGTTGAGAGGAAACAGGTGTGCCTGGCTTACCTTCTCTGCAAAGGCTTTCACTGGAATTAACTCATAAATGTAGGACAGCCAAACCAGGAGTTTGTCCTCAGAGTAACAAGAACATACTGATTCAAGTGGGTCACGGGCAAACTCGGACAGCAAAGTCTGGGGCCTGTCTGTAAATAATGCCTACAAAGTCGGGTTTGTATCTCAGGGGTGTGACTTGCAAGCTCTTTGGGGGATGCTGTTGCTGAACAATCAAAAGGACTCAGCCTGCACGGTGTTGCTCCAGCACCCACAGCCATGACTTCAAAGACAATTCTGTGCTGTCTGAACCTCAGACTGAAGTCACCAATAAATGAATTGATCACTCTCCTTCCGCAGGCAGCTGCAGTGTTTTCTACTCTGTCTTTACAAGCCTTCACTCAGTCATGAGACCTGCTGACTCCACATGCACCCAGATGCTGTGGATTGTCTTTGTTAGAGATGATATTTAAAAGTTAAGACAGAGCTTAAACAAGAATGAAGCAAACCACGGGCAGGCTAACTCCTAAATATAGTTGGAATTCCACCCCTTAACAGGCTGCCAAGTCTCTCCACACCAAATTCTTCCTCAAATGCCTTTTTAGTTGCTGGTAGAAATTCAGCTTGAATATAAACTGAACTGAGTTGTCTTTCAAAGCACATCTCTGGAAGAACTGGATGTTGGCACACAGAAGAAAAACTCCTTGGAGCTGCGCTTTTGATTATCTTACACTTTGAGAACTTGCTGCATAAAACAAAAGGCAGAAAGGGAGACTACACAGTGGCCTCTGTTCACACCTTCCTTTCTGTGACATGCATTTAAAAACCTGTACATGAACATCAGCTCACAGGAAAACTGCATGAAAGTTTGTCATTGCCAGTTCTGGCCTTTTGCACTAAATATAGTGAACCCACTAATGGGAAGTAGTGAATTAATTCCTTACTTTGCTTTGCTCGTGTACGCGGCTTTTGCTTTACCTATTAAACTGCCTTTATCTCACCCCAGGAGTTTTTGCAGTTTTACCCTTCCGATTCTCTCCCCCATCCTGCTTGGGGGAAGTGAGCGAGCAGCAGCTGCGTGGTGTTCAGCTGCAGGCTGGGTGAAACCATGACATACAGTCTTCAAATTGCTCCTGCAATACTGATCCAGATATTGCTTTGGATTACCTGGAGATATTTTGGGTAGGGGTGTGTGTTAGGTTTAAGTCTATTGCAGTGAAGTACAAACAGATTTTAGTCTTTATTATATAAAATCCATAACCTCATCCTGTCCCCTTACCCAGATAAGGCAGAAGTACTTCCCCAAACAGTCTCACTTAAATGCTTGAAAAACAGCTGCAGTGTATTATTTTTTTTTCCCGATCTGAAAAATTCAGTTTCTAAATTCTAGACCAGATCATCCTTGGCTGCTGCTCAGCCAGATTCAAGATGCCCCAAACAACTCCAATGGCACCAAGGAAAGAGCAAAAAGGACAATCCACAAAGCAGCACAAAAGCCTTGAAAGTTCTACTTAAAGTGACTTTATTAAAACATTAATATAAAATGTGACCAAGTACAATTTCTTTGTAAGAATGTTTAATAAAAACATATTAAAGAAAGAAGGAGCATCAACTCTTGTCAAAACACAGGAAAAAACCTACCAGGATAAGTAAAAAGTTCTGCAGCATGTTCTACCAGCTGGTCCCAATGTGTATTAGGGTCAAGTTAGCCGATGGAAGAGACAGGCAGCCCAGGTTCTTCCCTAAGAAGCTTTAACATATTTAGCAGAGGTTTAAAATAATACTCCTCTACAGCAGGAGACTTTGCTTTCAGACCCCCCCATATCAAAGTAAGTTTAGAACGCACATCTTCACGTTGGATTTATAACTTTTCAGCAGCTGAATGTACAGGAAATTGGATTCACTGATAACTGTAAACCCCAGGGTTAACATCTGTCAGCTCTGAAAAGAAGGTGCAAGTCAATACTAACTATACACCTAAAGAATTTGTGCTAAAGTTGTTCTAAGCTATATTAATGCTGGGTGCTTGTAGCAAATGCTAAAAAAGGTCAGCTAAGAAAAAAAACAGCAGTAAAGTCCAGGCTTGTAGAAACAAGTATTTTTTGAACTGCTGGAGACATTATACACAAATTACAGGAGTTTGTACATTTCAGGAAGCGTGTAAAGAACCTTTCAGAAGTCTATAAATAAGGCTATGCTATGACTTACACTCTCTGGCAATCTCTTAAGAAAACACTAGAAAAACTGGAGGGTTTGGGCTTGGTAGTTCTTTTTTGGGTAGGGAAGGGAATATCTTACAGCATTTTCCTTGATCAATAAGAGAGTTTTAATGCTCTATCAGCATCCTCTGCCTGTTCAGAGCAATCAGCACAGCAATTATAGGAAAAGATTCTTCCAGGACATCTCAAACTCTTCCTGTAAAAGGCAAACGAAAATCCTGCAGCATCCAGTTCTGCGCATTTAACTGTGCCTGGCACTGAACCAAACATCAAGTGCTAATCCATGAGAAGCCTAGCACAATTATGGTCCAGGAGATGGTGACCTTCTTATAGCCTTGGCTGGGACCCATCAGAGCCCTGTTTTGCCTTCCACCCCAAACAAATGCTATGGGACTATTGCTGAGGTAAAGGGAAAGGTCAAACCTTTGGCATTGGAGCAGACCAGTCACTGGCTGTGCGTAAGGGAATTAAGGCTTCAAGGTGAGGTAAACACAGTGAGAATCAGTGTGTAAATCATGCTGCATTTCAGAGACGACAGATTCAAACAACAGCTAGTCTTGTTTTCTACATTTTAAACACCAAACATCATTCAAAAGTAGAACTGGAGGCAAGTCTGCTGTGCGCCACCTTGAGATGCCCCTTTGCACCTCAGGAACAAACGCAACCCAGACACTGAATGCTGAAGAGAATGTACCCACAAGGAGGAAAAAGCACCAAAGTTGATGAGTCCTTGAGACGATAAGCTGCTTAAAAAACAAAGAAGCCTCACACTGCTATGACCTCCCAAAAATACAGTGGTTTCCTAACAAAAAGGTAATCTACACTCCAGCAATTCCCAGTGCTATAATTCCAGCACTGCTATTATGAAGACTTATGCTCTAGTAAGGAGGCAGTGAAATCATTAGGCTTGTGTTCCCTGAAGACAGTTTCTCCCATTCATTAGGTGTTGTTCCATTCCCCTCCACCCATCCCCAAAGTCTTCAATCCAAAGACAATAAACGCCTGTCATTTCCCCAGGCCATTTTCCTAACATTCTCATGTTATTTTAGCAGATTTGTAGGGTATACACACAGTGCTTCGTTGGATCCATCATTTTGGCAATGCCTTTGTCCTCTTCAAAAGATTAGTGTTTTCGAACAAGCGGTACAAAAGTTACTTTCAAACTAAATGAAATACAGAAATCAATGCAATTCTTCTGTATGCTTATTTTTCATACTGTTTTTTCTAGTTATCTGAAATATCAAATTATTTGCTTATTTGGAACCTTCGCATGTGCAATACTATTTCTTACATGCCACGCTAGTCAGGTTTCAATTGAAAACAGCAATCTGGTCCTGTAGGTTTCATTTCTAGGATATGGAGACTCTCGTTTGTTTTTCTTTAACACTTGTATGTTACCTTCTCCCATCCTCTCAATACAGTAGCTACTAAAGATTTTAACAGATATTAAAAAAAATATCCAAATGAAACCACACTTCTATCACTGTTTAAAAAACAAAACCGCATATGGTATTACAAAAGTTTATACAAAGGCAACATTTAAGAGTTTGAAAGTTACTTCTAGAAAAAGACACAAATGCTAGTAAATTAACATACAAGGAGAAAGATATTCCACTCCTTCCCCAAAATTGGTTTCATCTAGTTTGAAATATCTTTTACCAGTTGTCTAGAAAATCAAAGCCAGTCTTCAAGATAACATTGCTTGTACTAGTCTGCAAAGAAAAAAAAAGATGTGGTTGTTAATTATAGTATTACAAACTCAGTACTTGTCTGCCCATCTATAAAAGAACGTTTAAAATGTTGTCTCTCAATATTTTAAGTTCTTTACCTTGCTCTAGGATACCTAACAGCCTCCACCAGAAAATGCTAAACATGGAAAAACACTCACAATGACTAAAAGGCAATTCCAGATAAAAATAAAATTCTTGCAGTGCTCTGCAGGCAAAATGTTATTTTTTTTTCCCTGTGGAAAAATTCATAAAGATCAATTTTTAGACTAGAGTGGGAATTGCCGAGAATGAAACAAGCACAGAATGTAAGCATCACTAATTCAATGGATTGCCTGTTGCAACGACAGCCAGTTGTTTCCAGAAAACTACACGGTTTAAACTTTGTTGACAAGTTACTTACCAGGCTATCGAAAACAGCTCACTCCTGCAGTGCTGTGCTTTTAACCATGACATTTAGGGTGATTTTAGTGTTCAGGAAGACTACTCAAGGGACACAGTCTCTGGATTCTCTTCCTAGAGCACAGCTCTCTTCCCCAGAACGAGGAATATAATCCAGAAAGAAGAAATGAAGAAAATTCCACCATACTGTCCTCTCTGCTACTCTGTTCACGTTTTGATGTGGGAGGACTCTTTCTCCACAGAGAGAAAAATCAGGCTTTTCAAATTATTTAATTTTGCTAGAAAATGTTTACAAAGGAACTGAAACTGTAACAAACCATTAACTTGTAGAAAAACATGATAAAGTCTAAAGGACTACCGTGGTCACAATCTGTAGCAACAGATGAAGAAGCATTATACCTTAGCTTCAGGAAAAATATCCTACAGATAGGTCTCCAAACACTGAAGTGGTTTAAGTGTTGTTCTCTCCTACGTGCTGCCACTTCCTTCTCTTGCAAGTATTTACTTCATCCTGCACCCTCCTGGCCTTACATACCTTGTTTGGAATTTAAACAATCACTGTTGGGAAAATATGGTAGAGAAAAAGCTATGCGACACGCTTAAGGTGTACAGTAATATGTCAGGCTGGTGCCAGATTGACACTCTGATTCCAAACAGAACCACACTTCTCCCTTCGAGGAACTACTCCTCTACTTCACAGTTTTCAGGTTTCAGATCTCTCACTTTTCTTCCCCTCACCATGTCACATCCTGTTGTTCCCTTTCTTTTCTCACAGATCAGCATCTGCTTTTTTAAATAGCGTCAACTGGCTATTGAGCTGCTTACAGTTATTTTCTTTGTTGAGTTTTTCGGGGGGGGGTTTATTAAAAAAAACATTGAGCAGGCTAATTCTGGAACCTCATTCCATTTCCTTTTTGGACATTAAGAGAAAACATATTTGAAAGCAGCCCAGCTGCCTGGGACAAAGCACTGGGAAGTGGCTGCTGGGCTACCACTTAAAAGGGCTGAGAAACTAGCTGCACTATTCACCGCTATGCTGTGTATACCCATAAGCTTCATCTACTTTCCATGTTTAAAAACTTCTTTTCTTTTCCATTGTTTTGCTGTTTCAAGAAAAAGAGAAAACCAAACAAATAAAAAAACCAAAAGCCTCACCCCACAACTGTTTTACTTGAAGCAGCAAGCTCTTTATCCCAAACTGTGAGATGGCTTGCTATCAGTTAGTCACTGGATGCCTTGTCAGTGTTTCTGGTATTGTATTTAAATGATGCCTTTATTCCTATGTACTTTACTCTACTGAAACATACTTGATTGAAACAAACAATAGCAGTTAACATGTTGGTTAAATAGAGTTCTTTAAATTTGCAGGATAAAAAGCCAGCAAGCTTAGCTATGGCTTAATGTTTTGTGGACTCCCACATCTTTCAGAGAGGTCTTGTCAGATTTTAATGTTCTACACAGTTTTTAAATCTAAGGGCAGTGTGTATAGCAGTCCTTACCTGTCCAGGCATTTGTGGATCTGTAAGTATACTACCATCACTATCGTCCTTGTTGGTCCTAGAAGATGCCAGGTCCTGTGGTGGGTCAGGAAGAAAGAAGTCATCTAGAGAACTAGCAGGGAGTTGAGTGGCTCGAGGTTTCTCCCATTCAAGAGATACAGAAGGTAGGCTGGGAGTGACAGACTTCTCTGGTTTAGTTATACTTGGTTTCTCAGCTTTTGCCATCTCTTTTGGAGTAGACTCTTGTCTGTAAAAAGAGGGAAGGGGTTTCTCTCCTTTCTCCATGGACTTGATCTGGCTGGGGGTCAGGGACTGGAACTCAGACTTGTCTCCTTCAAACTTTGAGCGCTCCGCATTTATCTTCCAGAAGGAGGACTCCTCTTCCTTTCTGGATGCTATCAAGCCGTCAGAGCCAGGAGTCTTACTGGCCTGGGAGGATTTAGGGACTTGGACACCAGGTGCTGCTTTAACAGGCTGCCTCTGTTCATTTTGCAACTGGGCACCACTTTGTTCTTGTATGGACAGAGACGCAATGCTGAACTCCATCTGACTCTATTCAGGGTAAAGAAAAACAGCATTTCAAAGGCCTTCATAAAGACACAGTTTTGAACTTCTGATCTTGATGCATATAAATAACACCTTTGCCCAAGGCTAGGCAACTCCCAGTCAGTACATAACACAGCAAAGCTAATGTATTTTCTCCATAAATGTCTACCTTTGTAGCTACATAAAAATAATAATTTTTAAAAGTCCAAGCTGCAAGCAATGTAAGAGTCCTAGACCCACTGCGGAGGAGGCAGAGAAAGCGAGTGTATTTGAGTCCTGGATAGCAGTGCGTGGCAACCACAGCACTAAAAGGTTGCAAGAGTTGTGGATGCGTTTTGAAAGCCAAAGATGTTTTACCCAAAAATACAATGCAGAAGAGCTTTACAGCGTAGTTGAAAAGGCAATCTTCCATTATAGTCTTTCAAATAGTTGGCAACATGTTACAACTCCATCTACTTCCAAGATAAAGACTAGATGTAATGGGTATGCATAGGTATGTGTTTTTTATAATTCTAATGACTTTCTGAAGAAAGAGAAACAACTCCAGCAGGACAAGTTCTTCACTTATTCCAAAGCCTTGTTATGTTCTTACTTGCAGTGCAGATAGCAGTACTCATTTCTGGGTCAGAGAAGCCAGTGACCATAGTAAAGTATGATAAAGATCTGGCAAAAGCCATCCAAAAGCAAACAATACTTCAAAATGTTCGTTTCACTTACCATCACTTCAGTTATCTTTATTGTCAACTAGCTAGACACTCTTTAGCCTAATAAAAGTTAAGCCTTAATTCACTCTGAGGAGCACACAAGCATTACAGTACTTGAGAGCATAACACCATAGCAAGTGCCAGAAAAGAAAAACTGAATGTCTAGACTGTTGTTTGCAAAGTGGAACAAACAACGCAAAACAAACCAAAAACCCAACAACTGGCACTTACTGTTAGAGCTATGCTGTTGTCATTATGGGCCTGATTAGTTCTGAAAAAATTCAGAGGACATTTCAAATACCAGCTTTTGCTACAAGCGGTTAATTGATACTTTTGAAGTTCATTACAGGTTTCTGATGTCTTCTCCATTCTGCTTCATTACCTGGCCTTTCCTGAATAAAAATGCAATAGCATCTATGTGGTTGAGTCTAAAACAAGCCATAGCTGCTTATCATTTTCACTAAAAGTGTTTGATCTCAAGTCCTACGTTATTGTGCATGTTAAGTTCAAAGGGACTTGAGATCTAGCAGGCCTCCCACACCTTGTATGTAATATTCAGAAACTTCTCATCAAACTGATTATTTCTAAAACTTTTTTTTTTAAACAGTCAGCAGCTGACTACACAGAGTTTGATTCATGGACTAACATCTGAGCTTTCTAAAGCATTAGATACATTGGGTATTTTTCCAAGGCTATAAGCAAGGAAGCACCAACTTCCATGTTTTCATTAAGAATACACTGTTATCAAAAGATGCAGAACATACACAAGCTGTAAATAATTACAGCTCAGCTAGAATAAGGTGAGTGCAAGGATAGATGCAACTCTTACCAAACAGTTCAACACCCAATCCTGCCTGCAAAAAAATAAGAGGAAAAATCTTACTGCTCCAATTTTATTATTTTTAAATCAAAGTCATGAAGTAAAATTAAGGGCAGGAGATTTTGCCTCAGATAAATTCTGCATAAACAAATGATGGATGTAATGGTGTTGAGGATTATTTACAGTGACTGCCATTCCCTATATTAAAATCTAAGGATTTATTTCCCTAAGCTCATTTGGCAATACTACCGAATAGAGATTTACCACCCTGAGGTTAAGATGCTTTAAGACTTCAGAACTGATAAACCCCCAGCTTAAAAAATGCACAACATAATATAAAATATTTTTCCCTAGTACCCAAGGAGGGGGGAGGGGAGGAGAAGGGGGGGAAAAAAAATTTCATCTTGGAAGATTTAGGTACGTTATCATGTAGGAATTAAACCAGTACTACTTTCTATCCTTCAGCACCCTTCCTTCATCTGAATAGCCTGTCCCAGGGCTCACACTAGAGATGACAGTAGCTAAAGACCACCACAGCAGCAGTCAGTTTCACCAAAATGATTCCCTCACCCTCCAGCCCAATAGAGAGGGAAGGTCAGTGCTCAGAGGGCAGAGGAGCCACCACAGGCCTAGATCCACCAGAAACAAAAACCAGGAAAAGTACTGATGAAAGAGAAGCAGGAGTCTAACAGAACAAGAACTGGAAAAAGGAAAACCAACAAGATGGCTTTGCCTTTCAATGGCAGCAAGATAGGCAAGCAAAGCCAGGCGTCCTGGAAAGGTCTTATGCTGTGAAGCAAAAGCCATTGCCTGTGGTCATGATTTATGTTCTTTCACAGTATCACAGTATCACAAGGTTGGAAAAGACCTCTGAGATCATCTACTCCAACCTATGACCCAACACCAGCACCCACTCGTCATTTAAACCATGGCACTAAGTGCCTCATCCAATCTGTTTTTAAACACCAGGTACGATGACTCCATCACCTCCCTGGGCAGTGCATTCCATTGGCAAATCACCCTTTCAGTGAAAAATTTTTTCCTAATATCAAGCCTAAACCTCCCCTGACGAAGCTTGAGACCATGTCCTCTTGTTCTGTCATGGGTCACCTGAAAGAAGAGGCCAACCCCTGACTGTCTACAACCTCCTTTTAGGTAGTTGTAGAGAGCAATAAGGTCTCCCCCTGAGCCTCCTCTTCTCCAGGCTAAACAACCCCAACTCCCTCAGTCGCTCTTCATAGGGCTTGTGCTCCAGCCCCTTCACCATCTTCGTTGCTCTCCTATGGGTAATGCTTCTATTTGACTTTCAAGGATACTTAAGACATCTGAACCCCTAAGAAATGTAGCTGATGAAAGAAAATTATTAATATGCAGTATCTTTCAGGTCACAAAATTGGCAACAAAATACTATAAGCACCCTTCCCCATCAAAAAAAACCCCAACAACAGAACAGCAGTCTAAGTAGGGAGATAATTTCACAGAGAGATGGAGAAGACCCATGTGTGAAACACTCCATGCTGACAGCTAAGTCATGAGTAGTACTGTATGCTCAAATGAGTCACTAGGCACTGGAAATGTCATTTTAATTAGTGTTTCGCTCTCAATTTATTACATCAGATTGCAAATTGGCAATTGATTGGGTCACCAGAGAGGGAAGGAAACAGTATTTAAAAGACAGTTTCCCCCTGAAAAACATTTCCTTTTTCTTGAGGTTTGCCAGCCATGAGAATATCTTGATGCGCATCTCTCCTGGCACAAATCAAACTGATGGTAGCAGCTAATCTGTAAAGGAACATCCCTGGAGGTGTTTAAAAAACAGGTAGATGAGTTTTTGAGGGACATGGTTTAGCGGATGATGGGTGCGGTTGGACTCGATGATCTCAAAGGTCTTTTCCAACCAGAAGATTCCATGATTCTATGATTCTATACCCTGTGCTCGTCTCCTTGGGCTGAGGCAGAGCTGCTGTGAGCTGCAGTTGCACACTTAGTATTTCAGTCCCCAGCACTTTCACGGACGTTGTATGACTTTGAATGAATGAGCTGCAGTTTCTGAACTTTAATTCCCCATTGAAGGAATAAAATAAAAATACTTTATTTTTTCCTACCGTTTGTCCAAACTGTATTTCTGGAAACTGTTCAGCCCAGAAGGTCTCGAGAGTTTACAGACAGGCTAGTGCAGTCCCAACTGCAATTTCTAGAGTTCATCAGAATTCAAATAAAAGCTATTAACAGCCGTAGTATTTTTAAGATATTGTAAGAGCAAGTCATTCTCAACACATTAAGAGAGAGCAAGGGGGAGAGAGAGTGCATGTGAAAGCATGCACAAAGTAGTATTTTGAGGCAGAGCCTACCTAGAAGTCCTTTTCAGCCCTATCCCTCTGGTTCCAAACCAGTGCAAAGGTTAAAATAAAGGCTGCCTAGGTCATCTTTGTGTCTGATAAATAAAAAAAAAATACTAAAACCCACAGGTTTTAGGAAGTTGTGTGTCCATCTTTCTTTAAAAAGACTGTATTTAGGAATTTTATTTATTGGATTAAATAAATACTTCAGTCTCAGGACAGGGATAACCCACCAAATTGTAATATTAGCTTTATATACTCATGGGAAACAACATATTCTAAAAGAGAAGCACCACACACTAAGAAGGTTATGATTTAATAATAATGTGAGAAATCAGGTCTCAGTTCCTAAGTCTATATTAAAAACAAGATGACCACAAAGAACCCAGGACCTTTTTATTTTTAAGCATCCTATTCACTCGTCAGGAATGTGTAGTATTTTACTAAATAGTCAAGCCAACACAGCCAAAATAAATTGTTTTGCTTGGCAGCCTGAAAAATTCAAATTGTTGAGAAAAAGATTACAGAAACACTGTCAAAAGCAACTTGTTTTAAGCACAGCCTGATATATGCAGAGGTTAAGAAAATCAATTTTAAAATTATTTAGAAGATGACTTTCCTTTGCTGAATGGACAAACCCCAAATAAACATGGAATCCAAAGCAGCTGCAGTTTTTGCTTTGTTTCCTGTGTGCACCATGGGTGTTTTCAGGATCTTTCAGAGTCAGAAAGAAAACTCCTTAGGTCAGCAGAGACCAACTGCAAGGGCAAAAATAGAGCAATGAACTCAAAAAGAATCTAAATAACTTTAGTCAATGCAGAACAACACCACCAAAGATACATAGCATGGAGCTTCAGAAGAAATTTCACTATCTACTCTTTGGTGATACACAGAGCATTCCAGTCTGCCACTGCTGCTGGTCAGCCTAAGCAAAATCATCCTGACAAGATCTGGTGTGTGCACGGTTTTACACTCAAAAACAATTGTCTAAAGATTGATGCAGGTAACGGAATCCTTAGCCAGGAACACCTGGCTGTGCAAATTAAAATAAACCTTGAACACAGCTGCTACTACCACAAGTCATGGGTTTTTTGCTCAAGAACTAATAGTCATGAGTAGCCTTACAGCACTGTGCTTTGAACATCTGCAGTCTAGATCAAAAAAAGGGAAAGGGAAACCCAAAACCTCAGGCATTGCTCTTCTTTCTTTCCAAGGAAGCATTGCCATTTTGATAAAATTGCCAGCTTGATAAAAATAATCACACTAAAGCACCATTTGTAACAAACAGTTCATTTGTAACAAACAGGCTGCTATTGAATGAAGGGAAAAATTCCTTTTCTGCCACTTTCTTCCTAAAAAAACCCCACAAAACCTGACAGGACTTGTAGAAAGAAGGATACTGAAGAGTGGCTTTTGGTTTTATATAAAGGAAACAGTTTTCAAGCCACATTATTTTTAAAAAAAGCAAGATAAATTTTTCTTTCTAAATCATTGCTGGTATTATATTACTTCTGTAGCAATATAATACGGGAATTCAGACAGGGAGGCAGCAATTAGATTACTGAAGGGACACTTTTTGTCTTTTTTTGTTTGCTTGCTTTTAAACACATCTCAAAGGCTTCTCTTCTCAACAAATATCTGAGGGCCTGTTCAAACTAAGAGACCTGAAAGAGGAAAAAGTCAGGAGTTAAACAGATAAAAGTCCAAAAGGAACTCTCTAAAGCCACCTTCACAGCAATTCTACCTGTATCTTGACTAACAAATTTTTAGATGTGCATGCATCAATTTTAAGCATTAGTTAATAGCACGAATTAGAAAAAGATTCCAACTTACTCCTATGATGCTCTGTGCATTCAGTGCCTTAACTGAGGTGGGAGAATTAAATTGTATTTTCTGCCTACTACTAAATTAAATTTTGAAAAAAAAATCCCAACAATAAACCACACCAAACCCAGAAAGTTCTATGTTCAGGAAGAACTGCAGAGAACTTCTACTTCCAAACCCAGGCATGATTCTTGTTTTCCATTTATATCTTGGGGTCTGTGCTGAGTTTCACTAAATTTCTACTTCAAACAAACCAAGAAACCTCAAAGCCTAAACTCAGCTAAAATGTCAGCTTTCATCTCACTTAAACCTGAAGCCATAAATAGAATGCTCTAAATTCATAAACCTGGCTTTAGCTCCAGTTAAAAATGTAACCCACATTTCAAGACGTGTTAAGTTCATGAGGGCTCCACCCATGAACAAATCACTCCCTTCAATTCAATCTCTAGTTTTAAAATGTCAGCTTACTGGCAGCGCCTTGAGAACTCGTTGCTTAGCTAATAGTTTTCCTTCTGAGAAATGCTACAGTTTTCTACTAAAAATATTAGCATTTAAAATACTAACAGCTAGCTCAACAATTTACATGGTATTTTTTCTTTGCCATGTTTGAGGGTGTAAAGACCTAAGAACTTTAAATACACATTAAACAGCTAAAACTGGTGGAGTTAATGCAAGTGTTTGTTGTGATACAAATGACTTAAGTCCTATCTCATAGTTGTGTTTAAAATGAGAACACAGAAAGTTTGCTTTTGACACAAGTGGAGTTATCAAGCCCTTCAATGATGTTCTGCCCAAAATGACAGCAATTTAGTACACTGTTCTGTGGGAAAGTTTGACAGCTGTGGAACCAGGGACTCCCTTGTACTGGGTACTGTGGGAAGAAAAATTTGTCCGTACCTAATCAACTGGAATCACCATTGGTATCACTGTAACAGCTGAGAGAGGCTCCAAGTTGCAGAACACATGCCTTCCCCTCTTCTCTCTTTACTACCCTCTCAGTTTTCCTGAAGTAAGTTACAGACAAATATCCATTTTGATGCTTTATTTTCTTACAGTCTAAATGTTAAAAAATATATAATAATAATAATAATAATAATAATAATAATAATAATAATAATAATAATAATAATAATAATAATAATAAATCCTATCAGCTTTACTCATTTTCACCTCTGCTTTCTCCTCTGCAAAAGCAGACAGTGAACGCCACCTTCCCTTCCTTGGGTAAGTCAGAGTACATTCATGCAAAGCTGCAAAAGGATGAAGGAAGTTTGTCATCATGGAAATAATATGCAAAAAACCAAACCAAACCAAAAACTGTGTATGAAAGAGACATCAGGGAAAAGAATTACAGAAGGAATAACACATCAGTAGTTAAAGTTAATGGAATGGAAAGAGTCTGACAGCCTAAAATAACAGCAGCAGCAGATCTAGCTCACAAGACACTGAATGTGCATTACAACATGTCAACCTTATTAAACAGCTCATTCGGGTTTTTTCACTGTTTCCCCACACTGGGCAAGGATACTTCATGGAGAAACTGCCTTCCAGTATTACTTATTAAAGTACTGGTTAGGGAAGAGATCAAAGCGTAAGCACAAAGCGAGATCTCCACCTTTAGAAATGGAAGAGTCAGCAGTTGACGGATTTGGCTGAAAGACTGACACAAGATGAGACAGTGGGGAGAAAAACAAAAGGAGGAACCCACACAAACCAACCAACCCACACCCTGTAAAGCTGGACAAAACGGGTTCTATAGAGTTTTGCTGAAGGAAAAGGCCATGCAACTTTCCAAACTACAGCTGAGGCACAGATTTTAGCTCTGGTCAGCAAGAAGCGAGGGAGGAAAGAGGGAAGCATGGCTTGATTAGCTGAGACAAATAATTATCTGTAAAACAAACTCCTCCCCAGCTCACTTTTCTTCAGTAGCCATAAGTGTTTCCATGTCATTCTGTGATCCCCTGTTCATTACTGAAAAGCATGAAACCAGAGCGTCTACCCATTGCTGTCCCTCATTTTGAGACACCAGGGGGACAGCAAAAATTACTTCAATCAGCAAGAGATAAGTCACAAGTTGGGCTGAAAAACACCTCACTAGACATACAAGCATTTACAAGACTAGACACTTATCACTTAAAGAAAAGATCCATTTGAGTGCTCTCACCACGGATCACTAGTCAGCCCATTACGGGAAGGACTATCTCCAGGAACTTGAGTATTCAGAACTCCTGTCAAGACAGAGCTTAGAAATAGGATTACAGTTGCCACATTCCCAAGACTGAGGTTTGTTTTGCACCAAAAAGTAGAGACAACACCGTTGCTTCTGACAAATTACTCATTTCACCTTACTGTCAAAAAAAGTCCACGCTCTTCTCACTACTTTTCTGTTCTTGACAGCTTCAATCAAGTACACCCACACTAAAAGCCTCTTTAGTATCACACTAAAACCAGTGGTTTCTTCTTCTAAGGGTCCTGAAAGACAGGAGGACTCGCCTGAGCTACCTGCCTTCCATTTCAGAACATCCTCCACTGGCTCCTGCACCACCACAGCTTATAAGGAAGTTTTAAGGCAAATGAAGACTGGAAATGTTTTCTCTTAAACTGCAGCACTGTAGACTACAGAGACCCAGGAGGCACATCAAGTTATTGGTTAATCAGCATCTGTAAAGCACAGATAGGGTGCCAGCTAGAGGCAGTGACCTTGAGCAGGGAAGGCTGATGAGTCTAAGGTTGGGTCAACTGGATTAATTTAGTGTTTACTGGCATTTCCAAATAATTACTCTGCATTAGGCTAAGATCATATTCATAAGCTCATACATGATTATCTACATAGTTCAAGGGCAAAAGAGAAGAAATAGAGGAGAGAGAGGCTTTCTCTGGCAGATAAAGCCAGAAAACACAAAATATGAAATGTGTGATTAAATTAACATGCCCGTCATACTCAGCTGAAAAAGACAATGAGCTGGGGATTTTCTCCCATATTTTTTTCAACAAGAAGAATTAAACTTCATTTCCTACCAGAAACATGGTACAACTATGTTTCCTCACACTGCAGGTTCAGAAAGAGGGAAAACTCTGGCTCTGCACTAGCTTTATGAGAACCCTATTGTAAATAATACTTAAAGAAAATACGAGAGGTAGAATAAAACAGAAACAACAAAGAACCATATGGAAAAAAAAATCCAAAACAACCCATAAGAGAAAAACATATTGGTTTTGAAGGAGCTGCCTTTCACAGAGGAAATAACACAATACTTCTAGCACAGCCTCAGGTGAACAAGTTCCATTACATCTTAGTACATAACAGAAACATGAAGCACAAAATAGACTTTGAGAAAAAACCCAACGAAGTTACTAGATATCTTGATCTTTCACAATCTATTCCCTAACTGCCTTACTCTTGACTTCAAAAGTGAGTTACAGTTATGCTTATACAATACCTGAGACATTGGTCTCACTAAACATGGAAAGTTGTTTGGGAAGTTTACTATGGAAAAGGAGATAATTTGGAATGAATCAGTTTTACACCTGCATTTGAAGCTAGAACATTAGTACATGAAGTACATTTTGTGTTTCTGTTGATGCAAATAGAAGCACACCAACCCCGTTTCATTTGCAGGATGGTCACTTCACATAGCTCTCATAGAATAATGGAGACATGAATCTATCAAGTCTCAAAATCAAGATAATATAAATGCACAAGAATCAGTATAAAATGACAAACTGACTTTAAAAATAAAACTGCTGCATATTTACCTTTGTTTCCCAGGAAAATGGAGCTGAGTGTTCATCTTGCCAAGTTAAATCCTGAAATAAAATTCAAGAATGACTTAAAAATTTGAAGAGCAGCTTTACAAGAGCATCACATGCAGATGGCATTATGTTGCGCTGCTGGAAGCACAACAAGCACTACCACAGAACTAGCTTAAAAGTCAGAGCACTACTTAGAGATGACACTGATTACAGTTAAAGACTGACTGAAAGCAAATCTTCTGAGGGAAGGAGTATCAATTAGTGTAACAATTTAACCTACAAAATACATGAAGGTTTAACCCAGTCTAAACCTCTTGAAACACTCTGTCTGCAACTGGCTTTAAAACTCATTATATTACCAGTTTTCTACTAGGTATTTTCTTTGGTAGCCACTAGCAACCCATAGGGACAGAAATAACAAGAGGAGTCAGGGTCTTATGGAAATAAAGTCCCATTTCCTCCTCTCTGCAGACCAAAAAGCACATATGCAACCAGGTAGTCTCATGGCAGTGAAACAGCTGTGCATCCATCAGGCCAAACACCAGCTGGATCAAGCCCTGACAAGATACATTATTACGTCACTTCAGTGATGATCAGTATGAAATAATTATTTGGTGCTGTTGAAAGAACCACACAATGTCCAGAGTAAAATCTTAATCTGAAATAGCTTCATTTAAGAAGCTATTTTTCTGAAAATAATCTCAATTTGAGAAATTTAAATAATCTCTTCTTACATGGCATGCCCTCCAGAAATATGTGACCCACATCGAATGCAGAAGGGGTGAAAAATAAATAAGTAAATAATTGTTGTTCACATTTGTTCAAGGCTTGCAACAAAACAATCACACTTCTATTCCTAGTCATGGATGATCCTCATTTGTACATTCAGTGCTCACACTGGTAGAGGTAATGATTTGCATCCTCTACATGAAGGTACATCACTCCTTGACCACTCCAGTATCTGGGATGGAGCAGGAGTCAGAACAGTGAATGGAAGGAGAAAAGCCAAAAGTAACCATGCACAGGGAAGGAGAGGACACGACAAGACTTGGAGTGCTTGTTTCACCCTCCTGCTGTTCGAAGAATAAAAGAATTAGACTGTTTCAAGCTAACACAGAAACTCCACGTCTTACCATGACTCCCCTTTTCTTCTTATTTCTGACCCTTGCTTTTATAGAAATAAATTTTTTTGGACATCTGATTGCATTCTTCTAACCTGCCATCTCTTATTTTACCCTAGGCAGATTTTGCTGGCCAAGGGTTATGAAATCACAATGAGAAGTGCCTGAAACCACCTCCTAAACATGAAAATGTGCCATTCTTCAAATATTACTCATCTGTGAAACACAGGGTTTCTAGCAGCAAGTATTTGTGGTGTATATGAGGGTGATACTGTGCTCTTAAAGAGAACCATGCTGACAGAGATCATCTACAAAGAAATTCCTGGGCTCTGCTGAACCACACATTCTGGCCAAAAAGGAAATTTGGTACAGGAAATTTTTGCCAAAACCACAAGTGTAATACCAGGTTCTCCCATTTCAGAAAATACATACTCATATTTCTTAACATTTAAGGGAAACAAAGGGAGTAAAAGTCTGCTTTTTAGAATCTGTTCTAATTTCCATCAGTATTGCACTGTAGAGTGCTGCTGATCACACAGGAATGTCACACCACTTAGGTGGGACACCTCACAGCAAGTGAAATGTCACATTAGTTTAAGAGGCAAAGGAAACTACTAGAGTTGTCGCTTCATTTCTGAAGCACACATGACAGAAATTATGGTCCAGGAGGGAAGAGAGATGGGAGAGCCCAGCCACTGGATTGTGTCTCACACACAAAGCAGAACCACAACACTTCTGTCCACATGGGGTCTGGACAAACCAGTACTCAACTTCAACCACAGCAGCAAAGGACTGAAATACAGTCCAGCAAACAGTGTAATGCTCCTTCATGCTGTCACAGCACCTTAAAGCTCTACACACGTAGGCAAAGCTATCAGTAGGTTTTACCTTACAAGTTCAAAGGAAGCTCTGACTTCTTGCAATTTACAGGACATGCGAACCAGCCATGGACCAGTTTTAAATTTGGGAGTGAGCCAAGACCATCCTCGTCCTGGATCTGAGACAGCCATTTCTTTATTTTCTTGAATTTGAGGCAAGTGTAGACAGCACTGGGAGAGACATCTCTTCACTCAACGCTCCCTACACATTCTCAACTCAGCAAAGACATCACTGCTGCAAGTGAGGTCTGCTGACAAAAGGCTGCCTGCAGAGGGATAGAAAAGCAGCATGGGGAAGGCCAAGTGAAGATATGAAGTTGTCATACACCAGATATACCATTCCCTACAGGATGGAGCAAGTTAGCTTCCATCGTCATAGAATCTGGTGTCTTCCCAACCACCACTGCACTTGTTGGCACCTCAACTTGTAACCTCAACCTCTGGCTTAGGCAGACAAAAAGCTCCTGAAATTAATTAATGGTATTTGGTATCAGTTGTTAAAAAGCTCTCATCAGAGACAAACACTAAGGCTTTCATAGATTATTTCAAAAGTTGGAAATAGTAGACATTTGTTAGGCAGGAACAGTTCCCTGAAAGAACTGGACCATAGATTTTTCTTCTTAAAAGGATGCCTTGTATCAGGCTGCACACCTCAGAGTCAATACATCTGAGGAGCTTTTCCCACATTCAAGAGATCTTCCATGGGATCTAGCAAAGGATAAAATAGGATAAGAGGATATAAAGTGTCAAGGAGTTGATGTCTGTGGTTATTTTAAGAGTACTTGAAGGTAGGATGAAGGAGATAGTTGTTACGTTCCGTCCATGGTCAGGGAAGGGAAAGAAGTTTGTGGTCTCCACCTTTTGTGTCCTAACACAGAGGATCTGCAGAGGACCAAGAGAGATGCAGGAAAATGAGAGTTTCCTGTCTGATACAACTGATTCATTATTATCACCAACAAAATCTGAGAATAACTTCCCTTTCTGTAGAATAAACAAGTTCTCACATGCTTGAAGACAATGGGAGCAAAAGCATCAACTATTTCAATATTCACAAAAGTAAATTACAAGTGGAAATTCTAGAGAAGAAGGCTTCAAGGCGATTTACCATCAACACAGATTAGAAGAGATCCATATCTGATCAGCTTTTATTTTCAGCACACAACAAAGCCTTCTTCCAGAAAGAAGGCAAACAAACTTTTGTTCACCAGTGTTAAAAGAATCTTCTTGTAAGAAACAGGGCCTCATACAACATATTTCATAGCCAAAAAAAAAGAAAAAAAGAGAATAGAGGCAAAAATCGGTCACACACTTGACTTCAACAATCAGCTGCAGAATACATAGAAAAGAATCACAAACTACATCTGCTATATCTGGGCAGGTTGTTGTAAAACAGCATCTGAATTTCATAATAGAAGACACTGGTAGCAACGTGCCAGTATATCTGACATGAACATTTCTCAGAGCATCTGATAGTAACCAGGCAGCCACAAACCCACCAACAAATGGATCTTAGAAGTCTTATCAGAACAGGACTTGCTGTTTATTGGGGTTTAATTGCACTCAAAAGCTGTTCTCTATGTTTCGTTTTTTTAAAAAGCACAAATCTGTAACAGGCTCAACAGAAAAGTTATTGCTATACTGAACATTTGTTGCTTTAAAGCATTTTTAAGTAGGAGAAAAAAGGGTTGATCCTTTGACTTGCTGTATAGTTCCTAAGGCTAAGCAAAACAAATACTACACGTACCTTCAGGTAGATAAATCAAGCTTCCCTATTTTAAGATGATGAATGAAGCTAAACAAAATCTCTTACCTATCTTTCCGTCACATAAAGTATTTACCACTTCCTAAAGCACGTGGCATTTTCTTCAATAAAAAGTTTAATTATTTCAAGTCCAATCTTTTGAGCTGCTGAGTACCACTCAAATATACAATATCCCTTTAAAAAAAAAAGAACTAAAAAAAGACAAATCAGGCCTTAAATCCACATGTACGTCATGCTTGTGGATAAGGAGGGACAATATTACGAGTAGAGTTAAAACTTGTTGTAAAGTGAATATCCAAACTATCTTTCACTGAACTACACAAGGAGGACCCAGTGGCATCAACTAACATTGAAACTGTCTCTCAACACAAGCTGACTGCTACAGCAGTCAAAGGGTGGCAGTCTCTCACTTGCTGCTCTTTTTCCACCTATTTCTCTCATTATGACTCATAATTTATGGCAATTTCAAACATAGTCCATTTGTATTACATTTATCTTCAATCCCGCATTCTATTTCCAGATTTTCCTCTGCTCAGTTAACATTATTTTTTGCCACTATGTACACTACACATAAAGGAAGAAATACCAGCAGCTGGAGGCTTTTGGGGAAAAAGAAAGCTCTGCTTGAAGACTGCAGCCTCCAAAAGCCCTCAGTTCTCGGCTGTCTAGACCTGAAAAATGATGGTGAAGAAACAAACATTCTCCTGTTGCTGCGCCCACATGCGATTACAGCAAGTCAATCTTCAGCAAATAGGACAAAACTTCTCTCAGGGGAGTCACAAATGACTCCACTAGCATGGAAGAGATGAAAAATATATGCATGACCTAGACCACATGACTCTACAAAACAGAACAAGATAGAGAGCCAAGAGATGTTGGGTTTCATTAGGAGGAAGTACTGGAAAATACCAAGGCCTGCAATGTCATCGAGGTTACTGTGCTGGTGTACTCTGGGGGTCTGTTTCAACTAAGTGTTAACACTGTGAGGCTGATTATGGACATGTAATGCTGCTGTAAGCAGCTGGGTGCATCCTCACCATAACAGACTGGTGCATACATGCAGATGCCCAGTGAACTGGGTGCCACCCAACGCAACTCTCTGCTTGAGAAATGCTGTCTGGGGAACCAGAAAGCCCGATTCCCATACTTCACTTCTTTTATCAGGCTTCTTGAAACTTTTTAAAATACCTTCAGTTCTTTGACAGCAAGATGTAAAAAGCAGCTCTGATGTCACAGTATCACACAGTATCACAGTATCATAAGGTTGAAGAGGACCTCTGAGATCATCAAGTCCAACCTATATCCCAACACTAACACCAACACCAACACTAACACCAACCATCGTCTAAACCATGGCACTCAGTGCCACATCCAGTCTCCCCTTAAACACCTCCAAGATCGGCGACTCCACCACCTCCCTGGGCAGTGCATTCCAATGGCCAATCACCCTTTCAGTGAAGAACTTTTTCCTAACATCAAGTCTAAACTTTCCCTGACGAAGCTTGAGTCCATGCCCTCTAGTTCTGTCACTGGTCACCTGAGAGAAGAGACCAACCCCTGCCCGACTACAACCTCCTTTTAGGCAATTGTAGAGAGCAATGAGATCTCCCCTGAGCCTCCTCTTCTTCAGACTAAACAGCCCCAGCTCCCTCAGTCGCTCCTCGTAGTGCTTGTGCTCCAGCCCCTTCATCATCTTCGTTGCCCTCCTCTGGACACACTCCAGCATCCTGACATCTTTCCCAAACTGGGGGGCCCAGAACTGCACACAGTACTCAAGGTGAGGCCTGACCAGTGCTGAGTACAGGGGGACGAGAACTTCTCTGGTCCTGCTCACCACACTATTCCTGATGCAGGCCAGAACTGAAACTGATCCTTTTTAGGAATTGCATTCACAGCGCATGTACAGCTTCAATTATTAACTCCATAACTGGCAATGCTGCAATGAGGATAAGATAATAGAAGAGAAAGAGCAGAGGCACTCAGATGACTCTAGGCATTTGCTAAGAGTCACACATGGTGCAACAGTGTTCTAGCACTACAAAATGACTGGATCATGGTTACAGGATGCCACGGTCCTGTTACTGCACATCTATTTCCTGTCACAGCCTTCCCACGCAGCCAACAAACTGAAAGGTGTTTTGAAAATGTAAGAGATGCTTATATTTTGAGAACTCACAGTTCTGGGCTACAGGTTTAGGAGATGAGTTTTGTATTAGAAAAGATATATGGGAAATGGTGGGGGCGAGAAAGAGAGAATCGATTACCCAGAGATACAAGACCCTTACATATATCCTCTGGATCACCTTATCAAAGTGGTTGCATGCATGAAAGTGGGACTGAAATGGTGAGAGACTTGGACATTTAAATCAGTACCTTTAGCTTTCATCCTTGTTTTGCCTTCTCCCAAGTCCTTTGAAGAACATGAGGTGAAAGAGATCAACTTTCCATGCTTAAGCAAGCACAGGTAGATCACTACAGATTTCAACATCAGTTAACAAGGAAGATGAGCTGTAGCTGGAAACACGAAGCTTTTGGAGCAGGTGTCAGCAAGAACATCATCAGACCAAAACACACTGAAAGGGCTGCCACATCAGGAAGCAATTCTGAGGTACATGGACTGTTCTCCTTTTCCTTGCCTCAGGCATGAGACAGGGACAGCAGCCAAGACCAATTTAACTGCCCTGAGTGAGGGCTGGTGACCATAGTCCATGCAACATTTACGTTTCACAAAGACGGCAGCAGCACAGCTCAGTAAGCAAGACAGTAAAGCTCTGTAGGCGATGCATTCGCAAGCCTGGGAAGTTGAACTGAAATGGCAAGAGATCGGCTGCAGCAGCTCAGTAACAGCAGGACAAGAAGGAACAACTAGTGAGCCAGGGCAAATGTCCAAGAATCGGGTCGAATGCCAGCAAGGGAGCGGGGAGAGAGGAAGCTATCAGACGAGGAGCCAGGAAAGACTCCAAGGCTCAATAGTGCAGTTGGAAGAATTAAAATGGAAATGGAGGATGCCAAAATGAGTGGAATCTCTTCTCTTTAGAAATACAATTTATATTAACTTCAGCTTGGAAGTCCAAGGAGGAAGTCAGTTGAGGCAGATGCTTCCAAAGTTAAATACTCAGCATCAAATATTTTGATGAACCATGCTTTCTTTGGTTGATGGCTACACAAACGCTAATATCAACATTACTTGTATCACAGCTGTATTTTGGGGGAAAAGGGGAAAGAAAACAACTTGCCAAACTTGAGATGGACTCTCTAGCTGTTTCGTCAAGCAGGAAATTATTATTTCCATACAGTGGAGCGCAACAACCTACCACACACTTGCTTTCCTTCCAGATCCACATAATTCAAAGCAGAAAGCACAGCAGAACTGTCTGAGGCACCACACTAACCTAAATCCTTTCACAACTCACTCCAAGTTTAGGTTTCCTTTCAAAGACTGCTTGCACAACCATATTTGCTGTCTTGCATCCTTCAATACCCTTTTTCCACCAGGAATTACAGTCTACTACTAGCAAATATTTACCCAGAATTTCTGGTGTCACGCACTAAACAAAACTGAGCTTGGCCATACGTTCTCTAACTCTAGATATGATGTGTGAGGCACACTGTCACACCTTCCCGACAGGTGAAACACAGGCAGCAGTCTTCTGGCCAAAGCTGGCCAGGAACCATAATGTCAAGTACCTGTGTGCTTCAAACACTTCTTGCAAATCCCATTGCAAGTGATACTGGTCAGGCGGCTAAAAGCACCGATGTTCTCTTTAAATGGGATTGGTGATTACAAATGCAGAAGCAGATTATTTTTTCCTGGTAGAAGCCACATAAGATAATTAATAATAGGTCACTTTAAGATATTATATGAACATAGTGAAAGAGATCAGCTTTATAATAATACCAAGACATAAAATAAAACAAAACAAAGAAAATCTCATATGCAGAATAAAAAAGATACAGTATCTAAAGAACACCATCACGTCTTTGGAAGCATTATTATATCTTTCTCCTCGAGGGATCATATTCAGTAACATGACCTCTGGAACCAGGTACCCTTGTACTTATGGATTTCTAGAAGCACTGCCATGCTTTGCCATTAGATAGATGACTCTCAGACACTTCAAAATCCATACTTTTTGCCATTTATCTTTCCACTCCTTAGATTTTCCTGGCATATGACATGGAACAGGCTGCATTTTTTAAAGTGTCAAAAATACCAAGAGCTGGAATGTTTTCAGCGTTGTATTTTTAACTGTGTCTAAAATTAGAAACAAAAAGGAAGAGATTTCATTCAGTGTAAACATTCCCCACAGCCATTTTCAGCAAGGGAGTACTTCAAGACCCAGCCATGGCCATGCCCTGCTATTGAAGGGAGCTGGTACCAGCTTCTTCTTTAAGTCCCTGTTTTGCAAAATCCACTTCAGAGTTACTTCTGTTGATCTCAAACTCCAGTTTGGTGCCTTCCCTGCTTTTATGGTCTGAACAAGTCTCCTCGCTTACAGTGAAAGTTCCTGCCCTCCTGCACGGACATGGAAAGAAGAAAAAAGGGGATAAGGCTACTAGAGAGTGTCCAGAGGAGACCACAAAGTTGGTGAAGCTGTTTCAAGAGTGGCTGAAGTCACTTGGTCTGTTCAACCTGGAGGAGACTGAAGGGGGACCTCATAGGAATTCACTGCTTCCTCACAAGGGAAGGAGGAGGAGCAGGCACTGATCTCTTCTCTCTAGCAACCCAAGGGAATGGCAGGAAGATGTGCCAGGAAAGGTTTACGTTGGATATTAGGAAAATATTCTTCACCCAGAGGGTGGTGGAGCACTAAGACAGCTCCCCAGGGAAGCAGTCACAGTGGCAAGGCTGACAATATTCAAAAAGCATTTGGACACTGCACTCAGACACACGATGTGAGTGTCGGGTTGTCCTGGGCAGGGACAGGAGCTGGACTCGATGAGCCTTGTCAGTCCCTTTTTAAGGCAGAACATTGTTTGGCTCTAACTGACCCCCCCGCATTGCCAATGACCAGAAAATGCCCACTGCTCTCCAGAGCTGAGCAGCCCTGAACCCGGGGAAGGCTATATCTCCCTTGCAGTGCTGGAGCCCTCATCCGGGCACTGAGGCAAGAGGGGGTGCCCCCTGCCGGCCTCCCCCCGCGAGCGCCCCCTGGTGGCAGGGTCGTTCCTCGCCCCCTGTGGTCCGACACGGGGGGTGATGCGAGAAGGCCGCCCCCACACCCCCCTCTTCGGGAGCAACCCCTGGCGGCACGGGTCACCTTGCCCCCCAGCCCCGCCCGGCCGCCGGGGCGAGTGGCGCCCTCTGGCGGCGCGGCCGTACCTCGTCGCCGAAGCGCACGACCTTCTGCCCGGTGTTGAGGCGGAGGCTGGGGAAGGAGGCGGGGGTGGGCGCGGCGGCGCGGGCGGCCCCGCGGTGCGCTGCGTAGCGCGCCTGGATGTGCGGCTCCACCAGGCATTTGTCGATGATTTCGTCCTGCTGGCGGGGCGGCAGGCGCTCCCACTCGGGCCCGTAGCGCTCGCGGATGCGCTCCTTCTCCGCCATGATCTTGCGCGCCATGGGGCTGAGCGAGGAGAAGTAGCTGAAGCGCTTGCGCTCCCGCTCGTCCAGCGGACGGTTGCCGTTCATCACCGCCGTGCGGGACGCGGCGATCGCCGCTGCCATGGACGCCATGGCCACCCCGCACTGAGCGCGGCGGGAATGGGAGCGGGAGTGGGATCCGCCTCCTCCTTTTTCTTTCCCTGCTCCGCTCCTGCAAACACCGCCTCCCGCCCTGCTCTCCCTATAAACGCCGGCCGCCGCCCCCCGCGCTCCCCGCCTCCCGCCGCTTCCTGCGCCTGGCGGCGGCCCGGGACGGGATCCAGCCTCCCAGCTCCCGCTGGCCCATCGGCACCGCGGGACTACCCACGTCGGAGCCTGAGCCCGAGTCCCCGGCTGCGACCGCACTGCCCTTCGTCTCCTTCCCAGAGGGAACAAGCAGTAGCATTCCCACGCTGCCAGGGCCAGGAGGTCAGGAAACAACTGGTTTCGGCTGGCAGAGAAGCGCCCGAGCCAAGAACCTGCCTTTCCCAACCCCTAGAATCATGGAATCGCTTGGTTGGGAAAGACCTTTGAGAGCACCGAGTCCAACCGTACGTGTCCACTGCTAAATCACATCCCTGAGCACCTCATCTGCCCGTCTTTTAAACACCTCCAGGGCTGGTGACTCAACCAACATGGGCAGCTGTTCAGTACCTGACAACCCTTTCAGTGATGGTATTTTTCCTAATGTACAGTCTGAACCTCCCCTAGCACAACATTTCCTTTCACCTTTTCATCTGGGAGAAGAGACCAACACCCCTCACTACAATCTCCTTTCAGGCAGCTGTGGACAGTCATAATGTCCTAAATGAGTACTACTTAAAGCACAAGGAGGGCCAGCAGCTCCTGTCACAAGAGCCATCATCCCAGGGATGGGCTGTTTCGTCCCATTCAACAGGTTTAGCAGAAAGTCACTCAAAAGCCTCTGTGTTAGTGTGGTAAAATAATAAATTGCAGTGCAAATGTAACAAATGCACCCAGTAGGCATTAGTTACAGGTTTCCTACAGGGTCCCTTGTGAGACCTCACCAGGAGCACTGCGTTCAGTTCTGGAGTCCTCAGCACAGGAAGGACATGGATCTGTTAAAGCAGGTCTAGAAGAGGGCCACAAAGATGATCAGAGGACTGGAGCACCTTCCTCCCATACGAGGACAGTCTGAGAGAGTTGGGATTCTTCAGCCCAAAGAAGAGAAGGCTCCAGGGAGATGTTACAGCAGCCTTCCAGTACTTAAAGGTGGCCTAAAAGAAAGCTAGGGAGGGGCTCTTTTACCAGTGAGTGCAGTGACAGGATAAGGGGTAACGGTTTTAAGCTGAAAGAGGGGAGATTTAGATTAGATATTAGGAAGAAATTTTTTACTGTGAGGGTGGTGAGGTGCTGAACATCCACAGGGAAGCTGTGGATACTCCATCCCTGTTCAAGGCCAGGTTGGACAAGGTTACAAGCAACCTGATCCAGTTGAAGGTGTCCCTGCCCATGGCAGGGGGGTGGAACTGGATAATCTTTAAGGTCCCTTCCAACCCAAACCATCCTATGATTCTATGACATAACTAGTTTTTTTGGTCTTAGCATGCTTCCTTAGTCAGCATACCTTTCTTCCAAACGTTCAATGAATTAGGAGAATACTGAGTAGGAAGTCAATGGTGAAGAACAATTGTGGCAAAACACCAATGTCTTAAAAGAGTGTTTCATTTCCAAGCTGTTCTAACTTCGTAAAAGCGAGCTACCACCGTTAGGCTTGTGTCAAGAGCAGGGTTCTGTTTAGCCTTAACTCTTTTCTCCGAGTCTGTTTTTCTGACTAATGTACTTATAGGGAGATCCTGTGTTAAATCAACCTTTGTTCCAGCACCCTGCTTGTTCTATTGGCCCTTCCCCATGCTCAGCGCTGTCTGAAGTAATCTTTATTGACCATGACTGGCCAGAGTTGTCCACCAAGACTCCCCAATACATCAGTATTTTGAAGGACAGCCCATTGATGCTGTGTAACAGCTTTAAGTTTCCTGGCATATGTGAGGGTTTCTATATGCCTTTTCCACAGCCACCGTAGTTGCAACCTGTATTACCCAAACTTAGAACTCAGTACTTGGAAATCACAAAATACTTGGGATGAAACTGTATTCAATAAAATCATTTCAGGTACTTTCAGATGTTGACTTCTCCCTACTTGCTACTCTGTGCTTCATTTTATTAACACACCCAAACTTTCCATAACCTGCAAATTCCATCGGCAGATAAACTACACTTCCAGCCTTCACTCACCTGGCAGCCCACAGCCTCATTTCTCCCTTTCAGATCACTACTCATTCAGTGTATAAGCGCTCTCTTTTCCTGTATCAAGTCCTAACTTTAGGGGGATACCTCAGCAAATGCTTTGCCAAACTTCCACAAGACCCCAAAGTCTCCTTCAGAGGGGAAGCATAGTTCCTTTCCACAAAACCAAAGTGAGTTGACCAAAGACAAGTAAATATATCAGAAGATTTATCTGTGACTAAATCTATTTTGCCTGTTGTCCTAGGTAGTTACATGGCAATTATTATTATCCTCAAAATATATTACAAAGTCACACAAATACCAAGTTTCAGATTAATGGGTTTTCATTGCTTAGCCTATTTTATTTTACTCATTCTACTTTAATATTAGCCTTAATAGATAAATGGTTGGGGCTGCAATACATTAATATTCCCATTTAAGAGTTGAAATGATATCGCCAGACCAGCTGTCTTACGATGACACAGAAGAGGATGGAAAATAATTAGATTTCTCCACATATCTGGTTCTTAGGAGCTAATTACAGTTCTCCAAGTCATCACATACCAGCCCAGTTATATAATCCTGTTTTGTTTGTTAAACTTGTTTGAGAGCATTTGACTTGAGCTCACTTCCCTTCTTAGTCATCTCCATCACGCCCAGAGAAACAAGCCTTTGAAACACATATGCACACACGTACACTCATAGAGGTGCAATACCTGTTACACCTACCCCCTCTTGATCTCCCATTAATATAGTATTTTCATCATTTAGCAGGACGATGGGCATGAAGTCAGCCATGGGAGTAAGGGAAATAAGGAGAAGGAAACTTGGACAGCTGTACATGGACTGTTTCTCCAGGGAATTTTCTTCTTGCACACCACAACTTTTCCACTCCCTCTGGTCTAATCCCTAAACCAAGAAACCTCTTATTTTATAGTTCCAAGAACAGTTTGGTCATTGCCAACACAGAATTCCCCTTTCTCAATTAATAATACAAGGCATAAGAAAACTTACAGGCTTAAAGGAAAGATCATAGTATTAGAACTCAATCAAGGCATAAAGTCAGGCACCTCTTCCTGGCTCCTGTACCTGTTTCTCCATTAGGCATGCAGAAAATAACAATTCCTTTCCTCCATAATGAAATCTAATACAGGTTTTCTGAAACTTCTAGACCTTTAAATAGAAGACATCATAGAAGCAAATAGTGCTTATTTCTAGTGGGGGAGGGAAGCTACTTAAGCAAAGGAATGGTGGGAAAATATCTGTCACAATTGGACAGCAACCCGATTCTTTCAATGAAAACTCACCAGTCTCCTTTATGCTTACACTTGGAAATATATACCTTTACATAAACAAGGAAGAGAAAAATAGGCTTTAGTAAAAACGGCCTCAAACATTGGCACACAATCTTCTTTCTGATATTTACAAAACAAATGTTGATTTCTACAGTTCAAGATGTTGCACATTAGATTATTATGCCCTTGGCTTGGAGCTGGGTCACTAGTTTTTAAACAAATCTAACCATGTTATCACTGTAGCTCTAGTACAGTTCATATAAGTTTTGAAATAGATTGCAGACCTACTCTCAGACATACCAGAATCAGGATTAAAATCATCTAACAAAAAAAAGTGATTCCTATTCCTCCCTCTGCCACTACTCCTGCTATGCTTACAAGTTTGGTAACACTACCGTAAGAGCACATGGCAAGAAGTTAATACTGTAGCAGCGCTTGTTCTTAGGGAGCCAGAGTTACTGCACAGATAATGTTTGTTTCAGTCATAGATTGTAAAAGGCCTTAACTGGAAGGAAAGCACATTCTTTCCTTACCTTTGTATTTTCAACAAACAATATTAGAGTACAAAAGTTCACGGCACGCTTTTGAACCGAATATCCTCAATTTCTCCACTTACCATGTTTTGGTTCAGAGTGCAGAGGGGTTTCAGAATATATGTTGTTTCATCTAAAACTTGTCCAAACTGGAAGACTGCATGCTAACATGCACTCCAAAAGCAGCGAGTAGGCCATTCAGAAACTAGACAATCAGATAAAAGTAAAACCTCTGAAAATCACAGTATCACAGTATCACAGTATCACAGTATGACAAGGTTGGAAAGGACCTCTGAGATCATCAAGTCCAACCTATAACCCAACACTAACACCAACCATCATCTAAACCATGGCACTCAGTGCCACATCCAATCTCCCCTTAAACACCTCCAGGGTCGGCGACTCCACCACCTCCCTGGGCAGCGCATTCCAATGGCCAATCACTCTTTCAGTAAAGAACTTCTTCCTCACATCAAGTCTAAACTTTCCCTGACGTAGCTTGAGTCCATGCCCTCTAGTTCTGTCACTGGTCACCTGAGAGAAGAGACCAACCCCTGACCGACTACAACCTCCTTTCAGGTAGCTGTAGAGAGCAATGAGGTCTCCCCTGAGCCTCCTCTTCTTTAGACTAAACAGCCCCAACTCCCTCAGTCGCTCCTCATAGGGCTTATGCTCCAGCCCCTTCACCATCTTCGTTGCCCTCCTCTGAACACATTCCAGTATCCTGACATCTTTCCCAAACTGGGGGGCCCAGAACTGTACACAGTATTCCAGATGAGGTCTGACTAGTGCCGAGTACAGGGGGACGATAACTTCTCTGGTTCTGCTCACCACACTATTCCTGATGCAGGCCAGAATGCCATTGGCCTTCTTGGCCACCTGGGCACACTGCTGGCTCATGTTGAGCTTCCTGTCAACCAGCACTCCCAGGTCCCTTTCTGCCTCACTACTCTCCAGCCACTCTGTCCCCAGTCTGTAGCTCTGCATGGGATTGTTGTGTCCAAAATGAAGTACCCGACATTTGGACTTATTAAACATCATTCCATTGGAATCGGCCCATCTCTCCAATCTGTCCAGGTCCCTCTGCAGGGCCATCCTACCCTCTAACAGATCAACCCTTCTTCCCAGTTTGGTATCATCAGCAAACTTGCTGATGATGGACTCAATCCCCTCATCCAGATCATCTATAAAGATATTAAACAGGACCGGACCCAACACCGATCCCTGGGGGACACCACTGGTGACTGGCCGCCAACTGGATGAGACACCGTTCACCACCACTCTCTGGGCTCGGCCATCCAGCCAATTCCTAACCCAGCACAGAGTGCTCGCATCTAAGCCACGGGCTGACAGCTTCCCTAGGAGTCTACTGTGGGGGACAGTGTCAAAGGCCTTGCTAAAGTCCAGGTATACCACATCCACAGCCTTCCTCTCATCCACCAGGCGAGTCACATGGTCATAAAAGGAGATCAGGTTGGTCAGGCAGGACCTGCCCCTCCTAAACCCATGCTGGCTGGGCCTGATCTCCTGACCGTTCTGCAGGTGCCGCATGATTTCACCCAGGATTATCTGCTCCATGATTTTACCTGGGACCGAGGTCAGGCTGACAGGTCTGTAATTACCTGGATCATCCTTACGGCCCTTCTTGTGGATGGGCGTCACATTGGCCAACTTCCAGTCTTCTGGGACCTCTCCAGTGAGCCAGGACTGCTGAAAGATGATGGAGAGCGGCTTAGCAAGCTCATCCGCCAGCTCTCTCAACACCCTAGGATGGATCCCATCCGGCCCCATAGACTTATGAGGGTCCAAGTGGCTCAGCAGGTCTCTAACTTCCTCCTCATGGATTGCAGGAGGGCCAACCCTGCCCCCATCAACCACTTCAGAGGGCCAACTGTCAAGCACGCTGACATCCTTACTGTTGAAAACTGAGGCAAAGAAGGCATTAAGTACCTCGGCCTTCTCTGCATCAGTGGTTACTATATTTCCCTCCACATCCAACAAGGAGTGGAGGTCGCTGCTGCCCTTCTTTCTACCATTGATATATTTATAAAAACTCTTCTTATTATCCTTAACAGAAGTGGCCAATTTGAGCTCGAACTGGGCTTTTGCTTCCCTGATTTTCCTCCTACACGACTTAACAACATCTTTGAGCATGACGTGGCTTACGTCCCCTTCTTTCCAACGACGATACATCCTCTTTTTGTTACTTAGTTCCTTCAGAAGCTCCCTACTCATCCAGGCCGGCCGTCTGCCCCTACGACTCTTCTTACAACACATGGGGACAGCCCGCTCCTGCGCCTTCAAGATTTCATTCTTGAAGTGTATCCAGCCTTCCTGGACCCCCTTGCCACTAAGAACTATTTCCCAGGGAACTTTCCTGACCAATTCCTTAAATAATTCAAAATCTGCCCGCCGAAAGTCCAGCATCGATGTTCTGTTCCTGGCTTTTCTTTTTACATTGTTTAGAGAGAACCTGATTATCTCATGATCACTACATCCCAGACAGCCTCTGACACCAACATCACCCACCAGCCCTTCTTTGTTTGTAAACAGCAGGTCAAGAAGAGCCTCACCCCTGGTGGGCTCACTCACCAGCTGTGACAGAAAGCAATCCTCAATACACTCTAAGAACCTCCTGGACTGCCTCCTCTCGGCAGTGTTAAGTTCCCAGCAGATATCCGGGAGGTTAAAGTCACCTAAAAGAACAAGGGCAGCCGATCTAGAGGCAGCCTCCAGCTGCTTAAACAATAGAAGATCCACCTCCTCATCCTGGTCGGGCGGTCTGTAACATACTCCAATCAGGAGGTCAGTCCTGACCGCCCCTCTGACCCTTACCCAGAGGCATTCAACCTGGTCATCACCGATCTCGACTTCGACAGCATCCAGGGTTTCCCTAGTGTAGAGGGCCACCCCTCCACCCCTCCTCTCACGCCTGTCTCTCCTGAAGAGCCTGTAGCCTTCCATGGCAGCACTCCAGTTATGAGAGTCATTCCACCACGTTTCCGTGATAGCAACTATGTCATAGCTCTCCCGCTGGACCAGGACTTCAAGCTCCTCCTGTTTGTTTCCCATACTGCGTGCGTTTGTGTACATGCACTTCAGCTGGGTTACTGATGACACCCTTTGAGATGGCTCATCCTCCACAGGAACATCTTTGGTGAGCCTAGTTACTTCCCCCTCCCCCCTCATGCCTAGTTTAAAGCCCTCTCAACAAGTCCTGCCAGCTCCTGAGCTAGGATCCTCCTACCCTTTGGAGTTAGACGAGACCCATCTGAGTCAAGCAGGCCAGGTGCCGTAAAGGTTTCCCCATGATCAAAGAACCCAAAATTCCTCTGCCGGCACCAGCCCCTAAGCCATTTATTAACAGCATATATTCTCTTGTTCATATCTGTATACATCCCTGCCACCGAAGGAACCGAGCAGAACACCACCTGTGCTCCTGCCCTATCCAGTGACCGTCCCAGTTCCTGGAATCCCTTTTTGACTACCCTTGACCCTCTTTTCGCTAGCTCATCACCACCAGCCTGTACCACCACAAGCGGGTAATAATCTGATGGTTTAACTAGGTCTGGGAGTCTCTTGGCAATGTCGTGTACCCGGGCTTGGGGAAGGCAGCAGACTTCCCTATGAGTTGGGTCCATCCTACAAATAGGGCCCTCCGTCCCTTTCAGAAGGGAGTCTCCCACTACAATGACCCTCCTTTTCTTTTTCTTGCTTGAAGTCCTGACCTGTCTGACGGGCAATGTGTGGTTAAGAGCCTCCTCGGGTGAGTTCTCTGTCACACTATCCTCCACCTGGGCATCAAACTCCAACACCCCAAACCTGTTTTGTAGGGGTAGTTGGAAAGGTGGCATGTATATGATGTGGGAAGTGAGCTACTCATACTAGGTGGAATGCACTCCTTGCTAACTCAGACAGTACTTTCTCTCTCTCTAAAAATCCTTCATATGTGTTAATATCTCTAGCTGTCCATAGCTGTCCTATTCTGCCAGTGATGAAAGTAACAAATAGTGAATTCTAACTTGAAAACAACATGCATTTCCTTGTAATGGGTGTCAGTATTCACAACTCCTTCTAACATAACTTGTGGCACTCTCCCCACTCCACCCATGCCCTGAACTTAAACACACACATGAAGTCCACTTCGACTCTGGTAAATACTTGCGTAGAATAACCAAGAAGAGACCCTCCAATTCGATACATCCAACCCTGTTTTCAGTCCCACTATTAAAGTAGGTCACCTACACCAACATTCTTAATGCTTTGCTGCTGCATTTCTTTCTTTAAAGAAGGGACTGAGTTTGTCCTGTGCTGTAGCCAGAGAAAAGCAACCACTGCTATGGGTATGCTTGGGATATGCAGGATGTTTTCACCTCTCCTGTGGTAAATAACTTGTTCTTTAGCATATTTCACATTACATGGTTAGGACAGGTATTTGTAATTGCCCCAAAAAGCCCTAACCTCTGCAAAACTGGAAGCAAGCAAGGCAAACAATAGAGTGTTTGCATAAAAGATGATAGCAACAGAATCACCGTTCAGACCATCAATATTAAACAAGTCGAAAGCTATGTCTAAAATAGAACACTTTTGAATATTTTTTGGAAATGCTGAATACTCAGGCAGGAATAAAAAAGTTGACCAAAGCCACTGAGGAAACCAGACATTTGCCCCACCACTGTTTGCTGTTTCTGAAATCCTTAAGCTGATAAAGAGCTCTGGAGTCACAGCACTCAAGCTAAAATGAGTGTAACTCCGTTAGGACTCAACAGAAATAATATCATCACTATTAGAATCAGAAACTGGTTTAGGGTTCTTGTCTGTGTTGCTTGAACGGAATTAGCCCTGCCTTACAAGAAGCCTGGTTTTGCAGAATGCTGCCAGGTACTTCCAACAAAAACAACCCAAGGAGCCCTTAGCTATGTCTCCCAATATACTGTCAATCCATTGATATATTTTGCCGACCACCACCACCACCAGTGGGTACTTGGAAAGGGAGACTGATGTACAGTTGTTGTGTTTCTGACATTTACTCACCAAGACACTAAGTCCAAATATATCATTTGTTTGTTTTTGTTTCCAAATGATGTTTTCCTGAAACCCATTCTTTTAAGCTGACATCTGTTCCTTTGCTGGATCACATTACATGAAATGCCTGTGTATTTACCAATTATTCACACATGTACAGCTCACAAAATTTTCCATGCAGAAGACAGAGGCTTTGAAAAAAAACAAATAGGAAGTAGAATAGTGGCATTTTCAACACAGATTACTTTCTCTTTTTTTTCCTCCTCCATAAATTTTCACCTACAGTATGTTCAGATCATAATGACAGAAGTTTCTTATTGCCCTTTGGTGGACCCTTTAACAATGGTATTTCCTGTCAGAGTATGTCTCAATATAAGAAATTAGCTGTTCTACGTCTTTTTTTCCTTTATAATATTATTGGTCATGGAAAAATTCCTTTTATTCTAGTGATAACCAGTCTGGTGAGTTTATTAAGAAAATCAAAACCAAACCAAACCATTTAGACCATAATTTCCCCTTCAAAATAATTTAGGAAGCAGTACCTCTTGGTCTTTTATTTGTATAAATTATACAACAACTATAGTTTTTTTTAGACAATGAGATGAGTCTGTATTTAGTACTTCAATCATCGTTCTCAGGGTTGGAAAAGTCTCTGATACTGATGGTAGGCTCTTGTAAGAAGGTGAAATACTGAAAAAAAAAAAGAGAAAAAAATTATCTTTTGCTGAGCTTTACAATTTACCTAGAAGTTAATGCATTAGCTTATACTTCTCTTCACCTCCTTCTCCCAACAAATTTGGGACCTGAAATCAAGAATGTGTTGCCCACAACTAGCTCTTGCTTCTCACGACTCCTCACTCACTATACAGAATGAAAATAACGACTACATAGAACGGTCTTCGGAAGTGCCAGAAGTTAAGGCTAAATTTTATTGGTTTAAGTCTACAAGCTTTACTTACCTTTCTGACTATTATTCTTCTACCACAGACAAATTAGCCACTCAAGTTAATTACCTTCATATTATTACTTTAAGACCTTTGGGCTGGGGTTATACAAATATTTTTCTCAGCATCAAGCAAAAACCAACTTTAGCATTTTCTCCATTCTGGCTCATTCCTCGCCCATTATACATCTCTCGTATGAGCCAGCACTACTATCAGTGGGACTATGCTACAAAATGGTCTCTGTTAAAAACAAATTTTGGTTCTGGAAAGGTTATTTTTAACACAAGTCTGTTCCCTGATCTGGTTTGCTTTGGATTCCCACAAATTTCAACAACAAAACTAAGAGGGTCAAAAACACATAGATAGAGTTGAAATGGCTTAAGTTGACTTTGCTCTCGAGAGGAGCTCTCCTTTCATAAAGATATGTAATAAAAAAAAGACAAGAACAGAGGATTAAGAAGTTGAACAAATAAATTGGAAGATTTACAGTAAAAAAATGTGGGAAACATAAGTATTTTCTATTTCCAAGACAACCAAATCACAATATTTGTGCAGACTAATTTTAATTAAAAAATGCAACTTGCTACACTGTAGTTTAAAAATGTCAGTCCTTGAATGCTGAATTTGACTGCATTTATATGTAGATGTTTAGCTTGAGTCTGACAAAGATGTCCTTGAGTCTTCTTAATAGCCTTCAATTAGGAAGAGATTTTATAGTCTAGCAAAATTCACCAGGCCAAGAACCGCTGACAATACAGTTATATAACAATAACCAGTATGAGATATTTGGCACTAACAGCAGCTGCAGAGTTCCTCAGACTCTTAGAACATCTCAGGTGGACCAGACCTCAGGAGCTCTGTGATCTAACATCCTGCTCAAAGGAAGGTCAACTGTGAAGAAAGACCAGGGTGTCAAGCCTTTATCCTGTCAGGTCTTGAAAATGTCCAGGGATGGAGATGACACAGCCTCTCTGCACAGCCTGCTGTACCGTTTGACTACCCTCTCTGGGTGAAAAGATTATGCTTAGTCTGAACCTTGTTTCAACTTATGCATGTTGCCTCTTGTCCTTCCACCAAGTACTGCCTGGCTCCACTTTTCTAAATACTTGTAAGTCCTGCAAAGCTGCTGTTAAGTCAACATTTTCTCTTCTCCAGGTTGAGCAAGCCCAATTTGCTTCTGTTAAGGCACGTGTTTCAGCCCCCTGCCATCCTGGTGGCTCTCTACTGAATTTGTTCCAGCTTGCCAGTCTTTACTGCAGCTGTCCCCAAACTGGATGCAGTATTCTAGGTGTGGTCTAAAGTGCTGAGTCCCCTCCCCCAAATCTGACTAGCCAAACAGCTTTTTTACACACCTAGCTGTCCATTTGTCCAGACTATTATGTGCTATCTTGGTATGAGAGGACTGTGGCAGTCCTTGCTGAAGTGAAAATAAACACCACCAATTGATCTCATCCCCAAATCTAGCCGTTTTATCACAAAAAGCAATTGTACTGGATCACACGTGTTTAGTAAACACATTGACTGTCCCTGTCACCTTCTCCTTCATATACCCCAAAATGCTTTCCCAGAGGACTCGCTTCATGACTTTCTCATGGACAAAAGTGAGACTGACCAGCCTAGAGTTTCCCTGAGTCATCCTGCTGGCCTTCTTGAAGATGGATGCAAGATTTCCTTTCCTGCGGTCACCAAGAATATGTCCTCTGATGTGTATAACCTTTCAGGTATTACAGATGGCCCTGTAAGGACACTGGTCTGTTCTCTCAGCACCCTTTAAGTGTCTTGACCCTGACTTGATGGAAAGTCAAAAAAAAAATAAAAAAACCCCCTAGAAACAAAATGGTTTTGTTTCCGGTCCGATTTTTAGCTTTTGTATGGGGAATAACCTCTAAGGGACATATCAAATGTGCCAGATTCATAATATTTACAAGGAACTAATTTGTTCAGTATTCAAAAATCAATTCATATGAAAATAAAAATTTTAAAGCATTGTACAAGAGTCATGCACTGATACTAAGTAATGCAACTCTGTATATTAGAAACTTCCTTCTACTTTGAAAATACATATTCTCCAAATTAAGATAGTACTAAAATGTAAGTAAATAACTTTTGATAGGTAGTTTGAAGAGATCCATAAGAATAGAAAAAAACCCCTCAAGTTAAAATTCTCCCCTGCCTTGTTTCCTCAATTGCCAGATTTACTAATGATAAAAAAAATAATAAAAAGGCAATGGGAAAAAATGAAGAAAATATTAACCCAAATAACTTTCTCAGAGGATAAACGCATAACTGCATGTCTAGACCACTAACTACTCTGTTAGAAATAATCTCATGTGTTCGTAAATTCAAATCTTGTCTTCTAAAACCCTAAACAGTGTTAAAAAATACACCGAATCATTTAATAAACTCATAAATTCTAAGTAACATTTTTAGTACACGCTTAAGTTTTATATGTAAAGTCTTTCATATTTAGTTTCCCCACCCTCATTGTAAAAAAAGATTTACCTTTTTAGATTCATCCAGCTCCTTGCTATTTTGCTAAAAGCTTCAGACCCTGGTGCTGTCATTGCTTCAAAATCAACCAGCTGAAAACAAAACAAAATAAATCTTAAAAAATTAGAGTACTTTTAATTTCTCTAATTTCAGGAAGTTAATCCTCAAATATTCTTAACATATAAATTCAACTTCAAAAACATATCTTTCCTTTTGTGACAAATCCAGTAATTTATTTCTTATCTCTTAACAAGATGTTTATATGAATGAGTCAAAATATTGACTCTGTTCAGCCTTTTATTACAATGTCCAAACAAAATGGGGATATTTCTCATTTCTACATACTGTATTTTGCAAAATATTGGATCACATGATTGCTAGACTTATATTGGACTTACCAGGCATTCTGTATTACTTCTTTCCACAGTGGGTTTTCAGACAAGTTTGACTACATATAGCCAAGAACTCTGTCCAACTTCATATCTACAGCTGAAAATATGTTTTCAGCAAAACAAAGTTCAGTCCATTGGTTCACTAGTACTGAAAGATTTAAGCTGACACGTTTGTGGCTCAGTGAACTTTGGGTGAATTCAAGGAAGGGTTCTGAGAGCATATTACCTATACTCTTGGTAACACAGCAGTAAGTGTACTAACCAGTCTGCACCCAGACTACCTGTCCCTCATCACCAGACTGGGAGTCAGCGTACATGCCAGGCACTGAAATTCTCTGTGTTTTTGCACCACAATGAATACTGGAATTTACATTGGCCATGGCTGCTGACTGACCTGCCAGGAAATAACAGGGCTCTTCACTACCAGGCATCTTTGTCTTCAGAGCAGTCTGAAAGTAAGCTGTCATGAGCTTGGGTACAGAAATACCCTTCTGAGGAAGTTTTATTAAACTGGCGAAAATAATTTCTTCCAGCTGGTGAAAACTTTTCTAAAAAATGGTTTTGTTCTAGTTCAGGCACTCCGTTTCAGGAAAAACCCTCAAATGTAAAAATGACCCCAATCTTCTTGCAAGTCAGAAATCCTGGCTTTTCGTAACCCTGAAACTCTGCTGGTCTGCATAAAAATCAGTCACCAAAATGCACCACACCCTATAAAGTCCTAAGAAGCTGCATAAGAAAACACATGTAAGCCTTCTACCTCAGCTTGAACTCACACAGCACAGTCAAGATACCAGCTTAATGGTGTACTGAAAAGGAAGCCTTCTTGCTACTACGCAAGTGCAGTTGGCTCTTAAAAGCTTAATTCGTTGTACTGAAAGGAAACAATTGTTTTCAGGGCTTTCTAGAACAAAAGGGAAAGTCACTCTTTTTTCAGTTATCTGCAGAGTGTATTTTCTTCAACAACTTTGATTCACACTGGAATTTCACTAATTTTGACAATACATTAAAGAGACAGACGTGCTCTTGCTCCTTTAATGATGAGAAGGTAACACAGCTAACAGACCAACAGTTGAACAAAGAAAGGGAAACCTTTTATAGTCACTGAAAAACTAGGACATATTTTAAATGAGGTAGAATGCAGAGGGGAAGGAGAAATCAAGAGAAGCTGCAAATACATTTCTACTTACCGAGCCCTGCATACTCTGCAATATATAGAGAACAAAGAGAAAATTTCCGCTGTGTTCCAAAGAGTCACTTAATTCTGCCCAAGGATTTTCAGAACCCTTCTCAAAGAAAGCTGGAAAGAGCAGCTCAACACACTAGGAATGCTTCAGTTACAAGTAATTACTGCAGGAATCAAACTGCTACAATTTAACTATCCAGAATTATCGCATAGACTACCTCTAAATTTCACCTGCTGTCAAAACAGCAATGAAATTTTTAAAACTCTCTCAGGTTGCAAAACAATATAGTATGCAGCTAACCCATCTCCAGCAAACAAGTGTACAACCTCTGTTAATTGTTACAGCTCCCTCCTCACATTTAGAAATATTATTTCCTCCAACGAGGCTGAACCAGTGTATTTCAATACTTGCCTTTCCTTTAGGGATTTTTCCTGATACTTCTTTTCCACTTGCCATTAGTGCTCCCATAATGACTGAATAAGCTATCACACTAAAAAAAAAACAGACCAGAAAAAACAAACTACAGTAACAGTCTTTCTGTACTGCTATTTTAGACTATAAAACAAGTAGAATACAGTACTGTTTCAGAGAAGGACAGTAAAAATTACTGGGTTAGTTACTTTATTTTAGAAGTAAAAACAAGCAAGAAACACTGAAAAAGTGAAATCACTGTTACTTTCCAGCACCACTGGAATGAAGTCACGATCCGACAGAGTTTAACTAACTGAAGAGCACTGTCTCTACAGTAGTTAGAATTATAATTTCAGACTTGTGTGAGTTCTTAAGACTTCACATAGCTAAAAAACAAAGCAAACTCCTGTTCTCAAGAAGCTTAGCTGTAGCCCAGAAGAGTTTATGAACTCTACTGCAACACAGCTAGAGGTTCGGTAAACCTGTTCAGTTAATTAACTTTTTTAAAAGTAAACTTATTTTTTTTTAATTATGAAACTCAGACAGAATTTCTGTTAATTTGAACTTTCTGTAAGATAAATGCAAAATCTGATTATAAAAATGAAGTTTAGGATTTCTTAAATTTTATTTTCTACTGAACTGTGTCTAATAAGAAGCTTAAAGATCTTAAGTGCTCTGTGCAACAGAGATTCATAATGGTCTTTGATATAGCTAGGTTTGAATTAAGCTAAAATTTCAGTCGAACAGATCTGTGACATTTGGACTTTATTCTAGGGTTTCAAATTGGTGGCCCTAACAGTTGCAATAGATTTCTAAAATAATATCTTACTTTATTTTATTCAAATAAATTATCTCAAAAGTGTATTTCATCTTAAATACATCTTCTGGTAAAGCTTCTTGAGCAAAATTACAGTGGTTTAAGATAATACGGATTAGGAATCCAAGCATTACAATTTAAAAATTACACTTTTCAATCTGTGAGCTGAAGTCTATAGACACAGACTACTCACCATTTTAAATACACATGCAGCTACGAATAGTTATCAGCAATTACAAACTAACTTTTAAAACAGTACTAAGGCAGCACCCATTGTCATGGCAGCACAAAATGAGAGACTCTGCAGGAAACAGCTCAATCCAGAGCTTTTTAGCTTTTTTTAATATTAAAAAATATATTAAGATACTGCAACACATGGACATTTTATAAAGCACATACAAGATAACAGGCATGATAAAAACAATCACTTACCTAGATCCTCTTGAAAGTGGCATTAAGTTATAGAAGTAATAAACTAATGACAGGATCAAGTTGCAAACAGCATCTACTTCCTAAGCAAGGGAAAATAGTGAATTAAAGATAATTTAATAGCCAGGTAACACCATGTAAAAGAGCACATATTGGAAAGTCTTTCAGTACTGTGATTTTTTTTTTAAGAACCATTTCAAATGTGAAAAATGTCAAGCTAGGAAGTTGAAGTCTGATTAACAGACGTTTAAGCAAACTATTTTGTTATATCTTTAAAACTGAGGTGAAACATAGTTCATCTATACTGTGTTAAAGGATGAAAAATGTAAAGCACAAGCTCAAATATAGTCAGATTCTCATTGAAATACAAATCAACACAAATAAAATTCTAGTGCTTCTCATGAATTTGCTTCTCATCTTGTAGTAGCCACCTTGAGCCAAATTCCAAGCAGTGTTTATAAGGATGATGAAACAGTAAACACAGACTCATGTGAAAAAAAGAGAAAATAAGGAGGAGTTAAAAAACAGGACACACTGCGAGACTGCGCCTGGACACTCACTATTACTGTGGCAAAGCACAGTGAATTTTGAAGTAACAGATAAGAAGTATGGCAACTTCTAATGTATTTGTCACAATTGGATTTAAACAAGTAGTTGATTTTCTTCCTTAAAAACTCTGTCAAAAGTTATTAGAACAGTGACTGTTAAACAGAAATTATAAAAACATAACAGAATTTTATCAAGGAATTCATAATTTCCATTAAAACTGCCTTACCCCCAGCTCTGCAGACAGAATTAAAATTTTTCCTTTAGCTGTTAGATCCTTATATAGTGCATCTATTTCTGCATGATACAGCTGTGTTCTCTCTTCTGTTGTCTGAGTTTCTACTGAAAATAATATGTTCCCCACTCTATCAAGTGGATGAAACAAAAAAAGGAAGTAAGAAAATTTTTGAACAGAACTTGATGCATCATCTCATATGCAGGGCAGTTAAAAATTAGTACTACAGTTAAATAACACATCACAAACTTTCACCTATCATTTTTCCTTAAGGAGGAGATTATGTGCATGGCCTCTCTCTTAGTAGAATAAGACACCTCTCCACTGAATTAAAAATATTTAATCACATTACGTACGCTTTCAGACAAATATTGCTGTCTAATCACAGATGAAGTATCTCCACTGAAGAATACCTGACAAATATTAGTGTTTCATTTAAAGTGTAAGTATAAAATAAGAAATATTTAATTTTCAAATATCTTCATGGGTTTGAGGTTTTTGTACAGAATGTAAAGTACACTTTTGTTAACTTTTGAACTACCAAAGTGGAATTGTTTGATATAAAAGCATAGCTACAATCTATGGATAAAAACAGACTGACCAATACAGAACAAAGTTTGTGCAGAACAGTTAGACCATCTTACTGATACCAAAATATTTTCCCCAAAACAGTGTGAGTGAGATCTATTTAATGCCATTTCACTGTATATAGGTACATGATTTAGAATCTAAATTAGAAGACGACAAAGAACCAGTGAGAAATTTACTACCTCACCCAAAGGGTGGCCCAGAGCCTCCAGATTGTAACCTCAAACTCAGGTACTATCTAATTTGGCATTTGCAGAGAGAAAAACAACAAACAGCTCAAAAATAAACATTAAAAAAAGCCAAAAAGCCAATCAGAAGACAGACTCTTCAATTCTTAGATCACAGAAATTTCCATTCAGGATTTTTTAAGTCACCACAACCAACAAGGTCTCACAACAAGAAATGTATTTTGACATGGATAAAGACCAAGACATTTGAGATTTTTCCCCTTTAGATATTTTATAGTCTAAAATGAATAACTAGGTCTCGCTTAGCTTTTGTGCTATGTGTTAGAGAATCATCTCAACTGGGCCAACTCCATTAATGTTATCCGTATTCCCTCAGAATATAGATAATATGGCATCAGAAGTCGTGAAATGAACATGTTTTTCAGTTATTTACAAAAGCACCACTAGTGAAAAACAAACCCACTTTATGCAAATAGAAATTGCACGAGAAGATGGATCAATAATACTTCTTTATGTATATTGTGTATATATAATGTATATTATATATACATTAATACTTAATGTACCCAAATCTCTGAAAATAGCAAACATACTTATCTCCTGTTATTGTAATTGTGAATCCATCATATTCTTTCCCTTGATCCTTTAGGCTGGGGACTTTTGTGTTCACAGTAAACCCATCTCTTGTTTTACTGTTAAATTGCTTTCAAAAGGAAAAAAAGGGCAATATTAGAGCGAACAGAGAGATGGCCTTGCTATTGTTTTGAAACACCTAAAATACATGGAACAGAAATGAAAATGGACAAACTGAGGGAACAGGACTGAGTTACCATCAAGTACATTATTTCATTTATCCTGGATTTCCTACTGAATGGAAATCATAAGTATCAAATGAGGTATATTGATATTCAACTTTATAACTATATAGTGAATATAAACCAGCACTGTATGAAAAGCAACTGTATAAAGCAGTTTGAGCTTACAGTTTCTCCCTAAATTACATGTTGACAGTAACCTTTTGGTGTAATAATGTAAAAGCAAAAGCAGGAATCTGAGAGCCTGTTCTGTGTTTACACTAAGAAGTAGCTGTATTAGTCTAAGTGTGGATTCCAGAATACAGCTCACAACAACAATTTCTTAACTGCAATCCAACTTCAATTAATGTTTATCCTCACCAGAAGGAAAAATATCACAAAGTTTAAGAATTGTACAAAGCTACATTATCCAAGTGTAATACTGTAGCCAGAGAGTTGTATAAACCAGGCAAAATTATATTTAACTAGAGCCAGAAGTCCAACTTTTGACATACAACATTCCCCTGCTATCCAAATAACCAAACTATATCAATGTTAGCAGACGCTCGTTTGATAGAGACACTATTGATGACTACTATGCAGTAGTGTTGAATGAATTATTTATTTTAAGATAGAACTTGTGATCCACAATGTTTTGTCACAAGACAACCTGCATTTATTCTAAAGAAACAAATCTAAAAGCCTCTAAAGAGAAACAGCATTCCACTTTGCTACATTCTGAATGGGATACAGAATAATCAAACCAGAGCAAAATCTACAGGTTATGAAAACCAGAGAATATTTGCTGCCAGTTGAGACCTTTATTTTGAAATAAGTCATGTATAGTCCACTATGTTTATATATTTTCATCATCCTCTTAGGTAACCTATATTTTAAGTCCGCTTACAGCATTTTTTCTGGCCTACAATTCAGCAGTAGCCATGTTAGGTGCTCCATGGGGCCCTATCCACACATTTCTGTGCCAGCAGGGAACACAACTGTCTATACACCCCAACATCTACTACCTCTTCAACACAAGTTTTTCTTTAGGCTCAGTTAGTATCCACTTGGCTTCATCTTTCAAGGCCAAGAACTAGACAGTAATATAAAAAGAACCTCCAAAACTATGGTATGCTCTTTGAAGACACTTATATTAGTAATACACATTATAAAAGACATAGAAAAATTTAGTACTTGAGCCACATAGCTTCCATAAGAATATCTGTAGTGCACAAGTGAGAGAGCACTATGACCATGAACAAATCCAAATGCAGAGTCTATCAGTAGTAGCAGCAATATATCTTCAGAGAGCTCTGTTCTATGGCAATCTATCAGCTTTGCTTAGATATGAAAGTGCAGTGTGGACACGGGCGATAAGAAAGCAATGAGTTTGTCTCTATTTCAAATGACTTCTTCCCAAATTTTATTCTACTCTAAATAAAATCCCTTCCAATACCTTAAGAAGAAATACTTTGTAACGGTGTTTCCCCAAACCCAAAAGATTTACACACTGTTCATCCTAGGTTATTTTGGGGGAGTAAAGGGAGAGGGGGGAAGATCTTTTACTTAAGACTCAGCTCAAGCCATATTACTTAAATTAGGAATATAAATATTTTTGCACATCATATATTTAAAGCACTTCTACGAAGACCACTACCAGCCAGAAGGAAACCTGCAGGTTTCCCCAATCCTCTTCTGACGGTCCTTCCTCCAAAGTACAAGAACGTAAACCAAGATTTCATTTCAGATTAGCTATCAGTCACTAAGGGTAACTATTCCCCCATTTCCCCCTGCCAGCCCCACCACATACTGAGCTACACCAATGAACCCCACGTAAAAAAGAGCTTCCATGCTCCTAATCTTTCAGACATGTCTTCAATTTTTTCCTTCATACTGTACAGACATACATTGAGCCCATTATGGTGGATCCAACTACAAAGGCTCCCAGTTGATAAGGCTGGCTTCAAAGAATTACATTCAACATTGTGTTTTCCTATAATTTTTTTGCAATTCACAGTTAGGCCAAGCCTTTCAAACATATACCACACATCTGTATGTATCATGCCCAACAACGTGCAGATTTGAAATAACCCGATTTAGTGTTTTCAGCTACTCATTTTAAGCTTACACACAATGATTATATCCTGAAGAACTGGATAACTCCCAGAATACTTATCTTTATTATATTTTGAAGTTTTGCTTTAATTTACCTTCATTATGGGAAGAAGATCTTCTACTTTATGTACCTTTTCCAAAGCTTCTCGAACCTCTAATAGCCCTTTTGGATTATTGGCCCTGGAAAAAAAAAATGGAATTGCAATGTTTGAATACACTTCTGGAAATCCACCTGGCTTTAACCTAATCAGCCAGAGTGGAGTAAGTTATTGAAATTCATACAATTATTTCTTTTCTGAAAATTAATTCCGCCATACTTGGCCACATGCTCTTCTATTCTTCAAAAAGTAATTTCCTCAGCTTACTTTTTTCAGCTTCAAACCTAAACTTCAAAGTTTAGATTCATCATATTCATTTGCTGTCGGACACTCTAAAGCATTACACAATGTCTGCATGAGTGTGTGTGGGCACAGGGTTGTTGATGAGGAAAGATGGAAGAAGAACGGAGTTAATGCTAGAAACATTCTTCTCAAAATGCATGCATCTGTGTAGCCTCAATGGTATGTAAATACTACAGATGCAGGCACAGCTGTACCGTGTACCCAGATTTTAAGAACAGAATTGTCTTAAAAATCACAGCATAAATTGTTCTGGTTTAAGGTCAAATGCTGCTGGCTCTCTCTGAACAAACTTTCTCCCAATAAAGAACAGACTTCCTAGTTACTACAGAACTTGTGTATCTTCAGCAACTACCACAAATTTTATAAAACTTCAATGTTTTCAACTGCTATAAGGATTTTCTGCACTTTCTTTTTATATTTAAGTAGCATAATGAGATTGAAAAAGAGAATTCAATATTTAATATAAGTTATCAAGCCAAAGAAAAATTAGAGGGTTTAAAGCTAAGAGATCCCTAATTTTTGACATTGGGGAAGGCATTTTAATCCTAAAAAACTGGTCAAAGTTTGAAATAGATGTCAATGTCAATTTTCAGATTACCATTAGTCAAATTCTTTCATTCAAGATTCTACAACTATCTTCTGTTCCAGGACAAAGTCTACCAACCTACCTATGCAGCAAGTAGTAAAGATTCTCTGCTTCTTTAAAACTGCTTGTCAAACAGCAGTTTCAATTAAAATTACCTTCCGTATCTTCTTTTCTCTTTTTCCCCCTCACTAGTATTATTTAATATATTAAACTCAGTATTCAGAGAAACTATACTCTCTTCTACCAGGAGGAAACCCAACATCCTTAATAAATTATATTTTTAGAAAGAATTGAGACCCACTCATGCCAAACTGTGGGTACAAATTCAACACCGTTATTAATTTCTAGATATACTGCAATTCACTATGTTTTTTGCTATTAGTTACAGTTTTCTTTACATGGCAATGAATAGAATTTTGCATTTCCAATAGAAAATAAGGCAATTATAAATACTAAGAAAACTAGAATTAAGAAAATATCTCTCAGACTTTCTGAAATGAATATTATGTAAATTTCAAATCATTACTACCAGGGGAGTGAAGTAGGAGAAAAAAATAAAACTCAGTAATTTACCCATGGTAAACAAGGATCCTATCTTTGATAAAATGAAGAATTTTCTCAAAATACTCCAGGTACCGCATGTTAATGACCTGTCCCCTACAAAGAAAATAAAAGTTTTTTTAAAGTCTTGTTTTTCAACTCAACATTCCAGGGTTAAGGCACAAATACTATTCATTAATATTTGATAGAATTCTATCCACAGATACTTATTAAATTGAAAGGAAGTACTAGAGGTCTATCTGAAGTGGTGAACCACCCATCCACCATTTTGAATACAGACTCCATAATGAACTTGCCTGTATCATTATCATGCTCATGTATCATTATTGGCATTATTCTCTGATGAACTACATTTCAAGCATATTTCCCCATTTTCAGCGTGCCTATGCCCAGTAAAGCTTATCTACATGATAATTCTCAATTTGTACAAGGACATAATCCCTTTTAGTTATTTTTATTTGTAGATACTGCACAACTAAAGAGAGAATTCTCAATCTGCACACTGATTGACTTTGAAAACCAACACTCTCCAGTTTACATATTTGCCTACATAGATGTGCTGATCTGCTCTGACAGTCCACATACATTTTTCTTTATTCATCTATACTCCTCCATATTAAAGCAATTTTCCTTTGACTCCTAAGCAAAAACATGAGAACGGTGTTACTTTTTTCCCCCTTGGACTACTAAGGAAAAAAATACACATTGAAAACTTGGTAGAAACCTGCTAGGACTATAACCACTCTGAGAGGAAAAATTACATACCATTATTGCATTTGTAGGAGTCCTTCCTCTTCTCCCAGTCTACAAAACAAGATTTTATAAAGCAAACGTTATCACTCTCTGAGGAAGCAAAACCACTGTCAATCACAGGAAGGTGTGTGCACCTAGTTTTTTTCCCACTCTTAAGTCCCTGTCTAATGTCTCACTTGACAGCCTCATGTTTGTAGGCCTAGTCTCAAAACTATGGCAGAATCATTCATTAAGTCTAAATAGAATTAGAACACAGACACATATCTGTACATGGGAAAGGGAGGTATGGAAAGCAGAGGGATGAAGACAAATCTATATACATAATTTGCCCTTGTTGTACGTCCCATCATTTTCCATGTGTATTAAAAACCAACTGTACAACAGGCAGAAGCGTGTCAGTATAAGGAACTGAACTTTCCTTTAGTGGCATCTCGGAAAATACACCCAAATCAGACCTATCATTCTGTAAGGCCATCTAGAATCAGTAGTACCAAGGCTTTTGACAGGTAGTCAGAAGTGTTCTGTATTTATTCTTACTCTCTCTTGTTTAATAAATGCTACCACCAAGAATTCAAAAGTAGCAGTGTTCCAGAGAGTGTCTTTATTTTTTTATAAGAATATTCAGTATATCATTAATGTTTAGCTGATACCAAATCCTTGTTTTGCCTATGAAAATAACTTAAGCTTTAAAAGACATTTTCTCTACTTTAAAATAAGCTTTGTGGCTGTGATCATTTAAGCCATAAAGGAGAGAAGCCAAAGTCATACATACACAGACAATACACTTTCATCTTGAGAACATTAAGATCTGGAAGCCTATCAAACATTGTGAAGTGCAAGTTGTTTCTTATACATCTTTTAACAATAGGCCCTCAAATTGACTCAAAACAACATCCAAAAAAAGGTTTTGTTTTCTGACAGTCTCCAAATATTTTCCACTCTGGAAAAGAATCTTTAATTCAGCAGTCACTTAATGCTAGTGCCTCCATGCCAAGACTCATTTGACAGGAATCACTGAACAATAATGGACTTTAAATGCAAAGAATTCCGAGTAAAGAAAAGGGTTACGTTAACAGATATCTAATCAAAATATGTTTGCACACAGAAATTATTGGTGTATGATTAGGACCAAACAAAACATAGGGACAGCTAGAGCTCAGCATGACTCATCTATTATGAATACTAGAAGAACACACAACTGCTATTGTTACACTTCTTACTTGACTGAACAGTTTCTATCTTTGTATATTTAATGACTATGAAGACTTCCATTTGTCAGTATAAATTATCTGCCATTACACCTGTTTTTCAGGTAGCCAAACAGAATTCAGTATTACTGACACAGTTATGATTTGGAAGTTATTCTCATAAATCAAGCATAAAGCAGGGTATGTCTTCCTGAAAAACAGTCAAAAGACAAAGTGATTTTGCCTATCAACAAAAAGGTGTTGGTTCTGTGGCCTATCTTCAAGCAGTAGCCATTTTACAGTTGAGTAACGCATCTCTGTTCTGTATAATCCATTAAGAGTAAACTGTCATTTAGAAATCATAATGGACCAGAACATGCTTAAAATAAATGAAATAAATTAAAAATAAAGCTATTACCACTTAATTTATTTTATCCCTCACATCATTTGAAATCATTGGAACAGAATCCAAAAGCAGAAACAAATCACTACGGAAAGCTGACCAATAAAAGCAGCTATTATTGGGATGCAGAACGATCAAACAAGTACAGGTTTCTTGAAATCAAAAAGGATGCAGTCATCATCCAGTACTAAAGTATGACCGACTCCTAAGGCAGCTTCAAATCTATTGTTCTTTCAAAACGTGTCAAATCAATAATTTTCAGAGAAGCACTATCTAGCTATCATAAAAGCACGACCAAATTGCTGATGAGATCCCCAGAAGTCAAGGCTGAGCCAAACGCAAAAGGTTAGAAATAGATGCACTGTGGCCTACCACTCTGTTCATGAAGCTCATTTCATAGTTCTACAAAATCACCAAAACAACTGGAACAGTAAATCACAAGTTTTGCCAGTACTGTCTGATGAGAGGAAAACAAGTACTTTGGTCAGTGAAAAACAGTTACTGACACAGAGATCCTGTACAGGGACACATTTCCCCAGATTAAATGTTCAATACTATTTGCCTTTCTGCCAGCACAGATCAACTAGAAATTAAACTTTTACTCCCATTCAAAATAAAAACAAGAAGAAACAGATGAAGCGTGGAATGCATCCTTGTCTCAAAGTACAGATGGTTGTGGTTCCTGCTGCATCGTACATGTGAGAAGAGAGACATGCAGCAACAGCAAAGATGGACAGAGCTTGGAGCCCAAATGTAACACTTGGCTTTAGGAAAGACAGAAGCCTGAGCTTGAGACTATTCAAGCAGCAGCACATCCTGCAAGGCAACTACTGATCTGCATTGGAGTTTAACACTACATTGTGACCACTCCCTAAAGTGAAGCAGAGGCTGCTAGAATCCATTGTGTAGAGTGGAAGGGTGTGGACACATTCTCATTAGCTTCTGTATGTAAACATTAGAATATCACTGCTTTTCTCTGCCTGAAGTAATTCTTGAGAAGGCTTTGCTTCCCGTTCTTTGAGAAGCTGTGTGGAAAATAAGACACAAAAGCAGAAAGACAGATTAAAGATTCAATACTTCCCACAGAGGGGTGGGCAGGCAAATAAAATGAAACCTGGCTACATATTTACTTACACAAACACACTCTGCTCCTGTGATTGACAGTGATGTTGCCACATTGAGTGTCTCACACTTCTAGTTTTGTCACAACTACAATACCAAGTCTTGCAGCATGGGAGAAGATGGAACGTACAACAGTGGTTAAATCTTTTGAATTTTATCTTTGAAAGTGTAACTGTTACCTTTCATGGGTTACTTAAGTTTTATTTTTGCCTTACTTAGGTCTGCTTTGAAAACAACTAAAAGAACTCTTGAGTTTCCTTTCTATCGTAAACTGGTATTAAAGCTAGAACAGCACAGTTTCATTACTGTTGCCACTGTGTTTGAGAACCAGCATTTGCAAAAGTTATAATTGTGATGAATTTTACCTTAAATGTAAAAATGAGATTATTTGGGAATTAAAACCAGCACATAAAAGTATGCACGTTCTAGATCCTAGTTAGAACTTGTTATAACTCAGTTGCACAACTGACATTGAGGAACATGAAATGCCATGAGGGAAAATCTGAGGTGCACAAAAGCCAAATATTCCATTATAAAATATAAACAAATATTAAATCAAAACAATAAGAACATACACATTCAATACTGCAACATGCTGTTTCATAAACAGCCAATAAGTTTTGGTACAATCCCTTAGTGTGCAGGGAAAGGCTGTTTGGTAAAACACTCGTACCTGATGAGATTAATGTGATTATTAAAACCTCTGCTAAGGCTTCGGGCAGGCATTTGGTCCAACCAAAGCACAGGCTGGTCAGGGTCAGCTATCCTACAAAGACAAAGGGCATTAATACTGGCACCCATTTCACTGCATGTAACATTTTTAACTGAGCTTTGTTCACAGAATAGTTTCAGAAAAAAGCTACAATTCTGAAATCACAGAGAAAGAACTTTTTATTGAAATACATGTATGATTTTCAGAAGAAAAATAAACCAAACTCAAAAGCATTTTAAGTTGCTGGAGTTTGAAACCATTAGTTTTTCTTAACCTAAGCTGCACAGCATTCCAGGGTCTTTCACAACTTTGCCTCTAACAGAAAATGCTGTTCTCAACTCTTCTCTCTTTTAAAAAAGAAAAAAAAATAAGTATTTTCAAAAGTGCACTCCCTGCAACTAAACCATCCTTTTCTCTTTCATCAGAACACTTTCTAGGTACAGAGTGGTGGCAAGGGTTTATTTTCTCCTCTGTGACTTCAGACGAATGCGTAACCCCCTGGTTAGCCGAAGCACGCATCGTTATTACTACTGACAAAAGGTCTGTTCTCTCTTTTCTTTTATCATTACCTTCGCCACTTCACAGCAATATCAAACATATCTCTCCACTGCATCAGTCTGGTTTTCCCATTCATCCGAACTTTTGAGTTTGCCCAAGTCCGCTGCACAGCTTGCATTACTTCTAGAGAGGCCAATCCCATTGCTGGGGGGGGGGGGGGGAGGAGAGAGGGACAAACAGAAACAGACAACCAATTAGAGCCAAACAGTCATTTTTGTTCAGACAGGAAAACTGAAGCAGGAAGGTGGTGTATTTACAAGAAAAGAATTACCAACATCAATACAATCTGGGAGATCATGATTTCCAGTCTCCGATTAGGTGAAGAAGCTGCTGATATAATTATTTTCATTTTAAACTATTTATCTGATTTGAAAAGAACAGAGGCTAAAACTAAATTGCAAATAGCAAATTGCAAATAGCATCAAATTATCACCACACTTGTTTCTTTCCCTCTCACATTTACAGAACATTTTCAGTATACCTCTGTGTATTCTTTTATTTGGAAGAAATCCTGGTGTCTCGTACTGCATCATGGAACCCAGGTGATCAGCTACACATATGAGTTCTTGCACCTCAGGCTTATAGCTTTCAAAATTCTGAAATAACACATCTCTTACAGAGAAGAAAAACATGCATCAGACATAACTTGGCAATAGAATTCCTAAAAGTTCTAAAACACACTTGTATTTTTTTGCCTGATAATCAGTATTGTTTGTGTGATAAATACTTAAAAGCAGTATAAAGAACATTCATGCCTCCACCCACCCCACTGAACACACAGAGTACACGGCAGTTCGTAGTAGCAGTTCAGTATCTCAAATGAAATCCTGGTCTTACTGAATTCAATGGTAGATCTTATTACTGTCACAACCAGTACTTCACCTTTGGGCTTGCTCATAAATGATACTAAATAAAGTTCCCAGATAATACACTACCTTTCAACATTACACTCACCCTGAGGAACTTCTACGCTAAGTAAGAAAAGAATATGTATATGAACTGGAAAACTTTATTCCGTAACTTCTTCCTTAATTCTGTAAAAGTTTTTTGGGCTAAAAAGGTGGATTCTACTCCATATACACAAAAGCCGTCAATTTTCAACTCAGCATTCTTTTACATAGATAAAGTGAATACAAGAAAATATATCTAGAAACTAGTTTATAGCAGGAGAAAATGCTGTCTTTCCTTTATACTTCTGAAGCCTTTTCAAATTAAACCTCTGCTTTGTTGACTGGAATCATCCTCCTAAAATAGTGGTCATTTAAATTATTCCAAAGACTATGTTTCCCAGTGAAACCCAGATGCCATTACAAATCTATTAATTATCTAGGAAATTACACCTAATTACAGTTAAGATAAATAGTTAAAATAATAAGATAATAAGTTAAAATAAAAAGTTAACCAACAACAAGGAACTGTAATAAGGGTGTTACACTGTGCTACACAGACCATCTCAAACTTATTAACTTCTGAACATTAACTGCAAGGAAAAAAGGAACAGAAGAGTTAAATCAGTAAAGCTACAGAATATGAAACAGCATTATGTGAATATTATCAACCATGTGAAGACAAAAGTGAAAAAAAATCATCCTGCGTTTCATTCTTCCTCTTTTATGAGATAAACCAACTCCCGTCCCTGTGATTTTGAAAAGGATTTACTCATTCATTTACATTACTCACTTTATATGTGGCTGTAACCCTGGTTGTTCTTCATAGTTTTCTATAAGAAAAGGAAGATTTTTGGCCCAGTGATCCTTGAAATTTCCAGGAAGATCTACATCAATATTATACTCTGTAAGAGGGGTATCCAAATGTGCATGCAAGTATCTAGAATACTCTGGAGGAAAGAAATAAAATAAAATACTGTTTGCATAATCAGCCTACTTACATAATTACACAAAACCAAAAACCAGATTATATGTCTGTCAGTTATCCAACATGAATTTAGTAATTCATTACTCTTGGATAATTTAATTGTGCTATTAGCTAATTTCCAAGACAGAAATAACTGTATTTCAACTAAGTTATCACAACACCTTCTACCGTTACAAAGAAACGTATATTTCATTTGTGGTCCTAGTTTTTAACTGTATGAACAAACACAGATCAGTGTATATTTTTTTTCAACAGACATACTCAAAAGTGCTCATGAGAGCATACAACAGCTTCTTTAACAGGGCCATAACTACAAGCATGCTAGCATTTTTAGGATACTTGAAGAACTTAAGAAAATTTGAAAAAAAAGAAAGACAATTCCAACTTACCTCGGAGGTATTTCACTTTCAGATACTCTGGGCTGGCCTTCTGACCTGGCAGTGGATCATTTAACATAACTTTAGTCTGAGCTTTTATGCCTTCATAAAACTGTCCCATTGCAACATGGCTGAGACCCTTCATATACTGGCATACTTCATTGTACGGTTCTAGCTGCAGACATCTCTAGGAGATTGAAGGAACAAAGCATGCACAAATCAAGAGCAAATGAGTATCTTCAAATAAACAAACCTGTTTGGTCAGAAGACCTGCAAGAAAAGATCTACTGGTTATTAAGAACCACTTCCATCACAATTTCCTTTCAAATGATGCTGAGCACTTAAGTTGGTAGCAAATGTAAGAAAAACGTATTTTCAACTTCATTAAAGGAGAAAGAAAAAGGAACTACCAGTGAAAATATACTTTTGACCACACTTCAAGTGTTATGACAATAGATCATGTTGGCTCTAGTGGTATTGGCACTACAGAAGTTTCAACATTGGTTGGATGAAATTAGACAAAACATATTCCTGACAATATTAGTGACAAGTCATTTTGGTTAGTTCAACACACACATTGTGCCACTTCTTCCATGGATATTCACTAGCTCATACATTAGTACACTTCATTATGCTAGTCAACTATTTATGTTAAACACATATCGAATTCATATTTATCATTCAAAATTAATGCTCTGATTCTTCCAGCAATTCCATGTCTTTAGAAGAGCATGACCACCTTAACAGTTGAAATATCTTTTCAATTACACCAATATCTACAAACTGTGTTACAGAAGGTGAACACATAACAATGAACATAAAGTTATTACTTATTCAGAAAAGGATGTAATTGTTTACACATCTTATTGAATTCCTTGCTTTAAGGATATGGACATACGATTAACATATGCCTTTCCTGTTCTGTCTACAAAATGAGGCCATTATTTAATGGCAATAGAGAGGGGCAAGTTTTTGTTTACCTACGGAAACATGCATGAGAAAATTAGATAAATATGGAACTTTGTAATTTTAAGCTTAAAATAAGCACTCAAAGATAACTACATTCCTTCTTCCATCACATATGAAAAAAACTTTAGTTCTTAAGCCAAATTAAAATATTAGCAAGAACACAATCACCACTTTAAAAAAAACCCAAACAAACAAAAAAACAGAAAAACATTTCAACAAGAGCACTTGTTCTCCGAAATTCACAGTTTAGAGGAAGTATCTTAGTTTGAGCAAAACTTAATCTTTAATTAGAAACTGTAAGGTTTTATACATCTTTTAAGAAACACCTCACCAAAAATAATTTTAGTTCAAATGCACATACACATTCAGAGAGAAAAACTCTGACATTTGTCCATTTTATTACACTTATTGAACACTTGTCCTCATTAAAACTTCTACTTTTACTTTTTACTTCTGTTTTTACTTAGGGTCTGCTTACCTTAAAATTCTTTAGTGCTTCATCTAAGCTACCGTGATGGTAAAGCATCATTCCTTTGAGTTGTAATGTCTGAACGTGATTCTGATTTAGGAGCAAAGCCTTCTGGAAGCTCTCCGTAGCAGCATCAAAGTTGCCAAGTTCTCTAGGTGATTTCATGAAGTAGAAAGTGAAGAATGTAGAAGGCAACAGTGACAATGAAATTACTTGTTAAAAGTGGTTTTAAAGCATCCAAAGGGGATATCATTAAAGAGAAACATAGCACTAATAGAAAGTTTCTTTAACAAACGCAGTACTTCTGCAACTGTTCTTCAGTGCTAATAACAGAACAGCTGCTTAGTTCTTCACTCCCAGAAATGCGAACTCCAAAATACAAACCCACAGGACCACAAATCTTCACAGTCTTCAGTGGACATAATCCATAAACACACATAGATACAGTATTTCTTCAGAAACCAAAAGAAACAAAACTTCCAGAGAAAGCATTCTTGGAAAACACTACCTATGACAGGCCTTTTTAACTTCTAAATGTAAACATGTTTCACTAACTACTTAAATGCAGAATAAGAAAGCATACGGTGTTTGAAAGCAGTAGCTAAACTAAAAAGGTATTGACTGGAATTACACCATGTGCAGGACAGCTTTTTGTAAAAATAGCCACAGAGAAACTATCACTAAAAGTATGAATATAGAAATAGTACACAACTTAATTTTTCTTCATTTTTTTTCATCCAGTACACTGATTTTTTTTTTGTTTAATATTATGAAGTTCTTTCCACATCAAATCAGATTAGGTGAAATTAATCCAAACAAGAGCAATACTAGAAAAATCAAAAAATATTACTGGTTTTATACCTTTGCCAAAACAAATTTTTAGACACAACAATGAATAACCACAGCTCTTTAGTTTCCAATAAATGTACAAACACCAAAGTTACTAAATTAGAAGCAAGAGTTAACAGGTAAAACGCTATAACTCATGTTGTACAGAAGGATAAATCAGACACAGGATTGCCTACTACAAAAAGAATTCTTTAAAACATATTTAAGCCCTGCATTTGAAATTTATTTTATGCAGAAGAAGGAAAGTGTGAACTTAAAATGCAAGATCTTAGAAAAAAAGAAGAATTTGACAGCTGAAGTTAACAGTACCCTGGAGAAAGACTTATTTCTGCCTGTTTTAAGTCCCGAGTGTTCATGAGAAAGTAAATCAGACGCTTCATATTTGGTCACTAGTTACACTGTCCTCAGTTACTAAATAATATTCAGTTCAGCTTCTGGTCCTCTCTAACTGCTGAGCGTTTAGAAGAGTTAACAGTAATTGTGCTTTGTATATTAAGTTCTTTAAAAAAACCCTAGAGGAGATAAGAATTCTGTACGTTCTTTCCCCTGGAATTTCCTAAGGATTAGAGAACTTCTGGAGGCAGGGGACCGTGAGAGGGAACAAAAGCAAGAAATTTGAGCTGAATAGGATGAATACTCCGGTTAAGTGTCTTTTGCTTTGTAAAAGAACAACGCAGTGCAAAATGAGACATTTTATGTTTTTGTCTTGTTATATATAAGCTATACGCACTTTTCTTCTAAGTAATTATCTTCAGATCAAACTTAAAGTAATACATTTCAACCATAAATTAAATTATTTTATCTTTAATGTAAATCAAAAAAAGAAAAAAGTGACTAGTTCCCTTACCAGAGATTGCTTTTTTTGTAATTATTCGACTAATAGGTAAGAAAATAGTTTACATATTAAAATACTCTGAGCAGGAAATTAGTTAAATTCTCAGAATTGTTAATCTCATTGCTAAGATTTTAACTGATACAGAATTTAGCAGTTCTATAAAACCATACGCACCGTGCAATGTTTTTCACAAATTTAAGTAGCAAAATAATCTCAGATGGCAACTAATGAGCATACTAATCAACAGTTCACATGAAAGATTTCCATCATTTTTAAATTCTTTAGCTTACCTAAAACACATATTACTGATAAATCATTGTTTACCTAACCTTTGAGTCTTGGAGACTCAAACTTCTATTGGAGTCTAAATTAAAAACACAAACCAAACCAAGAAATTATTTACATTGAACACTTTGTGCTGTAGCCATACTGACTGTAGGAGCTATCAAATACAGATATGATTCTGCGCAGTTTTGTAACCAACATGTAAAACTCGAAGAGTGCATTTTAAAGAACACGATCAGAGCGAAATAGACTTCAAAAGTATTTCTGAATACGATTACCTGTAGGCTTGTCCCAGGCTTTTATATGCATCTATGAAGTCTGCTTTCTGCTTCAGAGCTTCTTTGAATGATTCAATGGCTTCCTACAGAGAGACATCAACAGAAAAAACTGTCACGGACTGCATTTGTTTAATTTTAGCATCCTCAGAAGTCATTAGCCACAGATTTAGAGTTATTCATCAAAACCTTTGGGACTTAGGTGGAATTCCTTTGTCTAACAAGCCATGGAATGCGTGATTCTTTCAGCATTTTAATAGAATTCAGAGATAAAATTCCTTCAGAGATTCCTTTCAAAGCTCAACATGGTCCCTAAGGCAAAGCAGTTTCCCCTCACAGTATTCCTTCTCCATTCATAATACACCTCAATTTTTCGAGTCCAAAAGACTTCTTCAATTCCATACTCTGCCTTTCACCATTTTATTGCATTCCGTGTTAGTTGCACAGTTAGCAAACATTCTCGAGGCATTACAGCATAAGTGAGCATCTTCACACAACAGCCTGTACTGCTACTGTGAGGAATACAATGTAAGAAAAATAAAAGAGCTAAAAATAATGATATGCATACGTTCAAATAAATCTTCAAATGATTTGATTAAGAACTCAGGTTTTTAAACTGGACTGGCAATGTAAATTGTCAGATGCAGTACTATGACTTGGAATTAAGGATGGAATAATCAACAACTGCTTCCCATGAAGGAATGCCTGAAAAGTATTTTGAAGTCCATGGTTTATTAGAATCTTCAGTCAGTTTAGAGATTCTTATTCAGAAGAGCTATCAAATATATTCTGAGCACTAGAACCAGCACAAAAATATCTACTGAACAAAAATACATGATAATCATCTACCATTACTGATCGGTTCATGTCCTCTAGATAAAGTTTTAAAACTAAGAAGATTACTTCCAAAAGCAATGATCCAAAATTAACAGCTTCTTTTCACTCAAAGATTAACACTCTCCAATTCACTCCCCAAATCTCAGTTATCAGCAAATCTAGTAAAACTTAACAGATGATATGTGTAGCCCTCCTTTAAGAGGCAGTCTGAACCTGACTGGAAGCTAAGGTATATCTGAGAATGAAAAGCCACTCAGTCACAATCTCTCAGAATTTCAATATTAGAGAGGGAAGATGCTTCCTATGAGAAAAGAAATTTGGGGGAAGGAGGTGGTGGTGCTGAATTGTGCTGATCAGTATACCAGAAAGAATAAAACACTGCTTCTATTTTGCAAATTGAGACATTATTTATCCTTCTCAGTTATATTTCCACCACCACTTTCTGGGCTTTCTGCGGCCTACTCCAAAAATCAGAACTCCAATCAGACTTTTATTTGGAAACAACTCATTTGACTGCAGTAAGAATCAGATAGCAAGTTCAATGACAGCCTGAAGTTCTTACAGAATAGAGAGCATGGAAAAAGAGCACAGCTTAGGTACTAAGACATTGGAGAAATGGCCCCTTTACTAAAAAAAAAAAAAGATAAAAATAAATGTGCAATGATTGCCTATGAAATATAGTGGGCTGAAACTCAAGGAGTCCACTGGGGCTGTCTCCAGGTTCTGTCAGGATTTCTTTATACAACTCTTAATGAATCCCAGGCTATCGGAAGTTTAAAAAAACCCTTCCACTCTGGTGAAATTTAGGAATCACACACTTGCAGTCTCACTTTTCAAACTGAGAATTTCAGACAACTTGTCTAATTACTCTCCCCTCAAAAACATTGCAGCAGCATCTCTAAACAATTTACAAGAAACAGGTGTGATATTACTACACCTAAATCAGAAGTTTTGAGTTAGAAAATGGTGAAACGTTAAAAAAAAACAGAAGAACTTATTTCCCTGCTGATTTTAGAATCTGAGTGAGCAACTACATTCCCTCGATATAGATGCGACAATTTCAGAATCAATATATAACTGAAATACATATGCACAGATGCAGAGCTCTCTATCAGCAGTTTCCTTGACTACCTCCTAGCTCATTTGAGGAAGAATTTAAAATTGTCTTCCTCTTCATCCCTCTTTCCTTCACAAAAGGAGAAATTTTGAATATAACCATACAGATATTAGCAGAGATGCTAAATACAAAATCCTTTCAAAACATTCCATAAACACAGTTTTTACTATTTTACCAAGATCCAGTAAGACCAACAGTAACTACATGTCATACCATAAAGTATTACAGTCAACAACGATCACCTTTTAACTTTGCTTGCACTCCTTTGCCTAATTCTTCCTTATGTGAGAGAAAATATGTCTATCAATACTTATGATAGCTCTACTATTTTATAGAAGTAACATCAAATACAGGGTAATGTTCTACTTAACATAGCTTTACCTTCAAAAGTCCTCTGTGAAAAAAGGTTAAGCCTTTATAAAGCATAGCTATAGGCTGATTTTTGTTCAGTTCCAATGAGCGCTGAAAATCTTCATAGGCTGTTGCATAATCCTGCAATAAAGTAGATTTTAGATGACAGAGGAAAGAGAGAAGCACATACTTCTATTTTCATAAAAGTAAATATAGAATTTTGTTTAATATATGAAGTGAGTCTCAGGGTTGATGAACAAAGACTGTCGACTTGCAGTTAGCCTACCAAAGAACAAGTAGTGCACAATAAACTTCCAACTTCTACAGCAAACGCTAAGTAAAATATAGTAAAGTAAGTAGAATAATAGGTGGAAGCAGAGTGAAATCAGAATAATAAATGGGGAAATCGGCTATTTAGCGTTCACACAATCATTGAAGGTAAAGCTACTTGTTTTACATTAAAGCATATGAATACACACAGAGATCACATAGCAAAATAGGATGTTAGCATTTTTGTAGGATTTTTGTTTGTTGCGTGGTGTTGGAGTTTAAGTATATAAGGCAGTTAATGCCTTGGCCATAACTATTTTCCTTTTTAGGCAGGCATTTAACCATACTACTTTAATATAGCTGCAGGTTATAAATCAGGTCAAAGTCTTCATCCATATCCTACTCTTCAAACATACAAAACAATCTGAGATGCTTGTGTAAGGTACTCTGGCTCTCTGCATTTAATAGATACGCAGATGAAATACTCAAATATCTCTGAACTGCCAGAAAGTCAACTACAGGAAAATCATGGCTTTTGTTGTTACTTTGTTTTTTTTTATTTATAGGAAAAAGCTCTCAAACAAAAGTAACACAAAATAACAACCACAAAACAAACAACAGCATCCACACAACCAAAACCAAACAGAATCCCCAAAAGTCACTGACCTCAGATATGAAGTAAAGGGTACCTCTGTGCCTGTAGAGTCGAGCTGATGGTTGTAGCTGAATAGCTTTGGTGAGATCAGATAATGCTTCACTGATTCGTCCTAATGGGGACAATATCTAAGAGTATGAAGCAAAAATATGGTTTATAGAAACACACTGAATAGGTTTGTTTTAGCAATATGGAGATTATTCTTTTTCATGTTCAACTGTACCAAAGTAACTGTATTTGTCAGAGCAGGTTGGAAAGTTCTACTGTAAGTTTCAGAACCTATTGCTTTCAAATCCCTAACAGAGTGAAAATGTGGAAGCATTTTTCTCAAAAAAAAAAATAAAATCAGTGCATATGAACATCACTGCTAACGTTTGCAGAAACCCAGTATTCCAAATAAAAACAAGTCAGCCAAAGCAAAATAATTTATTTAAAGTATTAAAGTACTCTCATAAACCTTTATATTTTGACAAAAGATTCCTTCCAACAGAAAATAAGTCTATTTTCCAATTATTTGAATGCCTTTAGCATTTTCAGATCAAGATTATTAATAAATATACCAACAAATCTTTAAAAACATGAAAATGGTGATTTACAACTTCATATTATAGCAGTTATTACACAGTATGCTGACTTTAATAAATATTTTAGGTTTGATTTATCTACAAAGCTACTCGTGAAATCCATTTTCCAAAATTTAATTGGCAAAACCAAACATTATTTTCAAAACAAAAAATATCTCTCGTTATCTGAATGATATTTAACCTATATGTAAAAATACAAACCCAAAGCATTAGCTTAAAAAAAAAAATCATTCTTTACAAGTTTGACATTTTATTAACTAGTCCTAACAATAAATATACTAAGATGATACTAAGTGTAAACAGTAAGGTTCAAGTGATATTTTGACTCTTTACACCAAAAAAAAACCCAAACCAAACCCCAAAACATATTATCTTCCTATATTATATGTCAAAAACTAAACACTTAGACATAATTTATGCTATTCTATTGGCTGTAGTAAGTCCATATGGTGTATATTTCATTTAAAAAATAAACATTCCACAAATTAGTTTGAAAGCAAACATTTATTTCAAAAGAAAGGAGAAATCACAGAAAAAAAAGATAAGACCTTTAGTCATTAAATCAGTTAAGAAATACTTTAAAACACTGTATAATTGCAACTTCTCCAAAAAACTGCAAAAAGACAAAAAAATGCTCACTTCTGCTCGCTGTTCAAATACTTCAGGATGATCTGGTTCCAGACTAATCACCCTGCTAAGCTCAAACAGAGCAAGTTCAGCATTTTTCATATCCTGAAAAGGAGAAAAATAAATGAGGTAAACAACTGTGTATACTTAGAGTAATACACTCTGAAGACTGACAGACAAGATTGGCTAAGTTTCTGAAAGTGTATTAGTTTATATTAAAAGCCTGTCACACCTTTGATAATAGCATTAAGATGCAGTATTGTACAAGTAAGTGACCAAAAAACCTACCTATCTCCTATAAATAAGAAAAACAAACTCTTCTTGTATACACCATCTTTGGGCTGTACTTCTAATTAACATAACTCTGCGAATAAACATTAGGTTTACAGCTCCATAGGTACCTTTCTTGGTAACAAAGCTGGCTCAAGGTCTCACATGAACTCCAACACACAGTCTCACACTGGCTTTTTCATCAGTACTGTCTGTAACTTAAACCAGACAGTACCAGTGAATGGGTTGATGCCATCAGCATCTTGCCTATCTGAATTTTTACACTGCCCTTAATTTATTCCTGAATAAATTGTCAGATAGAAACAGTTACTTAATTGGAAAAAAAAATTAAACTGGTTATATAGCAAGTTCTGTATTAAATTTCATTGATATTTTTCTTGGCAAAGAAGTTTTGCACATGCTTAAGATTATCTTTGTGCCTTGAAAGTGTTGCTCACAAACTTTTATGAAGCAAAGCTGTCTCAACATCTAGCTGAACTGAGAAAACAAACTCATGCTGGTTTTAAAAACATGCAAATATGAGAGACTTCAAGCTCCTGCCAGCACCACTAAAAAATTATATATTCTGCACAAAGGAAATTTTTAAGTATTCAAATATTCTTCCTTCTACAACTCCAGCAACCATTCAATCACGATTCAACAGGCCACAAATTCAAAACTACAAGGACCACGATCTACTTTTAAGCTTATTTTTGCTCAGAAAATTGTTTGCGCAGCCAGCTGTAACTGAAAGTAATTTAACTTTGAACTTTTTTGAACAAATTCAGGGTGGGATACGCACCAAGAGGCATAGGCAATCAAGAAGCCATGTAAGGTCTACTGGACTGCAAGAGCTGACAATGTTTTCAAGTTGCAATAAAAGACTTTTTTGTTTCCAAATACAGACAAGATGTGAGACAAATTCAGTGGGATTTCATAAATCTGCCTCTCAGAGGCAAGATAGTGCCTGTTATCTTACTAGATAACTCTTTCAAGTCGTTGTGGCCCCCAGCCTTACCAACACCACTCAGAATTGTGCCTATACTCTCCTTTGTCATACTTGCTTCATGCCGCTTTACTTCCACAGTCCCACAAAGCCAATGTACCCATGGTTTGAGCAGTATGATACACTAGATCCCTCTGTGTTACAGAGTACCTACCAAGGGATGGACAAATTACTACATCACAAAGACTTTGGGATGTACCTATGAAATTCTAATCAGTTTAACTCATCCTGTTACAGGTCATCTTATAGTTTGGATTCAAATATTTCACTCAGATGTTAATTTAAGTAATTATCTACTTACATGTAGTCCTTTTTTTCCATATGCTATCCCTCGTCCATAAATTGCACTAACCAGCTCTGGCTCTTCCTGTTAAGATAAAAAAAATGAATAAAATAATCAGTTGTATGGCTTTTGTTTCTTTTTTTGTATAAAAGGTATCTTTCTTCAATATATATTTAATTTTTGCTGATCTTATGTAGTAAACAATGAACAATCATTGCTGTCAGGCAAAGAAGCTGGTATTACAGACCATACTTTCATATACTCACAACTTCCAATTTAATTTCCTGGAATTGTTCTGGAGCATTTGTCTGGAAAATGAGCTAAATAGAATGCAGTTATAGTGTCAGTGACTACCTATCAGACGCTATATACACATTAGTATAGTCTGTTGTCCAAACTGCATTACTTGTAACTTTATTGGTAATTAATCTAATATATAAAAATATAAACAATCTATTAAATATAAATACAAACATACAAAGTATAAAAAATATATAAAACTTATTTGGCCTAATGTCACTGAAGTGATAATAAACAAATACAATTCAGCTGTTCAAAGCTTGTTTTGTTCATTAATTTAAATTTAAGTTTTAAAATCAGGAAGCGGGAAATTGTGACATTCTGATGGAATCTGTATTCAGGCAGTAACTAAAACTAGAGGTATTCCACTGAAACAGTTTGGAAAAATTCAAACAAATGGTCCCTGAGTGAGATTTAAGTCTGTGGCTTTCAACTTCAGGCACTTAAGGGGGAAGCATCATACATAATGAATCTACTTCTTGTTCAATGTTATTTACTCCAGACACGGTTTCTCCTCCAAACGTGAAGAACTACAACAGCAAAACTGGTTTTCTTAGTGCAACAATGCCTATGCAGTAAGCTTCCCTGAAAACCAGTCAGGAATCAAGCCACTGTCACACCTGCAACCAACAGAGCTGTGTTACAAAAGTTTGTAGTATAGGCCTGCTCTCATTTAACTGGGATAACTGCCAAGAAACAATTTATTTCACTGATAAAACAACAGATAACGTGGCACACCAAGGCTGGCAGCTTCCCAGACTTGAGCTGATTTCAAGCGTACACTTGCCAACATTAACTTCAGGTAACTTCTCTACTTAATACAGCAGCTAAGCAAGGTTGTTTTGTTCTGTTAAATGTTTTAATACTCACTTTATATGTATTTAAAACTGCCTTATGGAAGACAGTGAACAATCACAACAAGTGCACAGCTTTTCAGGTATACAATAAGCACAATATTCATTTCAACTGAGATGTGTGCATTACAGAGGTACTCTATTATACACACACTTCTCGATATCTTTTTACAGTCGATGTATCTTGCTTATGTTCACTTATATTCAGTTTCCTTCTTAATAAAGAGAAGGCAGGAGACTTTTTACGGCACTTTGGAAAAAAAAAAGAGCACAAGTCCAGTGGTTTCTGAAGCAGGATTTCTCATTAGGGTCAAAAAAGACCAACAAACAAACAAACAAAAAAACCAACCCCACAACATTCCTCACATTAAAAAACAAAGAAAGATAGAGTTCCCTAAACACCTAAAAAGACCTACCTACAGTAACAACAAAAAACCCCAACAAAGAACATTCTGGTCCTCTGATAAATTCTCTGGAATAATTCCACTAAATTACCATTCTTTCACCCAATTTATGTAAAAGTCATATGACACGGGTTAAAAACATACATGCTAGTATTTGCAGTTTGCATTTGTGTCCTACAACCAGTTTAGATGAAAAGGTATGTTCATGCTTCTGGTTCTTAGCCATAAAAATAAAGTGTTTTGAAATCAGCTTTAACTGAAGCTTTTAAACTGTTGGGGTTAGTTTTCTTTTAGAAGTGGCTACCTTCTACTCATAGAAGATTATTCAGAAATACTTTGGTCAGTAAAAATTTATATATATATTTGAAGTATTAGTTATGTTTTACTTATATATTAAAATCAGCAAATGCTTACCACTGAAGAAGGATACACCCAGCATACAAAATCATTTATCATCATGAAAGCAATGGAGTATTCGCTACTAGCAATAAGTGATCTCTATCAGGTTGTCTCTGCTAACATGCTGTCACCCAAAGACACATTAAAACACTATCTCAGCCTGAGAGGCATTAAGAAGACAATTAAATTAACGTCAATTTCGCACAGGTCATGTTTCTGAAGATGCTTTTTTTTTTTGGTCGAAGTGCCATAAAAAGTTTGTTCCTACAGATGAGAATACTCAAACAGCCAAGCTACTGAATCACCTGATTTTAAAAGCATGCTTATGTTTGTATAAAAAACAATGAACAAATACTGGAACAATCACTCTTATAGAATAATTACTCTAATTTTAAAATCTTTAATTGCATCTTTGTTTTAGGAAAAGCCATATGCTGTAATGGATAATTTCATAAAGTGATTTTTAGGGGTCCAAACAGAAAACTTACCTGCAGCATTGTTGAAAAATGTCGTATGGCTTCATCATACAAGCCGTTGCCAATCAACACATAAGCAATTGCTAAAAAAAAATTACAAATTAAATAAAACAGAAAAAAAAATCTGTTTTTTTAAACACGTTTTACAATTTGGTTGTATTTAATATAAGTTCCTACATTGCAATGAAGATTTAACTAAACAAGTAACTTCTGAACTGCCACTGAAATGACTTTGCTCAACCATTACTTAGCATTAATTACTCAATTCATACTGTGCTCATCAGAACTGGGTTTGGGTTTTGTGGTTTGTTTGTGTTTTTTCTCTCCTTTTACAAGTTATTCAGGAAAAGGTCCATGTTTGCTTCTAAAGTAGTTAGGACCAGGAAAGGTACCATGATCCCAGCACTGGCTAACTTTTTTTGATACTTCTATTAGAGAACATTTGATTGCACTTGTTTGTACACACTTTGCTAAACTTTACTAGTTCACAATAAATTTTTTCCTTTCATTTGAAATATCTAGAAAAACTAAAGTGATTACATTATTTACAAAAATGAGATTGAAAAAGTACAGAACTTTTACCCATGTTAAAATTATGAAAAGCTTTAAAGTTCTTGCATATCCCCCACTTTGGAGTAGAAGTGTTTGAAAAAGAAACAGACCTCTGTTTTAGAAACACATTCCTGTAACCTCTATGAGGTGCAAAAATACAGTCAAGTCATAAGACTGGAAAGCTGTGGTTGTGCTTGCATGACTGAAGTTCAGTTCTGACAGCTGACTATCTCTAGACTGCTTTACTTCACGTTTTAATCTCTCAGCGCTTTTAACTCTGGACTAAGGTCTGCCCACACTGCCAACAAAAAAACCCAAGTATCTTGCAGACCAGAGCTATGAAAGTTAGCAACCTTTCCCCAGGCAGCTTGCACAAATGGCTGACAGTGGAAGAGTGGGAAGTCACCTTCCTCACACTTATAAGCTTCAGCAGTCACCCAAACAGAATGGAAGAGACACCTATCAGCTTAATTATTTACCCAAACATGAGAAGAGACAAATAAGCCAGTTAGAACAAAGGCATTTTTAATAGGACACAGACACTTGTTTTGGTAGAGCCACATTGTTTTGGCAGTGCAACTTTACACTGTTCATTAAAGGAGGAAAAAAGTTAAATGAAAGAAAAATAAGGAATGTATTTTACCCAGAACTTGCCTCATTCTCGTAGCACTTCTATTATGTTAAAGGAAGTACTTGTGTGCAATATAAGCTTCTTCCTCAATACATAAAAATCTTCACTTGGTACTAATACATAGCATTGCCAAAAAAAGGGGGAAAGAAAATTTGCGGTGTGACAGGTTGAAGAGGTCTTAAATTTTCCTCATTTCATTCTCCTCTTAGCATCATCTTTTCAGTTCCAATCCCAGAACATAGATCAGGTGGCATGCAAACTAAAATCAACTCGAGCATGCCAGTACTGAGCAAAAACGTAAAGGAAGCAAAATAATGAAGACTCATTGTCCTGCTGATAATGAGTTTATCTAAGACTCTTGGCAAAATGCAGATCACAGACTACGCCTGTAAAACTATGTCAAGTGATTGTCAACTAGTAGCTGACGCAGCACAAGTTTTTTTTAGGTTAATCTCTGATTAATTTTTTCATCTTTAATTAAATACTACAAAAATAGTAAGTAAGTGCTTTATTACGAAAAATCTAAGGGTTAACAATGGTCTGTTAGTTTAAGAATTTGAGTACCAATGTTGCTCCAGTATTTCCCATATATTTCACACTAACTGTTCTGAGGAAAAGTAGAAGTAACACGCACATATAAGAAGGACCCATGCTCCTCACATCATGATATACTTGAAATAAAACAAGCAGGTAAGTGCCAGCCTACAGGACAAACATGAGGATAAGGACCTTCTGGTACAGTCCTCCAAGTCTACAGAGCAGATACTAAAAGCATCAGAGCAGATACTAAAAGCATTCTGCTGGATTTAAGTTCAGTATTCCCTGTGGGATTCCATGAACATAGTTAGGTATTGTAGGAACATGAAAAAAGATTAAGCCTCCAATTTTCCCAGATAAACCTACAAAGGCAGAAATTATGTCAATTAAAAAACCTACCCAATTATTTTAATTTCATTACACAACTTTTGAACAAATTCTTCCTTTGCTCTTATCTAAAAGATAGTGTGTTGCTCTCCTTGACATACATTGTCAGCAATCTCTTTGCTGCCTCATAGTACCTCTGCTTCTTACAGAGCATACCAGTTTGGAGACGCAGTGCAAGTAACTCCTTCCTTCAAGTCCTTTGAGAAGGCTTCACTTGAAACACCTCCATTTTCTGCACTGAGTTGAAAAAAAAACACCAAGCAGCAGCCTGTATAAGGACATAATTCAGAAAGCCTTCCTGCAGCCTGTAAGCATTGATGGGAAGTGTGTGGAGAGGGGAAGACAGATCCAAGATCTACGCTTGACAGAAAGCATATTACATTTGTAAAATTTTCTGGATGTTTGAATAGTTTCAGTCATCAATGACAGAAAAAAGGAAACAAGAAGTAGCTGAGACGGTTTAACAGGATTGAATCAAAAAGCTTTTTGAACAACTGTTTAAGCTGACATGGTGAAGAATTCTAGTGAGCAAAGCAGAAAAAAATTTTCTTTGTATGACCAGAGAAACTCACTGTATGTTCAGACTTCTTGAGATCACTTTAAGATTAATGCACCACTAAGTAATCCTCATTTTAGTTTCAAAACACTCAGTGCTAATAATTAGCATGTAATTCACCTGCATGTTATATAAGGCACCTTACCCAATTCTTCATTCGTGCTGTCATTATCAGTAGCAAATGGAAATCGTTTTTGCTCTACAAGCAACTTCGCTTGACTCTACAAAACAACATGTGTGTTAAGTATTCAGCAAACAACAGAAAACAATTTAACAGAAAACAATTTAACAGAAAACAATTTAACAGAAAACAATTTAACAGAAAACCCATGTCTTAAATCCTTGAGACACTGCCTTTAATCAAAAAGTTAAGACTAAAGTGATTGCTTTAAGGTAACTGAAAACAAATTCATTCCTAGTCTTCCACAGGGAGAAAAATGGCTCTTCAGTCAGGTGCTGCTGTTCTCATCTCTAACATAAGGCTAAACAGACCTTTCACATGAAAGGACATTGTCAGCATTTTATCAGTGGCTGATGTTTCTACACTACATCTGCTTAACATGAAGTTCTGGAAGCCCTTCTAAGGTACATTCTACTTTACAGGAAAGTTTATACTCTTTACCCCATTAGTTATTCCTTTGTCTCCTGCAAAAAGAATGGTAAAACACTGGAAATGAAACACTGAAAAGAATATCACTTTGGCAATAAAGCCAAGTTTAACTTAACAGTGTCATAGTAAAGTAAAAAGGCTGTTCTTTACAATAACTTTCTCTGAGTTACAGACTTTGTTCGGCCTCATCTAAGATTTCTGTTTCCTAAGTAACGTGCCTGCAGAAACCAGTACTGCCAAAGACAACCCCTCAGAAATAGTCTGCTCTGTTCATTTTTGCAAGTATTTTCCAAAGACAGCTGTAAGCCTCCCAGAGCAGTTTATGTTAGAAAAACACAGAATGCTCATTTCATTAACAGGCCTTCCAAACTGTTTTAAGAAGCAAGAAGAGGAAAAAGTAACTCACTGCTCAGTTCTCTTCTTTTGCTTCAGCTAAAAAGCACGTGTGTACATTTTTTACTTCAGAGAAGACAGTTAAATAATTTCAAATTTCAGAGAACATATTTAACTCATCATTTACTCTACTGAGACAACTGCACTGTGCTCTCCTCCCTTTCACTTTTTTTGGTTTGTTCAATCAAAATTAGCCTCGTTGCTTGTGTCCATGACACTGATATTTCAATGAGCTACAAAGCTCAAAAGCAACTGGCCGAAACCCATTTCACAGTTTCTGCCCTGTTCATCTAACGACCTTAGTAAAGAGCAGATAGTTTGGTCTGCTCTAAAATCTCAGGCATTTTGGAGGGTATGAATGACTAGCAAATTGGATTCTACAAACTTTGTTTTTACTGAAATTAGAGACAGCACAAGAATGAGCAGGGTTCAACAGGTAAACCAATTAGAAAACTAAATCTGCACTGCAAAACATGTATTTTTACAAATCACACACCTCCAAAACCAAACTTCTTGATATATCATCAGTGGCCTTCCGGTAATTTCCAGAAAACCTACTTCAGAAAACAATCTTAAGTATATTACTCTGCACAACATTATTATTCTATAATTGTCTCACTAAAGTACAACCCCTTCCTTGGTCAATTTACAAAAAAGGCCTACACTTCTTTGTCTGTGGACAAAAGATACAGCAAGATTCCATGTTGGGTACTGGAAAATAAGCTACAACCAAAAGAATCTGGCATTACATTAATATCATATGAATTACAGAGCTGCATATGACACTCAGCAAGAGAATTACCACAGTTTCCCCCATCCTCATCCACCTTGTCTGTTTTGTTATCGTAGAATAACAGAATAGTGTTTGGTTCTTGGAGTGGGAGACGAAGCGGTGTCATAATTCTTCAAGAAGTTCTGAATCCATTTATAGGTTAGACATTCTGCAGCTCTACAAGCAAAAAATGTGAGTCATTCTGCCTTCAAGAAAATGAGACTAATTTTCACCACAGCACCAGCTCCAACAGGTTCAATTGTTGCTCTCTTGAAAAAAACCAACATTTTTCTTGGAAACAAGGAAACATCTAACAAACTAATGCACATTTCACTGTCATAGAAAGAATTGATGGTACCACTAGACTAGACAGAAGATCTGACCAATATCTGATAAGTGATGTCTAAGCAGAACATTCATCTTAAATAATTGGCTTGGTGGATTTGCTGTAGAGTATTTTATTTCCAAATGCCACCTTTGGAGAAGTTGCTTAAATCAGAATACTGTTTCCACACTCTCCCACAGCAAATAATCTCTACAAAATTGCCATGGCTTATTTGTATATTCACATATGAATTATTTGAATATTTTCAATATCTGTCACTCTGTTGGACTGAAGAAGTAATATCAAACCAGTGCTCTGACGTAGACTGAAGACTATATTTGTTCAAGATCAATAGGTTGACAGCAGTGTGTCAAGAAAACCCAAATTCCAAAATAATTCTTTTGAAGCCTCTCTAACAAGAGATCTCCACATACCATGTATGTATTACATTTAATGAAATATGGTCTGAAGCCTCCAACTCCATCATCTGTGCACAATAGTCTTTCTGTAGCAATTGCAAGTTACCACTCCTACTCTTACAAGTACGTTGTGGTAAACCTCCTCAGCTAGTTCATCTGGGTAAAAACTAACACACCCTTCCCTTTTACAGCCATAGGCCCTACATGCCTAAAAATAAAATACTAATCCAGGTGAAGGTTAGCCTTCAGTGGAAGCGTCAACTTCAATGAGCTGAAACCGCTGACAGCCCTAGAGACTCCTGATGGAGTCCTATGAAATCATACTTCTGCAAGCAACTTGAACTCATTCATACTTTTGAGGACCCACACCTGCTTATTAATAGATTCTACTTGTAGTTATCTGACTAAACTTTATTCTAACTGGTTAAGCAGCAAAAGTGATCTGCAACTTCAACAATCTCAAAAACTATTTTATACATTAGATGCATGATACCATACCAGAATTTTTTCTGTGTTGAGAGAGAGAACAGATTCACAAGATGAAGACCCTCCCATGTCACAATCTGATTCATGGAAGTGCAAAAATGATGAATCTGAGGGAAGAGAGAGAAATTACCATTAGGAACTCAAAGCGTTACATGTATTTTCTATTAACACATCTCATGTTTCCTCATGTTCATCTGAACAGCTTTCCTATCGGGAACTCCACAGAGCAGAACTTTAATGAAGTGCTTTCTGCACACAGCACTACATCCACACAACCAGGGAAACAATAGTTGACACTTACACTACTTATGCTTATGCTCATGGCTAAAACTACATAAAGAAAAAAAATAAGGTGCTGATAAAAGGGGGGGAGGCAGACAAAGGGGGACGAAGCTGAAGCAAATAAGAAACGTTTGGGATAAACATGTTCCCATTTTGCATTATGATTCCTTTATCTGGTCCAGGAAATTAAAGACAAAATTATCATTCCAATCCCAGAGAAGAAAGTAAACGGCATGGATCATACAGAAATAGGGAAACAGCTGCTGCTGCTGGAAATCCAGGAAACAGCAGTATACAGACAGTAAAAAGCAGACAGAGTAGTGAACCATAATTGACCGAACACATTCAAAGGTCCTCACAAAGACAGTACTATAAAGGCCATTACAAAAGTGTAAGAGTGACTGAAATCTATGAAAAGTCAAACAAAGCTTGTTGTCATAGCAGAGCAAAAGTCTAACAAGGAAAACAAACAAAGAAGTAACAACAATAATCAAAAAACCCTCGAGATTGATAGGCTATAGAAGTCACCACCTCACCTACATGGTGCTTTAACTGCTATCCCAACAGAATTGTTACCTTTTAAATCTGCAGATCTTAAAGTTTCTATTAACCTGAAACATCAAGCATAAATAAGAAAAAAGCAAACAAACAGTATTTGCTCTTTGATTCTATGTCACAAATATGAAATGTTATCATCTCCTCCAATGTTTGTAAATATAGGCTTGATGCTAAGTTTGAAAGGCTTGGGGGAAGCACGCATTTCTAATTTGCTTTTACAGGCAGTGCTATTCTTACATTTTGATTACATATGGATTGTAGTTCGTTAACTCCCCATTCCTCATAAGTAGAGTGCTAGACAAGAAAAACAAGCAGTCTTCTTACAAAGAGTAGCCAAAATAGAATCTAAAATAATTCCCTGTAAATAGAGACTTGGAACTAAGTTGAGCCATAAATGAGAACTGGTGGGAGAAGTTTTACAACAGAAGCAAGAGTGGTGAAAAGCAGAGGGTCAAAGTTTAAAGTCAGAAAGTCGTGTAAGAACCAATCCATGGTTTCCAGTAAGAGGTTTCAACAGTGCCCTTTGTTTTTCATGTTGGCCAAACCCTCCTGTGCTACAGCAGCCTTATTAACAAGTTACATGTTCTGTGTCGGGACTCGCATGTCAGTGACACTTAAGAGCCATTGCTGTGGACTCTGCTGAGCCATTTTTGCTTCACAAACCTAAACAAAGTAGTGCAGACACAGCCTACCTCGAGAGTAATTTTCTGCATAACAGCAAGAATTTAGCGAACAAATTTTTTAATAAGGTGGCAGGGAATAATGACAGTTTTTTGTTACAAGCTATGGGGGTAAGGATCCTTCAAATCTTGCAATTCTTAGGGCACCAAACCTCTTTACTCACAGGGAAGAACGGATCTGCCTTTGCCTGCAAATTACATACAGTCAAGCTTGTACCACACTGCCTCATTAACAACCTTATGAGAAGTAGAAACATCAACCAAAGAAATTACCCTGGACCTTGTAGTAGGCTACAAGAGAAACTATTTATTTGAGATAAAAAGGCTTTCAGCTTCCAGGAAAGTTGTAGTAAAACAAAGTCTGAGAACTTAAAGGAATTTTGCAATTGGCAATTTATTTAGCCGCAGGACTTAAACAGCAAGGAGTGAACTGGTATACAGCTATTTCACAGTAAATATGCTGTAACTAAGGGCTACCTTATTATCCGTGTATGGAAAGTAACTGACGCATACGATGACACAAGTGGAATTCTTTATATCAATCTAAATTACACTGGTCTCTTCAAAACATTACCCACCAATAAATCAAAACCTAGTCTTCCATACACGCCTCTGGAGGAGTATCCCAAGTCACTCACACACGTCTTAGTAACAGAAGCGATGCAATCAAATGCTTTACCATTTATTAACTTGTATGGTATATAGATTTTCTCTCAACACCGGGTGAAAGTCTTTTTGATTTTATGTTTATGCTTGAATGATCTGGAGCTTTGGTCACCTGAGATAACTTTCATGATCTGATTTAGTTGCTTAGGTACTGTGGCTCCCAGCCACTGTAGCCACCTCCCAAAAAGAAAAAAAACACAGCTAATGTAACACAGGCGATATAGACAAAAAACTTATCAAAGAACTTTAAGCTGTGATGTCAAAGCACACAAAGAGGAAAAAAAGCAGATGTAGGAAACTCATAAGCAGGTTATTTCTAGAAAGTTTGCAAGTTTCAGTGGCTTTCACTGGCTGTGTGTTGTCCTTAGGGATCACAGTAATTGCTGATATGAGTACAGACTTTATGAAATACAGGGGAAAAAATAAAACCCTGAAGACAGCTAAGCAGCCATGACAGATATGACACCTCACTGGTTACTCTCATATAAATAACTGAGCATCTATATTGCACTGAATTGATAAAATCTTTTTCTTCATGTGTATTACATTTACATTGTGATTTTCACCAGCATTTTTGTACAGCACATCCATAATCATTTAAGTCAGAGGATCCTGATTTTACGGATATTTGGGCACATAAAAATAGCTTAACTCTGCCTGTATTACAAGCCACAAATTAATTTGAAAACCACACAGATCTGCTACCTGAACGTGGTGCTCCTAAAGAAAAACATCCAGCTCACCAGCAACATATTTATAACTGTGGCTGAAAGTGAATCAAGCCATATTCAACTCAGAAACGAGCACGAAGGCTTAGCAGGTCTCTGCACCGCTGAGCACAAGGACGAAAAAGCACGTGGAGTGCAGCAGCTGGACTTGGCAGGCTTGTGAGCGGGACAACAGGAATCCTCCTGGGTGCCACTCCAGGACCTACTGTCTACCCGTTCCAGGGATGAGAGCTCTCCCCGCACTCGGCTCCATAGCGGTGGTCCCGCTCCCCACTATACAGCGACACAGCTCAACGGCAGAACCGCCGGGACCCCGCACCGAGCCGGCCCCCAGGCTCCCCTACTCTGTCTTGACCCCCGCGCGGGAGCAAAGAGGGGCGAGGGAAAAGGGGGGCAAGGTAGAGAAGGAAGGGGAAAGGGGGGGGCGAAACGGGGAGGGGAAAAGGGAGGCGAGGGGGAAGAAAAAGGGAAGGAGAGAAACGGGAGGGGGAATGAGGGGAAAAGAGGGAGGGGAAGCAAAGGGAATGAGGGAGGGGGAAGGGGCGGGGACACAAGGAAAGGGGGGGCAGGGGCAAAGGAGGTGGAAAGAAGAGGGAAAGGAGTGTATGGAAAGGAGTGGGGGTGAGGGGGAAAGGGAGGAAGAAAGGAGGGGGAAACGAGGAGAAAGGAGACAGACAGACACGCGCGCGCGCGCGCGCGCACACACACACACACACACACACACACACACATCCCCACACACACCGCTGCCGGGCCTGGCGCGGTCACCACGGCGACGCACCCGACTCACCACACTCGGCCGAGTACGGCTCTGCCCACTCCCCCGCCGAGGCACAGCCTCCCGCCGGGCCCTGGCGCTGCCGGTGCAGGTCCTGCTGCAGCAGGTTCAGGGCTGGGTACTGCTCGGTCATGGCGAGCGCAGCCCGGGCCAGGGTCAGGAGGGCGAGCGGCAGCCACAGCGCCCCTATACCCCCGGACTCGCCAGCAGGTGCCATCTTCCCAGGGCGCATGCGCAGCGCTTCCGCCCCGGCCGGACACGTAGCGCGTCGGCCCCCCACCTCCCATGGGGCCGCCGCTGCGCTGCCCCCTGGAACTTGTAGTTCTCTGCTGCCTCGTCCCGGCCGACGGCAGCCTCAGTAAAACTCCAACTCCCGGGATGCACCGCGGCGCGGGCTGGGTGCGACCCCGCCTCCGAACGCGGAAGCGAGGCCGGTGGAACGCTGACAGCGCGGGGCGTGCTTCGCCTCACGTGCCATGGCGGCGCCCCGCGCCTACCGCTGCGTTGAGTGTCACGGGGAGGCGGCGGAGCTGTACAGGGACTACCAGCGCGGCGTGCTCCGTATCTCCATCTGCGTGAGTCGGGGCGGCGGCGGCCGGGCAACGGGTGAGGCGTGATGGAGAGGGGAGTAGAGAGGGAGGGGTGGAGGGGGAATGGAGGTGGAGGGGTGATGGAGAGAGGAATGGAGATGGGGAGAAGTGATGGAGGAAGAAGTCATGGAGGGGGCGTGGAGATGGAGGAGAGATGGGGAGATGGAGGGGGAGTGGAGATGGAGGAAGAAGTAATGGAGGGTGTAATAGATAAATAAAAATTTTTCTTTAGCTAGATTGTGATAGTTGAAGTCAGTAGGGGGTCGGGAAGAATGTAGGTTTCCAAATACCAAGTTAAGGACATGTAAATAATTTTTCAAGACTGTAAAAGATAAGATGATTCGCCCGACTATGTAAATACTGTAAGAGATAAGATGATTTCGCCCGAAGAACAAAGACGTGAAGCAATACAAGAGGGCGGGAGTGATTGAAAGGACACTTGAAATGGAATAAAAAGAGGAGGCTGTGGAAGAGAAGGTGTGCGTGTTGATGAAGCGCAGACTCCCCACGCACCCAGCGCTGTTTGCTTGCCTTTATTCGCTTAATAAATTGAAAGTGCTGGACTGTTTACGGTCTGAGCCATTATCTTTTATAACAGAGGGGGAGTGGAGACGGAGGGAGAAATGCTGGAGGGGAGCGCAGATGGAGTAAGGGGAGATGGAGGGCGGGGTGCAAGCGGGAGGCGGTGGCAGGCCGGTTCCCGTCCCCGCCCGCTGCGGCAGGGCTGCCCCTGCAGCCGGGCTCAGGACATCGCCCGCGGGCGCGCTGCTTCGCTTCCCTCACGCCCGCGAGTTGGCCGCTTTCCCTGGATCCAGGTGTAGGTTTTCCATTTGCAGCACTTCCCGCCGCCGTTTTCCCTGGTCCCGCGAGGGCTCTTGCCTGGCGGATGCTGCGCTCCCTGGCCGGTGCTCGCTGGAAGGCGGATCTGGGCGCGGCTCCTGGTGGGGCAGCAGCGGTGCCGCCGGGAAAGCGCTGGACCTAAGAGTCGGGTGTTGAGTGAGGATCATTCAGCGTCGGTATGAGGACTCCTGTGTGGCCTCCCCAGTGACAGCAGGTGTACTTTCTGAAATCATAGAATCGCTTGGTTGGAAAAGACCTTTGAGATCATGGAGTCCAACTGTACCTGCCCGCTACTAAACCACATCCCTGAGCACCTCATCTGCCCATCTTTTAAACAGCTCCAGGGCTGGGGACTCAACCAACACCCTGGACATCTGTGCCAGTGCCTGTCAGCACTTTTGGTGAAGAAATATTTCCTAATGTCCAATCTGAACCTCCACTGGCACAACTTGAGGCCATTACTGCTCATTCTGTCAGCTGTCACTTGGGAGAAGAAACAACACATACCTTGCTACAACCTCCTTTCGAGTAGATGTAGACAGTGATAAGGACTCCCCTCAGCCTCCTTTTTTTCCAGGCTAAACAACCCCATTTTCCTCAGTTGCTCCTCACAGGACTTGTTCTTCAGCCCCTTCACCAGCTTCATTGCCCTTCTCTGGATGCACTCCAGCACCTCAGTGATAACCAGCATGTTCCAGGCAATTTACTGCTCTCCTTTCCCACTCTGCCTCTCACAAAGTTGGTTTGGGTTTTTTTCCAAGAGTGTTTTCGTAATTGTGGGAATATAACAGAAGATTGGTGAGGAAGAATTGTAAAACAAGTGACCTTGCAGCTGGAATGTAGAAAACCACATGAATTAGGCTAGTCATTGCCTATTGTTGTGTCCCTGACAAGTAGAACCGTTGTGTTTAGGTGACATATGTTTGTGATAAACTCAGTCATCTTTGAAAACATGCTTGAAATTCCTTCCAGTATTTAAAGGGGGCCTATAGGAAAGCTGGGGAGGGGCTTTTTATCAGGGAATGCAGTGATAGGGTAAGGGGTAACAGTTTTAAGCTGAAAGAGGGGGGGATTTAGATTAGATCAAGGGTGTCAAACTGACAGCCGGCAGGCCAAATCCAGCCTTCCACCTACCGCCAAGCTCCATGCCCCTGCACTCCTGCCAGTGCTGGTCACGTGTGCAGTGTGTGACACGCGTTACACTGCAGGAGCAGGAGAACAGAGGGAGTTTGATACCCCTGGATTAGACATTAGGAGAAATTTTTTACTGTGAGAGTGGTAAGGCATTGGAACAAGTTGCCCAGGGAAGTCATGGATGCCCCACCCCTGGAGGTGTTCAGGGCCTGGTTGGAGGAGGCTTTGAGCAAACTGATCTAGTGGGAGGTGTCCTGGCCCATGGCAGGGGCATTGGGACTGGATTGTCTTTAAGGTCCCTTCTGACTCAAATCATTCTATGATTCCTGCTCCACTGTGAGAAAGATCAAAGCACAAGTGGAAACATACTTTGTGCTTCCCTAATATATACAGGCAAAGCAACAGGTTTGGTATTCACACTTTCTAGCAAGGACTGAGCTCTGGAGTGCCTGCCTTCCCTCTTGCGTTTCCTCTAACAGTGTGCTATTTCAGAGTTGCCGTGGTTTGTGTGGTAATAGAAATAAATTTACTTTTTACATTTCATCTGTGGCTTTGTGATTGTTCCTGCATCCTGCTTGTGTTCGGCTCACACAATAATGTTAAATTTTAGTCTCCTATGTTTTCTCAACAGTTTTGCAGGAAAAAAATGTCTTTTTAAGCAGTGTTTTCAACTATTTCTAAGTTACTGTTTTCAGTTTTGATAGGGTTTACACAGACCTGTCTCCAGTGGTTAGTTTTGGCTATTTTTTTTTTTATAGCGTGTAAAAATTTGAATCACTTAGCACCCTATATTTTGGTATGGGGAAAAATAGTTTTGGAATGGAGGACTCTGCAAATACATCTTGACTAAGCCTTTGA